>CM077159.1:108654478-109854478 GCA_039583875.1 Platanthera guangdongensis | reverse complement strand
GAGTATACGAGCGTCGCAGCACCTCTGTAAGGAAATCCTAATTTCTTTTAGTTAAACATATCAAGTAATTATATTTTATACGCATGAGTAGGTTTCGTAAAAGCATCATAACCATGCATAGAAAAGGTGTGGCAGTAGGAAAATAATTGTGAAAACGCGTATGATAACGCCTTGTTCCATAACCACGTTAGTAAAGTCGTGAACAGTTAGTTAAGTACAAAACTTCACACGTGCACGTAAGTTTGGAGATTGTCCAACCAAGGATGCGAAGGTCCCTTCAAGTCGACTACGAGAAAGTCAAGGGTCGCCCAGTAGTACACCAGAAAAGATATCCCATGCAGAGTAGCGTCAGACCAAAAAGGTCAGTAGCACACCAGTCTTTTCGTGCTTGGTAGAGGCGCACTACCTTTCTCATCGGGCATATGGTATCCTATGAGTTACAGTCTTGGGAGTTGACTCCCCTTTGAGACAGTTAGTAGATTCGAGAGCGTGTCCGCGTGGCACTAGAACAATTGAGTTCGTCAGATGGTCTCGGGTCGTCAGTTTCAGTTGCGCGTTAGGAGCTACTCTGCCTAGAGCCATCCCAATAAACGTGTTGGCTAGAAGCCACCTAGAACTCAAGTACAGACTTGACGTGAGACAGTACACTAGTTAGTGAACGTCAGGACTTGGGTAAATGAACGGAAAGTCATGAATATAGAACTATAGTGTGTTCACCAGAAAGTATAGGAAAAGCATGCATAACATATAACATAAAATGTTTTCAGTGCACGAGACTAGTTTTAAAGACATGCATGCATTCATATGTAAATCTGTTTTAGTGTCACTAAGGGGAATTGTTTTTCTTTACTCTGACCCTTCGTGGGCAATGTTTTTCAGGTGATCCAGGTGGGAAACTACGTCTAGGATGAGCGTCATGGTGGTGTCAGTTTGTAGTACTTTTACCATTCAGTTTACTCCATTTCAGCATGTACTTGTAGTTGTGGACAGTATAACTCATTAATATTTGATATATCGTGTATCAGACTTATTATGATAGTTCAGATTTTCAGTTATTACAATTCCATTCTTGTTTAGTGGCTCTGTGAATCCAGACATCAGGTATGTGGTTAACCTTAGTTTACTTTTTTTTTAACTTCCGCTGTAAGTATTAAATCTGTTTAGTTTGGACTTTTATTATCTGCTGCTACTAGTTTTAATACTGCTTCCTAGTTTTCTTTATATCGCTGACCCGGCCAGACGGCTGATTTCTGTAATACTGAGAATGGGTGTTACAAATTGGTATCAGAGGCAGGTTAGGGATCCCTGAACCCTAGAAGGTTTTCACAGAACCATAGGATTGTGTAAGAGTAAAATCTTGTTAGTAGAGTATTTTAAGTTGCGTTCAAGTCTTAGTTTCGCAAGAGTACGAAATAAAGTTACGAGGCCAGATTTTGCAGATGCTTGATAAATAATCAGATTTCTTTTATATGTTCTATCAGACAACTCGAGTAAGTGAACCGGGTGAATCTTCACGTCAGGACCCTGTTCCTAACGCGACTATGGGAGATGCTGCCGTGCCGCAGGTACCACCAGTTCCAGCAGCTACAGAGGGTACTGACATAGCGTCTCAGATTGCCAAGGCGGTTACTGTTGCCTTGATGGAGTTTCAGAGAGGATTGGCTGTAGGGTTTCCAGTTCCAGTACAAGTACCAGCCCCTGCACCAGCTCCTGCCCCAGCACCTGTGGAGATGACCCTGGAGTGTTACTTGAGGAACTTTAGAGAACTTCAGCCTTCAAACTACAGTGGGGACGAGACCCCGATGGACACTGATGATTGGGTGGCAAACACCAGAGACCTACTGGATGTTTTGGAGTGCCCAGAGAACAAGAAGGTTCCTCTGGCAGTTTTCTTCCTCCGAGGTGAGACAAAGGTCTGGTTTGACAAGTACCGGGCAGATGACCCCGCATGTATATGGTTATGAAATTTCTTTTATCTTTTGGATGTGATACGTTCTTTTTAAATAATATGACCATGTTTTTGGTCAGGTCGTACGCCAGACATGTTTACGTGGGGCAAATTTTCTAGAGCCCTTGCGAGTTGGTTCGTGTCTCCTTCCGCACGACGAGTTCTACAGGAGAGATATCTTAGGCTTTTCCAGGGGGACAAGACTGTTACTGAGTACGAGCGAGAGCTTACCCATCTGGCTCGATATGCGGGCGTGATGCAGGGAGACCAGACTGAGAAGTGCAGCCGTTTTGTGGATGGTTTACGTGACTCGTTGAGACAGCCGCTAATGACTATGGTCAATGCTGATTATAGGAGCTTAGTGGATACGGCTCGCAGGCTGGAGGCTGACCAGCAGAAGGTTCAAAAGCGAAGTAATTTCCGTGCAAAACGATCTCAGGATTCGCATCAGTCGCAGCAGAGCAGGAATGATCAGGGGAAGAACTGGAACAAGAAGCAGAAGCCTGATGCGAGGAAGTATGGTCAATCTGGTGACAGGAGCAGGGACTACCCCCTTTGTCCCAAGTGTCAGCTGCACCAAATCTCGACCCTGATGTGGTCTTCCATCAGTAATCATCAACGCTTTGCCCTTGTCTGCTTTGCTAGGGCCACCAACCTCATAATTTGACTGCAGGAACAAAATACATTTGTCATCTACCGAAAATTTATAAATGTACAAAATACAACAAGGTTGATTACCTTATGGGCTTGGTCAGCAGGAGGCTAAGGAGCAGGATGATGTAGTGATAGATAAGTGTTTACTTTGCCTGATAAGTTTATTTAATCCTCCGTAGTGACACTCTTTTTTTTTTGAAAATCATTCATGTAGGCATCCTTATGATTCGTAATTTACCCTCTAAGATTCTGTTTGATACGGGTGCCTCGCACTCGTTTATCGCAGAATCTCTAGTGCGTAAGTTGAATTTAAAAGTCTTCTCAGAGACTGTAGCGCTGGATGTTATGATGCCGAATGGATCCCTTCTGCACACCAGAGATAGGTGCAGGGTACCGGTGCAGTTTGGTGACACCGAGATTGTTGTGGAAGCTTTGCAGCTACCTATTGCAGGATTCGATCTGATTTTTGGAATGGACTGGCTTTTGGCAGTCAACGCAAGGATTGACTGTAGGGCGAAGCAGATGCAGTTTGTTGACCCCAATCAGACTTCATTTTCTTTTCGGGGCTTGAAGGGAGTAGTGAAGATGATCATATCTGCAGTTCAAGCGAGAAGGTCCATCAGTAAGGGTTGTGAAACCTTCGTAGTACTGATGAAGGCAGAGACTAAGGCTGACTTGTCAGAGGTACCAGTGGTGCAGGAGTTCCCCGATGTTTTCCCGGAAGAGCTCCCTGGTGCCCCTCCAGATAGAGAGATTGAGTTCCCGATAGACTTGCAGCCTGGGGCTACACCGGTAGCCAAATCTCCCTATCGGATGGCTCCAAGGGAACTAGCAGAGTTGAAGAGTCAGTTGCAGGAGTTGTTTGATTTGGGTTTTATACGCCCCAGTACTTCACCATGGAGTGCTTCAGTGCTTTTTGTGAAGAAGAAGGATGGTAGTCTGAGACTGTGCATAGACTACCGTGAGTTGAACAAGCTGACAGTAAAGAATAAATACCCGATTCCCAGAATTGATTATTTGTTGACTAGTTGGTGGGATCGAACACTTTCTCCAAGTTAGATCTGAGGTCAGGCTATCACTAGTTAAAGATTCGTGACTTGGATATTCAGAAGACGGCTTTCAGTACCAGATATGGACACTTTGAGTTCGTGGTCATGCCGTTCGGGCTGACCAATGCCCTTCAGTATTTATGGACCTGATGAACAGAGTATTTCGGGAGTACTTGGATCGTTTGTCATCGTCTTTATAGATGACATCTTGGTGTTCTCTAAGAGTGCAGAAGATCATGCAGCACACCTCAGGATTGTTTCGAGTACACTCAGGAAGAATCAGTTGTTTGCCAAGTTTTCAAAGTGTGAGTTTTGGCTTTCAGAGATTGCATTCTTAGGCCACATCATCAGTCAGAAAGGGGTTAGTGTTGATCCGAAGAAGATAGAGGCCATTAAGGGTTGGCCAAGGCCGACAACAGTTTCAGAGGTTCGCAGCTTTTTGGGTCTTGCTGGCTACTACAAGAGATTCATCAGAGATTTTTCAAAGATAGACTTACCACTGACTTCTCTCACTAGGAAGGGTGAGGGTTTGGATTGGACGGTAGAGTGTGAGTTGGCGTTTGAGGACTTGAAGGACAGGTTGATGACCACACCGATTTTGAGTTTACCTTCAGGGCCTGACGGGTTTCAGATCTACAGCGATGCATCAGGTCAGGGTTTGTGATGTGTTCTCATGCAGCATGGAAAGGTCGTAGCCTATACCTCGAGACAATTAAAGGTTCATGAGAGGAACTATCCAATGCATGACTTGGAGCTTGCAGCAGTCATACATGCACTAAAGATTTGGAGGCACTATCTCTATGGAGTGCGTTGTGAGATCTTCACTGATCATAAGAGCCTCAAGTATATCTTTGATCAGCGAGAGCTCAATTTGAGGCAGCGCAGATGGTTAGAGTTTCTATCAGACTACGACGTAGACATTCAGTACCATCCAGGAAAGGCGAACGTTGTAGCTGATGCCCTTAGCCGTAGAGGTTCATGTTTTTTTCTCCTCACTCAGCAGGAGGAGTTAGTGCGAGAGCTGGAGAGACTGGACATTACCGTTGTGCCACGCAGTAGTTTTGGTTCTGCAAGGTTGAGTTGGATAGAGATTACCTGCGATATCAAGGATAGAATCAGGACAGCTCTACCGTTGGATCCAAAGATGGCAGAGATTTGGAGCTCAGTGCAGACAGATCAGAAGGAGGGATTCACTATTCAGGATAATTTATTGTTGTTTGATGGCAGAGTGTGTATCCCCGATGTTAGTCACATTCGCGAGGATATTTTATTTGAGGCACACAATTCCAGATATTCTATACATCCGGGTAACACGAAGATGTATGCAGATCTCAAGAAGTTAGTCTGGTGGCCAGGCTTGAAGAGTGATGTTGCAGTTTATGTAGGGAAGTGCGAGACGTGCAAGTTGGTTAAGGCCGAGTGCCAAAGGCCTGGAGGCAAGTTGCAGCCACTTCCCATTCCTGAGTGGACATTCGAAGATATATCCATGGATTTTATTCATGGTCTGCCGAGATCACAGAGTGGGAATGACTCCTTATGGGTTATAGTTGATCGGCTTTCTAAGGTCGCTCATTTTATTCCTCTTAAGAAGACAGATCAGGGTCCCAGATTAGCTCAGTTATATGTGGACGAGATAGTTCGACTTCACGGTGTTCCCAAGACTATAGTTTCAGACCGAGATGACAGGTTTACCTCCAGGGAGTGCCGTTACGTACAGGAGCGGTTGGGTACCAGGTTACATTTCAGCACCGCTTTCCATCCCCAGACAGATGGACAGACTGAGCGCACAAATAGGACTTTGGAGGATCTGCTGCGGATGTGCATTTTGGACTTTGGAGGAAAGTGAGAGAAATATGTTACACTAGTGGAGTTCTCCTACAACAACAGTTTTCAGACGAGTATTGTGATGACACCGTTCGAGGCCCTCTATGGCAGACGTTGTCGGACACCGTTATGTTGGGCTGAAAGTGAAGAGAGATCCACAATCAGGGAGTCGTGGATTGATAAGACCACTGATAGGATCAAGCTTATTCAGGAGCGTATGAAGACAGCTCAGGATCGCCAGGCCAAGTATCATGATCAGAAGCACAGGTCAGTAGAGTTCAGTGTTGGAGACTATGTTTATCTGAAGGTCAGACCAGTCAGATGAGTCTCTAGAATAAAGCGGATGAAAAAGCTGAGCCCCAGATTCGTTGGTCCTTTTGAGGTGCTGGAAAGAGTTGGTGAGGTTGCCTACATGTTGTCCTTACCTAAGTAAATGAGTGGTGTACATGATGTATTCCACGTCTCCTATCTGAGGAGAGCAGTCAGAGATCCTAGTCAGATCATCAGTACCGAGGAAGCACCAATTGAGACAGATCTTAGTATTGAGGTTAGATCAGCCAGAATAGTGGATTCAAGGATACAAAAGCTCAGAAATAGAGGGATTCGCATGGTCAAAGTCCTTTGGATGAACTGTGGCAGGCCAGAGTATACTTGGGAGCGAGAGGATGAACTTAAGAGCAATGCAGACTATTCTTTTCTCTTCGTTTCAGGTATGGTTACAATTTTTGAGGACGAAAATTTTTGTTAGGAGAGGAGATTTGTAACATCCATAAATCTGACGCGAAATTATTTAAAATTTGTAGGGGCAAGTCGCGACGGATTTTGATCGAGGCAGCGCGTCGTCAAGGTACAATGATATTATACGTATATTTCGCGTCCGTTAATTGGAGAAGTGTGCTAGTCATAATGATAGTGTAACACATTTTATGTTAGTGACGAAGGCGCGATAAATTAATGTGTGTTGAATAGGAGTAAATGAGAATTTATATTTTGGGGTGCCAATAGCTGGTTTCAATTCCCCCCCCCCCTCACTTCATACGGTTATCAAACGTATAACCTATCTTTTAAATCCCGCACACCCCCCATTTGTCACGGGATTAAGCCGAAAACCGCAGCAGACCGACATTTCTCCTTTTCCGCTCCGTCTCCCGCACGCAGCGCCGACGCCAGGCCGACGATCCCCGGCTGCCCTAGCCGACGGCTTGTCCCCCTTCGGAAACCATCTCCGACGTCTCCTCCCTCCTCAGCAGGCATCAGTGAGCCTTCCTCATCCTTCCTTAGCTGTGGGAGAACCGGGTCTAACCCTAACCGAAGGAGTTTGGAATTTCTTCGTTTCCGGTGAGTAGATCTCTTCATTTTCTCGATTTCTGCTTGGATTTCCTTCGTTTTGGAAACTAGCTTAACCTAGTTTTTCATTTTTATTGCCCTATTTTAGGTTTTGGTGTTCGTAGTTTACCACGAATTTTGTGTGGAACGCATTGGGAGCCTCAAACGCTATACTTAAAGGTAATATCTGAAGTTTAACGCATGAATTTTGTAACCCTAATTATATATAAATTTTTCCATGGGAATATCGTAGAGGGAAAAATTCTGAAATTAGGGATACGGTAAATTGCAGGACTTTGGCGCGGTCGGGGTAGCTTTTTGAAGGTCCCCAGTAATAGGATTTCTTTTGGAAGAGAAAATGTCGCCGCGCCGAGTATACGAGCGTCGCAACACCTCTGTAAGAAAATCCTAATTTCTTTTTGTTAGACATATTAAGTAATTATATTTTATACGCATGAGTAGGTTTCGTACAAGCATCATAACCATGCATAGAAAAGGTGTGGCAGTAGGAAAATAATTGTGGAAACGCGTATGATAACGCCTTGTTCCATAACCACGTTAGTAAAGTCGTGAACAGTTAGTTAAGTACGAAACTTCACACGTGCACGTAAGTTTGGAGATTGTCCAACCAAGGATGCGAAGGTCCCTTCAAGTCGACCACGAGAAAGTCAAGGGTCGCCCAGTAGTACACCAGAAAAGATATCCCATGCAGAGTAGCGTCAGACCAAAAAGGTCAGTAGCACACCAGTCTTTTCGTGCTTGGTAGAGGCGCACTACCTTCCTCATAGGGCATATGGTATCCTATGAGTTACAGTCTTGTGAGTTGACTCCCCTTTGAGACAGTTAGTAGATTCGAGACCGTGTCCGCGTGGCACTAGAACAATTGAGTTCGTCAGATGGTCTCGGGTCGTCAGTTTCAGTTGTGCGTTAGGAGCTACTCTGCCTAGAGCCTTCCCAATAAACGTGTAGGGTAGAAGTCACCTAGAACTCAAGTACAGACTTGACGTGAGACAGTACACTAGTTAGTGAACGTCAGGATTTGGGTAAATGAACGGAAAGTCATGAATATAGAACTATAGTGTGTTCACCAGAAAGTATAGGAAAAGCATGCATAACATATATCATAAAATGTTTTCAGTGCACGAGACTAGTTTTAAAGACATACATGCATTCATATGTAAATCTGTTTTAGTGTCACTAAGGGGAATTATTTTTCTTTACTCTGACCCTTCGTGGGCAATGTTTTTCAGGTGATACAGGTGGGAAACTACGTCTAGGATGAGCGTCATGGTGGTGTCAGTTTGTAGTACTTTTACCATTCAGTTTACTCCATTTCAGCATGTACTTGTAGTTGTGGACAATATAACTCATTAATATTTGATATATCGTGTATCAGACTTATTATGATAGTTCAGATTTTCAGTTATTACAATTCCATTCTTGTTTAGTGGCTCTGTGAATCCAGACATCAGGTATGTGTTTAACCTTAGTTTACTTTTTTTTTAACTTCCGCTGTAAGTATTAAATCTGTTTAGTTTGAACTTTTATTACCTGCTGCTACTAGTTTTAATATTGCTTTCTAGTTTTCTTTATATCGCTGACCCGGCCAGACGGCTGATTTCTGTAATACTGGGAAAGGGTGTTACACATTGAGAGGAGAGTGTTGGTTTGGTGTGACGCGTCGAGTCAAGCTCCCGACTAACTGGTAACAGAAACCATTAGTCAACCATTGCAAGCATCGTTGTTGATAAGCCTTGCGTCAATTCAAACACTAGAATCTTGTACACCAAATGACAACACCTTCACCCTTCAATGTATTCCGCTTATGGTATTACAGTTAGGCTAAAATCTGGAGTAAGCCATTAAATTAAAAGCATCTTGTTTGACATGGTTACTTATCGGGTAGTAAATTGCTACGTGTAAAAACTGGTTCACTAAGCTCTTGTTTCATCTGCTTACTCTTTGTGCAATTGAATTAATTTGAATCTTCATGTATATTCATGTTCTGAGGCACTTTCCTTTTGTGTGGATTTGCCTTAGATTTCGTGACTGCGCCGCCCGGTTCCTGAGCTATTTCTTCTTTCAGCTACATCCTTGCTCGGAGGTTTCATTTTGTTAAATGTATCAGCAGGTTCTATGTATTTTGTTGATTTTGCTATTGGATTTTTCTTTCTACTCATGTACTAGTTATCGTCAGACATTTTCTCTTGTATCGAGGTCAACTTGTAGGGTGAAGCATGGTACTAGTTCATTTCACTTATGCATTTTCTACCTTTGTGACTAACTGCATTCATTTGTTTCAGTACTACTTGTGACATAGTTTTTATAAAAGAAATGCATGCACAACAACTTTTTAACTATTTATGTACGGCTTCCGCACCAATTTAAAATCTTTTAAAACCCTTTTTAAAAAAATATCTGATTTAAAAACTAGTTGTAGAATTTCTGGTTCCGCCTTAGCAGACATGTTTCTTCTCTGCATGCCTGTGACATCACGACCCGCCTGAAGTGCACTCTGATCTTGTTAAGACGGGTCGTGACAGTTGGTATCAGAGCCAGGTTAGCTCTAAAAAGAAAACGAAGTATTTTGAAATTATCGAGTATTTTAAATTCTATTATGTAAATATAGGAAAATGCATCATATTTCACGCACCCTGTCATTATTTGTTATTCGAGGCTGAAACACGCACACACTCACTCATAAGCATGAGTAGTATGCGCGCAAGCGTTAAGGGAGTATGGGCAAACTTAACATTTATATGCATATGAATTTCCACTAGGATATACACCGCTTGCAAATATTAAATTGTATGAGCGGTTTAATATTTTCAAGTGCGTGACATTAGAATCATAATGCGCATGACATGTTAAGTGATATGAGCACTTAACATGACATGCGTTTCCATTCATGAGCATTTTAAGAAATGCATTGTAGGCATAATTATATTGTATGCATATCATAACTCATTGCACAAGTGTTAAGCTAAGAGCAACAGATGATGATTGTACACACATGGATTTCACAATCATAACTCTATTGCACGTGATTCTATCGTCGCATTTGCATTTGCATGACTTTCACCTAGAGTTGTCCACTGAAAATGCTGTAACTATTACATGATTTATGTATCCAACAGTGTTAGAATGCTAGAACCTGTAGTCTCGATCTGCTATGCTTAGCTTGACTATTTCTCTTACTCAATTCTTTTATGCTTATTTTAGATGACTCCTAAGCGATCCCACAAAAGATAGCTACCCCTGCTGCGAGGGAGGCCCCTAAAGATGAAACTGCCCAACTTTTGCGACAACTTCTGGAGCGTGTCACCCGTCTGGAGGGGGAACGCCAAACTCCTGATCCAGCCTCTGGTTTCGGCAGCGCAGGGACGACTGGAGTTGCTGTTACCACCAACCCTCCTGCCCCTGGATCTGGGACCGGCTTGTCTGCTGGCACCATGGAGGCCCCACTCGTGCCAAGTCCGACCACCCCTGTAGCGATGACAGACACTCTGGCTTTCAAGAGACTAAATCCACCTACCTACAATGACGACCGTGATTACTTTGTGATCATTGAATGGGTCTCCCAGATGGAGAAACACTTTGAGTATGCTGCAGTTCCCGAGGCCCAAAAGGTTCTCCTTGTGGCCTATCAGCTGACCGAGGATGCTTACACTTGGTGGCTTCAGCGCCGCAGCCTCTCCGATTCTGCCACCTTGACTTGGTGACAGTTCAAGGATGTCCTTATGGAGAACTTCCTCTCTTCTGTGGAGCGGGACAAGTTAGCTGAGAAGTTCTTGTCCCTTCAGCAGTTTGGCAGGACAGTGACCGAGTATGCGAGAGAGTTCTCCCGCCTATCCCTCCTTGCTATGGAATTCGTGCCAGATGAAGCCAAAAGGATCAGCCGTTTCGTAAAGGGACTCCGTCATGACTTCCAGCAGCATGTGGTAGCCCATGGCGCCACCACCTTCTCGGAGACCGTGGGAGCCGCCTTGAGGGTGGAAGCAATTGAGCTGGATCGTTCCGCCAAGAAAGTCCAGCATGGCACCAGCAATGCCGCAACATCCGACCTCAAGCGCAAGAGTGCTCCATCTCAGGAGCAAGGTCCCGGGCCCAAGGAGGTGTGCGCCTTCTGTCACAAGGTGGGCCATGTTGCCCAAGTATGCTGTTCTCTCCTGAAGAAGCAAAAGAATGACATCCATGCTCCGCCGCCTCAGATGACGCTTGCCTCTACCTCCACCGTCTGTGCGTACTGCAAGAAGCTGGGCCACCAGCTGAAGGACTGCCGTCGTAGGCAGAAGGCCTGTTTCAAGTGCGGGCAGGTTGGACACCTCAAGCTAGACTGCCCTATGAGGGAAAGCCCGATTCCCGCTCAGCCACTGCAGGTTGTCCCCGTTGCTCAGGACAAGGGTAAGGCTGTGCTGAACGTCATCACTCAGGGCGAGGCGCTCGCTTCGACCGACGTCATCTCTGGTACGTTGTTTTGTGGAATTTTAATTTTAATTTTTCTACATGCAAATAAACTGGCCTGCCTTAGTCTCGAATAATCTTGATATGCGCCATGTTTTTTTCCCTTTTAGGAAGATTTAGGGTCAAGAATAAGTGGATGCAAATCTTATTTGATTCCGGTGCATCACACTATTTTATTGCTCGCCACATCGTGGACCTTCACAATTGGCCTACTTCGACACTTGAGGTCCCTTTTGAGGTTTCTGTACCAGGTCATCTGCACCTCTCAACCAGTGGCATTCTTAATTGCCCGATCCTGCTTGGAGAATTACAAGTTTTCGCCGATCTCATAGTTCTGGAAATGTCAGAATTCGACGTAATCTTGGGAATGAATTGGTTGGTCACGTATCAAGCTAAGATGGACTGTGTAGCAAAGAGGGTCAATCTCAGCATTGGCGGCGAGGACTACAGTGTTCATGTTCAGACCCGCAGCCACCTGAAGGTAATTCGTGCTGTGCGTACCGCTCGCCTTCTTAGTCAGGGTTGCTCTGCTTGTTTCGTGTATGCTTCACATTCGGATGTTGTCATACCGCAACTTGAATCTATCCCGGTTGCCTCCGAGTTTCCCGACGTGTTCCCCACCGAGCTGCCTGGAATGCCTCCCGATTGTGATGTAGAGTTCTCTATTGATGTGGAGCCTGGAACGCGCCCCATATCTAAAGCTCCATACCGTATGACACCACGCGAGTTGGAAGAGCTCAAATTGCAGTTGGATGAGATGCTTGAGCGTGGCTACATTCGTCCCAGCTCGTCTCCTTGGGGAGCCCCCGTTCTCTTCGTAAAGAAGAAGGATGGTTCCCTGAGGCTTTGTATCGACTATCGGGAGCCGAACAAGGTTACCATCAAGAATAAGTACCCCCTCCCACGCGTAGATGACCTCTTTGATCAGCTCAATGGGAGTTCTGTGTTTTCCAAGATAGATCTCAGAACAGGTTACCATCAGCTGAAGATCAAAGAATCCGACATCCCTAGGACAGCCTTCTGAACTCGGTATGGACATTTTGAATTCTTAGTGATGTCTTTTGGATTGACTAACACCCCATCTGGTTTCATGGATATGATGAACCGTGCATTCTGTGAGTTCCTAGATAAGTTCGTCATCGTCTTCATAGATGATATTTTGGTCTACTCCAAAACTCGTGAAGATCATGCAGTTCACCTTAGACTCGTCCTCTCCACCCTACGCCAACATCAACTCTATGCCAAGCTGGCGAAGTGCGAGTTCTGGCTGGATCGTGTTGCCTTCTTGGGGCATGTCATTTCAGGGGATGGACTATCCGTTGACCCCGCCAAAGTCTCCACAGTGATGGAGTGGAAGCGACCTTCTACTCCTACCGAGATACACAGTTTCCTTGGGTTGGCTGTTTATTACCGTCGCTTCGTCAAGGGTTTCTCCTCCCTTGCTGCTCCTCTGACAAGGCTAACTCAAAAGCACGTGAGGTTTGAGTGGACGGATCAGTGTGAGCGGGCCTTTTCTGAGCTGAAGCAACAACTATGTTCCGCGCCAGTGCTAGCTCTTCCGTCATATGGGTTGGACTTTTCTGTCTACACTGATGCTTCTGGAGTTGGTTTGGGCTGCGTTCTGATGCAGGATGACCGTGTTATTGCATATGGGTCGAGACAGTTGAAAATTCATCAGCGTAACTATCCCACCCATGACCTGGAATTCGCTGCAGTGGTGTTTGCCTTGAAGCTGTGGCGTCATTATCTCTATGGCGTGAGGTGCCACTTTTACACCGACCACCAGAGCTTGAAGTACATTTTTGTTCAAAAGGACCTCAATCTTCGTCAGAGACGTTGGCTCGAGTTTGTTTCAGACTATGACTTGCAGCTCACATATGTTCCTGACAAGGCCAATTCAGTGGCAGATGCGTTGAGTCGGCAGGTTTCTGTTGTCGCTTGTGCGCCCATGTCAGCTATTCTTGCAACCCTGATTGATGACCTCGACCAGATGGGCATATCCATCGCACCTGAGGGTCATGAGGGTATTTCTGATCCGTTATGGGTAGAGCAGGTGAAGGATTTACAGCCATCTGATCCCGCACTACAACGCATTCGCCGACAAGTTGAACCCGGGACTCTTCCGGATTTATCCATCTCTGATGATGTTCTTCGTTTCCGAGGTCGACTCTGCATTCCTGATGTCCCTGAGTTACTTGATAGTATCTGCATAGAAGCGCATGAGTCTCACTCATCTGGACATCCGGGCAACAACAAGATGTATCATGAATTGAAGCAGATCGTTTGGTGGCCTGGTATGAAGAATTACATCGCTCGTTTCATCTCTCGATGTCTTACATGCCAGAAGGTGAAAGCTCAGCGTCAGCGTCCTGGTGGTCTTTTGCAGCCTTTGCCTATCCCTGATGGAAGTGGGAATATGTTTCTATGTACTTCATCACTGGATTGCCTCGCACTCCGAGAGGGCATGATGCGATTTGGGTTATTGTGGATCGCTTGACTAAAGTGGCCCATTTTATTCCGTATAAGGAGGGTCATTCCACCAAGAAGATGACCCGGATATATATTGCAGAGATTGTCCGACTCCATGGGATTCCTCTGCGAATCGTTTCTGATCGTGACTCGAGATTTGTATCGCACTTCTGGAAAGGATTTCAGCAAGCTTTCGGCACTGATCTCAACCTAAGCACTGCTTACCACCCGACAACTGATGGGCAGACTGAGAGAGTTAATCAAATTCTTGAAGATATGCTGCGTTGTTATATCTTGGACTACAAGGGAGCTTGGGATGAACATCTACCCTCGGTCGAATTCGTCTACAACAACTATTAAGAGAGCCTCAAGATGGCCCCCTTCGAAGCACTGTACGAGCGTCGCTGTAGAAGCCCGCTTTACTGGTCAGAGGTTGGTGAGAAGGTGGTGTTGGGCCCGGACTTACTTCAGGAAATGGAAGAAGCCACCAAGAAGACTCGTCTTCAGCTCAGTCGTGCCATTGAGAGACATAGGAAGTATGCAAATCAGCGCCGCCGTCCGTTAGAGTTTGCTGTGGGCGATCAAGTGTTCCTGAAAGTTTCTCCTACTCCTGGGGTGAAACGGTTCGGTCGCCATCATAAGCTCAGCCCGAGGTTTGTTGAACCGTACTCCATCTCAGAACGTATTGGAGGATCTGCTTACCGTCTGGAGCTACCTGCTTCTTTGGCCGGTGTTCATAATGTCTTTCATGTCGGCCAGCTTCGGAAATATATCCACGATCCAAATCGTGTTCTTGAAGAATTTCCAGTGATTCCTGAAGTCAATCCGTCTTATCCGATCAAGTCTTCGAAGATCGTCGAATATCAAGAACGCAAGCTTCGCAAGAGAGCCATTCCGATGGTGAAGGTACTTTGACTGCATGGCAAGTCCGAGGAGTACACTTGGGAACTCGAATCTGACATGCGCAGCAAGTACCCGCAACTCTTCTCTTAATCCTTGGTACGTCTCTAAGTCCGACTTCCTTGTTATTTCAGTATCTTTAATGGTTAGCTTTCATGCGTTCATCTGCGAACTTCTGTTTGAAGTATATATCATCTGAAACTTCGTTGTTTAGTCTCATTCAGAGAGTTCTCATGCAAGTTTCGGGACGAAACTTCCTAAGTATGGGAGAATGTAACAACCCCTAAATTAGTATTATAATAATAAGAATAATAATAATAATAAAAAAATAATAATAAAGAAAGACTTATAATAAAAACCAATACCTAAACCTACCCACCCCCCTCCTTTAAAATAAACCCGAGCCGGCGAGTTACCCGCATCCCGTGCGAGTTTCCTCCCGATCCCGCTCCGTCGGCCCCGCCTCCGTCTCCCGAGCGCCCGACAGCCCTCTCCTCCGCCTCCAGTGGCCGGCAAATCCCTCCTCTAGGCCCGGCGCCCTTCCGCTTGCTTCCCCGCCGTCTCTGACGCTTCCCTTGGTCGGCAACTCCTGCAACAACCCTTCTCTTGGCCGGCTGCTTCCAAGGAGGACGGCCACCCCTTTTTCCCCTCCTCTTCTCCTCCTCCGGCCAGTGAGAGCAAAGGCAGAGTTCTTCTCCGACAACCCTAGCTCCTCCTCGTACCGACCGGTGGATTTTGTGAGAGATCTCCTAAGGTTTCGCTCGAAACCCCTCTTCGTAGATTTCGGAGCCCCAATCTGGTCTCCTTGGGTAAGAAATTCCATTGAAACCCCTCTTCGTGAATTTTGTTACAATAATTATCCCTCTCCAATTGATGCATTTACGTCGATCCCTCTTGCTTCCAAATGCCGCCAAAACTCCCGATCCCTCGCGGTAGACTCTTCTCCCCTCACTTTCGAGGGAGGTAAGTTCCTAAACCCCTCTCCTTTTGTGTGGAGCAATTATTAAACGCATGTGCGGACATAGGAAACTTGTTAATTCAATTTGGAATGTATTTTCTATCTCGAACAGGTTTAGCTCAAGTTTTTAACCTCGTCTGCGCCACTTAGCTGTCACTAGCATTTTCGAAATCACCTTAAGACAAGTAGAGACACTCTCTCGCTTGCAAACATGAGATCTAATTTACTTCACTTTGTTTATGAAGTAGCCTCTTATAAACTGGAAATCGTCTAATTATTTATGAATCTTTGAAATTTGCCTAATATCTTAGGCGAACATTGAGAGGAGAGTGTTGGTTTGGTGTGACGCGTCGAATCAAGCTCACGACTAACTGGTAATAGAAACCATTAGTCAACCATTGCAAGCACCGTTGTTGATAAGCCTTGCGTCAATTCAAACACTAGAATCTTGTACACCAAATGACAACACCTTCACCCTTCAATGTATTCCGCTTATGGTATTGCAGTTAGGCTAAACTCCGGAGTATGCCATTAAATTAAAAGCATATTGTTTGACATGGTTACTTGTCAGATAGTAGATTGCTACGTGTAAAAACTGGTTCACTAAGCTCTTGTTTCCTCTGCTTACTCTTTGTGCAATTGAATTAATTTGAATCTTCATGTATATTCATGTTCTGAGGCACTTTCCTTTTGTGTGCATTTGCCTTAGGTTTTGTGACTGCGCCGTCCGGTTCTTAAGCTATTTCTTCTTTCAGCTACAGCCTTGCTCGGAGGTTTCATTTTGTTAAATGTGTCAGCAGGTTCTATGTATTTTGTTTATTTTGCTGTTGGATTTTTCTTTCTACTCATGTACTAGTTATCGTCAGACATTTTTTCTTGTATCGAGAACAACTTGTAGGGTGAAGCATGATACTAGTTCATTTCACTTATGCATTTTCTACCTTTGTGACTAGCTGCATTCATTTGTTTCAGTACTACTTGTGATATAGTTTTTATAAAAGAAATGCATGCACAACAACTTTTTAACTATTTATGTACGGCTTCCGTACCAATTTAAAATCTTTTAAAACCCTTTTTAAAAAAATATCTGATTTAAAAACTAGTTGTAGAATTTCTGGTTCCGCCTTAGCAGACATGTTTCTTCTCTGCATGCCTGTGACATCACGACTCGCCCGAAGCGCACTCTGATCTTGTTGAGACGAGTCGTGACAAACTCTCAGGCATCAACCGTCGTGGCCAGGCAGTGACAGTAGAGCGGGCATCTCTACTACTAAGCGGACATCCACACTGCTTCACTTAAGCCTCCGTACGCCTCAACGCTAAGAACACAACAGCGGAGCCAATGCGTACTATAGCCCAGCGGGGGTCTCGGGTAGATGTGCACCGAGAACACAACCCCGAATTGGCCTTGTGTGACCCGGAAGGGGCCTCAGAAGTAAGCACGAGAACCCAGCCCAACCGTTCACTTGACACGGAAGGAGCCCCGGGACGTGAACACCGAGGACCAAGCCCAACTGCCCAAAGTTTAACTGTCAACTCCCGTCGGTGTGACAATTGGTGAGCCCGTAGACCTGCCACACTATCCTTAACTCAGGATTACGACACCGCGTGTCGACTCACACCGCATGCAATACCACATCACCGTGGCATGGAAGGAGTCTCGGAAAAAACACGAGCACCAAGCCCAACCATCCACTCGGCACGGAAGGAGCCCTGGGAAATGAACACCGAGGACCAAGCTCAATCGTCCGACTTTGTCTCATCTCAACGCAATCCCAACTAGTGACGATCAACACCGCACCTACACCCTTCCACAATGCTACTCGTAGGGAGACGACATTCTAAGCATTGGACTACTAAATTCAATCCGTTAAACAGTTATTCACATGGGTATAGATTATTCTCCTACATGTCATACCAAATGATTTCAACACATTATAAACATGATGCACATTTATATTAGTCTACCAATTTCTATCAAATCAATTCGTTCAGGTATGCTTCGCTTCACAAATCAATTTCATGGGATCCAATATTTAAACTTCATCAATTATAGAAAACATAAAAGTGTTCACCCAAACCTCAAGTTAACTGCAACATTGAATCCACCGATTCCAAATCCATGCTATACCAAACCCAGAATTTAAGTGCAGAATAAATCTGGACAGCAACTTCGACCGGAGATTCCCGAAGCTACAGGAATTCGGTGAAGGCGTGTAACCCTTCGATGGAAAAGTCTTCCCATGTGCTACAACTTTCATATTCAGACCACCACCCAGATTGGACAGTATCCTATTTGAAATCAGCCTTGAATTCCGCTGCGTACAGAACACAATTTCTGCATGCAGGATTTATCGGACGTCATTTTCGTTCAGACTTTCCCGTGGCTTCAGATGTCGTCTGAAGTCGTGCAACCACTCGATGGAAAGGTATTATCAAGGGCTTCAACTTTCGTGTTTAGTCGAAAGCCCAGAACTGACCATATCACACCTGAAAATGACCAAAACGATCGCTGCCTGCAGAACACAGATTCTGCACGCATCTTAAGGCGGAATGAATGACATCGGTTCATCTTCCTACTCAAGTCGTTCTTCCAAAATCACACCAGAAATTCCTCCTCCCTTATTCACCCTCATGAGGCCATGACTCTTCACGAAACCATCCCCCATCTTCGCATAGAAGGTTGGAGAGGTTGAAGACACCACTAACCTTAGAGCACAAGCCCTAGAAAGACCTCTTCCTAGAGAAATCACCATCTCGCTAGTCTAGACTCTTTTGAGTCGACATCTCACCTAGATATCTACAGATCTATCATCAAGGGAGAGAGGAGGAAGCTCACCTCATTTCCGGCGTTTCCACTATTTCCGGCCATGGATCTTGTGACTCTTCTCCGCGGCATCTTCTCTTTCTCGGCGGCGGCGGATCTTCTCCTCTAGGACTTGCTCCAACAATTTTCCCTCTCTACAGAAGTTTCTCTCTGGAAAAATGGCTGGAATGAGGAGTGAAAACGGCTCGGGTTTTCACAACACTTATATATGAAAAGTGACACGGCTAGGGACACGCCCGTGTCCTTACCCGTGTCCTGCTCGGGCGAAGCGTCAACGCCGGTTTTAGTGTCGGTTCAATACTCGACACGGGTAGGGACACGCCCGTGTCCCTACCCGTGTCCTCATGACACGACCGTGTTCTCTGGCCGTGTCCTCTGGACACGCTTCGTCGATCTCAACTCGACGCACACGGGTAGGGACACGCCCGTGTCTCTACCCGTGTCACTTAACAGGATATACTTCGTCGATCTCGACACGCTTCATCGATCTCGATACGACGCACACGGGTAGGGACACGCCTGTATCTCTACCCGTGTCACTTCACAGGATACACTTCGTCGATCTCGACACGCTTCGTCGAGCTCAACTCGACACACACTGGTAGGGACACGCCGTGTCTCTACTCGTGTCACTTCACACGGGTAGTGACACGCCCGTGTCACTACCCGTGTCCTTCTCTGGACATTCTCGAGTCGTCGACTCGCGAGCTGGCCTCTCCCACACGGGTAGGGACACGCCCGTGTCTCTACCAGTGTCCTATGCTCGACTGATTTCTCCTCCTATTTACATGTGCAGCCCAATTGCCAGCACTTCTCCGAACCCAAGTCAGCTCTCCTGACTCAAAAACGCGCACGAGAGGCCTAGTGTGAATCGGGACGTTACAAATCCTATAAACAAAATAAAAGATTTCGTCCCCGAAATCAGGCTAAGGCTATGGGAGAAAAACATAACAGAAGATAAAATATGCTTTTAAACAAAATTACCTCGACGAAATAATTCTGGGTAGCGTTTTTGCATCAAGTCCACCGGCTCCCATGTATACTCCTCTTTCCCATGATTAGACCATAGCACCTTTACCAAAGGAACACTTTTGCGGCGCAATATTCTTGTCTCGTCTACGATCCGCACCGGCTGTAGTCGCACAGACCTATCAGTCGCCACTGCACCATCAGTAGTGAGGATATATTGATCGGGCCGCAACAACGCCTTTCGAAGCGACGACACATGAAACATGTCGTGGAGATTCTCTAGCTCTGACGGTAACTCCAACCGATAGGCCAACGGGCCAATCCTTTCCAATACAGTGTATGACCCAACGTACCTTGAGCTGAGCTTTTTCACACCACGCACCTGTGACGCTCCATGCATCGGCCGAATCTTCAGAAACGCTTTATCACCCTCTTGAAATTCCACCATCCGGTGCTTTGCATTGTAATACTTCGCCCGCCGATTTTGATCCTCCAACATGCGATCCCGTATTAGTCTAACCACTGCATCCGTATCATCAATATACTCAATTCCCAACGCCTTCGGGTCTTCATCTTGCACTCAAGACAAGGGGGTTATACACCTTCTTCCGTAAAGGGCTTCATGGGGCGCCATGCCGATGCTAGCTTGATGACTGTTGTTGTAGGAGAATTTTACCAGTGGTAGGAGCCTTTCCCACGACTCTCCTCTATCCAACACACATAATCTCAATAGATCTTCCAGTGTTCTGATGGTCCTCTCAGACTGCCCGTCTGTCTGAGGATGAAACGCGGTGCTGAAGGTAAGGCGCGAGCCCAAATACGCCTGTATCGCCTTCCACTCCCTTGAGGTGAAACGATCATCCCGGTCCGAAACGATTGTCTTAGGCACGCCATGATACCGTACGAACTGCTCCACAAAGAGGCGTACCAAAACATCCACGTGAGCCTCTTTCTTCATAGGAATGAACCGGGCTACTTTCGTCAGCCGATCAACGATCACCCACACCGAATCATTCCCTGAGCGTGAGCGAGGTAACCCATGGACGAAATCCATGGAGATATCCTCGAACTTCCACTCGGGGATAGACAATGACTGTAACAAGCCACCGGGACTCTTGCATTCCGCCTTCACCCTTTGACAAGCTTCGCAATGTGTAACAAAATATTGGACATCCTTCTTCATTCCCGGCCAAAACATGGTCTTCCGTAAGCCGGCGTACATCTTGGCAATACCTGGGTGCACAGAATACTGAGAGTAATGTGCCTCTCTCAAGATATCCTCCCGGATTCTACCGCCCTTGGGGATATAGAGTCGGCCGCGAAAATAAACGAGGCCGTCCTTTAGTGTATACTCGTCAGTAGTCCCATCTTCGATTGACTTGATTGCCGGGGCCAGAGCTGCATCCCTTCCTTGCTCTGCCCGGATTCGGTCCCGGATATCACAAACTATGCTCATGGTTGCCAAGTACTTCCGTATACTCTGCCGAAGGAGCCTTATATACCAAAGTAATATCCATCTCTTCAATCATCCGAGCCAACTCCATACTCATTAACCGAGACTCTGGGCTTGAGTCCGGTACTTTTCTACTCAATGCATCGGCCACCGAGTTTGCCTTTCCGGGGTGGTAGTTCAAGGTGAACTCATAATCGCACAGAAACTCTAACCACCGTCGTTGTCTCAATTTCAACTCCTTCTGTGTATGAACGTACTTTAAGTTTTTATGTTCTGAAAAGATCTCGCAGTGGACGCCGTATAGATAGTGTCTCCAAACCTTCAAGGCGAATACCACTGCTCCCAACTGCAAATCATGAACCAGATAATTGATCTCATGCTTCTTCAGTTGTCTTGAGGCGTAGGCAATTATATGGCCGTGCTGCATCAATACCGCTCCCATCCCCTGATACAACACGTTAGTGTAAACTTGAAATCCTTCCTTTCCAGACTGGAGGGCTAGGATGGGGCGGAGGTAAGTCTATCCTTCAGCTCTTGGAACGCCGCTTCACATTGGGGTGTCCACTAAAATGGCACACCTTTCTTTGTCAAGGAAGTAAGAGGGAGGGCAATCTTTGAGAATCCTTTCACAAACTTGCGGTAATACCCGGCAAGTCCAAGGAAGCTCCGCACATCGGCCACCGACTTCAAGGGCGACCACTCCTTCATGGCACACACCTTGGCCAGATCCACCGCAAGTCCTGCTCTACTGATCACATGCCCCAAGAAAGCAACCTCTTTAAGCCAGAATTCGCACTTGCTGAACTTGGCGAACAATGCGTGCTCTTTTAATTTCTTCAATACCAAGGTCAGGTGCTCAATATGCTCCTCCTCCGTCTTTGAGTAGACCAGGATGTCGTCGATGAAAACAATGACGAAGATGTCCAAATAAGGTTCAAACACCTTGTTCATCGGACTCATGAAGGCTGAAGGGGCATTGGTGAGCCCAAACGGCATTACGGTGAACTCGTACAAACCATATCTTGAACTAAAGGCCGTTTTCTGGATATCCCCTTCTTGTATCCTCAACTGATAATATCCCGAGCGCAAATCCAACTTCGAAAACCAATGCGCTCCTACCAGTTGATCGAACAGCTCGTCAATCCGGGGTAGCGGATAAGTGTTCCGCACCGTCAGTCGATTGAGCTCTCGATAGTATATGCATAACCGCAAGGTTCCGTCCTTCTTCTTGACGAATAATACAGGGGCTCCCCAGGGTGACGAGCTGGGGCGAACGAACCCTGACTCCACCAGTTCTTGCAGTTGAACTCTAAACTCCGCGAGTTCCTTCGGGGCCATTCGGTAAGGGGCCCTGGATACAGGCTTGGCACCTGGTACTAGATTAATTTGGAAATCAACTTCTCTATGCGGGGGTAATCCTGGCAATTTCTCAGGAAATACCTCGGGGAAGTCCCGCACTACCCGTACATCTTTCATATCCAACGCCATCTCCTTCAACTCGAAACAGATCATGAAGATTTCACCCCCCTTCATATGGGCTTCTACTGTCTGAACTGAAGATAACAACCTACGAGGTGCGAAGCTAATACCTTGGAAGATGACATCTGAGTCCCCATGTCTCAAATAGATTTGTTTCTCCGCGCAATCAATCCTTGCGAAGTGCCAGTCCAACCATGCCATACCCAGAATGAGATCAAACTCTGGCATACTCAAGACTGTGGCAGGTGTATCAAAGGCCTTTCCCTCAATAAGTATCTCGAATTCGCACTTGGCGGTCGCGATCATCTCAGAGCCGTCCGGGAGGCGTACTCGTCGAGCTATACCAGTAAAGTATTGTACACCTTCCATGTCCTTAATGAAGTCCTCAGACACGAAAGAGTGTGAGGCACCGGTATCGAACAACATATAAGCCGTCTTCCCGCCGACTACCACGGTGCCTAAGTACCAATAACCAAAACTCAACAGTAGGTGTCTAGTATGTTTTAAGCAAGTTAAGTTAAACAAAGAAAATGTGAAAGCTAACTGCAACATACCTGCAATCACATCCTGGGGATTCCGTTCTTGCGCCATGTCCAGAGCGTATACTTGATCCCGGGCAGGACCGGGGTTTCCTCCTCGCGGTCCTCGTCCTCGACCACACATATAACCACGCCCCCGCGGAGATGCCGGAGGGAGAGCAGGAGGGACATTCCCAAACAACCGCGGGCAGAAACGTCGAATGTGGCCCGGCTGGTTGCATTCAAAACACACCAGCCCACGACGCCCCTCAGGTTGCTGAAATTGTTGAGGCTGTGGTGGTGGAGGCAACGCGGGCGGCTGCGGAATCGTGTGCTCCACTCTAAAATCTTGGTGGAAACGTCCTCCACCTCTTTGATGTCCTCTTCCTCCTCTAAAGTCCCGCTTTCTTTTGTTGCTTGGGCCAGCTTCTATCACGCCCTCCGCAGGTCTCTTACTACTACTCAAGTGGCCCGCCTCCAATCTCTTCGCCATGTCGATAATCTCCGCCAAGCTAGCGTCCGCTATAAACAAAAGGGCCTGCCTTAGGGGATCTCGCAGCCCTTTGTAGAAACGCTTGACGTATCATCTATCATCCAAATCATATGAATCCGCGAACCTCGCGAGATGTTGGAACTCTCGCTGATATTCCGTAACAGTCTTTGATCCTTGCTTCAACAGAAGAAATCTCTCTTCGAGTTCATTTCGAGCGGATGTGGGAATGAAGTGCTTCAAGAACACACCCGAGAACTCACTCCAACTTATCTCTGTATAGACCCGGCCTTGGATGTGGAGCCCATGAGGGACTTCCACCACCTCTTAGCATGTAGTTCCAAGACGGACACCGCCAACGTCACAGCCATGTTGGATGGGCAATGAATCCCCGCCAACAGCTCCTGCACCGTGTCATGCCATTCCTCCGTGCGTACGGCCGACTCCGTCCCGAGGTAGGCGGGAGGGGAGAGGGCCCGAAAGGTGCTCAACCAGTTAGAGCCCGGAGCCTGTTGTTGCACCGGAGGCTGCTGCGCCCTAAAGACATCCAGGATGGCGGTGAGCGTCTGCCCCAACTCGGATTGTTGGAACTGAGTGGGTATGGAAGAGGCAGGAGTGCCCCCCATCGGCTCAACGTGCACTAGAATCTACACGTAAAACACTAACGTATGGTCAGGTTGGCTAATCTTAAGGTCAAAGTTGGACAAACTTAATGTGAATTACATATGGGCACACCACTGCTTCCGCTAAGTCAGGTTGTCCCCAAACTGACTAATCAAATTGGGGTAGCACCATTGTTGAATGACTTCTTTAGTTGAGAATCGTGGCAAGCTGATATCATTTGTAAGACCCCCCTCCCGGATCCCAAAACACGGCTCGAAGGGGGTCTTATGCCCGGAACAGCCGCCTTGCAGTAACATTAACACACAGACTAACCTGTACCACAAGACGCCTATTCCGCCGGCTACAACCAATATCAATATAAGCCAACCCAACCAAAATATAAGCAAGAAGTCAAATCCACACCAAGCATATATGTCCAAAGTACATCAAAATAGAGAAGCTAAAACATGCTTCTATAGTATATCAGAGTACAACTAATAATTGCCCAAAGGGGCTACATCAGAGTCGCTCAACACTCACATCAGTAACCGACGGTAGCGATGACACCGTCACTTCAGGCCCTGTCGTCCTGGCCTGGCTGTCCTGCTGTAAAGTCTGCGGCCGCTTTACCTGCGGGGTGACCTAAAAAGGAAGACGTAGCAACCGTTAGTCGAAAAGACTAAGTGACTTCACATCCGCTCCCCCGGCGACTCCTCGGCACCGGGCTGAGAAAAGAGCAAGGGTATAAAGTATAATAAATAGTATAAGCAGGTACAAGCAGATGGTAATGGTACAATAAGATTAACAGCAATTAATCTAGCAGTTCTACAAGAGATATATCAATCATCAAGAGCAAGTAACTACAGCAGGAAGGGAACTTAACTTATAAGGATGCCCATACAAGTTTATAAGTTAAGGATCTGTTTACATAAAGTAACTCATCGTATATGAGTGCTCATACAAATTTATACGATGAGTATCTTGTTGTGCAATGTTATGAAATGGTATGCATGCTATGAAATGACTCACCCATGTTCAAGCATATGCAATTGCTATGTCGACACAGACTATAGTTCTCACTATTCTAGCAAGTAGCTAACCTCTCAGGCATCAACCGCCGTGGCCAGGCGGTGACAGTAGAGCGGGCATCTCTACTACTAAGCAGACATCCACACTGCTTCACTTAGGCCTCCGTACGACTCAACGCTAAGAACACGACAACGGAGCCCATGCGTACTATGGCCCAGCGGGGGTCTCAGGTAGATGTGCACCGAGAACACAACCCCGAACTGGCCTTGTGTGACCCGAAAGGGGCCTCGGAAGTAAGCACGAGGACCCAACCCAACCGTTCACTTGGCACGGAAGGAGCCCCGGGACGTGAACACCGAGGACCAAGCCCAACCGCCCAAAGTTTAACTGTCAACTCCCGTCGGTGTGACGATCGGCGAGCCCGTAGACCTGCCACGCTATCCTTAACCCAAGATTACGACACCGCGTGTCGACTCACTCCGCATGCAATACCACATCACCGTGGCATGGAAGGAGCCTCAGATAAAACACGAGGACCAAGCCCAACCATCCACTCGGCACGGAAGGAGCCCTGGGAAATGAACACCGAGGACCAAGCCCAACCGTCCGCCTTTTCTCATCTCAACGCAATCCCAACTAGTGACGGTCAACACCGCACCTACACCCTTCCACAATGCTACCCGTAGGGAGACGACACTCTAAGCATTGGACTACTAAATTCAATCCGTTAAACAGTTATTCACATGACCATAGATTATTCTCCTACATGTCATACCAAATGATTTCAACACATTATAAACATGATGCACATTTATATTAGTCTACCAATTTCTATCAAATCAATTCGTTTAGGTATGCTTCGCTTCACAAATCAATTTCATGGGATCCAATATTTAAACTTCATCAATTATAGAAAACATAAAAGTGTTCACCCAAACCTCAAGTTAACTGCAACATTGAATCCACCGATTCCAAATCCATGTTATACCAAACCCAGAATTTAAGTGCAGAATAAATCTGGACAGCAACTTCGACCGGAGATTCCCGAAGCTATAGGAATCCGGTGAAGGTGTGTAACCCCTCGATGGAAAGGTCTTCCCATATGCTACAACTTTCATATTCAGACCACCACCCAGATTGGACAGTATCCTATTTGAAATCAGCCTTGAAGTCCGCTGCGTACAGAACACAATTTCTGCATGCAGGATTTATCAGACGTCATTTTCATTCAGACTTTCCCGTGGCTTCAGACGTCGCCTGAAGTCGTGCAACCACTCGATGGAAAGGTATTATCAAGGGCTTCAAGTTTCGTGGTTAGTCGAAAACCCATATCTGACCATATCACACCTGAAAATGGCCAAGAAGATCGCTGCGTGCAGAACACAGATTCTGCACGCATCTTAAGGTGGAATGAACGACATCGGTTCATCTTCCTCCTCAAGTCGGTCTTCCAAAATCACACCAGAAATTCCTCCCCCCTTATTCACCCTCATGATGTCATGACTCTTCACGAAACCATCCCCCATCTTCGCATAGAAGGTTGGAGAGGTTGAAGACACCACTAACCTTAGAGCACAAACCCTAAAACGGTCTCTTCCTATAGAAATCACCATCTTGCTAGTTTAGGCTCTTTTGAGTCGACATCTCACATAGATATCTACAGATCTAGCACCAAGGGAGAGGGGAGGAAGCTCACCTCATTTCCGGCGTTTCCACTATTTCCGGCCATGGATCTTGTGACTCTTCTCGGCGGCATCTTCTCTTTCTCGGCGGCGGCGGATCTTTTCCTCTAGGACTTGCTCCAGCAGTTTTCCCTCTCTACAAAAGTTTCTCTCAGGAAAAATGGCTGGAATGAGGAGTGAAAGCGGCTAGGGTTGTCACAACCCTTATATATGAAAAGTGACACGGGTAGGGACACGCCTGTGTCCGTACCCGTGTCGTGCTCGGGCGAAGCGTCAACGCCGATTTTAGTGCCGGTTCAATACTCAACACGGGTAGGGACACACCCGTGTCCTTACCCGTGTCCTCATGACACGACCGTGTTCTCTGGCCGTGTCCTTCTCTGGACACGCTTCGTCGATCTCAACTCGACGCATACGGGTAGGGACACGCCCGTGTCTCTACCTGTGTCACTTCACAGGATATACTTCGTCGATCTCGACACGCTTCGTCGATCTCGACACGACGCACACGGGTAGGTACACGCCCGTGTCTCTACCCGTGTCACTTCACAGGATATACTTCGTCGATCTCGACACGCTTCGTCGATCTCGACACGTTTCGTCGAGCTCAACTCGACACACACGGGTAGGGACACGCCCGTGTCTCTACCCGTGTCACTTCATAGGATACACTTCGTCGATCTCGACACGCTTCGTCGAGCTCAACTCGACACACACACGGGTAAGGACACGCCCGTGTCTCTACCCGTGTCACTTCACACGGGTAGTGACACGCCCGTGTCACTACCCGTGTCCTTCTCTGGACATTCTCGAGTCGTCGACTCGCGAGCTGGCCTCTCCCACACGAGTAGGGACACGCCCGTGTCTCTACCCGTGTCCTATGCTCGACTGATTTCTCCTCCTATTTACATGTGCATCCCAATTGCCAGCACTTCTCCGAACCCAAGCCAGCTCTCCTGACTCAAAAACGCGCACGAGGGGCCTAGTGCGAATCGGGACGTTACACCTTCCCTCACTTCTTTTCTTCTCATGATCTAGATCTGTGATCTACGGTCTTCCTTCCTTTTTTTGGGATGGGTTTTTCCTCTTCTATTTAAGGGTTTCCCTGCTATCCTCCATTTTTTAAGGATTATTCTTATTCCCATCCCATGGATTCCTCCCTCTTTGGTTCGAATGATGGATTTGCTCGGCGCATTACTACCGCCCTTCCCAATGAAAAAAACTTTATCGCTTGGTCCAACTCTGTGCGAGTCCATCTTGCCGGACATGACAAGCTTGATTGGCTTGAACCTAATGGTGTTCCCAAGCCTTCCGACGAAATGGCTATCCGTCAATGGCACACGGAAAATTTCAAGATTCTCGGGTGGCTTCAGTGCTCCATGGAGCCCCGTATTTACGAGCAGTTCATGCGATTCGATTCGGTGTCGTCTATTTGGGCTGCCTTGACGCGTACCTACGGTCACACACGCGTTGATACACGAATTTATTTCGTCTTCCAGGAGATTTCTACTGCTCGTCAGGAGGACCGTTCTGTGCACGAGTACTTTACCTTTCTCTCAGGGAGATTCCAGGAGCTTTCTGCCCTTGAGCCGCTCAGTGCTTTTCCACATCCAGAGGATTTAATTGTTGCCAAGCGGCGGCAGGAGAAGCGGGAGACCTATCAGTTCCTAATTGGCTTGAGGCCCGAGTTTGAGAAAATTTGGGTTCAGATTGTGTGCATGAACCCTCTTCCTGATATCTTGGATACTTATTTCATGGTGGAGGAGCATGAGCGTTGTGCCCGCCTGACTGCTGTTTCGCCCGTTCCAGCTTCTGTTCCTATTCCAGACCAAACGGCCCTGACTTTAGGTCGTCCCTCTTCTGTGCGCGCGGGGGGGGGGGGGGGGGGGGGGGGGCGTACTTCTACCTATAAAGGTCGCGGGGGTGGCCGCGACAGCCCATTTGCCTCTGTTCAGTGTCAGCACTGCCTCCGGACTGGTCATGAGAAGGCCCGATGCTGACTGCTCTTTCCTCACCTACGTCAGCAGTCCCCCGACACGCGTGCTGTCACCGCTACTTCTTCCAATTTTGGGGGGCCACCTGATTTCAGTGCCTCTTCTGATGCTCCTTTCGCCGACTGAAGTCAGCTTATGGCTCAAGTGCAGCAGCTCCAGTCTCAGCTTCAGCTGCACTCTCCGTTTCAGACTCCGCACCAGCCTCTTACTTCTCAGCTGTTACCTGTCTCCTAGTCGTTCTCATCGACTTCAACGTCTGCGTCAGGTGCCCTGATGGTCTTTCATGTCACTCAAGAGGGGTCTTCTTCTCCATGGGTGATCACACTGGGGCCACTGATCACATGACTGGTGAGACGCGCTTGTTCTCTTCTCTTGAGTCTCCGAGCGTCCATTGGCCGGTTCGTCTTGCTGATGGCTCTGTGACCCCATCCTTCACTAGGGCACAGTTCCTCTGACTCCCTTCTTTTCCTTCAGTTCAGTTCTCCATGTTCCCAAATTTGCTTTAAATCTTCTTTCTATTAGTCAATTGACTCGTTCGTTGCACTGCTCGGTGACATTTTTTCCTTCTGGCTTTGTTTTTCAGGACCTGACCACGAGCAGGACTTTTGGCTACGACCATGAGCGCGACGGGCTATACCAGCTAGATCTTCCACCTCCTTCGCCATGTCTCTCACCCCCATCCATCGTTGCTGCAACTACTTCACCTGCTCTTTGGCCTGCTAGACTGGCGCATGCGAGTCCTCAGATCGTGTCGTCTCTTTTTCCGAGTGTCTCATTTGAGAACTCTTTTCAGTGTGATGTGTGTCAGTTTAGCAAACATACACGCACTACCTATCCTGTTTTTGTTTCTCGTGATTATGCACCGTTTGATATTATTCATTCAGATGTTTGGGGGCCTTCCCCGGTTGTTTCTTATGATGGTTTTTGGTATTTTGTTACTTTTATAGATGATTTTACTCGTTGTTGTTGAGTCTATCTTATGCGTGCCAAATCTGATGTCTTTGATTTATATATCAAGTTTACTAATATGGCTAAGACTCAGTTTTCCTCTCGTATTCGGGTCCTTTGCTCCGATAATGGGGGTATACCTCTTTCTCTTTCACAACTTTCCTTGCTACCAAAGGAACCCTTCATCAATTCTCCTGTCCCTATACACCAGAAAAGAACGGCGTGACGGAACGCAAGAATCGTCATCTCTTGAATGCGACCCGGTCTCTTCTTCGTGGGTCTCACGTCCCCAAGTCATTTTGGAGTGTCGCCCTTCTTACGGGGACCTTCTTGGTCAACCGTCTGTCTTGTCAGTCTTTAGCGGGTCGGGTACCCCTTAGTCTTCTATCTCCCCGCCGCCCTCTATTTCTCGTCCCTCTCCGGGTGTTTGGGTGTGTGTGTTTTGTCCAGGACCGTCGTCCGACTCGGACAAAGCTATGTGGTGCTTATTTTTGGGATATTTCTCCTCTTCCAAGGGCTATCAGTGTTTTGACCCCTCTTCTCGCAGGAATTTTCACTCCCTGGATGTTTGGTTCTTTGAGGATATCCCCTTCCATGGTACCTCCCCTGTCCCTGTTGCTCCTTCTGCTCCACCACAGCCGGCTCTGGTTGCCCTTGCTCCGCTGCACGACTCTCTTCCGTTGCAGACATGCACTCGTGGCCCACACGGGCCCTCCCATGTCCACCCCATTCTTCGGGATCCACTTGTTACGCCCAGCTCACAAGACCTTATGGCACATCCTCTGCCAGGTGATGTTCTTCCCTACTCTGACTTACCCATTGCACTTCGCAAGGGTAAGCGTTATTGTGTTACTGACCATCATGTGACAAGTTATGTGTCCTTCCAGCGTCTTTCTCAGGGTTACCAGACTTTCCGACTGCTACCGACCAGATCAGAGTTCCGAGTTCGATGACTGAGGCGTTCCAACACCCTGAGTGGGTGGCGGCCATGGAGGATGAGATGTCCGCACTACAGAAGGCGGACACCTGGCGTTTGGTCCCTCTTCCTGCAGGTCGGAAAATTGTTGGCTGTCGTTTGGTTTATACTGTCAAGTATAATGCTGATGGTTCTCTTGACCTCTACAAGGCCCGTCTTGTCGCGAAGGGCTTCACTCAGACTCCTAGGGATTACGACTTGACCATTGCCCGGGTGTCCAAGCTCTCTATTGTCCATCTGCTTGTCTCTCTCGCTGTCTGCCATGGGTGGACTCTTCATCAGATGGACGTGAAGAATGTCTTCCTCAATGACGATCTTGCTGAGGAAGTTTATATGGATCTGTCCCCCGGTTACAAGCTTCAGGGGGAGTATTTGGGTCGTGTTTACCTTTTGTAGAAGTCCTTGTATGGGCTGAAGCAGTTTCCTCGTGCGTGGTTTGAGCGGTTTGGTACTGTTGTGCTTCAGAGTGGGTTCACCAGATGTCATGCCGACCGTACGTGTTTTGTTCGGTCTGTTGTGGATGGCTGTAGATTATTCTTGTCTATGTGGTTGATATCATTTTTACCGGTGACGATAGCTCGGGGATACTTCAGATCAAGGAGGTTCTTCAGAAGACATTTGATGTGAAAGATTTGGGGCATCTGAAGTACTTTCTCGGGATTGAGGTTGCCAGATCTCAGCATGAGATCTCTTTGTCTCATCGCAAGTATACACTCGATCTCTTAAGTGATACTGGCCTTCTTGGGTGCTCTCATGTGTCTACACCCATGGATTCGAACCACCGCCTTCACGTCGAGTCTGGCGATCCTCTCCCTGAACCGGGCAGATATCAGCGTCTTGTTTGCAGACTTATCTACTTGACCAACACTCGCCCTGACATTAGTTTTGTTGTGAGTGTGGTCAGTCAGTTCATACATGCTCCTCGGACTTCTCACCTAGATGCAGCATTTTGAATCCTCCACTACTTGAAGGGTTCTCCTGGCCTAGGGCTCTTCTACCGTTCATCTCCGGTCCTTGATCTTACTTGTTTCACGGATTCTGACTATGTTGGTTCCCTTACTGATCGACGCTCTACCTCGGGGATGTGCACTTTCTATGGTGGCAATCTTATTTCCTGGAAGAGCAAGAAGTTGAGTGTTGTCTCCCGCTCGTCTGCTGAGGCTGAGTACCGGGCTATGGCCCATGGCGCTATTGAGCTCCTTTGGTTGCGTACTCTCTTGACCGAGCTTGGCTCTCCTCCCTCTGGTTCTTCGACTCTTGTGTGCGACAACCAGTCCACTCTCATGCTTGCTTTCGACTCAGTTTTGCACAAGCGGACTAAGCATATTGAGATTGATATTCACTTTCTCAGGGAGCACATTTGTTCAGGGACTCTTGAAGCGTCCTATGTACCCTCCACATAGCAGATTGTCAATGCCTTCACCAAGGCGGTTGGACCTTTCAGACTTCTCTCTACATGTGGCAAGCTGGGCTTGCTTGACCTTTTCACGCCAGCTTGAGGGGGAGCAATGACATGTTATCTCAGCTGTTATTTTATTTTATTTTATTTCAAGTTTATGTGTGTGGGTGTTCTTCCCCTTGTATCTCCTATATATATACCTATTCCCCCCACCCCCCCAAGTGGGTGAATAAGATAATCATTTTACTCTCGGATTTAATTAATTGATTGTATTATTTAATTATTTGCTAATGTCGCTCTGATACTACTTCCTCTCCTCTTTGAAGATACTGCGAATCTGTTCCATTTTCCGTCTCAAGGGATCATCTATAGGAGGGCCATCTGAACTTAAGATATAGCTCCATGGGTTCCTACTATGTACCTTTAGAACTCAATAGTCTAGTTTTTGCACTGCATAACTTATGCCTTACACATCAACATCTCACATGTGGTTGCAGTACTTTTTATCTACGGCCTTCTATCTGGCGGTGCTTGTTCCCAAGGTGACCCCGGGCTTCTTACTGATGCATTAGGTTTGGTTAGGTTTCACTTAGCCTAACATTCTTACATCTTTGGGGTTGACCTTAGCGACTCATGGATAGAGCTTAAGCGAGTAATCTGCTAGTAGTCGAGATCATACACCTATGAATCATCTTGAGAGGTAGGAAGAGGAGTCAGACCCTATTCTCCCTTAAAGGTGGGGAAAAGTGACTGCTTCCAAAGCATTAAAGGTGCTAAATAGAAATACTTACAAACCAATCAAGAAAATTTTATTAGAACTAAAGTCGGCGTACATGTTGACTTAAGAACTCCTCATTCTCTCCTCTCTTTTATTTTATGAGGGAGGTTGCTTATAGGTGACAGGGAATCCTAGTAACAAAAGAAAAATGACTTCCTCCACCCAAAAAAGAAAAGATGCCGGCTGACAAAAGCTAAACGCGCTCAGAAGGAAAGATTCCTTCTTACAAAAGCAAAATGCCAATTTCACTCTGAAAAGTCAATTACAGCGGGACACTTCCCACTGTTTTTCCAGGGAGGAACCCTGGTAGTGACTAATGGAGAGAAGCCCAACGTCAATGCCTTTATATAAGCAAGATAACCTGTAACACCCTCATATTTCGCGCACTCACTTTAATTTATTTTTCTCCCCGATGATGAAAAAGGCACATTTAACTTTTCGCTATCTTTTGACGGAATTTGTTTTTAATTTTCATTTTGATATTTCATTTATTTGGTCTGTTGGATGAGATTGGGTTGCACTTTGAGTTATTTGGGCTTTCATGGGCTTGCAGCACTTGTTGGGCTGATTTCCCCTTTGGCTGGTTGAATTCATTTGTGAGCTGCCTTGAACTTGCTGGGCTTACTATTTATATTAGCTGCTTTATCCTTTGCTGCCTTATTAAGTGCTGGCTGGCTGCCTTGTTAAGTGTTGACTGGCTGTGTATGTGCTGGCTTGTTGAGGTTTATTTTTGTTCAGGCAAGGCCATCTGTAGCGGTGCCGCTTGCCGCTCGCCGCTCGCTGCTTCTATCGCTGTTATAAGGAAATCCCGAGCTTAATTTCTCCCGCACTGCTATTTCGTCGACTCTCTGTTCTGCGATTTCTTGTCTCCTTTTCCCTCTGGCTGCTCTACTTCGACAGAGACGTACTTCTTCTCCTTCTTCTTCATTCTCCTTGTGTCGTCGTTGCTGGGTTGTTGTGCCGATCGACTTTGCTGTGCCGACGCTGCTCCGCTTCTGTCATTTCTGTGCCGACAACAAGTTGCTGTTAGGGCTGCTGCTACTGCCCGATTCTGCTTCTCTCTGCTACTATTCCTCTTCTTCTGCTATACCGAGCTGTTGTGCTCCCTCCTGCGGCTACCTTCTTCCCTGTGTAGCGACTATTGCCCCGATTCGGTTCCTACCGAGCTTTAGTGAGGCTGTTCTATGCCCTTTCTCCTCTCCTTCTTGCTGTAAGGAAATTCCCTTTTTCCCATTGGCTGGTTTAGTGTTGATTTTGTGTACGTAAGTTGCTAGATATAATTTTGGGAGTTGATATTTGCTGGAGAGCCACTTTATTAGCTGGTTCATATGTTGTTTTACGCATATTTTGAAACGAATTTCGATATTCAGGTGATTTCGAGCTATTTCGAGCCATTTTGGCTAATTTGTGCCGTTTAGTCGGCTCTTAAAAGAGGACGGTTTTGATATTTCTTTTGCTTTTCGAGATATAAGCGTATTTTTGGTAAGCTTTTCGCTACGAATTTCATGTGACGCAACCCAATAAACGTGCGTATAATTTCAGTGGTTTCCAAGACCCCAAAACCAGAGGATGACGTCACAAGAGAATCGTGGCGAAAATGCGAGCTTGGACAGAGGAAAACCGGAGTGAGTTTCCTATTTCTTGATTTAGTTTACTCACTTTCCTATTTTGCTTCATTTTATGAAATAAACAAGTGCCTGTACATATGAGTTTAACTAATTAAGATATCGCTATGGGATAAAATGTGGGCGAGGGAAAATATGAAAGCGATATATTTATTTCTCAGCGGATCATTTTATTATAAACTCCTATTTACACGTCAAGATAATGATTTAAAACTCTGCATGGGGAAATGTGATGGTTTCGAATCCGATGATGCAGAGGCATCCACTGATGGATTTACCAATAGTGGTGAGTCTACAATTACGTCCTTCGGGGCCGGGGCTCAATTCAAGTTTGCATCATCGGAGCATTTTATATTTTATGTAACTCAAATTAAGGGGTAAATTAAGATTCAGCTTTGAAAAGGAAATTATTTATTGTACTATATGCATATTTATTATTGTACTGTATGCATATTGATAGTATCTTCATTGTTTGCATGTATAACACTTCACGAAATATTTATCTCACCTAGTCATATTTTTTATGACTAATCCTTAATGGATTCATTTTTTTCAAACAACAGGTGTGACTCCAACTGTACGACGGAGGTTCACGCCTGAAGAATTAGAACATGTATGACTAAATGTCTATAAAGGAATCAAAGAAGATTTTGAGAGTCATAGATTACTCTGTTCAGAAAATTATTGTAAATTTTTATCAGATTTTGAGTAAGCACCTGTATGATCGTGTAAATAAATAAAAGAATGGAATAAGAAGTTCTGTGTTACTCGTTTTGTACTGTGTTTTTCTTTCATACGATCCACTAGTGAAAATTAATGCCGATCATTTTGGGAAGCCCGGAAAAAGGGTCTTCACAATTGGTATCAGAGGGAGGTTCATTTTCAATATGCGTGGTCGTAGGGAGTACGAAAATATAACACAAACATTAATATGTAACTTAATTAAATCAATTCATGTATAGGAACCCGTCCAAGTTTATTCTAGCCGTCGGAGTCAACACCGTCGAGAGAATCAAGAAGATCATGACCATCAAGCAGCTACTTGGTCCGAGGGAAGTGACAACGGGCATCAACACCATCGGCGTCCTTAGGATTTCGGGTTATCAATAACAGAAGATATTAAGTTAGTTTTCCCGGCGTTAGCAACTTTAGGACCCACACTTCCCCAAGAGAATCCTAACCCACCACATCAACCACATCAACATCCAATGAACCCTCCTCTAAATCTCCCTCCAAGAGTAGAAGCTCAGGCACTCCAATAACGTCAAATGGACGATGATGTGAAACAGTTTATGGAGTTAAAGCCACCATCTTTTGTAGGAGGTCTGTCTCCCTTAAAAACAGAAGATTGGATACTCCGTATTGAAACCATCTTCCAGGTTATGCGCTGCCCAGAGGACCGGAAAGTTGAACTTACGTCATTTTTACTTGAAGGCGCAGCAAAGCGTTGGTGGAACAACTTAGTCGCCACAAAATTTGCCAGACATAACCTGGTAACATGGCCAGACTTTATCCAGGAATTTACAAATTGGTTTGTGCCGTGATCGGAGAAAAGAATCGTACTCGACTTATTCCTGCGACTAGTTCAAGGGACAAAAACAGTTCTACAATACGAGATGGAATTCTCAAAATTAACATATTATGCTGACTCTCTAGTAGCCTAGAAGGAAGATCGTTGCAGGTCATTTCAACAAGAACTGTAGGACGACATTCGCAATCTACTCATACCTCTGGATATTCTAGAATATGGAAAGTTGGTCGAGCGAGCGCGATTAGTAGAGATCGATCAAGACAAAATGCAGAAACATCGAGATGGGAAAAGAAAAGCCACGGAAATCCCAACTCAAAGTGAAGTACAGAACAAAGATGTTGTTAAGACAATACAAACTGGTCCATCAACCAGTAACGCGTCCCAAGCAAACTCGACAAAATGCGCCTAATGTAATCGATTTCATAAAGGAGAATGTTTGATTGGGGCATGTTATTATTGCCGTCAGCCGAGACATACAAAGAAAAATTGTCCAAAGCTCATGAATAAAGAAATTAATTCTCATGGACAGTTTCCGCTACAACAACAATTATATCAAATGCTTGCTGAATCCTTAGCGTCAGCACTTGCTCCGGCACCTGCCCCAGCACCTGCTCCAATACCTCCGCCAGAAGTTCCGGAAGAGAGATTGATTATGCCGCGATCATTTACGTATAACAAAAAATAAATGTAGCCTCCGTAAATGTGAATATTGTAAATATTCTCCTTGCTAAATAAAGTGACCTTTATCTTTTCGAGGACGAAAAGTTATTTTAGGAGGGAAGGATTGTAACACCCTCATATTTTGCGCACTCACTTTAATTTATTTTTCTCCCCGATGATGAAAAATGCACATTTAACTTTTCGCAATTTTTTGACGGAATTTGTTTTAAATTTTCATTTTGGTATTTCATTTATTTGGTTTGTTGGATGAGATTGGGTTGCCCTTTGAGTTATTTGGGCTTTCATGGGCTTGCAAGTTGCAACACTTGTTGGGCTGATTTCCCCTTTGGCTGGTTGAATTCATTTGTGGGCTGCCATGAACTTGTTGGGCTTACTATTTATATTAGTTGCTTTATCCTTTGCTGCCTTATTAAGTGCTGGCTGGCGGCCTTATTAAGTGCTGGCTGGCTGCCTTGTTAAGTGTTGGCTGCCTTGTTAAGTGCTGGCAAGGCCATCTGGAGCGGTGTCGCTTGCTGCTCGCCGCTCGCCGCTTCTATCGCTGTTATAAGGAAATCCCGAGATTAATTTCTCCTGCACTGCTATTTCGTCGACTCTCTGTTCTGCGATTTCTCGTCTCCTTTTCCCTCTGGCTTCTCTACTTCGACAGAGACGTATTTCTTCTCCTTCTTTTTCTTCATTCTCCCTGTGCCGCCGTTGCTGGGTTGCTGTGCCGATCGACTTTGTTGTGCCGACGCTGCTCCGCTTCTGTCGTCTCTGTGCCGACAACAAGTTGTTGTTAGGGCTGCTGCTACTGCCCGATTCTGCTTCTCTCTGCTACTATTCCTCTTCTTCTGCTGTACTGAGCTGTTGTGCTCCCTCCTACGGCTACCTTCTTCCCTATGTAGCGACTGCTGCCACGATTCGGTTCCTACAGAGCTTTAGTGAGGTTGTTCTGTGCCCTTTCTCCTCTCCTTCTTGCTGTAAGCAAATTCCCTTTTTCCCATTGGCTGGTTTAGTGCTGATTTTGTGTACGTAACTTGCTGGATATAATTTTGGGAGTTGATATTTGCCGGAAAGCCACTTTATTAGCTGGTTCATATGGTGTTTTACGCATATTTTGAAATGAATTTCCATATTCAAGTGATTTTGAACTATTTCGAGCCATTTTGGCTAATTTGTGTCGTTTAGTCGGCTCTCAAAAGAGGACGGTTTTGATATTTCTTTTGCTTTTCGAGATTTAAGCGTATTTTTGGTAAGCTTTTCGCTACGAATTTCAAGTGACATAACCCAATAAACGTGCGTATAATTTCAGTGCTTTCCAAGACACCAAAACCAAAGGATGGCATCACAAGAGAATCGTGGCGGAAATGCGAACTTGGATAGAGGAAAAGCTGTAGTGAGTTTCTTATTTTTTGATTTAGTTTACTCACTTTCCTATTTTGCTTCATTTTATGAAATAAACAAGTGTCTGTGCATATGAGTTTAACTCATTAAGATATCGCTGTGGGATAAAATGTGGGCGAGGGAAAAATATGAAACCGATATATTTATTTCTGAGGGGATCATTTTATTATAAACTCCTATTTACACGCAAAGATAATGATTTAAAACTCTGCATAGGGAAATGTGATGGTTTCAAATCTGATGATGTGGCGGCATCCACTGATGGATTCACCAGTAGGTGTGAGCCTACAATTACGCCCTTCGGGGGTGTGACCCAATTCAAGTTTGCATCACCGGAACATTTCCTATTTTATGTAACTCAAATTAAGGGGTAAATTAAGATTCAGCTTTGAAAAGGAGATTATTTATTGTACTGTATGCATATTTATTATTGTACAGTATGCATATTGATAGTATTTTCATTGTTTGCCTGTATAACACTTCACGAAATATTTATCTCACCTAGTCATAATTTTTATGACTAACCCTTAGTGGATTCATTATTTTCAGACAACAGGTGTAACTCCAAGTGTACGACGGAGGTTCGCGCCTGAAGAATTAGAACATGTATGACTAAATATGTACAAAGGAATCGAAGAAGGTTCTGAGAGTCATAGATTACTCTGTTCAGAAAATTATTGTAGATTTTTATCAGATTTTGAGTAAGCACCTGTATGATCGTGTAAATAAATAAAAGAATGGAATAAGAAGTTCTGTGTTACTCTTTTTGTACTGTGTTTTTTTTCCTACGATCCACTAGTGAAAATTAATGCCGATCATTTTGGGAAGCCCGAAAAAAGGGTTTTCACATAACCGACCTCCAAAACCAAGGGGCATCTGGTGTAACCCGCAAAGTAGGGGCTACATCTGAGTTCAACAAACCACCCACCGATACTAAGGGTGGAGTATTGTCATTGACATGCTAAGCCACCCACCAAGCCAGGGGCAGTCTCCATGGCTAGCAACATCATCAACCTATGATTCCGTACTATCCACGATGTAACATCACAACAATAGTGTTTGCAATATAATTTTTGCAATTGCAGAAAACTGAAAATTTTGTATGCCATAATCAAATATTTTGTTAGGAATTTTACCTTTCTAAATAATCAACTACATCATCGTCCATTACTAATTCCTACCAATGGCATTCAGTTTTTCCCCAACCTAAATCATTACAACCATATTTTGTGATTCTCGCTCACCCAAGCAGAAAAAGTAATCACAAACAAAAAGATGAACTCCATTAACTTCAAGACTTGGCATCCAATCAAAAGAATGATTTTGGAGGACAAAAAACATGACAAAAATTCCCAACACCTGTAGAACTAGTTAGAAATAGCATACTAACTAAAGTTTTGGATAAACAGGTAACGAGATTTGCCAGCAATCAACAAGTCCTTAGAAGTTTAATCTGTCTTGACAAGGAAGTACTAAAGGGTAGCAAGATAGAATTTGTAACATGCTCTGAAGATAGTCCATTAATATTTTCCTATTTACTCTTACTTATTGATCTATCCCATGGGAGGACATTATGATTGATAATGTAACATTTACATTCCAGAATTAATGGAATTATGCCTCATTGCCCGTCTTATCTTTATCCGGATGGGGAATTGCCCGTCTTATTTTGATCTTTTAAAATAAGCATTTTTGGTTCCTAGTTTTTCCAAAAAATGGGCCTTCCAACAGGTTATCGCCTGACGATAGCAGTATCGCCCGGCGATAGGACATTCCTTCCGAAGTAGTTTCCTTCTACGATTGTGGCATCTGCTGCCGATATCGATAATGCCTGCGGTAGTGATACCGCTGGCGATATCGACAGAGCTTTGAAATCTTTGGCTCTTTGATTTGTTCTTCAGTGGGATATTTATCATGTAGTTCCTGCACTTTATAAATACACAGAAAACATAATCAAATACAAACTAGGATTTGTTATTCTCAAACCTAGAGATACGGAATGCATATTTCAATAAACTCTCTTTTTTGATAATAACAAATCCATTATGAAGAAATAATGAATAAGACAAAGTGTTTGTCTTTATAAGTGATTGATAAGCATTTATAAGCATACCCCCCCCCCCCCCCCCATAGATAGAGAACCCCCCTACTTAGATGCTTCCTAAGTTGTACTCTCCCTAAATGTTGCATCTTCAAATTCATTCTCTCCCTTTTGGTATTATCAACAGAGGGTAGGTAAGTGTCGTGGCAATCATATTCTCCCCCTTATTATATGTTGAGGTGATTTACAGGATATCTCATGAGGGAAAGTATAATATACTACTTTATTACTTTGATGGCATAATCGAGATTAGAGAGTTTTGCAGCGATAAGAAAAATATCTTGAAGAAATTTTGAATTAGAATCAGAGTTGTAGTTTAGAAAAATGAATAATGCATGTATATAGCCATAGTTTGAGGATGTTACCATAATGATTTTGCAAACCATGAACCAAAAGATGTTATTTTTAACAATATTTCAAAGTATGAGTTCTATTATCTAAGCACGATAGTAATAACAATGTTAGTAAATTTGTAAGTCAAACATACTAAAAACATTGCAGAGATCATGTAAGAATATCTAATGTTGTCACCAACAATCATAGAGAACATATATAGGTGTGCGTTAGGGTCCAATTCTCATGAATAAAAGTATTATTCATGGTAATTAAGTGTAAAAAAAATGTTTTTATTATTCATATCTATGAGTAAATTTAAAAAGCAAGACATGTGTAGTGAAATATGCTTAATATTAAAATAGATAAATTTACTTCCACACAAATTCAATACACATACTAGTAAAGTATAACTCCCAAGTTGCTCTACACACAATTCTTATTAAGACTTATCAGGGAGCAAAGTAGTGTTTGAGGGATCACTTTTATTATTTTTGAATTTTTCTTACTAGTGATCCTCTGTACCACAAAGTGATTTTTGATTTGTTTGTTTGCTACAAGACACTTTATAATTTTTATTCCAAGATGCTCAACCTCACAATACTCATTAAGATTTATTAGGTGGGTGAGTACTGCTTGGTGGAGATTCCTTGTCAATTTTATTTTGAGTTTTTTTACTACGGACTCCGAATTCACTTGTTGCGCGAACAATTGTATACATACATATATTATTATTATTATTAAAATCACTTGGAACTAACATAGTGCATGAACAGTAAATTTGCAATTCACCAATTCATGGGTGTGTAGGTAACTTATTTATGTATTTTAAGAAATTAAGATATTTATACTACACAATTATGCAACCTTAAAGTTTATTTCACATGTAGAAGAATCAAAGATGTGCATGTAAGAAACTTATTATCAAACATAAAACAGTACTCATACTTAGAGGCATGCTAACAATGTTCCTACATACGTGCACTATAATAGTTTTCATGACATATGACAAGATGTTTTGAAAGGCATGATAAATCAACACAATGTTTCAAGTGTTTGACAAGAAAATTAAACATTGATTTTAATCAAGAAAAGATAATAAAAGTCAACCTTGATCGTTTGTTCCAATAGCTCAGCAGTTTTTTTTGTGTTATTGTTATTTGTTTTAGTTTGTTTTTTATAATGCAAAAAATACAAGGCATACTTTTTGGATAATTTTGAAAATTTTCAAATTTTGAAGTTGATTGATATTTTTTTAAAACAATGATAAAAACTTGTAATTTTGGTATAACAGAAATAGTAGATACTCAGTAGGAAAACAAAAATAGAAAAAAAATTTAAAAAAGGATTTTTAGGCTATCGCCAGCGGTATCACTACCGTCTGGCGGTACTAACGGAGATTTGATTTTTGCTCAAAAATCGTGTTCTTCAAGAATTTTTGCATTTGATTTTTCATGATTATGATATTCCAGTATGATGTTCATCTAATGGTGCAAAGAAATCAAGAAAAAGTGACAAAAGTTGCGGATTTTCATTTTCGATGTCTAGAACCCTTTTTGATTGAGATTTGATAGATTTTAGGTTGATCATGTGGTATGAATGTTAGTTAAAAACCATCTTATTTTTGTAAACTGATTTTTGGAAAAAAATCACATTTAAAAAAAATTTATTTTTACTACCGCCTACTGTACCGATACCGCCGGCGGTAGCGAGCTTGTATAAAATCATGGTTCCGCGATTTTTCCAGGCCCCACACTTAGGGTCTTTGACTGACTGGAGAGCTTCCTCCTGCGACCAAGAACCTTCGGTAAGCCCTAGATCCCCAATATTCTCCTCCCGTTCAGTGATTTTTTTGAAGATTTTTGGATCTACCGCCTGGCGGAAGCATGATCTCACAATTTCTGAGTTTTCTGGAATTTTTCCCGATTTTTCTTCTTTATTTTTGAGATCTACCGTCGGTAGTGGTAGGTTAATGAGTTTTTGACCTACCGCCAGCGATTGCCCATGACTACCGCCTACCATAGTGATTTTTCCTTGTCTTGACAATTTCTAGGTTTGGGGTTTTTAGAAACTCTTGTTTTTTGTGTTGACATTTTTAGATTTGAGTTCATAGTGCTTTGAATATACTTTTTTGTGAAAGAGGAAAGTGTTCTAGGGTTTTGATGTGAAGAAGACATTGAATAGTTCGGCCGGAACTATCGCCCAGCGGTAGCGCCAGAGCATTGAAATGTTGCCTAATTTTTGTTGTTTCAATTTTTAGGATATGGCTTACAGTTCCCAAGCTCCACGTGGCGGCTGTGGTCAGGATGAGCATGGACTTCACCCTGCAGTGGAGGGTGCTCCTGTGGGTGTAAACATGGGCCTAAGCGTGGACATGACCCAACATGCACATATTCTATGCTCTACTCGCGGATGTGGGTCTCTTGTCAGTTATGATTGATGAGCCCTTTTCCTCATCCTTTGTTCGTGAATTTTACAATGATTTGGAAGACCCCTCGCGTACTCAGTTGGATGGGGGTATATGCTCACGACTAGGGAGTCAAGTGATTGAGATACTATCCTGAAATTTTCACAGTGAATTTGGGCTTGTGCAAATTCTGACTCGACTTAATGTGGTGGAAAAGTTTCAGGAGCTTTGAGATTGGACTACTATGAATGTCGTTCTTCATGGTACTCACGATGAAAAGGATTTGATCACGACTACTTCTACCCTCACACTAGATGCCTTCATAGTCCACGATATCCTACGTCATACTCTTATGTTCAAGGCAGGACCGCAGGAGATACTAAAAACATCAATGCACAACTCTCGATGGTCATATTTCATGTTTTGATGAAGGTTCCTTTTGATGTGGAGGATATCCTGTTGTCTCTTATGAGACATGCATTTTGACTGAATGGCCCAAAGTGGTTGCGGCTGAACTCACTTCCTCTTGGTGGTATTATTCATCGTGTGATCTATGAGAAGTATCTTTCTTTTAACATGGTTCGTTATAAGATTGACAGTTATCCTATCCTACTTAATACATCTACCATTAAAGTGTGAGAACCCTGATTCCGGACCTCCCAATGATTTCAAGGATTGAACATTATTTCAATAAAAAGTGTCGCAGCATAAACCACAGTACAAATATCATAAACACCAGCACTTTTATTCATTCATTTATTTATTTACAATATTTATTACAGAAATTATTAAGTACTTAACCGTACTCAATACAAAAATCACAATAATGATCTTTACAAGAGCCTTTATGCCTTTCCTGAGCTTCGCCAATGTCTATAAAGATCTTCAACCATACCTTCGTCAATTCTTCCGGTGGAATTCTCTTTGGTGCACTGGGAGATGCTCCTGTTGCCTAAAAAAATAAGTCCACGAAGGGTTAGTCATAAAAATTATGACTATGTGAGAAAAATATTTCATGAATCGTCATACACACAAACAAGGGAAGATAACAATATGCATAAATTACAATAAATCATCAATTTCATTTTTTCTCAATGTTGACCCTTAATTTGCCCCTTAATTTTAGTTACATAAAATAGGAAATGCTAAGTATGCAAACTTCAATTGGCCACACCCCCAAAGGGCGAAATTATAGGCTCACCCCTACTGGTAAATTCATCAGTAGATGCCTCTATATCATTGGATTCAAAACTTACACATTTTCCTATGCCGAATTTTATTGTTCGTCTTTATCGTAATTTTTATGAAGCAAGAATTTTTAATTAAAAATAATCCCTCAGAAATATGTATCGCTTTCGTGTTTTTCTCTCGCTCACATTTATTACATAGTGGTATATCATTGAGTTAAACTCATATGCACATGCACTGTTTATTTCAAAAAGTAAAACAAAAGTATTAAATTACGTGAATAAAACTTAATTCAAGAAATAAGAATTTCATCAAGGCTTTTCCTTTATCAGTATTTTTGTTTGCATTGTCGCCACGGTTATCCTGTGACGTCATCCTCTTATTCTTGGGCCTCGGAAATCACTGAAATTGTACGTACTTTTTATTTAGGTTACGTCACTTGCTATTCGTACCGTTAATGTTTTTAAAAAACGTTTAAAAATCCGTTAAAATCCGAACGCCAAAATAAACAACATAAAATGTCTAAACGAGCTATCCAATCAAAACAGTCCTCAAACGAGACTGCGAATCTCATACTCAGCCGTCAAACGACACAAAATAGCCAAAAACGGCTCTTAATTAGCTTAAAAATAGCGTCTAAATAACGTAAAAACAGCAATTAAATAGCTCAAACTCAACTTCCAAAAATAGCTCAAAAACCAGCCCTCAATCTGGCTAACCAACACAAAATCGGCACAAAAATAGCTTTCATTAGGACTGTCCAGAAATATCCAGCAAACTAATAAAGAAAATCAGCATCCCAACACCCAAAGACAGCCCAAAGGGGTAAGCAAAATTTAGCCAATCTAGAGGAGTAATGGCCACACCAGTAAAGGGAGGAGAGGAAATTCCTTACAACAAGAGAGGAAGGGAGAAGGGCACGGTATAACAGCTACACAGGAGCAGCATAGTAGCTACATAGGACCAACACAACAGCTACACAGGAACAACACAGAAGCTACACAGGAAGCTTGAGGGCAGCACCAGGGAGCAGCGGCAGCTCGGGAGCAGCAAGCCCTAACAGCAGGAAGTAGTATCAGGACGCAGCAACAAGCCCTAAGCAACACAGCAGACTCGTCGACACATAAGCAAGGCAGCGACAACACAGAGGCACCTAGAGAAAACCAGAAAGAAGAAGAAAAAAGAAGAAAAGAAGAAGAAGAAGAAGAAGAAGAAGCTGGTATTAGTAGAAGCAGAGCAGCGGCAAAAAGAAGACGACAACAGAGCAGCGTCAGAAAGAAGACAGCAACAGAGCAGCGACAGAACTGGAAGTGCAGGAGAAGCAAAGATTCGGGCTCGTTTTATAACAGAGGAATAATCGGTCAGCGGCAAGAAGAAGCCAAGCACCGCTCCAGATGCCACCCAATCAAGCCCAAAGCCCAGACTAGCCAACACCTAATCAACCAGCACATTAAATTGGCTAGCACAGCACAGTAAATCCAGCCAGCACACCTATTTCAGCCAGCAAACCAATCACAGACAGCCCACCAATTTCAGCCAGTAAACCAATTCAGCAATCCCACTTACACAAGCCTATATAAAATAAATGGCAGCCCAATAATTTAGTCACAAACTAAGAGAAAAAATTGTCATCACAACATTTGGCTATTGACACCCACAATAACAAAATAAAGAAAATTTAAACAATAAAAACGCGAAAAAAATAATACGAAGAAAATCTGTATTGCCTATTAAGCATCATCGAGGAAATAATTAATTTTAATTGGCGCATTTTTGGGTCGTCACATAAAGTGCCTTCACAGAAGCAAAAGACAACCCTCCCGATTTGCCGAGGGGGTTGGCTCGTGAGGCCCCACGTGATCTTGGACTGGTCATTGAGCGAGTGGAGCAGAAGGTCGATCGAGTGGAGCGCCACGTGTCCAAGATGGTTAAGTATCTGGTGAACGCTCTCAAGTTTTCCCCGACCTCATCCGATAGAGAGCAGTGGGCCACTACTGACGAGGAGCCGCCACACTGCTCATACCATCAGTCTAAGAGGAGAGGTCGAGTGGAGAGAGACAGTGACGAAGCAGATACTAGCGAGGATTGAGAGTGTTTTAAGTTTGTTTGGATTTGTGTAAATACAGATTTTGGACATATGTGGTACTTTTGTAGTTATCGCCCAGCGATATCTACTACCGCCGGCGGTAGCGCCAGTACTTAAGGTTTGTTTATTTTTTTTTGTTGTAGAACTTGCTACGCTACTGTGATAGACATAATTATTTCTAATATTATGTTAGTTTTATGAAATAGGACTCTGTGGTGAATCTTGTTAAGATCTGTCCTATTCCATCGGTGTTACTTTTGTTAGCGAAGAAGATATTTGGGTATCCACTGAGAACCAAGTGAGGTGGTCCCCTTGGGTACCCATATTTTATGTGAATGTCTGTGAGATGGTGGCCATAGTAAACCGTTTGTGATGGTTCCCTTAGTTACCCAGATAGTTCTGATTTTTGCATTCATAGATTAGGGCTTCATTTGTTTCGCGGTGGCGGTCGAACATGTTCCTCATGCTTTTTGGATGTGAGCGTTGGTGATTTGTTGTTCAAGTTTCTGTTATAATTATGTTCAGCATGTGGCTTGGAGTAATTTCTGTAGAGTTGATTTCCATGGAATTTGTGCATATTCTCTCTTATGTTGAATGAGATTTGATGATGGTGATTTATATGTCCATTCTCTATAATTTGAATTTTTTATCCCCATAAGTTAACCTTTTAGCATAGGGGTGTGCAATCTTGCGTTTAGATATGTCGTGATATTGTGAGGTTATGTTCCGTGAGTTTTTATTTATAATATCTTTTAGTAATTTTTTCTTTTTAATTTTTTATTTTGTTCTTTTAGGTTTTGTCTTGATTTTGTATATGCAATTATGTTATTTTTTAGATTTGTGAATATAGAATTAATGCGAGTTTCATAGTTATTTTTTAGTTCATCATCAAATGTTTTATCCATTTCTCTGATTTTAATTTTATACTTTTTGCACATAACACACTCATTTTTTACCGATGTAATTTTTGATTTTTTATTTTGTACTTTTGTAGTTCTGAGTTCTTTTTCAATTACCTTAGATTTTTCTTTAAAAATGTTGCAATTGAAACATTGGTTAGAAGTGCATGAAGAAGAACTAGGCACATCACAATTTGATTTCATATTACGTTGTGTTTTTAGATTTTTGTTTTCTAAACGTAATTTTAAATTAATACTTTTAAAATTTTCAATTTTACGTTTAGCCATATGTAGCACACGTAATGTAGAAATAGAATTTGTTATAAAATGAAAAGATTTTGTTTTTCTTACAGTGCTATTGGATGAGGTGAGATTTGAAGACAAGGTTTCTTTGACATCTTCTTGGCATTCCTCTTTCATAGTTGTTGTAACAACCTATATTTTTTTTTAAAAAAATGATAAAATAAAAAGGGATTTTAATTGATTAAATATTCCTAATCGCATGTTGGTAAATTCCCCCCCCCCCCCCCCCCCCAAATAAACTCTAACCCTTTTAATACCTAAACTGGCCCCTCTCCCCCCGATTATAACCTTCGGCGCTTGAAAAAATTTCCCCTACGTTTTTAAATAGTCGGGCCCACCTCATTTTTTTTCTTTCTCTCCCCCGTTTTTTCCTTTCCCTCCCTTCTGACGGCCTTCCGGATTTCTCCCGCCGAAGACAAGCAAAAGGAAGCTTATCCGACGGTCGCCCCCTTCCCTCCCTTCCGACGATCGCCCCCTCCGTGTTTAGGGTTTTAGAACTGCAAGGAGCTTGAGGTGCGTTGTTCTGTTCTTCATCTCCGTGTGGAACGACGCTTCTTCCTTCCCTCCCCTCCCGCCTTGTCGACCTGCAGGTAGGTGCGCTTTTTTGTTTTTCCTCCCCGTGCCTGGGTGTTCGTCCTTTACCTTATATTCATACCATGAAGGTGTGTATGCAAGCATTTTTCATCCCAATTTAGTGTTTGTTTGTAAATGCAGGTACCTGAGAGCACTTCAAAATGACAACTTCAAACACTCATGTTAATGAAGAAACAATATGTTGTATGTGGATTCTGTATTTCTTTCCTTTTTTTGACAAAGAACGGGTTTTTAGTTGTACATTATGTGTAATATTAAGACTGGATTTCTATCTGCACTAATTAACTACTTTTCCGGCTGGATTTTATGAGTTATTTTATTTAACTGTGTATGTGACCTATTTTTCAGACTGAATTTTATGCAACATTTATGTAGTACTATAAATAAACTAATTTTTAGACTGGATTTCTAACACATTTTTTTATTAGTCGCAGGTAAAGATAGAGTCATTTGTATTTCCCATCGTCCACTCAGATGAAGAGACGTACAAAATATATTGTGATTATGCCCATAAAAAAAGATTCAACATGCACAAACAACATTTAACGTGTTGGACGCATACAAAGATAGTTAAACAACGAGAGTTTTCCTGCGCAAAAATCGGTCTCAAGGATACCAAGAAATCACCCATAAAGTACCGCAAGTCGGATACCAGCACAGGATGCCTGGCTTGCATTACATTCTAAGCTGATAAGGAGGAAAAAAATTGGACAGTCACGAAGTTTGTTGAGGGGCATAATCATCCTTTGGCAACCAAGAAAGAGATGCATTTGCTGAGTTCTCGCCGCAATATTTCTGAAATGCAAGACAACCTTATGAAAAATATGACTTTAGCGGACATTAGAGCAGTGGAGCATCAAAGTTCAAACGAAACTATCGCAAGCGCCAACAATTTTAATGTCACACAATGTCAAAGAGTGAAATAATATTACAACATGATAATGTTTTATGTCTCCAAATTGTCAATGTTTTCCAACACCAAATCATGGAAAATATGTAGTATATCGGCGGTATCCAGGTCTTCTTCCTTCTGGAGGGCCGACAGCCCCTTCCTCCAGCCTCTCTAAGTCCCAGCAGTCACCCTCTCTTCCTTGGGCTCAATTTTTCCAAAGGTTTTCGCTCGATTCCCCCTCTACTAAGATTTTGGGCTCCGAATTGGTCTCCTTTTGATATGAATCTTCCTCCATTCACCCATATTCAGATTTTTATTGCACCATTTATAATTATTTGTCTCCAAATTTGTGTATATCTTGTGATTTATGACTTTTTCCCCTCTTATAATCATCTAACAATTTTATATTCGTGATTTCTGACGCCTCTCCTTAATTCAAGTGGTAGGATTTATCCAAGTCCTCTCCGAATTAGGGTTTTCCCAAGCCTAAACGCTGGCAAATCTCCGTTTCTGCGTGGTTTCTCCTCTCCCCTCACTTTTGAGGGAGGTAAATCGCTAACTCTCTCGTGTTTTTGACCTTGTAAAATAATTGCCCGTGCTAGCATTGTGTTTCTTATTTGGTCATTGTCAATTTCATTGTTTTTAAACAGGTTCAAATAAGATTGTTAACATTGCTCGCGTCATTTGGCCGCCTCCATCAACTTCAGCTTATTTAAAGTAAGTAGAGATCTTTTTCTCTTGCAAACATTGAACTTAATTTACTTTGTCTGCTCTTATGGTTTACGCGAACTCACCCTTAAGTGTTTGTCTGTCCAAAGAATTGAAATCTTGAATGCTTAATTGGATCAGTCAATATCTTAGGGTTTAATATGCTTGGAATGTCATGTGTTATGATCGTGAAAGATTTTCTATTTGATTAGTCACTTAGATAATGGATTTCTCATTTGATGAAGAATTTGAAGACTGATAGATTATTGAGCATGAGTCGCATTGTCATTATAATAAATATACAAATTTTAGTTGGTGAATTTATGATTATTATTTTATATCATGCTCGTAACGAACATATTTTACTTGGAAGATGTTTGTGTCAAAAGAATAATTTAAATATAGATAAGTACTTGATATTTCAGAATTGATTCATGTCATACTTACTTTTGTGATGTGCTTGAAAAGTCTTCTTGTTATATTGACCATAACCTCTCGAACTCGCAAGGTTCAAAACTCATTGTTTAGTTTCGTTTGTGTCATCAAATCTGGTTTCTTATATCTGCCTGGTTGCAAGAATTATGTAAATCTATTTCATGATCTGAAGTTTCTCCTTTAATGTGAACCTGTTCCTGTTACGATTGTTTAAACTATGAATTCTGCAATCCACTAATGTCATAAGCAATTTTTGAAAGGTAACGGTTAGTTGAGGCAACTCTCTGCTTGCATGGTCACGACAAGCAGGAACCTATCCAATAAGACTTGTGTCTGACCCTGAGTGTGAATCATGTGCACCCCTGTAAACATCTACATCTTTCACTGATTACCGCTAATGACATTTTTTGATCTTTCTATGTTATAATCCGGAGTAGTCTAATAAACTAACTTATTATGTTTAACTCTTTTATTTGTTTGTCTTGAATAGTTTGGCTTCATTAGAATTTGGTATTCATATGTTTCTGCTTCTTTTACTGATTATGTACTTTACTGTGCTCATGTTTATTTCAATGTTTTGAGTCTTTTCCTTCTTGTTTTGGAATTGTCTTAGCGTTCGTGATAGCGCTGTCAGGTCCTCAAGCCCGATTAACATTAATTTTGAGGTTCTATGTTTACATTTTATTTTCTTTACTGTCAGACATTTCTTTTATGCAATAATAATGATCAGTAAATAACTGCTAGGCTGTATATATGTGCTAGAACTTAGCCTCATTTGCATGTTCATTTATCTTAAATTGACATTGCGTGAAAATCTGTATCAATACTTGTACCATGAGTTTTATTAAAATGCATGTGTACTTGTTACACGCATCTTTTAAAGCTTACGCATAAAAACAAACTGTTTCCATCCAAATTAATTATTTAAAAACTATTTTCAGTTTTCTCTGCTTCCGTCTTAGCAGACATGATTTTCTTTCTGGCCATGCATGTGGCATCACGACCCACCCGAAGCGCACTTTGACTTTAGTTGAGACGGGTCGTGACAGTTGTGTTTTCATCTTTTCTTTTGCATGATATGTTCTCTTCTTCTTTTTCATTTGATGTGTATTCCATGGATCCGTCAGTGGAGGTGCTTTCTTGAAGACTTGTGCAAGCATGCATATCTTTCATATCTTGTACTTGTTCAATTCTTGTAGACGGAGAATCATAAGTATTTTCAAGAAATTTTCAGATTTCATAAGCAGTAGACGAAGTATAAATAAGTTTGAAAATACTTTAGTCATGTGCACAAAATAGACCATTCATTGATTTAGCATTGAGAACCATTTCATTTTTTGAATAAATTAATAGTAATATTTCATTCTTTACCCTTTCACCCTTTATAATTTTTGTCAGAAGCGAGATCATAGAACGTCATAGAACGTCATTCTCGTTGTTAAGCCGACTTAGAATAACCTAGTTTTGATACCACTTGTTGGATCGTATAACGCCCTTAGGGGGGTAAATAAGAGTTTTTAAAACTTTAAAGTGATGAGTGGATAAAACTGAAATTTCAAATTTCTGTTGCTACTGCGAGCATTAGTGATACCGCCTGGCGATATCAACTGGAATCTAGATCCTACAATTAATGTTCAGATTAAGATGATTGTGATGAAGGCGGTAATTTTATTTCAGAAATAAAATAGATTACAAATACTTGATCCCAATCACGCTTGGGATCGAGGCGATGCTACAAATCTTTTTCCTTTTCTATACCGACCCTTATCCCCAAGGACCGGTTGGCTCTAGCCTATCTATCCTAGATACGGCCTCGAACCGCCCCCTATACCTACCCACGATCTAGTCGCCACCACTCACGGTGAATTCATGGAATCCTTCCCATGAATCCGACCTCTACAGCAGATGATTTTTCCCCTAAGTCATGTGAGGCCTAGTGGCCTCTACCTACGACAAATTTATACTTTGTTAATGATTAAGAAAAATGAAATTACAACAAGGAAGAACTCCCTCAAATATTTGACTCGATGATAATGCGTGGGAGGTTCGTTGTTCGAGTTCGTCGTCTTCAAGTATGTGGATGAAGTTCTTCTCTTCAAGTGGAAGCCCTTACAAAATTGCAAGTGTTAGTACTTTCGTGACCTCCTGGAGATCTCTTCAGGTTCTCGTTCTGTCGCCATTCGTCGGTCGGAAGACGACTCTTTTTATAGGCTCGGGAGTTACCGTTTGCGGTAGCGGTACCGCCTGGCGATAGCTATATTAGGTAGCCTTTTCTTCCTTTGACAATCTTTATCTTTGACAACCTCTATTTTAGGAAACTTTTTTCGTTCAAATTAGGAAAATTTTGATCTTTTAAAATAGACATTTTTGGTTCCTAGTTTTTCCAAAAAATGGACCTTCCAACAGGCTTTCGTCTGACGGTAGCAGTATCGCCCGGCTGTAGAACATTTCTTCCCAAGCAGTTTCCTTCTACGGCTGAGGCTTCTGTTGGCGATAGCGATAACGCCTGCGGTAGCGATCCCGCTGGCGATATCGACAGAGCTTTGAAATCTTTGGCTCTTTGATTTGTTCTTTAGTGGTATATTTATCTTGTAGTTCTTGCACTTTATAAACACACAGAAAACATGATCAAATACAAACTAGGATTTGTTATTCTCAAACCAAGAGATGCGAAATGCATATTCCAACAATAACTAGCTAGCCAGATGTAGCAGTTCTGAGTAACATGCAGTATCAACATGAATTAAAAGTCCAAACATCTCCCCTGGTTTGGTCGGTGGCTTAGCATCCAGAAGACAAGACTCCACCTCGGGTATTGGTGGGTGGTTTACTAAATCCAGATGTATCCCCTGGTTTGTGGGTTACATTGGATGCACCCTTTTTAGAGGGAGGATTTCTTGTTTGTACAAAGGCTTTGTCACTGGGACCCTCCCCTTTACTCACTACCACGGTTCCTCCCTGGAAAACTATAAGAAATGCCCAACTAAGTGAGTTTTCCTTTTGCTTTTGTAAGAAGGAATCTTTTTTTCCGTGTGCGTTTGTCTTTTAACTTTTGTCAATGGACATCTTTTTTTTTGAGTGGAGGAAGTCACCTTTCTTTTGTTAGTGGGATTTCCCTTCATCTATATGCAACCTCTCTCCTTCTATATAAGGTGGTGAGGCTGGGCCTGAAGGGACACACGAAGTAAATGAGGGGAGAGAGTGAGGAGTTCTTGAGTAAGCTTGTACGCCCGCTTCCGCTCTAATAGATTTTTTTTTAATTTCTTTGTAAGTTTTTCGATTTTATTCCCTTTAATGCTTTGGGAGTAAATTCTTTTACCGTCCTCTAAGGGAGAGATGGATCGGACTCCTCTTCCTACTTCTCAAGATGATCTACAAGTGATGCTCTCGACAACATACCCGTAGATTTTACTGCGCTTAAGTTCTATCCATGAGTTGTTAAGGCCAACCTCAAGGATTCAAGAACGTCGGGTCAAGTGAAACATGACTACACCTTATGCATCAGTAAGGAGCTCTAGGGCTTATTTGGAATAAGTACCGCCAGGCAAAATTCTATAAGGGAAATGTACAGATGCTGCAGACGAGATGCGGATGTGTAAAGGATAAGTCATTCAATGCAAGACATAGACAGACTACTGAGGCCTAAGGATACATTGTAAGAACTCATGGAGCTATCTTAAGTTCGTGATGGCCCTTCTACCGATCATCCCTAGAGGCAGAAGATGGAATAGATTCGTAGTATCATCAAAAGTAGAGGTATCCAAAATTATATTAAAATTCAAAATAAAAGTATAAGTGAAAGATAAAGATAAGTATGGACACAAGTAAGAGTAAGAGAAGAATATGTGGCTCCTGCCTAGTAGCCAATTGGGTTGCTAGAGTAGTAGATTAAGAGGTAAATACACACCTTCCTCTTAATATGGTATTGGAGCAAGGTTAGCATACAATATACACCAACAACATTCAAGCCTTTATCCCACTATAGTGGGGTCGGCTATATGGATCCTTTGTCATCATTGTGCCCTATCTTTTGTCATAATCTCACTAATGCCTAAGTACATCATGTCTTTCCTTACAGTTTCATTCCAAGTCTTTATTGGTGTACCCCTCCCTCGTTTAACATGCCTAGTGACTAGACTCTCACAACACCTAACAGGTGCCTCTAATGGTCTCCTTTGTACGTGTCCAAACCATCTTAGACGAGCTTCTCGCATCTTCTCTGCAATTGGTGCTACTTCTTGTTGGAATTAATCCTTGGTGGCCTCAATTAATGCCTAGTCGTTTTCTTGATGGCCTCAATAACTACTCAGATGTTTCATACAATTAGTGATAACACTAATTACAACAATATAACAACTCATTAATTTCAGTCGTTTCAAAATGTTTGTAATTGATTTGTTAGCTAGTAATTATTGTTTTTTGTAACTTGTAAAGTTGTAATTCTTTGCTATAAATATTCAATAGTGAATAGAGCGGAAGCCACCTCCACAGAGCTTTATTTTCCATTTAGTTCTGTCTTCTTGTTAGTTCTTCCATCGTATTGCTTTAGCACTAACTTGTTTTTTTCCCAATATCTGGTATCAGAGGCGGGGATGTCGATCGTTCCTCAAGTTGTCGTTCCTCAAGTCGAGGCGGTGCGGGAGATCGGCGGTGGGACGTTCCACTACCCGCAGCTGATGGAGACAAACTACACGAGTTTGGTGATTCGGGTCCATGGGATGATGGAGTATCAAGGCGTCTGGGAAGCAATCGAGCCGGCGGACGGAGTGGTCGTCGACACGAGAAATGACAAGAAGGCGAGATCGCATCTTCTCCAAGCTCTCCCGGAGGACCTCTTGATGCAAGTGGCAAGGAAAAGAACGGCGAAAGAGGTTTGAGATTGTCTCAAGACAAGGTTCATTGGCGCGGGCCGCGTCAAGAACGCACGGCTACAGACGTTGAAGAATGACTTCGATGTCATGCACATGCAGGATGGAGAGACCCTGGACCAGTACGCAGAAAAACTCAACGCCATGTCCGTCAGGTATGCAAATCTCGGGGCGACACTCGACGATGCCGCATTGATCAAAAAGCTTTTTGATTCAGTGCCGGATTGTTTCCTGAATGTGATCGCCGGGATCGAACAATTCTACGATTTTGACACCATACCATTTGAGGAAGCCGTGGGCGGCTTAAGGCTTATGAAGAGCGAACTCGCCCACGCACATCTGGCGGAAACGGCAGGGGCGATGGCCAGCTCTTACTCCCTCAGGAGGAGTGGCATACGTGGCAGAAGAAGGATGACAAATCCTATGGCCTTGCAGACAGTAACAACCGCGGCTGGAGTGGGCGTGCTCGTGGCAGAGGGCACGGCAAGGGAGGCCGCGGCGGGGCGCCAAGTAAAGACGACGTAAATGGTTCCGGCGGCGGTGGCCGTGACAAGAGTCATATCCGTTGTTTTAACTGTAACAAGATGGGACATTATGCATCTGAATGCAGGACCCCAAAGAAGGAGGAGGCACACCTCACACTTCCGGACGACACCGAGCCGGCCCTAATGCTCGTTGTGTCGGAGGAAATGGCGGGGGAACAACAAGAAGGGCATGGTTCCGTCCTTCTGAGCGAAGAAAAGGTGATGCCGGAGGGCAAGGCTAACCCATGTCATGTCTGGTACCTTGACAACGGGGCTAGCAACCCTATGACCGGCGACAAGACAAAGTTCCGCGAGCTGGACCGAAATGTCACCGGAAAAGTAAAGTTCGGCGATGGCTCAATGGTGCAAATCATGGGTAAGGGTCCAATCCTATTTAACTGCAGGAATGGAGATCAGTGGCTGCTCCAGGAGGTATATTATATCCCAAAGCTCCGAAGCAATATCGTGAGCCTCAGACAACTTACCGAGCCCGGCTACAAAGTGATCATGGATGAGGATATCCTACTGGTGCTCGACAAATGTCATACAAGGCTGCTCATGAATGTGAGGCGCACCGTAAATCGTCTTTACAAAATAGAGTTGCATCAAGGCGAGGCGGTGTGTCTCCTAGTGAACCTTGAAGATCTGGCGTGGCTATGGTATGCCAGGCTCGGCCATGTCAACTTCCACGCTTTGAAGCTCCTTGCTGACAAAGAAATGGCAGTGAGAATACCGTCGATCACACACCCGAACCAGCTGTGTCAAGGATGTTTGGTGGCGAAGCAGGCGAGGGAGCCGTTCCCTGTGACGGCAAATTACAGGGCGGAGAAACCGCTCGAGTTGTTACATGCTGACCTCTATGGTCCGATCACACCTTCGAGCCTCGCAGGTAATATTTACTTCATGTTAATCGTCGATGATTACTCCAGGTGGATGTGGCTATACGTGATCAAGACGAAGGATCAAGCTTGCTCTGTGTTCCAAAAATTCAAGTTGCAGGTCGAGAACACAAGCAAACGGCGCATCAAGACGCTAAGGACTGATCGCGGTGGGGAGTTCTTCTCCGCTGATTTCAACCGGCTCTGCGAAGAGGCCGGGATCAAACGACACATCACCAAGCCATACACGCCACAACAACGGCGTGGTGGAACGGAGGAACAGGACTGTGATGGCGATGACGAGGTCCCTTCTCAAGAGCATGAATGTGTCAGGAAGACTTTGGGGGGAGGCGGTGCGGCATGCGGTGTACTTGCTAAACCGCTTGCCACCAAAGGCGTTGGGCGAACGAACTCCGTTCGAGGCATGGAACGGAAGAAAGCCACATCTGACACATCTTCGTGTGTTTGGATGCACAACACACGTAAAGGTGACAACGCCACACCTGAAGAAACTCGATGACCGAAGCCATTCAATGGTGTACCTTGGCGTTGAGGACGGCTGCAAGGCGCGTCGCCTGTTTGATCCACGACGCTGGAAAATTCATGTAAGTCGTGAAGTAAAATTTCAAGAAAAAGTGGAGTGGTGTTGGAGTACATGTGCAGGCGGCGGGGATCCCCCTAAATTTGTCGTCGAGGAGGAATACGACACTAAATCAACAGAGGGCAATTTTGCTCCGCCCACGGGTGGTCTGGAAAGTGGTTCAGTGCCCACGCCACATGTTCACCAAGCCTCGTCATCGACTCCACTGGCCGGTGAGGTGTCGCCGAGAGGACCAGCACCCAGGGCCCGTACATCCACCCCGACTGTGACAACGCCCATTGGATCGCTGGCAGATGATCTCGCTACACCTAATTCGGGTGTATACACACCGCTAACAGGAGGGAGCAACGGCACTGACGAAGGACATGTTTGTTACATGCACATCGATGACATCCTGAGAGATGCTCGAAGAGTGCAACTTTATGAGGAGGACATGGAAGAAAATCAGGCCATGCTCGTGGAGACGGGGGAGCCGTCCTGCTACCATGAGGCTGCTGGGCAGCAAGTATGGGAGGACGCCATGGCCAAGGAGATAGCGTCCATTGAGAAGAATGAGACTTGGTCCCTCACGGAGCTACCGTCTGGACACAAGCCAATATGACTCAAATGGGTGTACAGACTGAAGAAGAACTCAGATGGAGATGTGATCAAGCACAAAGCAAAGCTCGTCGCGAAGGGGTATGTACAACGACAAGGAATTGATTTCGAGGAGGTGTTTGCACCGGTGGACAGACTCGACACCGTGCGTGTCATTCTCGCCATTGCTGCCAATCGCGGCTGGCAAGTTCACCACCTCGATGTCAATTCTGCTTTCCTGAATGGGGAGCTCAAGGAAGAAGTTTACGTTGCCCAGCCGGAGGGATTCACAGTAAAGGACAAGGAGCAGTTGGTGCTCAAATTGAGCAAGGCACTCTACGGGCTCCGGCAGGCGCCACGGGCCGGGAACATGCGACTCGATAGAAGCTTAGAGGAGCTCGGTCTTGTGAAGTGTGCTCAAGAACAGGCTGTGTACACAAGAGGAGCAGGACAAGCAAGGGTCATTGTCGGCGTATATGTCGATGACCTCATTGTGACAGGAGGAGACACAGGTGCGATCGCGGATTTCAAACGACAGATGATGTCAGAATTCGATATGAGTGATCTTGGATTGTTGAACTACTATCTCGGGATAGAGGTCAGGCAAGGAGAAGATGAGATCTCAATCAAGCAGGAAGCTTATGCCAAGAAGGTGTTAACTCAACTCGGGATGGAAGATTGCAACCCTACCAAGTTCCCTATGGAATCAAGATCACAGATATACAAGGACCCCGATGGACAACCAGTAGATGCTACAGAGTATCGTCGTGTCATTGGTTGCCTCAGGTACCTACTTCACACACGACCAGATCTCTCTTTTGTTGTCGGTGTGCTGAGCAGGTTCATGGAAAGGCCCACGGTGACGCATGATAAGGCGGTTAAGCAGATTCTCAGGTATATAAAAGGGACTATGGGTTATGGCCTCGTATATACTAGGGGAGGAGATGCTGAGGTGATCACAAGGTACGCGGACAGTGATCTAGCCGGCGACAACGATGACAGGAAGAGTACCAGGGGCATGACATTCTATATCAATGAAAGCTTAGTGTCATGGAATTCACAAAAGCAAGAAACAATTGCCCTGTCATCATGTGAAGCTGAGTTCATGACGACAACAACAGCGGCATGCCAGGCGTTGTGGCTCAAGAGCGTGATGCGGTAAAGCTATTTGTTGATAACAAGTCCGCAATCGCATTAATGAAGAATCTCATATTCCATGGACGTAGCATGCATATCGACATGAGGTTTCACTTCATACGTGAATGCATCAAGGGAGGGCAGATCATTGTGGAGTTTGTTCGCACAGATGAGCAACGAGCAGATTCACTGACGAAGGCGTTGCCGGCAGTAAAACTTGCAACAATGCGGCACTTTGTTAGGCGTTCGCAACCTTGGGCCACAACCGGATTAAGGGTGAGTATGTTGGAATTAATCCTTGGTGGCCTCAATTAATGTCCAACCGTTTCCTTGATAGCCTCAATAACTACTCAGTCGTTTCATACAATTAGTGACAACACTAATTACAGCAATATAACAACCCATTAATTTCAGCCGTTTCAAAACGTTTGTAATAGATTTGTTAGCTAGTAATTACCGTTTTTGTAACTTGTAAAGTTGTAATTCTTTGCTATAAGTATTCAATAGTGAATAGAGGGGAAGCCACCTCCACAGAGCTTTTTTTCCATTTAGTTCTGTCTTCTTGTTAGCTCTTCCATCGTATTGCTTTAGCACCAACTTGTTTTTTGCCCAATACTTTTGTCTTATCCCTGATACTTTCATTCCTAATTTTATCCAATCTCGTGCGTCCACACCCCCACCTAAGCATTCTCATCTTCGCAACTCTCATTTTTTGCTCATGTACACAATTCACTACCCAAAAACTCAGGACCATAGAGCATCGCGGGTCTAATTGCATTACGGTAAAACTTGAGATCACATAAGATCCCTGACGCGTCTCTCCACTTCAACCAACCCGCTTGGATTCTGTGTCACATCTTTATCAGTAGCTCCGTCTTTTTGAACTATCGATCCAAGATATTTAAAACACTCACTACGGGAAATATCTTGATCACCCAACTTAATAACGAAGTCATCTGTCCTTATTGTACTGCTAAATTTAAGCTTCATATACTTCGTCTTTGCTCTGCTCAACTTAAAATCATTCTTTTTTAAAGTATCTCGCCAAGATTCAAGTTTTGTGTTTACACCCTCGCGCGTCTCATCAACCAAAACAATATCATCCGCAAATAATAAACACCAAGGAATTGCTTGTTGGATATGTCTGGTGAGCTCATCTAAGATAAGGGTAAAGAGATAGGGGCTTAAAGCTAAACCTTGATGTAAGCCAACAGTAGAATTCCTATGTTAATCCTCCAGATGTCCTCACCCTTGTCACTGAATTTGTATACATATCTTTGATTGTGTCAATATCTGGTATATTTACACCTTTCTTTTCTAAGACTCTCCATAAGATCTCTCTTGGAATCATAAGCCTTCTCGAGATCAATAAACAACATATACAAATCTTGTTTTCTTTCTCGATAGTGTTTAATGAGTCTCCTCACGAAATGTATAGCTTCCATGGTCGACCTCCCTGACATGAATCCAAATTGATTTTCTGAGATGTTAGTCTCTCGTCTTAATCTTCTTTCTATTACTCGTTCTTATAGTTTCATGATATGACTCATCAATTTAATTTCTCTGTAATTAACATAATTTTGTATATTCCCTTTATTTTTATACAAAGGTAGCAAGGTACTTTTTTTCATTGGTCTGACATTCTCTTTGACTTCAGTATCTAATTGAAAAATCATGTAAGACACAACATTCCTTCATTTCGTAAACATTTTCATACTTCGATGGGTATATCGTCTGGCTCAACCGCCTTTCCATTTTTCATCTTATTTAGAGCTTCTTTTACCTCTGATACTTGAATTTTCCGATAAAACGTTATGTTCCTATACTTTTCTGATTTATCTAACTCTTACAAGTTCAATTCATTGTCCTTTATTTCATTATAGAGTTGATAAAAATATATTTTTCATCGATCTTTAATATCCACATCAACCGTCAAAATTGTATGTGTCTCGTACTTTATGCATTTTACCGCAGAAAAAAAACAAGAGATTTAAGTCAAGTATAATGCATAAAAGAAGCCTAATAACCTCATGCATTTTACATGACTTAAATCTCTTGTCTTTCTTTCTGATGGTCGACCTCCCTGACATGAATTTTACTTGAGAGGAGCAAATGAAGCCTAATAACCTAAAATCTCTTTATGCAATTTACTTAAATCTCGTCTTACCCCCTCAATACATTTGATCACTACAACATCTACCCTAAGGACCAGTAATATTATACAGTTCTCTCTTTCGTTCAATAATCCAAAAAGACCATTGTTGTCCATATCAGTTCCCCTGATCCGATGATATTCATATATAAACATATTACGTCCAGTAGAATCAGTAAATTAAGGCTGCGTTTGGCGCGACTTATCGCGGCTTATTTGCTTCGGTGAGGTTGAACAAAAATGTCATTTGTCATACCAAAATCTTTTTTGGTAACGGTAATTACATTTGTCATACCAAACATACATTCTATGACAATGACGTTTTTGTCAAACCTCACCGAAGCAAATAAGCCGCGTCGAACGTGGCCTAAGTAAATATTATATTTTCAGCAGGAATATCTCATTGCTGTCTTACTCATATTTTATGTTATTTTTGTGAAGCTGATCGGGTGGAAGGAAGGGGACAGCAAGTTGCTGGTGGATCCGAGCGAAATAATTTGGCTCGACAAAGTGAGCCTACTGAACGAAGATGCAGACAATGTTCACGAGCTATATACGAATCCGCCTTCCTCCAATTCGTTCAAAACCCCAGAGCCTAATATGGTGTGGGATGATGGCGTGCTTTGCCCCTCGAGAGAAGCCACGCAGCAAGTGCTCAAGACTGCGCTCCAAGCAATCTAAACCCAGACTACTTGACCAAAACCATCTCTTTGGTGCTCCTCTTCGTTGTGTTTGAAAACAACTGGAATGAATGTATCAACATTTGAAGATGGATTTCTTCTTTAAATTGTACTCTGGAGGCAAAAAGATCTTTCAATCTTCCTTCCAAAGGTACAATATATGGCCTCAAATATGCAACTGTTTGAATTGTGTGGTTTGAAAATGATGCAATGGTTTGTGTGGTTCTGAACAGATGCATTTGCAAACCCGAATAGCTTATTTTCAAAGTAGTTTCTCAATTTTTCTTTGGGCTTGACTCCGTTTGTATGCATTAATGACTGATGGATCTTTATTTCAGTCTATGGAAGACAGAAATATTTCTTTTAAAGCTCAAACCCATAATAATTTCAAAGAATGGCCACATGTTTAGAATCTTTTCACTGCTATAAACTAATGCTCCGTGTTTGGGAGGATTTATTTTCACCGATCAAGCGGTTACGACCGTATGAACCGGACCTTAATTATGACCCGATTCATGTGGTCGTAACCGCTTGACCGGTGAAAATAAGTCCTACCAAACATATCCTAAATGTTTAATGCTCACGTTTAGATTTTTGAGTACAAGTGCATTTATGAGCTAATGTAATCCCATTTTTAAAACAAGTTATCAATTAGGAGATCTTTCGTAAAAAAATTCCAATTCATTTGGGTCTGTTTGTTTACAAGATATTGATTTTAAGGAATTGACTTTCAATCTATTGCCAATATGTGTAGAAATTAATATTGAGTTTAATTTCAATTTTTTGTTTGTTTGTTACGTGATTTTCTTTTAAAAATTAAAAGTAAAGAAGAACATAAAAATAAAACAATAAGTCAATGTGAATGGAAAAATATGATTCGGGAGAAAACATGCACCCAGGCAGTAAACTGCGCCCTGACATGTGCATCGGGTGGGAAAACGTGGGATCAGGCTGAAAACACAAACAATGATTAAAAAATGTGCCTGAGAGAATTTCCATTTTCGAGTGAAAATGCGCCTCCGGCGAAAATGCATGACGGAAAAATGTGCCCGGAAGAACACCTGAACTTGAGCGAGAAACATCGGCGCAAGCGAAAGTATGCGACCGGTGAAAATTGTGTTCAGAGAGAAAAAAGAGTGCCTTGGAGAAAAAAGGACCCCGCGCACGCCTAGGCAGAAAATGTGCCCGAGCAGAAAATGTGCACTCTAACAAAACAAAGTGCATCCGGGCGAAAAATGTGTCGGGAGAAAAATGCGTGCTTGAGAGGAACATAAGTGTCCGGACAGAACAATGCACGCCAAGTCGAAAAATGCATAAGTCGAAAAATTCATTGCCAGGCAAAAAATACGCTTCGGGTGATAAATGCGAACTCGGGCGAAACATGAGCGCTTGGGTGAATATTGTACGTCGGGTGAAAATTTTGCGCATGAGCAAAAATTGCACACCCTGGTGAAAAAAGACCATGTGCGCTCCAGGCAGAAAATATGAGCACGGGTGGAAAATGTGCGCCAAGGAGGAAAATATGTGCCCGGGCAAAAAATGTGCGTCCGGGCATAAAAATGCGTGCCTGGGCAAAATAATGTTCGCTCTGGCGAAAATGTGCACTCAGGCGTAAAAATGTACATCCAAATGGAAAAATGGTCTCCCTGGCGAAAAATGTGACAGAGGGAAAACTACACTCCCGAGCGAAAAATGTGCGCTCTGACGAAAGATACACGCATGAGAGGAAAATGTATGCACGGTCGGAAAATGCGCTCCCGGGCTTAAAATGCCGTCGTAGGCACTCATGCGAACTATATGCGCCCATGTGAAAAATACGCACCCGGTCAAAAATTGAGCGCACTAGTGAAAAAAAGACTCATGTGTGTGTCCTTGCAGAAAATGCTCATCGGGGCCTAAAATGCGCGCATAGGAGGAAAAATGTGTGTCTGGGAAATATATGTTCCCGTGAGGAAAATTCATGTCCGGGCAAAAATTATGTGTCTGAGCGTTAAAATGTGCTCCCGGACATAAAATGCGGGTTTGGGCGTAAAAATGCGCAATGGGGAAAAAATTTTGTGCCAGAATGAAAAAATGTGCAACCGGGCAAAAAGCGGTCATCGGTAAAAAATGCGATCCTCGGTGAAAAATTATGCACCCAGGAAAAAAATGCGAGCCCGGGAGAAAATTGCGCGTCTCAGCGAAAAAATGCATGCCCTTTGAAAAATTCGCTCCCATGCGAAATCACGCCCCTTGGAGAAAATGTTTCCATCCAAAAATGAGTGCTTATATGAAAAGGGCACTCGGGTGGGTTCGAAGTTCCAGAACGCTCTATCTCAAAACCTATGTCGGAACCAAAACATTTGATTGAGGGTTTTGTGGTTTTAATATCAATGAGCTAGGATCCAAAAGCCAATTCCGCCCTAAAGTCTTTCAGCCGAACAATGATATTGATTTTTGTATTCTCAAAGCCAATTCTTGAATTTCAATGTCGATCAAACAAACGGATCCTTCGAAATGTTTGGAGAAATGATTTTTGTCCTAATCCAATTGAGTTGTGTTTTTTTTTTGCAATAACTGTGCAGAGCATGTCAATACAGGATTCTATATTGAACACAAGATTTATCATTCATAGTGCAAATCAATCTACCAACAGTCTTTAGGAGAGAGATAGTGCACTGAATCTAGCATCATTTATAATTGATAGAGAGTAAAATATCACTTTGGTCATAGCTTCAATCACTTGGAGAGGGCTATCACGACCAATCTGTAAGAAAATTTAGGTCCCGTTTGAGGGAGACTTATTTTTACCGGTCAAGCGGTTACGACCGCATGAACCGAAACTTAATTAAGTTCTGGTTCATGCGATCGTAATCACTTGACAGGTGAAAATAAGTCGCCCCAAACCGAGACACAGTTTGTCCTTTGCAAGTAATAGTTTTGGAGAATACTTGGAATAAATTCATGATCACTTGGAGAGGGCTATCACGACCAATCTGTAAGAACATTTTGGCCCCGTTTGGGGGGGACTTATTTTCACCGGTCAAGCGGTTACGACCGCATGAACCGGACCTTAATTAAGGTTTGGTTCATGCGGTCGTAATTGCTTGACCGTTGAAAATAAGTCCCCCCAAGCCGGGCCTTAGTTTGTCCTTTGCAAGTAGGGCTGTAAGTTGAGTCGAGCCTGCTCGAGAGCTCGACGAGCCGGCTCGAAAAAAGCTGGACTCGAGCTCGAAATCTTCGAGCTCGAGCTCGTAGAGCTCGAGCTTTCTTTCAAGCCGAGCTCGAGCTTTGTTCTCTCTGTTCGTGGACTCGCGAGCTTGTTCGCGAACTTTAAAAAAAACCTTTAATACATCTACAATTATTATTATATTATATAACATATTTAAATTATAAAATAAATTTCATTTCATCATTTCAATGTCTATACTCTGATGCTTATCCAATCAAAATATTTTAATTTACATACAGGATACAGCTGTGTTTTGTCCTCATGCCATTAAGGCTCAAGCATTGACATTTCAGTATTTGGCATCGGGCATCCCGCATCCCCATTTTAGGCCTTTTGGGTTTTTTTTTTGGGCTTTCTTGCTAAGCGAGTGAGGGACGTGCGGCTGCGGTGTCGTCGGACGGCCGGACCGCCGGAGTAAGGCGTTTCTATCGCGAGCGGCGAGCCAGCGACTTGACGGACCGAAGCCGAAGGACGAATGTAAGCGCCGGCGCGCCGCCCCTTTTAGCTACTTTGTTTTTGTATCAGTTTTTCTTCTTCTAGGTTTTACCTCATGTATCAGTTTTTTTTTTCTTTTAGATCTTGATTTTCTGAGAGAAGATGAAGATATTTGGAGGCAAACAAAGCTTCTGAAGGCCGCGCGACTGCTTGAGAGCTACTTCTATCTGATTGAATCATTGTTATATCCTAACTACTCGGTAACTCGTTTAAACTTTATGAATCATTGTTTGCAATGTATTTTTTTAAGTATTGTTGGAGGTGCTAAACATATCCTTATCAAATTAGTGCATTGTCGTTGACGATGAACATTATTTTTCACTATTGCTACTTATTTTTCACTACTGGCTGCTCTGCTGTTTCCTGCATTCAAACATTGGGACCAACGCATTTCCTTTAAGTTCAGAATAGGTCTGCAAACGAGCTCGACTTTTTTATGCATTAAACTTGGTAAATAATTTTTATGCATTAAACTTGGTCGGTGTTCTTATACCAGAGCGGTAGTACTCTCGATTCGCTTGTTTTTTTTTGAATTTCTTCAGCTTCTTTAAGAAAGAGTAAGGTTAGTATAAGAAAAATTAATCAATGCTATTTGATTTAATCAAGCAATACTTTTTTGTACTATTTGATCTAAGAATTGTCTGTGAGGTGGTAAACATAAATTGTGGAAATGGTATTAAACAACTTCCATCTGTAGTTTGTACTAGCTTTTATTTCATTCATTGTAATGCTATTTTCTTCAGCTTTTTTTGTTACCATTTGTAACAGCCCATTTTTCAGCAGACAACGTTTTTGGGGTAACACGGTCTGGGACACGGGCGTGTCCCAGGGCGTGTCCTTCCTGGGTGAGCAGTCGACGAGTGGTCGACAAAAATTTGGTCAACGATTGTCGAGAGCATAGGACACGGCCTGTGACATGGGCGTGTCACAGGGCGTGTCAGCGCGGTCGACGAACTCAGCCCGACGAATTTGAGCTGGGGCGTGTCTAATGCCGTGTCATGGGCACACGGCCTGAGACACGGGTGTGTCACAGGCCGTGTGAGTCTCGGGTGATTTTGAGGTTGTGCAGCCTGATGAACACGGTCACAGACACGGGCGTGTCTGAAGGCGTGTCAAGGGACACGGCCTGTGACACGGGCGTGTCAAGGGACACGGCCCATGTCCCAGGCCGTGTCAAGCAAAAAATTATGATTTTGTTGTCAAATCGTGGCCGTCCATTCCTTCAGCTGAGATCCAAGGGATAAGTTGCCTCCCTGTGTCCTTAAGGCCGGGAATGGGTTGAAAGAACTCATTTGTAAGTGGCTTTCCTCATTCTACACTTTTAGAGAGAGAAAGGGAGAGGAAGAGGGAGGAGGAAGAAGAGGGGCTGGTCACCGGTGGTGCTGCGGAATTCTGACGAGAAATCCGAGGCCGGCGTTGCGGAGGAAAAGCTGTTGTGGTTCTTCCTATCCAGTTAGGAGCTCATGCCACCGAAGCGGTCTTCGAGGGTAACGACCTTTCTTCCGAGCCATGTGAAGGCTTCCTTTTTGACATATGTATGTGATTCCCCCACCAAAAGGTGGCTGATTTTGAGAGTCTTTGAGTTGATTCATGGAATCCCCTTTGTTGGCATATAGATCCGGAAATAGAGTACGGAATAGGCATGTTGTGTGAAGCCCATCTGGACAGGTTGGTCTGGATTGGTGATGTTGCATATACGAACCGGAGAAGACTCCGTGATAAATGCATAGTTTAGGAGTCGACGGGTTGAACCTGTGAAAGGAAGTAGCAGGAAGTACTGGAGTGGTAGTACAGGAAAATACCCGGATAATGTTTGTGCTGCTTGTGTTGTTGGGTTCGAGTGGATTGGAATTCCAGGAAATGCCCTTATTATGCTTAATGTTCATAGGGAGTCCACCTGTGAAGAGAGTAACATGAAGTACTGGTATGGTAGCCAGGAAAGACCTCTGACATTTGTGATATTTGCGGTGTCCACCTGCGAAGAGAGTAGCAGGAAGTACTGGTGTGCCCAGGAAAGACCCGCTGATGTGGTGAGATGAAATGGGTGTTAGAGTAATACCCAGACTTAAATGCCAGAACAGGATCTGTGAGACCTACCCGCGCCTTTATTTAGCCGTGAGTACGTCGTACTCGGTGATGGCAAGGCGATTTGAGCAATGGGGGGTGGAGGATCCGACCTGCGCTATGTCTGTTTGACGTGATACCAGAAAGTGCGGTCTATTGGAGCGCATAGCAAGAATCTTAGGCCTACGCGCCGTGATACAATGGGGGACTACAGGCCAGTCCTGGTTCACTAAAACTATAAAACTCCGGCTGCACGCCATGTAGTAAATGCTCAATTGGGTTATCGTTAGGCTGTGACCCTGATACGGTGGTGGGCAATTGGTTTGCCAATACACCAAGAATGTGCCATGAGTGCACAGACTGTTGGGCCGGGTGGCTGACGGTTGTGATGGCATGTGTGCGTGAAAGCACATTTTATGAGATATATGTACATGCTTGTGATATGCTATGCCTACAGGGAAGATTACTGCTGCCCTGAGAAAGGGGTAGGGTCGTTATAATTTGGTCAGCTGAATGCTGACCGTTGCCTTTGTTTGCCACTGTTGGGTGGATTGTCCCTGTACAGGTGCTGGAGAGCCAAGCGGGACGAAAAAGGGTTGATGTCCATGCTGCTTTAGCTGCTGCTGCTGCTGTTAGCCCTCGAAGGCTAATTTGGCTAAATGTTATGTTTTCTTTTGATATGGCCGGCATGCGTGCCAATATTTGGGCCACTATTTGAAAGTTCTGTAAGGCCATAAGGCCAACTCTTTGTGGATGTTGTAAGACATTCCTATGATGTATAAAATGTGGAGTTTTATATGTTGGACATTCAAGAGAGGAGTTCAAGTGTAGTGTTATCGGCTTTCGCTAGAATGCAATGTGTTAAGTGCGCTGCGCTACTCTGGTATCACTCCGTAGCTTCATCGTCTATTTTGTGGTATATGTTGTGGGGCCCCGGCCAGACCTTCTAGTATATATTATATGAACGGATGAGGTTGTTATATTTTTGGTATCAGCTGTCTTGGTCTTTCCCTCTCGAAGTCGTGGTCGACTTCTTTTGTGGGGTGGCTAGCACGTGTCTGTGCAAACCACGTTAACACGTTTGAACTCCTGAATGTCCAAGATAGGAATGCAAATTCTTATGTTTGAGGAACCTGCACGTTCCTATCTTGTTGCTTACTTGTGTAATTTTCCGAATGTAGGTGACGAGTGCGATGGCATGGCAGCAGGAACCCCAACACTCGATGGGAAGCATGACATCAACTATGGTACCAACATCTCCTCCATTGATAGAAACGGCTCGACTGATTGCCGATGTGGTTTTTGCAACGCTCAAGGCTTACCATGAGGGACAGGTTCAGCCCTCTGATCCGGTAATGCGTCCCATGCGGGGTAGTGAACTTGAGCAGACAACAAGGGGAAGTGCCTCAGCTTCGTTGGCGAACGTGTGTTTGAGCCAAGGAGAGGATACGATTGAGGACTATTTTCATGCATTTGTTGCAATGAGACAACAACCCGAGTTTGTGTTTGAAACTGAGGGGATGAAGATCAATCGGTTTTATGATGGACTACGTCAAGAACTCCGTTTCTTGTTGATGACTCCTAAGTTATTGGGATTCCAACCACTGGTGGAGGCAGCTAGACTGTTGGAAATGGACTTGATGAGAGCCCAGCAGATGCCTGCGACATGGAAAGTGCGCACTCCAAGGTTTGGGAAGTCTGCTCACCGTAAGAGGCAAAGACTCGAGAAGCGTACTTGTTATGCTTGTGGTCAGGTATGAAACATCGCTCGTGACTGTTGGGATGGTGTTCAGCAGCCAAAGAAGCAATATAAGTACTATTCGTGCGGTAAAGCAGGACATAAAGCCCGAGATTGCCGCGTTGGCTCGTAGCGGGCAATAAAGGAGAAGGAAATGTCGACATAATGATGTACATAAATAATTGGTCTCCTCATGTATGGTGGATTATGCATGTGTTATATGTACAGTAAGCCGTTTTGGATGACAGTTCTATGATGGCGTTTATGTGATATAACTACAATACATGGATGTGTGGGATCAACATGTTTGTACGATAGCCGTGAACATGAATAGATTGTTGATGTTTTATGCCATGGGGACACTTGTGCCCAACCTTATCAGGAGTCGTCGATGTCTGGTTGAGCAGGAAATCAGAGCGTCTTATATGGAGATGGGAAAATCATTGGTGGAGTCCTCTACGTCCCAGGCGCAATCCTAAGTGTTACGAGTGCGCGATAATCGTATTGCTTGCTTTTGTTTGCATCTTGTGTATGTTGCTTGTGTGTGTTACGTGCACCACAGGCTTTGCGATGATTCGGACCACGCTGACGCAAGCACTGTTTGATACAGATGATTCGTATTCTTTTCTGTCTAGCGAGTTTCTAGCGCGACTTGGGATACCTAGTCGTGTGAAGACAGATAACGTCAGAGTGGTGTTGCCAAATGGCTGTTGGCTGCTTCCAGATCAAGCTTGCGATGTGGCGGTCCAAATAGGAAGTCGGTATTTCAGTTTGACTGCATCTGTATTGCCGATATCGGAATTCGACGTGATATTTGGTATGGATTGGCTTGCGGAGCAGCATGCCTTGATTGATTGCCAGTCCAAAGAAATCACATTGGGCCAGAATACCGAACGGGAGACAAAGTTCGCTGGTATGCGAGGAGTGGGCGGGACGTTGTTATCTGCACTCCAAGTCTTGAAGGCTGTTCGGAAGGGTGCAGAGTGCTACTTCGCCCTGATTCAGGCTGTTGAGCCTAAGGCCAATGTGGGTGATGTTCCGATTATGTCGGAATTTACAGATGTGTTTCCCAAGGATCTCCCTGGGCTACCACCCCAGCGAGAGATTGACTTTACGATCGAGTTGGTGCCAGGTGCGAAACCTGTGGCCCGCTCGCCATATCGCGTCGCGCCAAAGAAGATGGCGGAGTAGAAAGTCCAACTGCAAGAGTTGCTGAAGCAGGGTGATGTACGCACAAGTATGTCTCCTTGGAGCGCCCCTGTGCTTTTTGTGGAAAAGAAAGACAGTGGCTTGCGGTTATGTATTGATTACCGCGAACTGAATAATCTGACTGAGAAAATAAATATCTGATTCCACAGCTTGATGAGTGATTTGATCTGCTAGTGGGATCGACTGTCTACTCGAAGTCGGACTTGAAATCGGATTATTCCCAGTAAAGGATACGGGCAAAACCGCATTTGGAACACGGTACGGGTAGTAGGAGTTCACGGTAATGCCATTTGGGTTGTGCAATGCTCACTTGGTGTTTATGGACTTGATACACCTAATATTCCAAGCGGACCTGGATCTGTTCGTGATTGTATCATTGATGATATTCTGGTGTACTCTCGATTGGAAGCCGATCATGAGAAGCACTTGTGGTTGGTGTTGAATACGTTGAGGCAGAATCAGCTCTACGCCAAGTTCTCAAAGTGCGAGTTTTGGCTATCATTGGTGGCTTTTCTGGGCCATGTGGTGAGTGGAGTAGGCATAGCAGTGGACCCAGCGAAGATCAGGGCCATACAAGAGTGGCCGGTGTTGTCTTCAGTGGCCAAGGTCAGGAGCTTCCTTGGACTAGCAGGCTACTATCGAAGATTTGTTGCAAATTTCTCGCGGATTGCTTTGTCGCTAACCACGTTGACGCGAAAAGAACAAAAGTTCATTTGGTCACCAGAGTGCGCGCGAGCTTTTGAAGATCTGAAGATTCAGTTGACCACGACGCTTGTGTTGTCATCGCCAGGTGTTACCGATGGATTTGTAATATACAGTGATGTTTCAGGAAGCGGCTTAGGCCGCGTGCTTCTGCAAAATGGAAAGGTGATTGCTTATGGCCCACGCCAGCTGAAAGTGCACGAGTGGAACTATCCAGTCCATGATCTTAAGTTGGCGGCGGTAAACTTATGGCGACACTATCTGTATAACATAAAGATGGAGATCTATACAGATCATAAGAGACTAAAGTACCTATTGGAGCAGAAGGACCTGAATATATGACAACGAAGGTGGTTGGCATTCCTCGGGGCCTACACCTTTGAGATTCACTATACTCCCGGGCAGGGGAACATAGTCGCAGATGACTTGAGTCGGAGAGCTCCGTTAAGGACGAGCTGGTTGCAGAGGCATGATGAACGTCTCATCCAGGAGCTGGAAGCGTTAGAGATTTCTTGTGTTGACAAGAATGCCACTGCCAATGCTTGTTTGAACTGGACGGAGGTGCAATGTGACCTTGCGGACCGAGTTCAACGAGCAACAGAGTTGGATGAAGATCTCCTACGCTATGCGAAAGCTGGGCCAGAAGGAAAGTTCTCCTGTGGTGACAGTCTTTTGCGGAAAGAAGGTCGTTTGTGCATCCCAAATGTGGATAAATTGAGGGAAGAATTGTTGTATAAGCGCATTATACAAAGTACTCAATCCACCTAGGAAGCACGCAAATGTTCAGGGATTTGAAAAAGCTATTTTGGTGGCCAGGGCTAAAAAAGATGTTGCTCTTTATGTGGCCAAATGCCAAACTTGTGCTATGGTGAAGGCGGAATACCAGAAACCGGGCGGTTATTTGAAGTCGTTGTCGATTCCAGAGTGGAAATTTGACGATATTTCCATGGATTTCGTGCACGGGTTGCCGAGATCTCAGCGAGGAAATGATTCCATCTGGGTGATTGTTGATCGGCTAACAAAAGTGGCACATTTCTCACTGAACAGACGAGATGATTCGGTGGAAACTTTGGAAAAATTGTATGTTGAACAGAGCGTACGGCTCCACGGTGTTCCTTAGAGCATCGCGAGTGATCGAGATGGGAGATCACGTCAAAGGATTGGATACTAGTTCACCAGCTGTTGGGCACGAAGTTGACTTTCAGTACAACCTTTCATCCCCAAATGGATAGCCAAACTGAACGAACAAACAGAATGATGAAGGACATGCTCCGAATGTGCGTCATAGATTTTGGAAAGAGATGGGAAGATCATCTCTACATGGTGGAGTTTGCCTATAATAATAGCTACCAAGCGAGCATCGGGATGACACTGTATGAAGCTCTATACGGAAGGAAGTGTCGGACTCCCTTGGCTTGGGTAGAAGCGGGCGAAGCTAGAGTTTATAATCGTAATGAAGTCGATGAAGCAAACTCAACCATTCGTGCTATTCGAGAGAGGCTACTCATAGCCCAAGATCGTCAAGCGAAGTACTACAAAGCCAAGCACCAGAACGTGGAGTTCGTGGTAGACGATTGGGTCTACTTGAAGATCAAGCCCTTCAAAGGTGTATCCAGGATTCGACGTTTGAAAAAGTTGAGTCCAAGATATTTGGGTCCATTTGAAGTGGTTGAGCGAATCAGAGAAGCTGCATATCGGCTAGCTCTTTCGGCAGACTTGGGTGGACTACATGATGTGTTTCACATCTCGGTGCTTCAGAAGGCCGTTAAAGATCCAGCTCAAGTGATCACGGATGATCGTGTGCCGGTGGAGTATGGGCTAACAACGAGAGTTAGACCCATTCAGATCGAGGATCGAGCCGAGAAACAGTGGCAGAACAAGACGGTCGGGATGGTTAAAGTCCGATGAGACAATTGCAGCCGTGAGGAGCTTACATAGGAGCGAGAGCAGACCATGCGAGCGGAGTTTCCCAATCTATTTTTGTAGCGATTGCATAGTGAAAATTTTGTTGTAATATAAACGTTTCATGTGATAATTTTTGGTTGCTGGTTGCCTTCCTGTATACGAATTTCGACGACGAAATTTCTTGTAGGAGGGGAGGGTTGTAACAGCTCATTTTTCAGTAGGCAACGTTTTTGGGGTAATACGGCCTGGGACACGGGCGTGTCCCAGGGCATGTCCTTCCTGGCTGAGAAGTCGACGAGTGGTCGATAAGAATTTGGTCGACGATTGTCGAGAGCATAGGACACGGCCTGTGACACGGGCGTGTCACAGGGCGTGTCAGCGCGGTCGACGAACTCAGCCCGATGAATTTGAGCTGGGGCGTGTCTAGTGCCGTGTCATGGGCACACGGCCTGAGACACGGGCGTGTCATAGGCCGTGTGAGTCTCGGGTGATTTTGAGGTTGTGCAGCCTGATGAACACGACCATAGACACGGGCGTGTCTGAAGGCGTGTGACACGGCCCGTGACACGGGCGTATCACTGGATTTGATAAGTCGGTTGAGCACCGCTTGAGGCACATGGCCTGGGACACGGGCGTGTCACAAGCCGTGTCAGGCAAAAAATTATGATTTTGTTGTCAAATCATGGCCGTCCATTCCTTCAGCTGAGATCCAAGTGCTAAGCTGCCTCCCTGTGTCCTTAAGGTCGGGAATGGGTTGAAAGAACTCATTTGTAAGTGGCTTTCCTCTTTCTACACTTTTAGAGAGAGAAAGGGAGAAGAAGAGGGAGGAAGAAGAAGAGGGGCTGGTCACCGGTGGTGCTGCGGAATTCCGACGAGAAATCCAAGGCTGGCGTTGCGGAGGAAAAACTGTTGTGGTTCTTCCTATCCAGTTAGAAGCTCATAGCACCGAAGCAGTCTTCGAGGGTAACGACCTTTCTTTCGAGCCATGTGAAGGCTTCCTTTTTGGCATATGTATATGATTCCCCCACCAAAAGGTGACTGATTTTGCGAGTCTTTGGGTTGATTCATGGAATCTCCTTTGTTGGCATATAGATCTGGAAATGGAGTACGGAATAGGCATGCTGTGTGAAGCCCATCTGGACAGGTTGGTCTGGATTGGTGATGTTGCATATACGAACCGGAGAAGATTCTGTGATAAACGCATAATTTAGGAGTCGACGGGTTGGACCTGTGAAAGGAAGTAGTAGGAAGTACTGGAGTGGTAGTGCAGAAAAATACCCGGATAATATTTGTGCTGCTTGTGTTGTTGGGTTCGATTGGATTGGAATTCCAGGAAATATCCTTGATATGCTTAATGTTCATAGGGAGTCCACTTGTGAAGAGAGTAACAGGAAGTACTGGTATGGTAGTCAGGAAAGACCCCTGATATTTGTGATAGTTGCGGTGTCCACCCGCAAAGAGAGTAGCAGGAAGTACCGGTGTGCCCAGGAAAGACCCGCTGATGTGGTGAGATGAAATGAGTGTTAGAGTAATACCCAGGCTTAAATGCCAGAACAGGATCAGTGAGACCTACCCACGCCTTTATTTAGCCGCGAGTACGCCGTACTCGGTGATGGCAAGGCGATTTGAGCAACGGGGGGTGGCGGATCTGACCTGCGCTATGTCCGTCCGACGTGAGACCAGAAAGTGTGGTCTGTTGAAGCACATAGCAAGAGTCTTAGGCCTACGCGCCGTGATATAATGGGGGGCTATGGGCCAGTCCCGGTTCACTAAGACTATAAACTCTGGTTGCACTCCATGGAGTAAATGCTCAAGTGAGTTGTCGTTGGGCTGTGACCCTGATACAGTGGTGAGCAACTAGTTTGCCTGTACACCAAGAATATGCCCTGAGTGCACGGAATGTTAGGCCGGGTGGCTGACGGTTGTGATGACATGTGTGCGTGAAAGCACATTGTATGAGATATATGTACATGCTTGTGATATGTTATGCCTGCAAGGAAGATTACCGCTGCCCCGAGAAAGGAGTAGGGTCGTTATAATTTGGTCAGCTGAATGCTGACCGTTGCCTTTGTTTGCCACCGTTGGGTGGATTGTCCCTGTACAGGTGTTGTAGAGCCAAGCGGGACGAAAAAGGGTTGATGTCCATGCTGCTTTAGCTGCTGCTGCTGCTGCTGTTAGCCCTCGAAGGCTAATTTGGCTAAATGTTATGTTTTTTTTTGATATGGCCGGCCTGTGTGCCAATGTTTGGGCCACTGTTTGAAAGCTCTGTAAAGTCATAAGGCCAACTCTTAGTGGATGTTGTAAGACATTCCTATGATGTATAAAATGTGGAGTTTTATATGTTGGACATTCAAGAGAGGAGTTCAAGTGTAGTGTTATCGGCTTTCGCTAGAATGCAATGTGTTAGATGCGCTGCGCTACTCTGGTATCACTCCGTAGCTTTATCGTCTATTTTGTGGTATATGGTGTGGGGCCCTGACCGGACCTTCTAGTATATATTATATGAACGGATGGGATTGTTACACCATTAACTTTTGAAAAGCTATTTTTTAATAAATTCAGACATTATTTGTATTTTTAGATATGGACTCTGTAAGAGATTCTACTAGTCCGATTTTGCATATTCACGATGAAATAATCGAACGAGTAACCGGTGATATGGATTCAGTTGTGAATGAAGTTGAAAACAAAGCTAGTACATATACGATTGCAACCAGTGCGGAAATGAAAGGCGGCAATCAAGATCTACTTCCAAAGGCAAAATGATTGAAAAAGTCACCTATTTGGTCCGAATTTACAGAAGATAAGGATAAAGATGGCTTAGTAAGGATAACTTGTAATCACTGCAAAAAGAATTATTTCAAATCGAAAACCACTCCAACTACTCAATTTCATAGGCATCTTCAAAATTGTGCTGCACATCTTAGAGCAAAAGCTGAGAAGGAGAGGTGTACACAAACTCAAACACAACTAGGCTTCGTGTCATCTAATGTAGATCCATCTTCTTATCCTGCCTTACATGATGGGAAAGTTGACATGGAAGTCATGAAATAGTTGATAGCTAACTGGATAATGATGCATGAACATCCATTCTCTATTGTTGAGGAAGAGGGATTCAATTTGATGCAAAGACGAGGAATACCGGAGTGGAAAAGCATTTCAAGGACGACAGCAACAAATTATTGCGTCAATGTGTATGAGATGGAGAAAAAAAGTTGAAAAATGTATTGAAAAATGTGACTAAAATCAGCATTACCACGGATTGTTGGAAATCTAAAAATCAAAGGATCGAATATATGGTTATCACTGAACATTGGATTGATACGAATTGGCAACTACAAAAACGTATCCTCAATTATGTTCACATTCCACCCCCTCGCCGAGGTCTTGAGATTGCAGATGCTATATGACGTTGTTTGAAAGATTGGGATATAGAGAGTAAAATTCAAACAATATCTGTTGATAATGCATCTTCTAATGATTCTGCTATAGAGAATTTGAAAATCTACATTAGAAGCACCAAAAAACTGCTTTGTGACGAAAAGTTATTTCATGTCAGATGTTGTGCTCATATTCTCAATCTCATAGCCCAATATGGTATCTCTGAAATCAAAGACATTGTTGTTGTTATACGTGAAAGTGTCGAGTATATTCGGCGATCAGATGCAAGACTTAAAATATTTTCAGAGATCGTGAAACAACTTCATTTACCGGAAAGAAAGCTAATTGATGATTGTCGTACAAGGTGGAACCCAACCGAAGGGAATAGTCAATCTACTAGACGAGCTCAAACCCAATCTGATTGGTCAGAGTACTTTGACTATGTGAAGTCGGTCGAGTCCATTCAATCGCAAAACTCTGAACTTGACATCTATCTTGAAGAAAATTGTTATATGATTGAGAAAGATCAAACTAGACGTGAAAAAATCTTTGATGTTTTAGAATGGTGGAGAGTGCATGCACTGAAATACAAAGTTTTATCAACAATGGCCAGAGACATTTTAGCAATTTCTGTTACTTCTGTTGCTTCTGAAGCCACATTCAGTGCTGATAGTAGAGTCATCGATAAGTACCGTGCATCGTTGAAGACAGACACAGTTCAAGTGTTGATGTGTGGTGGAGATTGGTTAAGAAAACGTTTTGGGGTTAAAAAGAACATTAAGGTAAAATTACATAACAATGATTTTTTTTATGTATTAAAATTCCTTTTATTTGGTAAGTCTAAACTGTATTTCATGTATAATGTATTGCAGAGTGAGAAAAAAGCGGTGCAAGTACTTCTTCCAATTGACGGCGTCATGCGTCTTTGATGTATGCCGACATGAACTTTCTTATTTTTTTATGTTTTTGCTTTGCTTTATGTTTTTGCTGGACATTTGACTATTTATGTTTAAATTTCTGTCGGAAATTGTAATGTTGGAGTGCATGGTTTTATGTAATGAAAAATTTTCTGCTGGACAATTTGATCCCATAAGCTGCTGGACAGTTATCCCATACTTTATATATGCAATGATTTTTGAAGATACAGGTTGCTGGAGTCATGATTTTATGTAATAAAAAGCTTTCTGCTGGACAGTTTGATCCCATAAGCTATATTTATATTTAGAAAGTTGTTGGACGGTTATCTCATACTTTATATATGCAATGATTTTTGAAGATACAGGTTGCTGGAGTGCATGGTTTTAATATGATTAGTTTTAACTATTATTAGGAGGATCATTTCATCCATGAACGCAAAGAAAAGGCTCATTTCATTTCATTCTGGTTCGACTGTTGAAAAGAAAATGATCTAGAAAAAAAGCATCAATCATTCAATCTATAAACTTTATTAGAAAGAAAGGTTTGTATAAAAAAATATGGTTGTTAAAAAAATTCGAGTCCAGCTCATCGAGCTCGAGTTGAGCCCATCGAGCTCGAGCCGAGCCCATCGAGCTCGTCGAGCTCATCGAGCTCGTTGAGCTCGAGTCGAGCTCCGGAAGCTCGTCGAGCCAACCACGAGTTGTACGAGCTCGAGCCTCTTAAAACAAGCTCGCCGAGCTCGAGCTCAAGCTCAAATAAAAGGGCTCGAGCTCGAGCTCGAGCCAGCTTATTTTGGCGAGGTCGACTCGAGCTCGACTCGTTTGCAGGCCTATTTGCAAGTAATAGTTTTGGAGAATACTTGAAATAAATTCATGATCCTAGGTTATACTTCCAAAATCCATGGGACCTTTTTGCTTCACATATGAAAGAGCCGGGGCTGTTGGGTTCTTATTTAGTGGTGATGAACTTTGAGAATTGAGAGTCAGAGTTCCTCACACTCCGGAGGATTTTTGGGCTAAATATTGTATATATGTCAAATTTGAACTCCCCCATTTCAACAGGTTTAGCAATTCTCTAGAAAAAAATCCAGTTATGATTTGTTTTAGTGCCTTTTTTACATAGATAATTCCTCAAAATACTCCCCCAATGTTTTTCAAAGTATCCATAGGAATGTGAACCACAATTTAACTGATTTGAGTTGATTTATGCTCAGTTTGGCATGGTCGTGGCGGTCGTAAACTCCTGAATTAAACCGTCATTCGTTAATGATTACCTAACAAACATCATCCGTTTGAACATAAAAGTGGATGAAGTTCTTTAGGTAGGCGTTAACGAATGACAATTTAACCCTCCATGTTCATTACCGCCACCATCGTGCCAAACGGAGCCTTAGAGGACACGGTTGATTAGAGTATAACCTTGCTAGTTTGATTTGGCCACCAATTCTATGGTTGAAGTTGTACACAATCTCCACGCGCTTAGCACTGCCTTTACGGTCGACGCTCACAGCACTTGTAGGTTGGCAGTCTCTGCCATCATGTTCGCTCTTGCAAAAGAGGCATTGAGATTTTTGGTAGATAACGTGAGAGTACACTTTTATTTACACGAGCATCTTCGCACGGACTATGCCCGTGCTCGAAGCTCTCGAGCGGCATTCGGCAGCATCCAGGCAGGCTTCGCCCGCCTCCGCACGGGCGTATGCCCGTGCTCGAAGCTCTCGGGCGGCCTTCGGCCTCATCCGGGCGAGCTTCTCCCGCTTCCGCACGGACTTCGCCCGTGCTTGATGCTTCGGGCGGCATTCGGCAGCATAGAAGCAGACCCCTCTTCCACGTAGTTCATCAGCGCGGCGCCGCAACCGCCACTCGCAGCCCCCTGAATCCCTATGATTGTTTGATTTTGCATACGCTCTGTGGGCCCGCGAGTGACAGTTGCGGCGCCGAGCCGGTGAACTACGGGAAAGCGGGGTCCGCTTCTATGCGGCTGAAGGCCGCCCGAAGCATCAAGCACGGGCGAAGTCCGTGCTAAAGCGGGCGAAGCCCGCCTGAATGCGACCGAAGGCCGCCCGAGAGCTTCGAGCACTGGCGTATGCCCGTGCGGAAGCGGGCGAAGCCCACCTGGATGTAGTCGAAGGCCGCCCGAGAGCTTCGAACACGGGCATAGCCAGTACGAAAAAGCTCATATTTATATAATAATATAAATAATATAATATAAACCATATAAATAAATCTGCATAAATAATAGAAATAATAACTCCTGATAATTAAAGTGGGGAGGGGGTGGAGCCGGACGCGGGCGGCGGGGTTTGCTCGCCCTGCCGGTTCACCTGCAGCCTAACCCCACCGGTGTCGTTGGCGTCCGGCGACCCCGGCGGTGGGGTCAGGTGAGGCAGCTGCTGCTTCTGCCGGATGCGGTTCGCTGAAAACAATCCGGGGTTCACGGGCAGGGCCCTTCCGGTTCGCCTCCGGCCTACCTCCGCCGGTGTAGCCGCCGTCCCCGGCAGTGCGGTCCGGTGAGGCAGTTTCCGTTTATATTAGTATATATAAATATTAAATACAGCATATTAACGTTCAAAACTAGGGCTTAGTTTGGCATGACGGTAGGTCTTCCGCGAAAATCACCGCATCGCCCGACCGCCACCACGGTTCCGCAATGCGGTTGATTTCCGCGGAAATTCCGCGGCGGGGCGGAGTCCAACCGTCCGACCGCGCCCATCTCAGCTCTTCAGCGGAGGCAATGGGGCGGTGAGATACATGTCACAGACGCATATCCACACTGCCAAACGAAGCCTAGGATGTTTTTGTAGTGGCTGTCATAACCATAATCTTGACAAACATATTCTATAACGGTTGTGTTTTTGTCCAAACTCATCGGATCAAATACGCATGCCAAATAGAGCTTTAGTAATGTCTCGCGACTCTAGCCTATTTGTATGGGTGTCATCTGTTCACTTATTTTAATTATTTATGAATTTAATCTTGGTCTTATTTTGCATTCATTACTTTGCATTTATCGGTCAGCCACTTTGTTAAAAACTCCCAAAATAGAAATGTTTCAATAATTGCTAAGGTTGGGGCTGAGAATTGTGCTGGCAAAATCCGAACAAGAGTATGGTGAGGTTTAATAGCCCTGTTGTTGGTTGTCCCGCTTTTTCTCCGGTTCGGAGGATCAGATCGTCTTAGCTCGGAGTCGAATCGGAGGCGCAAACAGTTAAATAAAACCGCAGCAAGTGACAAGAAGGTTTTTTGACGTGGAAAACATAAAAGTGTGAAAAACCACGTGATTGGAACTTTGTTGAGCCAAATTCCACGAGATCTCGTGTGTTTACAAAGGTTGGAGTTTGATCTCGGAGAGCGACAGACCGCTACTCCGTTACAAGTGTAGATAATGGAACACTACGAGTAGGAAACGACCAAGTCCGCAGAGCCTCGATGGAAGCGCTCAGGGCTTGAGATGGTGTTAAACTCACGGAACCTCGGTGGAAGCGTTCCGGTTGGAAAATCTTCTAAGTCCACAGAGGTTCTGGAGGGAGCGCTCTCGTTGATGCGGAACCTAGATGAGAGCGCTCTCGTGAAGACGATTGACGTCATTTGAGACGTGAGAAAATCATAGCGCAAGGAGGAGAGCGGAGTGAATTCTTGGGTGAAGAATCGGTCTAAGTCCACGATCTCGCCGGAAAATCTCAGATCTCTCTCTCTTGCCTCTGAAGTTGCTTGACTTGAAATGAAGGTCTGGGGACCTATTTATAGTTTTCTGGAGGGTCACAGTGGTAATTGCGTACGAGTGTGATTGTTGTTGGCGAATGACGTTGCTTCATTTCGATCACGTGGATTGCTAATTTTACCGAAATGACTAAAGTGCCTCCCCTTCCCCCTGGGCAGTTCGGGTGGCCCGAGTAAGGTGCCCGGAGGCGGCGGCGGCCGGAAGCTGCGGAGGTTGTCGGCGGCTGCAGGCGCGCACGCGCGCAAGGCGCACGACGATGTGGGCGCGACCTAGCCGGGCCCAGCCGTGCGGGGCCCATCCACATGGGCGCGCCGCGCGCGGTCTTGTGCGCGGCACACTCGCCATGCAGGGCGTGGACATGCGCTCTCAGGCGCGGGCCTAGCTCATTATCCTGGCCTTCTCGGGTGCTTACGGTTCTCTACGTGCTACTAGTCTGGTTGGGCTCCATTGTACTTGGGTCGGCTCGACTCAAAAATTTCATGGGGACCCTATCAAATGCCCTCAAATTTTTGCGAGTCATGATCCTCGAGGAGATGAACGTCTAAATTTCTAGCATCACCTGGAACTCTCCAGTCATCAGAAGATTACCTGACATAATTTATGAGATATCGGTCGACTGTTGATGTTTATTCGCTGTTTGTTTTGAGACAGGAAAATCTAGGAAGAAATATCCTGCAAATCTGAACGTCTTCCATTATGATTCCTCCTATGAGGCCTATAACTTAGAGAGGGTCGTTTAGTTCTTTTCTCATGTGGTTACAGAGATTTGTGAGCATGCGGACTTTGGCTCGGAGTTAGCGGATTTTCACGACCGTCATGTATCCCTCGAAGAAGGTTAGTTTTTTCTATGACTTGTAAATGTGGAGCGAGGAGAGCGGGAGAAGGTGCTAATGAAAGTCCTTTGCGAAACGGCGTTGGTGTGACGGAAGGGACGACAGGTGCGGAGGCGGCACGCGAGGGGAAGCTGCCTGCCCACGAAGTCGGCTGCGCCTAAGGCGGTTCGCGCGCGTGCCGGGCTAGCTGCACCCGCGCGTACACAGATGCGCGCGGGGTTGGTCATGCTAGCACGTTCACGCAGGTGTGTGAGAGGTTGGCTGCGTCCGAGGCGGCCCGCGCGCGTGCGGGGCTGGCTACGCCCGCGCGCGTGCTCAGATGCACATGGGGTTGGTCGCACCCTTGCATGCGCGTGAGTGTGCGCGAGGCCGGCCGCGCCTGCGCGCGTCCGCGGTCAGGGCCACCCACATGGGTTTGCATGGTGGTTGTTTATGTCGGGTTGTCTGCTTGCTCGCGTTCGGGGCTCCCTTTGCGGTCGTGTCGGTTCCCACGAGCGAGGGGTCTTTTTCTTTGGCTTGCTTTTATGATGACGCTCGTCTCTCTTTCTTTTTTGCAGGTGTCGAAGGGTGTTGTTCCGCAGCGATCAATGTGTCTCATGTCGACTTTGAACCCTGCCCGCACGGGAAGTTAGAGGAAGCGATTTGGTATCTCGTAGGATTTGGAGATTGTAATCTCATCCCCGTTGGAGCGCATTCAACACCCTCCAAAGGGCCACTTCACGATTACGGAGGGGTACTTGAAGGCGGGCTTTCGGATCCCTCATATTGAGGAGGCAATTGTCGCACTACGTTTCTGCGGCGTCCCTGTGACGCGGTTTAATCTTGTGGGCTGACGAGGATAATGAGGCTGCTCTGCTTTTTTCGAGAGCACCAATCTCAGATGTTGGTCCGCCTCTTTTGCGAGTGGTGCGAGATCTGCCTTGGTTCAGGAGACCGGGTTGAAGTTCGAAGCAACAAGAGGTGGTTGTCATTTGAGAACAAGATAGATCATCGCCACGGGGGTCTTTGTATGGGTTTGTAAGGAACCAGTGGGAGCTGCCTGAGGTCTGGAATGACCCTCCCAACTGCTGCTGCCATTTGAAGGGGAAAGAGCATGACTTTACCCCATTGCTGGGTTTCGAGGATCTGCGTGAGCTTATTGATGTTCTTTTCAAGATCAGCGCATTCGTTGTCTAGAAGAAGCTAGTTCTAGTGAGCCTTTTGACGAATGTGGAGCAGAGGTGTGTCGTTCCATTGGAGCGAGGCAAGAAGAGAAAGTTGGACTTTTCGCAATGGCAGGGAGAAGGCGAGTTGTCACAACCTGCATTTTCTCCGAATTTAAGAAGTATCAGAGTATGAGAAAACACGCGTCGTGATGCCACGTCGAGCAGAGGATAACTGTCGACGCTCAGGCGAACACCATCTAACTAGACTATAAAAATTCATAAGTTTACAGATTAGAAAAAAATCAGTTATATTTTAGAGGTCGTATCCCTCGGCTCAGTGGATCACCTAGTGCACAGTTTAAAACTATACTTATACGTGGCGGAAAATACTTATTTATATTTGACATCTTATGAGAGTGCATAAGTGACCCCCGAGGTCAACTTATACTATGCAAGACTCTAGATTTATATAATATTATAAGTAGGAAAACGGTCTTTTTACGTTGTTTGGAAAGTAATGTATGAGTTTTATAAACATGCTGGTCATGAAATATAATAGTAATAGTGTTTTTAGATTTAAAAGTAACTAGCAAGCTAGCATAAATCTTCCCAAGAGCAAGTAGACTATCTCCAGAAAGGTAGCAGTAAAAGAAACATATCTAGTATCATAAGGTAAAACTGCCAGTGGGCGTCAACAAACTGACACGAACCCAGTGACAAGTATGTATGTCTATAAGAAAACAGAAAAACTACCTCACAACAGCAAGAAAAAGATCCCTACAACTCACGGGGTCACCAGCAACACCACAACAAATCTAGCCGCTTACCCGGCTACTAATCAGAACCTGAGGCATTCAAAAAAAAAAAAGAATACCGCAGCAAGTAAAATAAGAAAATCTGAATTAGGGCATTAAATCAAAATGGAACAAGAGAGTAAGTAAACTTGACTGTAAAAGCAAACACTGTCCAAAGTAAGCAAAAGTACACCAAGTACCAGGTAATAACAACAAGCCCTGTCCAAATCCTGCAGAGGCTACAAGGCGAAAGACAAGAAAACCTGCCACAATATGTTGCATTCAACCAGGAAGAAACACCTAACATTCCTAGTTTGTGAGTAATGGTAGTAGTAAAACATCATGGACCTGAGTTGGTGACTAAAATCAGTCCCCCAAGCAAAACAGTTCCAACAAAAAAAAATTTACTGTGTCAGCACAAAACCACCACAAACCCAGCCCGTATCTGGGATTAAAAGGTGGCGGCCACAACAATACCCAGCCCGTACCTGGGACTAAAAAGTGGCGGCCACGACTCGCACACAAAACATCCCGCTCCTTTAGAGCGTCAAAATACCACTACCTGCCATAACCCATGATTCGGCCCTAAAACAAAGGAAGAACGAGAGACCGACAAGACATTCCCCCTAGGAGGTAATCACTCGGGAAGAAGAGAAACTGAAAAGGAATAAATCCCAGCTTACAGGAATCATCGATCTCCAGCCACAGGAAATCGTCGAACCCCCGTTCGACGATTTTCGTCGAACACAGGACATGGGAAATCGTCGAACTCCATTCAACGATTTTCCTTTCGTCGAACACTGGCCACGGGAACAAATCGTTGAACTCCGTTCGACGATTTTCCTTTAGTCGTACACAGGTCACGGGCAAAATCGTCGAACGCCGTTCGACGATTTTCCTTTAGTCGAACACAGGTCACGGGAAAAATCATCGAACGTCGTTCGATGATTTTTGTCGGACCCAGAACTCAGGCAAATTGTCGAGCTCAGCTCGACGATAATCGCCGAACTCAGATCGATGATCTTCGTCGAACTGGCAGCGTTGAGTGCAGAGAAACGCTAACTTAATTCCTATGCTCCTCCTATCATACTAGACCACTTCTACTAGCCCAGAATTACTCTAATCCTCAAGACAATGGAAGGAAAAGAAATTTCTGCTCCTGCTACCCAAACTGTCAAGCCAAATTTACTCCAAAACCGAGCATACCCATGAAGAACTCAGCATTAAAACACTACAACATCTGACAGTAGGCCTAAAATTTCAGTAATTGAGAGATCTGACAAGGCTAAGCAGCATTCCTAGGTTCTAAGAGCAGAAAATTTAAACAAATATCTCAACCTGAAGTTAAATCAGATATCTGGACAGGAAGAAAATTTCAGTAGGCTTAACGATTGCTTGACATGATGAAGGAACAACTAAGCATTTGCAAGATCTGGAATTAAAACTTGACAACATGGAACCAAAAATTAAGAAGTTTGAACTTGGCGGGGGCGAAGAGCACCACTTGCCTCAATTTCCAGCGATTTATCTTGCACAACCCTTCCTCTCTCTCTCGGCTCCAGCCGCAACAACACCTAAATAGGATTCCAAAGCTTTAATGGCGGAAAAGGATCAAACCAAAAAATTTTGAAACCCCTAGAAACACCACGAAAGTTGAATCTCTTACCGTAGGAATGGAGGTCTAGGCGAGAGCACTGCAAATCCGCTTCCAGAATCGAATTCCGTCCATTAATGCTCCCAGAATCGGCGTCTGAAGGGTAGCAGGGTTGGCGGTTTTTCTTCCTCTCGAACAGGCAGCGGTTTCTCTCACGGAAGGAGACGATAAATTGTCTTGTTTTTTTTTGTCTTAAGGCTATATATATGCATAGACACGTCTTATCAGCCCTAACTGCCACCTAAAAGCCACTGGATTCATTACAAGCTTTATCAATTAATTATTTGCACCCATTATTTTTAACACATCAAAACGACGCGAAAACCGAACCACCTCGAAATCCGACGAAATTCACACCGTAGCTAATTACCCACGCCACGAACGCAATGACGAAGTCGAAATCAAATTTCGAAGAACAAAACTCGGTTTATCACTACCCGAAGCCAAAACACAAGCATCCCCCGAGAGGCGTGGGTAATTAGCTAAGACTACGTTCTAACAAACGACACAAGCCGGAAACGCATCAACGTAACGCCAAATGAGAATTAAATAATCGCAGAAAAATTGGGGGCATTACAGTCACTCCTCCTAAAAGAAAGTTTCGTCCCGAAACTTTACGTACACAACTTCTACTATAGAAGAAAAGTAACAAAACAAGAGCTAGTAGAAAGAAAACGTACCAATCAAATCAAGGGAACAGATGAGGGTGAGCCTCCCTCATAGCTGACTCTAGCTCCCAAGTCGCTCTTTCCAAATCCTGATTCTTCCATAGAACTTTCACCATCGGGATAGACTTCGTCCGCAACACCCGATCTTGAGTATCCAAGATGCGGACCGACACCTCAACATATGAAAGATTAGGCTCCAACTGGGGCACAACATCCAATACTTGCTCACTGCTTCGCACACACTTCCTTAATTAGCTTACAAGAAATACATTATGAACATTTGGGAAGTTTGCTGGCAAATCCAGCCTATATGCTGACACGCCAATCTGCTCAACAATCTTAAATGGGCCCACATACCTCGGATCCAATTTCCGGTTCTTACCGAACCTCTTAACACCAACCATCAGGGAAACCTTAAGAAACACAAGGTCCCCTGTAGAAAACTCCAGGTCAGACCTACGCCGGTTGGCGTTCTTCTCATATCTCTCCTGTGCTATACGAAGCTTTTCTCAAATAAGCTTCACTGCGACTTCCATTTCCTCGAGCGCATCCGGACCCAACACCGACCTCTCACCGACCTCGGTCCAAAACAAGGGAGTTCTGCAGCGCCTCCCATACAAAGCTTCAAACGGATCCATTTTCAAGCTCTCCTGGTAACTATTATTGTATGCAAATTCCATAAGCCACAAACGCTCATCCCACGCTCCACCGTGGTCCAAGATGTAGCACCGGATCATATCCTCAACTATCTGGTTCACCCGCTTAGTCTGGCCATTGGTCTGTGGGTGGTAAGCTGTAGAATACCTCAAATCTGTACCCAAACCCTCTTGCAGACTCCTCCAGAAGCGAGATGTAAAACGGGAGTCTTAATCCGAAATGATGCTAACGGACACACCGTGTAGACGGATGAATTCATTCAAGTACAGCTCCGCTATTTTTTCATCGGATAATCAATCTTATACGACACAAAGTGAGCACACTTCGTCAGTGTGTCCACTATAACCCAAAAAGAATCAAATCCCCTTGGAGATCTCGGTAAGCCCGTAATGAAGTCCATAGAAATACTTTCCCACTTCCAAGTAGGGATCTCCAACGGAGTCAACTTGCCACCAGGCCTTCCATGATCGGCCTTCACATGCTTGCAAGTGTGGCACTCAGCAACAAATCGGGCCATATTGTTGGGTACATTGGAATATATGTACCAGATTTGAAGAAGCCTCACCCTACTCAATGATATACATCAAGGTGTATTTGATGTGCTTTGAGTTTATATGTGCAGGTTAAGTAATTGCAGGAAATGCAGAAAAGTTTATAAGTCCATGTGTCGACATCTAGAGGTGAAGTGTCGACACTTATGAAAACTTGTGTCGACACCTAGAGAAGCTGTGTCGACACTTGGAGTAGTTCTGTCGACACCAGGAAAGACAGATTCGACACCAGAAGAAAAGTGTCGACACATACAGGCAGTGTCGACACACTGTGAAAAATCGTCAACATAATCTGTGTCGACACTTAGAGTTAATGTCGACACCCAGAGAAACTTTGTCGACATCAAATGTGTCGACACCAGGAGGCTGTGCCGACACTCAGCAAGCTTCAACAAAGTTAAAGTACTTGTGTCGCCATAAAGGAGATGTGTCGACACTCAGCAAGTTTCAACACATGAAGGCATGTGTCGACACTCAGCAAGTTTCAACATATGAAGGCATGTGTCGACACTCAGCAAGTTTCGACACAAGAAGGCATGTGTCGACACAAAGGAGTTGTGTCGACACACAGCAGAAATCAACTAAGTATTAAAGAAGAAGTATTTGTATCGACGCACACAACCAGTGTCGACACATTCAACAGAAGGCTTGTGTCGATACACAGAATCAGTGTCGACGCATTCTGAAGAAGCAGTGTCGAGAAGCTCTTAAAACAACACAAGGAGTTGTGTCGACACCATCAAGACTAGTGTCGACACTTAGTCTACTTGTGTCGACACTTAGTCTATATGTGTCGACACATAATGACTATCTGTCTCGACACTTTCAGACAGTGACAGTGATTTTAAGAAATGACTGGATGACTTAGCAGCTGCCATTTCAACCGGACAACTGCAACTGTCAGAGCCGTCAGAAGGTTGTTAGAAACCAGATCAGCCGGTTACCTTGGAGGAAGACTATATAAAGACCTTTCTCCTTCAACAGAAAGTGGAAATCACGAATTGATCACAATTAATCAAGAGATCTAACAACACATAAGAAGAAGACCTTCAACAGAAGGTCTAAGAAATTGGAGAGAGAGAGCTCCTTCTAAGAAGAATAGCTGCAGAACCAGGCTGCCAAGTAAAATTCAGATTGAGATCTGAATCTCAAGACAGAAGTTGATTGAAGATCATCTTCACAGGAGATTCAACCATACTGTGTTCTAATTCAAGAAGCTTTGAAGAAAGCCAAGGGAGGTTGATCTCTGCCAAGTTCTTCCAAGAACTCATCAAGAAGCCAGTCAACTCATCTCTCTCTTTCAGAGTTGTGGTTAATTACTTTGTATAATCAAAATTTCTGTAGGATCTTGTATAGATCTGAGCTGTAAGCCTATTCTATAAAGGCTGAGTGTAGGAGACTGTGTGCTCTGAGTGTAGGTCTTGTTGAAAACTGAGGTAGGTCCTTGTACCTGAGTTGTAGGAGACTTTGTTCTTTGAGTGTAGGTCTTGTTGAAGACTGAGTGGTAGGGCATTTTGCCTGAGTTGTAGGAGTGGGGTCACTCTGAGTTGTAGGAACCTGTTTGGGGTTCTGAGCTGTAAGATCTGAGGATCTGAGGAGAAGTGCTGAAGTTAGGCCGAATCTAGTACACTACTAGATATGCGAAGGGGGAAAGTGGATGTACCCAGACCTTGGGGAACCACTATAAAAATCTGTGTGCACTCTGTGTTTGCTTTATTTTTGTGATTGTTGAGCTAGCTGTGCTGAATTGCTATAGAAGATTGCAAATACAAGGTTAATTGTTCTGTGTGTCTGCCTTAAACTTAAAAAGATAAAGTTCACCTATTCACCCCCCCTCTAGGTGGTTAGGCACTATTTCTTTCAAGTGGTATCAAAGCGAGATTACTCAAAAAGGGACATAACAGTCTGAGTAAGATCCTGTAGGCAGATTCAGAACAAAAAAGATTCAAGAAAATGGGTTCTAGTGAGAATCGCAAAGAGCTGGGGTCCATGAAATTGCCAATATGTAGAAAAGAGATATTTGGCATTTGGAAAGAGAGGGTTAGACTCTTTATGCAAGCATCTGACCCAAGGATATACATTACAGTTAAAGAAGGCCCATATGTGTCAATGAAGATATCCATTCTGGATGTAAATCAGAAAACTCCCAAGGACTTCTCTGAAATGACAAAAGATGAAATCATTCTGGCCACTATGGACAAGAGAGCCCAGAATATAATTGTTAGTGCTATTGATGATGCAACATTTCAGAACTTAATTCATTGTAAAACCTCTAAAGAAATGTGGGACACATTAATAGTTTACATGGAGGGATCAGAAGAAGTAAGACAAGACAAGAAGTCTTTGTTAAATCAGGAATATGAAAGCTTCAGACAAGGAAAGTCTGATAGCATTACAGAATGTTACAAGAAGTTCTATAGGATAGTCAATGAATTGATGTCTTATGGAAGAGAATTCAGCAACTATGAGCTGAATGACAAGTTCTTAAGATCCCCGACTAAGGACTGAGACACCAAGATTTGTGCCATTAGGGAAGTGGACAAACTAGCTGACATACCTCCTCCAACTTTGTTTGGAAAACTGTTATCTTATGAGATGCACTTATTGGCTAGAAAGGAGGAAGAGAAGACTACTAGAGTGGAGTACAAGGAAAGATCTGTGGCCTTCAAGACTGAAGCCACTAGGAAGTATAGAAGCAAGTCTCCATCTCCACCTCAAATAGTTGCTGAGGCTGTGACAGATAATTCAGAAAGTAAGAATTCAGATAGCAGTGAAAGTGATAAAGACTTTGCAGCTTTCACTAGACATTTTCAAAAGTTTCTGAAGAAGAAGCAGTGGTGGTCTAAGCTTTCCACTTATTAGCCAAAAGATGACTACTATCAGAAAAGAAAGTCATCAAGGAATGACAGAAGAAGGTCCAAGGCAAGTAAAGCTACATCTTCAAAAGTTTTGTGCAATTGCTGCAATAGACAGGTACATATAGTGGCTGACTGTGCTGAAAAGAGGAAGGAATCAGCTGACAAAAAGAAGACACAGTTTAAGGGCAAAAAGGAAAAGTCCTTTGTTGCTAAGAAAGACAAAAGTCTGACAGATCAGTCATCTTCAGAAACAGAATCAGAAGCTGAAGCCTACATTGGATTATTTGCTGAAGAGGGGGAAGATGAGTTCATGCAGCTGATGAACTCAATTTATGAGCATGAGGACAATCAGTGCAAAGGGCTGATGACTTTATCTGAAGGAGACAAAATCCAGGATCAGCTTGGACCAAGTAAGGTACAAAGTTGTTCTTCTAGTTCAATTTTTAGTACTGAGTCAGAATTAGATACATATGCATCAAGTGATGTGGGTGGGTCTGAATCTAAAGGAGATATTCATCAGTTAATTGATGAATATAGAGACTTGTTGCAGGCCTTGAAGAAAAGCAAAACCTTGGCCAAAACTCAGGCAAAGGAGATTGCTAATCTTAAATTGGATGCTGCTGATTCAGACAAGTTGTTTGATCAGAAACTGAATGAAATAGCCAGGCTGAAGAACATTACTATTATTCAGATGGGTACTATTACATTTAAGAATGATCAAATTAGAAATCTGGAGGCTAGACTTCAGAAGGAGAGAGAGATTGTAGCAAGTTTTTCTAAACCTAAATCTGTTTTACCTTTGATAGATGAGTTTGTACCTCAAAATGGTAAGACTGGATTGGGGTTTACAAAACATGCCGGGACAGCTAGGTCTCTAAGGGAAAAGCCCCAGCACTAAACAACAAGCCTGCAGTAGATAATCCAGCCAGGGTTGTACCTAAACAAAGGTACAATAGGTTTGAATGCTGGTGTTGTGGCAAGATAGGCCACTTTGCCATAGATTGTTGGCACAATTCAAGTGTCAAGGAGAGTAGCAAACTGCTAGAAGAGCTACAGGTAGTTTTGTTAAAAGTCAGACTAACCTGCACCAAGGACCCAATAGTTATTTGAGTACTAAGGTTAAGTAATCTGTTTTGCAGGTGAGTCCAAGTGGCCATGACCCTATATGATACTTGGACAGTGGATGTTCCAGGCACATGACTGGAACTAGGGGGTTGCTGAAGGACTATACACCTATCAAGGATGACCCTAAAGTTACCTTTGGTGGTTCAGAAAAAGGAATCATCAAAGGCTTTGGTAGCATTTCTAGTAACCAAATTACAATTACTCAAGTGGCTTATGTAAAGGGTTTGAAACATAACCTCATTAGCATAAGTCAGCTGAGTGATTTAGGATATGACATCTCATTTGTCAAGGATGGTTGTCATATCAAAAGGTCAAGTGATCAAAAGATCATTCTGACAGGATATAGGAAGAGAAATGTCTATTGTATTGACTTGTATGTGAGAACAATGTTTCTCCTATTTGTCTTGTAGCTGATGAGAAAGTCTCACAATGTGTTAAATGGCATAAGAGGCTGGCTCATCTTAACTATAAGATAATTGGCCAACTCTTTAGCAAAGAGTTAGTGAGGAATGGTACTCAAGTTAAGTGTATAAAGGATGGGATATGCTCAGCTTGTCAAAAAGGCAAGCAGACCAAATCCACCTTTCATAGCCTTGAGAACAAGGATTCTGTGAGGTGTCTATACCTCTTGCATATGGATCTTTTTGGTCCTATGCCAGTTCACAGTCTAGGTAGGAAGGTCTACACATTTGTGGTAGTTGATGACTATTCAAGATATTCCTGAGTGTTCTTCCTAAGACAAAAATCAGAAAAGTATCTTATATAGCTTTGTTAAACAAATTCAGAATGAATTGGACAGTACAGTGGTTAAAATCAGAAGTGACCATGATACTGAATTTCAGTCTGAAAGTATGACAAAACTGTGTGAAGAGTTTGTGATTTTTCAGGAATTTTCCTCACCAAGAACACCTCGGCAAAATGGTATTGCTGAAAGGAAGAATAGAACATTGATAGAGACTGGTAGAACCCTATTGAGTGACACTTCTCTCCCAGAATATTTCTGGGCTGAGGCAGTAAATACTGCTTGTCATGTGATCAATAGGGCTACTATCACCAAGAGCCACAAGAAGACCCCCTATGAGATTGTGAAGGGCAGAAAACCAAATTTATCCTATTTCAGGATCTTTGGTTGCAAGTGTTATATACTTAACAATGGAAAGTCTTATCTAACCAAGTTTGCTGCCAAATCCCAAGAGGGGATCTTTGTTGGGTACAACAATAATAGTAAGGCTTATAGGGTCTACAACTTGATTACTCAAGTTGTAGAAGAGTCTGTACATGTAGTTTTTGATGAAGCAAGACTCATTAACTGTGAATTGCCAAGTAGTATTTGCAGCTCTACATGTGTAACTGAGAGGATGGACAAGCTTACCATAACAGAAGGTTCTACTACAAGTCAGTAAGTGGAAAATGGTGGCTGCTGTCCAGGGGGAGTACAAGATACTCTTAATGCTGAAGAAGACCAAGAGGTGTAGCATATTGAAGTGGCTAGAGATGTACAACCTGAAGATAGGCTGCCTCCAGCAAATAGGCACTTAAAGGATCATCCAGCCAATCAAATAATTGGAGATCCCAGACAAGGAGTGCAAACAAGGAGCAGAAATCTAAGTACAGTTCTTTACTCCAGTTTTCTATCCCAAGTAGAGCCAAATAAGTTTGAAGAAGCAATCCTAGACCCTCATTGGATTGAGGCCATGCAAGAGGAGCTGAATCAATTCAAAAGATACAAGGTCTGGGAGCTAGTTCCTAAACCCAAGGACCACAATATTATTGGAACTAAGTGGATCATTAGGAACAAGTTGGATGAGAATGGAATTATCATAAAGAATAAAGCTAGACTTGTTGCAAAGGGATATAGGCAGGAGGAAGGTATTGATTTTGATAAAACCTTTGCTCCAGTAGTAAAACTGGAAGCAATCAGGATGTTCCTTGCCTATGCAACATATCAAGAGTTTAAGGTATATCAAATGGATGTTAAGTCAGCTTTTCTGAATGGAAATCTGAAGGAAGAAGTCTATGTAGAGCAGCCATCAGGTTTTGTTGATTCTCTTAAACCTGATTATATATATAGACTTAGGAAGGCTTTGTATGGGTTAAAACAAGCCCCAAGGGCTTGATATGAAACCCTGTCTAGTTTCCTCATTGAGAATAAATTCTCAAGAGGGAAAATAGACAAGACTCTATTCCTTAGGGAATCCAGAGGCAAGATTATCTTAGTCCAAATATATGTAGATGACATAATATTTGGGTCTACAGAAAGTAGTCTTTGCAGAAAGTTTGCAAAACTTATGCAAGGACAATTTGAAATGAGCAGTATGGAGGAACTTAAGTTTTTCTTGGGTCTCCAAGTTAGACAGACTGAAGATGGCTTGTCCATATGCTAGTCTAAGTTCACCCCAGAGTTGATAAAGAAGTATGGTATGGAATCATCCACTACCATGAAAAATCCTATGGGGTCAAGCATGTCGCTAAGCAAAGATGATGCAGGGAAACCTGTAGATGAAACTTTGTATAGAGGGATAGTTGGCTCCCTACTGTATTTGACTGCTAGTAGACCAGATATCATGTATGCTACATGTGTCTGTGCTAGGTACCAAGCTTGCCCTAAAGAATCCCATCTGACAGCAGTTAAAAGGATTTTGAGATATCTTAAGGGCACACCTTATCTAGGCCTTTGGTACCCTAAGAATGAAGATTTTGTACTGACAGGTTATTCAGATGCAGATTTTGCAGGCTGCAAGGAAGATAGGAAGAGTACTACAGGAACCTGTCAATTTCTAGGTGGAAGGATAGTGTCATGGAGTAGTAAGAAGCAGACCAGTGTGGCTATCTCCACTGCTGAGTCAGAATATGTGGCAGTAGGAAGTTGCTGTGCACAACTTTTATGGATTCAACACCAGCTAGAAGACTATGACATTCAAGTAAGTAGAACACCTTTATTTTGTGATTCTACAAGTTCCATTTCTATTGCAAATAATCCTGTCTCCCATAGTAGGACTAAGCACATAGAAATTAAATACCATTTTCTTAGAGAATATGTAGAAAAAGGAGACATTTCACTAGACTATGTTAAGACAGATTGTCAGATAGCTGATATGTTTACTAAGCCCCTAGATGAAACCAAATTCAATAATTTTAAAATTGAATTAGGAATGTTAAAATTAGAATAGTTTAAAAAATTGGCTAAGTAAAATAGTGTCGACATACAGAGTTGTCTGTGTCGACACATAGAAGTGGTGTCGACATTTCAGAAAAATGGTGTCGACACTTCTAGACAGTTTGTGTCGACACTTCAGAGAATTAGTGTCGACACATGCAGATTAGGTGTCGACACATCCAGGGTGTTGTCGACACTTAGGATTTACACAGAAATCGTCGAGCTGAGATGTATAAGTGTCAACACATATATTCTGTCGACTATATTTGTGTCGACACATAGTTGCCGAGACATTAGAATTAAGTGTCGACAGTTTTCAACAGTGTCGACACATTTCAAGTATTTTGTCCTGCCTTTTCACCTTCGATTTTAGAAAGGTATAAATAGGTCTTCACCATTATTTGTCGACACGCTCACCATAGTTTCGAGACCAAACTTGTGTGTCGACATCTCTCTTCTCTAAATTCAAAATTTCTTCAAACCCTAATGGCGCCCAAGCTAGAAGAGAACATCAATGAAGGTTATGAGCTCGTGCGACACGCCTTTGATGACGCGGAACCAGAAATCCAAGGTGTGGTAACCCTAGTTGCAGAGACTGGTTAGAATATCTTGTCTCAGAACCAATAAGGATATGGAAGAAGGAGGTCCTTGAATTCTTTCATGCATCTATTCTTGATGAAACTGGACTCAATATTAAGTCCAAAGTTCATGGGGCAAAAGTCAAGATCACCCAAAAAGGTCTAAGAAAAGTTCTACATCTCCCTAGAACTAAAGAAGAGGAAGATGTACCTACATCAAAGACAAGGGAGGCACTGGAATGGTGTGGAATTGATTCAAGCATGAAGATTGGATCAGTTTTCAATAGGAAAGACATGAACTTGCATGGCATGTTCTTGTCTGAAATAGTAGGCAAGGTGATACTGAGCAAGCCTGGTGGGCATGATAGAATATCAGCTCACATGTTCAGTTTAATGACAAGGATAATTTTCCAACTTAAAACTGATTGGTCAGCAGTCATGTTTGAAAAGATAAAAGAAAGTCTGAAGAAGCCCAATCGGGGTAGGATTATGAGTTTATACTTAGTTAGAAGTATTCCTGAAGTCATGAACCAAGCTGCTGGTTCTAAGATAAATCATATGAGGAGAATGGATGTTAGGATTCTCTCAAGGTGGGATAGGGTGTTGAAAAAAGAAATTCCTACACCAGAGAAGGAAACACCTCAGAAGAAGAAGAAAGCCATTGTGGCTCCTGAATCCTCAAGTAGCTCAGAGGAGCAAGTGGTTTTTAGTTCTGATGATGGAGAGGATGGTAATGCTGGACAGTCACCATTCAGACCTGAAGATGAACTGAGGCAGGGGGAGCTACAATCTGCTAGCCCTATTCACCTGAATCCACTCCAGGGGGAGCCTCAACATGTAGATGAGCCAACTCACTTAGATAGTGAAAGGGCAACCTAAACAATTCTTGAGGTAATAAATAAAGTTAATCAATCTATTTTAAATACTGAGGATGAAGTATTGACTGAATCATTACTTGATGTTGATCAGCCAACTCAGATACATAGTCAACCACAAGATGTTGTCATGGAAGACACATCAGTTGCTAACAATGCTCCTGAGATAAGAGACTCTCCAGACCATACTCAACAGGAGTTTATACTAGAAGTGCTATTCCCTGATCTTTTACAGACTGATTTTGAGGGAGAGAAAGCAGCTGTTGAGGGGGAGTCAACTAATATTGAGGGGGAGCATGTAAGATCACATGAGGAGACTGCTAGAAAAGAGACTGAGGAGCAGAGGAATGCTGAGGAGCTACCAAGAGCAGAAAAGGATTTGCCACCTACTCTACAGGATAGAGTAGACATTGCTAGTTCATCTGACTCTGAAGATGAAGAGGCTGCTAGAGCCAAGAAAAGAAAACTATAGGTTTTCAAAAGGAGAAGCCAAACCTACAAGAAAACACTACAAACCATTGTTCCACAACAAGCCCCAACTGCTGATTATAGTTCATTGATGGTGGCTTTGCAGATAAAGCTAGATGAGCACAAGAAGGCTTTACAAACTTATATGGATGAAGACCATAAATCACTTCAATTTGATCTGCCTCAAGACATAAAATCTATAAGATTTGAAGTTAATCAAAAAAAGAAGGAAATGACTGATTTTTTCCATAAAGGAGGCAATGCAGTGGTATATCTTGCTACTCATCAAGAGAATAAAAAGAAACAGGTTGATGACATGGCAGTGAAACAAGGATATGTCTTAGAAAATCAAATCAGAATGAATGAAAACTTGACTGAATCACATAATGTGGTTGTCATAGAAATGAAAAATATAGCAACTGCTCAAACTGCAGCAAGGACTACTGCCAAGGCTGAGTTTGATAAGCAACTACAAGAGAGCCTAAATGCTGTTAAAACTGCCATTGAAGATTCTCAAAAGGCTATTACTGACAAGCTTCAAATGTTAAAACCTTTTTATAAAGATGAAGTTAACTATTTGAATGCTCAAATCAGATTTCAAAAGGATGATCTTAGGGATCATATAGAAAGAGAAGTCATAAGGGGGGAGAGGGTATTAGTCAAAGCAGGCTCTGACCATGCTAAATGGATTTCAAACAACATCAGAGCAACCCTTGGATATCCACCCTTGTGTGATGATGATAATGTAGCAGAATCTAGGATCAATCCTGCATATTTTGGAGGTGAGCCAGCTGAAGTTGCACAAGTAATCTACCCTCTTGCAGATTTTGACATGATACATCAAGAGATACAATCTATGTATAGTCCTCCAGAAGGTGCACAATGTGATCTTTGAGAAAGTAGTACAGCCTGTGCCAGAGGCAGTATTAAAAGAGCAGGAAGCCCAATTATCTAAGAAGAGGTTCAGAGAACAGGCAGAGCTAAGTCCTGATTTTGAACAATGGAGCCCAACTTCTAGGAATATCATATTGACTGCTTGGAAGACTGCAAAGGATAATTTCCTAGAGAGGGGAAAATGGTACTCTGACCAGGAATGGAAAAAACATGACGCTAGGCAAGAGCCCATAGTACAATACAGAAGGAAGGCTAAATTAGGGAAGCTACCTCCTAATGCTTAGGAGCCTAGCAAGTATTTCCCTAAGCCTTATCATTATTTTGAGAGACAGAAGATAAGGGCTGAAGAACAAAAGAAGAAAGATCTTAAGGGAAAGAAGCCTGCTGATGACAATGATGCTCCAGTTCAAGCCAAGATTCAATTTGGGATGAGCATTGTTATCAAGGAGCCAGATCAGTCATAGGATAGAATTTTCTTAAGTTTACAATCTTGTAATCATTTGCATTAAACTTCATGTAAACTTTTGATTAATAAAACTTTTGGAAGTTGTAAAAACAATGTTTAATGTTCAATCTATTACATTGTTATTATGAGATAATTGTTTATACATGTTTAGTATTTACCCTGTCATATAATACTGTTATACATCATATTGAGTATTTGTTATGAATGGTGTATATCATTGACTAAGGGTTATGACTTCTCTAAATAGGGGGAGATTGTTGGGTACATTGGAATATATGTACCAGATTTGAAGAAGCCTCACCCTACTCAATGATATACATCAAGGTGTATTTGATGTGCTTTGAGTTTATATGTGCAGGTTAAGTAATTGCAGGAAATACATAAAAGTTTCTAAGTCCATGTGTCGACAGCTAGAGGTGAAGTGTCGACACTTTTGAAGACTTGTGTCGACACCTAGAGAAGCTGTGTCGGCACTTAGAGTAGTTCTGTCGACACCAGGAAAGGCAGAGTCGACACCAGAAGAAAAGTGTCGACACATACAAGAAGTGTCGACACACTGTGAAAAATCGTCAACATAATCTGTATCGACACTTAGAGGCAGTGTCGACACCCAGAGAAACTTTGTCGACATCAAATGTGTCGACACCAGGAGGTTGTGTCGACACTCAGCAAGCTTCAACAAAGTTAAAGTACTTGTGTCGACACAAAGGAGATGTGTCGACACTCAGCAAGTTTCAACACATGAAGGCATGTGTCGACACAAAGGAGATGTGTCGACACCCAGCAAGTTTCAACACATGAAGACATGTGTCGACACAAAGGAGATGTGTCGACACTCAGCAAGTTTCAACACAAGAAGGCATGTGTCGACACAAAAGAGATGTGTCGACACTCAGCAAGTTTCAACACAAGAAGGCATGTGTCGACACAAAGGAGTTGTGTCGACACACATCAGAAATCAACTAAGTATTAAAGAAGAAGTATTTGTGTCGAGACACACAACCAGTGTCGACACATTCAACAGAAGGCTTGTGTCGACACACAGAATCAGTGTCGATACATTCTGAAGAAGCAGTGTCGAGAAGCTGTTACAACAACACAAGGAGTTGTGTCGACACCATCAAGACTAGTATCGACACTTAGTCTAATTGTGTCGACACTTAGTCTATATATGTCGACACATAATGACTATCTGTCTCGACACTTTCAGACAGTGACATTGATTTCAAGAAATGATTGGATGACTTGACAGCTGCCATTTCAACCGGTCAACTACAACTGTCAGAGCCGTCAGAAGGTTGTTAGAAACCGGATCAGCCAGTTACCTTGGAGGAAGACTATATAAAGACCTTTCTCCTTCAACAGAAAGTGTAAATCACGAATTGATCACAATTAATCAAGATATCTAACAACACATAAGAAGAAGACCTTCAATAGAAGATCTAAGAAGTTGGAGAGAGAGAGAGCTTCTTCTAAGAAGAACAGCTGCAGAACCAGGCTGCCAAGTAAGATTCAGATTGAGATCTGAATCTCAAGATAGAAGTTGATTTAAGATCATCTTCACAGGAGATTCAGCCCTACTGTGTTCTAATTTAAGAAGCTTTGAAGAAAGTCAAAGGAGGTTGATCTCTGCCAAGTTCTTCCAAGAACTCATCAAGAAGCCAGTCAACTCATCTCTCTCTTTCAGAGTTGTGGTTAATTACTTTGTATAATCAAAATTTCTGTAGGATCTTGTATAGATCTGAGCTGTAAGCCTATTCTATAAAGGCTGAGTGTAGGAGACTCTGTGCTCTGAGTGTAGGTCTTGTTGAAGATTGAGGTAGGGCCTTGTGCCTGAGTTGTAGGAGACTTTATTCTCTGAGTGTAGGTCTTGTTGAAGACTGAGTGGTAGGGCTTTTTGCCTGAGTTGTAGGAGTGGGGTCACTCTGAGTTGTAGGAACCTGTTTGGGGTTCTGAGCTGTAAGATCTGAGGATCTGAGGAGAAGTGCTGAAGTTAGGCCGAATCTAGTACACTACTAGATAGGCGAAGGGGGAAAGTGGATGTACCCAGACCTTGGGGAACCACTATAAAAATCTGTGTGCACTCTGTGTTTGCTTTATTTTTGTGATTGCTGAGCTAGCTGTGCTGAATTGCTATAAAAGATTGCAAATACAAGGTTAATTGTTCTGTGTGTCTGCCTTAAACTTAAAAAGATAAAGTTCACCTATTCACCCCCACTCTAGGTGGTTAGGCACTATTTATTTCACATATCACCCTTTATCCCATACCACCAGGCAATCTGCTTCAATTCATGATACATCTTTGTAGATCCTGGATGGTAGGCAACACTGGATCCATGAGCCTCTCTGCAAATCATACCCTTGATATCTCTAACAGCGGAGATGCAAAACCTGTCGCGGTACTTCAAAGTACCCGCATCATCAATAGAGAAATCCGGCAACTCCCCTCTCTCAGTCCTGAGGTATAAGTGCAGAAGATCCGGATCATCCTTCTGGTACAACCTGGTAAGTGAAATCCAAGAAGGCTCTGCCACTGCCAAAATACTCTGCATGTCACAGCATCCCACGGAGATATCAATTAGGAGGAACTCTTCCACTAAATGATCGGCGGTGAGATTAAAGATCTTCCCCGGCTTCCGGCTCAGGGCGTCGGCCACCACATTGGCCTTGCCCGGATGATACTGTATATCCACATCATAATCGGCCACATACTCTAGCCACCGCCGTTGGCGTAGATTCAACTCCTTCTGAGTGAACATGTACTTTAGACTTTTATGATCTATGAAGATCTTGCACCGCGCACCATAAAGTAAATGTCTCCACAGCTTCAGGGCAAAGATCACTGCTGCGAACTCATGATCATGCGTGGGGTAGTTCCTCTCATGAGTCTTCAATTACCTCGACCCATACGCAATCACCTTCCCTTCTTGCATCAACACACCTCCGAGCCTAACATGCGAGGCATCCACATACACATCATAGTCCATGCCTTCCGTAGGCAATGTCAAAACACGAGCAGTACACAACCTCCTCTTTAGCACCAGAAAGGCCTCCTCACATTTCTCGCTCCAAATGAAGGCCACATTCTTCTGCGTCAGCTTAGTCAAGGGCGTTGCCAATGTAGAAAAGCCCTCCACGAATCTTCTATAGTAGCCGTCCAACCCCAAGAACCTCCTAATCTCCTTGGGTGTGCTCGGCCTAAGCCAATCCATCACTGCAGAAATCTTTTCCGGGTCAACCGAAATGCCGTCTTTGTTCACCACATGACCTAGGAAAGAAACCCGGGACAACCAGAATTCACATTTACTTAGCTTGGCGAATAACTGATGGTCTCTCAAAGCAGATAAAACCAATCGTAAGTGCTGATAATGCTCCGTAGCATCCTGAGAATAAATCAGAATGTCGTCTATAAATACGACCACAAACGTATCCAGAAAATCCTTGAACACCCGGTTCATCATGTCCATGAATGCTGATGACACGTTGGTCAAACCAAAGACATAACCAGAAATTCGAAATGCCCATGCCTCAACCTGAAAGCAGTCTGTGGAATGTCCGACTCACAGATCCTGAGCTGATGATAGCCTGATCGAAGGTCAATCTTAGAAATCACCGTGCTACCACGCAACCGATCAAATAAGTCATCGATCCTCGGCAGAGGGTACCTGTTCTTAATGGTGACTTTGTTCAGCTCCCTATAATCGATGCACAGCCTTATCGACCTATCCTTTTTCTTCACAAATAGAACAGGAGTACCCCAAGGCGACGAACTCGGCCTGATAAAGCTTTTTTTCCAACAACTCGTCCAACTAGACTCGCAACTCCTCCAACTCACGAGGCGCCATCCGATACGGCGGCTTAGCAATAGGACGCGTACCCGGTTCCAAATCAATCACAAACTCAACATCCCGCTCGGGGGGAAGACCAGGAAGGTCATCAAGAAAAACATCAGAGAAACCACGTACAACAGGAATCTCCTCCAAGCGCAGTACACTGACAGTAGTCCCAACCACCGAGACTAAACAAGCAAAACAATCAGAATGAAATAGCTTCTGAGCACATATTACAGAAATGATAGGAGAATCCTGGCACGGATCAACATACACACTTCCAGGCTGACCGTTGTCCTTGATGAAGTCCAAGCGCTTCCCTTTGCACTGAATAACCGCATCATACTTAGACAACTAGTTCATGCCCAGAATAACATCGAAGTCCTCTAGATCAATCATCTTCAAGTCTGCCTTCGCAAGAAAGTCCCCCAACAAAACAGGGCAATCCAGAATGCCCAAATCTGACAACACAGATTCACCATAAGGGAACTTGACGCGGAAGGTATCACAAACTTGATCTAGAATCAATCGATAACGCTCTACAAAAGCTCTAGCCACAAACGAGTGGGTAGCGCCGGAGTCAAACAGAACACGCGCCCAGCGGTTCTTCACCTTAAATTTCCCTATATGAGTATATATAAACAACTAAGGAACTACCAAAATAAAACTATAACCATTCTAGCAAGTGAAAATTTCAGGCTAGGAAAACGACTAACCTGAGATGACCTGAGTGGAAGTTTGAGCCTCCTCGAAAGAGATCACGTTCAGCTTTCCTTTTCCCTTGTCCACATGCTGAGGCGGAGGTAAAGCCTGAAGTGGAACTGCTTGAAGAAAAGGCTGGACCTGAGGACACCTTGTCTTGATATGACCCTTCTGGCCACACTGATAGCAGACTTTATCCTTGGACCAGCAGTGGGCAGCATCATGCCTGGGTTGCTTGCAAACAGAAAAGGAAACATCCTTCCTAGGAGCACCTTGAATAGCATGAACTTTCTCCTTCCTCTGAGCTCCCACGTTCTTGAAACACCTCTCAACAGGGTGGCCTGACCGGCCACAGAAGCTACACACTACCTTGCTCTTCTATCCCGAAGCAGCATTAAGTACCTGTGGGTTCTTCTCTTCAGCAGACTTCCTCTTGTCCTTCCTCATTTGCTGGCCTCTGTTCTTTGCGGCCTCAATTGCCTCCACCTTCAGAGCAGCCCCACTACCCCTACATAAGTCTCTGATCCATAAGCATTGGCCAACTGCTGAACCTCGCTCCTCAAGCCACCAAGGAACCGCTTAACTCGATCAGCTTCAACACCCACCAACCCAGGGGCAAACCGGCTCAACTTGCTGAACTCTATCTCGTACTCACTAACCGCGAGTTTCCTCTGCTTCAGGTGAAGGAAGTCGTTCATTAGTCGGTTATGCTCGACTTAAGGCAAGAACTTCCTCAACAACATCTCCTTGAACAATCCCCAAGAGCAACCAACCACCAAGCTCTCCTTTTCCCTAAGCCACCAGCTCTTAGCCAAACCCTTTAGCTGATAGGCAACTATCATCACTATCTGATCATCTGCTACACCGGAGTACGAGAACATCTCCTCCATGCAGTTCAGCCAATCATCTATGACCATGAAATCTGCCTTCCCATCGTATGTAGGAGGGCTAAGTCTCTGAAACTGAGAAATAAAGGCCATCTCTGCTGGCACCACCACTAGAGGTCTCAGGGGAGGAGGAGGGGGAGGAGCAGCTGTCCCCCCTGCAGGGGCTTGCACCCCCTGAGTTTGCCCTGCCACCCCTGCCACCAAAGACTAGATCTGGGCTTGCATCTCCACCAACTGCCTGGTCAAGGAATCATTGCTCTGTCGCAGTCTCTCGATCACTACATCACTCTGCGCTCCTGAAGACTCACCCTCAAACAGGGGAGTCGACCTAGTCGAAGGACGTCTCGCCATCCTAAAACCATAAAAACTGAGGTCAATACTTATTTCAACAGTTGGAACAAACTACCAGTACAGACAATACATACATAAATATGAACTTTTAACTGCTATATTTGCTCTGGGATTTTATTTGTTTAACAAAAGTGATGCTATGCCTAACCTAGGATGGTTAGCCACCATCAACTAACTCTTGTGCCTAGATCGGGAATGCATGAATTTATATTTTTTTTTCTGATTTAAAATCATGTGTGTACATATGTCATCTTGCAAATCTTTAGCTTGGCACGTTGTGCTTATACAATGTTATGTTATGCATGATTGTGCTATGCATTCTAAAAAGGCCCTAATGCATGTTATGAGTGACGTACGCATGAAAATGTTATGCATCCCATACTACATAACATTCTCATGCAACGAAAAAGAAACGTGCTAGTCACATTCATGTGGTGAGGTTATGCATCACATACTACATAACCCTCACATGTTGTCCATATGGTGGATCCATATACAGACACATATTATGCATCCCATACTACATAATATGCCCTGTATACTTCTTGTTATGCTATGAGTGTAGTGTTCGTGCTTCATCTAAGATGTGCTGATGACAAATCGGTGTGTGTATGATATGATGCTAAACATCTAATACCTACAAGGAAAGGTTGCCCGACAAATTGTCAAGCAACCTGCCTCTGATACCAACTGTCACAACCCGCATTTTCTCTGAATTTAAGAAGTATCAGAGTATGAGAAAACACGCGTCATGATGCCACGTCGAGCAGGGGATAACTGTCGACGCTCAGGCTAACACCATCTAACTAGACTATAAAAATTCATAAGTTTACAGATTAGAAAAAAATTAGTTATATTTTAGAGGCCGTATCTCTCGGCTCAGTGGATCACCTAGTCCACAGTTTTAAACTATACTTATACGCGGCGAAAAATACTTATTTATATTTGACATCCTATGAGAGTGCATAAGTGACCCCCGAGGTCAACTTATACTATGCAAGACTCTAGATTTATATTATATTATAAGTAGAAAAATGATCTTTTTACGTTGCTTGGAAAGCAATGTATGAGTTTTATAAACATGCTGGTCATGAAATATAATAGTAATAGTGTTTTTAGGTTTAAAAGTAACTAGAAAAGTAGCAGTAAAAGAAACATATCTAGTATCATAAGGTAAAACTACCAGTAGGCTCCAACAAACTGACACAGACCCACTGGAAAGTATGTATGTCTATAATAAAATAGAAAAGCTACCTCACAATAGCAAGAGAAAGATCCCTACAACTCAGGGGATCACCAGCAACACTACATCAAATCTAGCCGCCTACCCGGCTACTAATCAAAATCTGAGGCATTCAGAAAAGAAAAGAATACCTCAATAAGTAAAACAAGAAAATCTGAATTAGGGCATTAAATCAAAATGGAACAAGAGAGTAAGTAAACTTGACAGTAAAAGCAAACACTGTCCAAAGTAAGCAAAAGTACACCAAGTACCAGGTAATAACAACAAGCCCTGCCCAAATCCTACAGAGGCTACAAGGCGAAAGACAAGAAAACTTGCCACAATATGTTGCATTCAACCAGGAAGAAACACCTAACAATCCTAGTTTGTGAGTAATGGTAGTAGTAAAACATCATGGACCTAAGTTGGTGACCAAAAACAGTCCCCCAAACAAAACAGTTCCAACAAATAAAAATTCACCGTGTCAGCACAAAACCACCACAAACCTAGCCCGTACCTGGGATTAAAAGGTGGAAGCCACAAAAAAACCCAGTCCGTACCTGGGACTAAAAAGTGGCGGCCACGGCTCGCACACAAAACATCCAGCTCCTTTAGAGCGTCAAAATACCACTACCTTCCATAGCCCACGATTTAGCCCTCAAAATAAAGGAAGAATGAGAGGCCGACAAGACATTCCCCCTAGGAGTTAATCACTCGAGAAGAAGAGAAACTGAAAAGGAATAAATCCCAGCTTACAGGAATCGTCGATCTCCAGCCACAGGAAATCGTCGAACCCCCGTTCGATGATTTTCGTCAAACACAGGACACAGGAAATCGTCGAACTCCGTTCGACGATTTTCCTTTCGTCGAACACAGGCTACGGGAACAAATCGTCGAACTCCGTTCGATGATTTTCCTTTAGTCGAACACAAGTCACGGGAAAAATCATCGAACGCTGTTCGACGATTTTCCTTTAGTCGAACACAGGTCACGGGAAAAATCGTCGAACGCCGTTTGACGATTTTCCTTTAGTCGAACACAGGTCACGAGAAAAATCGTCGAACGCCGTTCGACGATTTTTCTTTAGTCGAACACAGTCCATGGGAAAATCATCAAACGCCATTCGACGATTTTCGTCGGACCCAGAACTCAGGCAAATCGTCGAGCTCAGCTCGACGATAATCGCCGAACTCAGATTGATGATCTTCGTCGAACTGGTAGCGTTGAGTGCAGAGAAACGCTAACTTAATTCCTATGCTCCACCTATCATAACAGACCACTTCTACTAGCCTAGAATCACTCTAATCCTCAAGACTATGGAAGGAAAAGTAATTTCTGCTCCTGCTACCCAAACTGTCAAGCCAAATTTACTCCAAAACCGAGCCTACCCATGAATAACTCAGCATTAAAACACTACAGCATCTGACAGTAGGCCTAAAATTTCAGTAATTGAGAGATCTGACAAGGCTAAGCAGCATTACTAGGTTCTAAGAGCAGAAAATTTAAACAAAAATCTCAACCTGAAGTTAAATCAGATATCTGGACAGGAAGAAAATTTCAGTAGGCTTAGCGATTGCTTGACATGATGAAGGAACAACTAAGCATTTGCAGGATTTGGAATTAAAACTTGACAACATGGAACCAAAAATGAAGAAGTTTGAACTTGGCAGGGGCGAAGAGCACCACTTGCCTCAATTTCCAGCGATTTATCTTGCACAACCCTTCCTCTCTCTCTCTCGGCTCCAGCCACAACGACACCTAAACAGGATTCTAAAGCTTTAATGGCGAAAAAGGATCAAACCAAAAAATTCCGAGACCCCTAGAAACACCACGAAAATTGAATCTCTTACCGTAGGAATGAAAATCTAGGCGAGAGCACTCCAAATCCGCTTTCGGAATCAAATTCCGTCCACTAACTCTCCCAGAATCGGTGTCTGAAGGGTATCAGGGTTGGCGGCTTTTCTTCCTCTCGAACAGGCAGCGGTTTCTCTTACGGAAGGAGACGATGAATAGTCTCGTTTTTTTGTATTAAGGCTATATATATGCATAGACACGTCTTATCAGCCCTAACTGCCACATAAAAGCCACTGGATTCCTTACAAGCTTTATCAATTAATTATTTGCACCCACTATTATTAACACATCAAAACGACGCAAAAACCGAACCACCTCGGAATCCGACGAAATTCACACCGTAGCTAATTACCCATGCTACGAACGCAACGACGAAGTCGAAATCAACTTTCGACGAACAAAACTCGGGTTATCACTACCCGAAGCCAAAACACAAGCATCCCCCGAGTGGCCTCACCGGTCACTAAAACAGACTCGGCTTGCTAGGGGATCTTGCGAAAAAGGCTACCAACAACCACACAAGGAACCAAAAGAGCTAAGACCACGCTCTAACAAATGGCACAAGCCGAAAACGCGTCAACGTAACGCCAAACGAGAATTAAATAATCGCAGAAAAATTGGGGGCGTTACACGAGTCGTCCCCTACTGCCCCCGACGTCGTTATTGACGTTGTCGATGATTGTCCAGATAACCTGGTTGTTGATCTGCCGCCTGCAGAGACTGAGGATGCACCAGAGGTTCCTGCGATCGTGTCAGCTTCTCGAGTGGACCCGGGGCCGCCATTGGAGATGTAGAAGGGGGAAAGACCGAGAGTGAACTGCTTACCAGGCGATTCTCCAAAAGGTAAGTCAACTACTCTCAGTACTTTCTCTCTTTTGCCTTGTGTTATACATGAAAGTAGTTTGTCTCTCGTACTTACAGCTTGGCGAGCCTCGTGATGCAAGCTTTCGTGGAATGGTGCCTATGTGACCATGAATGACGATTTTCTTTCTTTGCAGGCGAAGCTGACCGTATCTAAGGGTTTGTTGGTGGAAGCCCGGAGGAAGAAGAAGGAGGTCATCTCTTGGTTGGTCAATGCGGAGTCCCAGTTGTCATCTTCTCAGTCTCAGGCGGAGTTTCTTTGGGCCAAGCTAAGTACCATCCAATTCAAATCTTGTCTACTTTAAGTCACAGAAATTTCTTTGTGTTTTTATTAACACGACCACAACATTCAAGAACACGTTTGATCTACTAAATACAACACATATCTAATTTAGCAATCACAACACAACACACAGTAGTTTTATAGTGGTTCCCCAATTTATGGAATCATCCACTTTCCCCTTTGTCTATCTAGAACTGAACCAGATTTAGCCAAAATTCTCCTTACTTTTCCTCAGATCCTCGGATCTTACACCTCAAAGCCAAGCTGTCTCCTACAACTCAGACAAAACAATGTCCTACCTCAGATCTTCAAGATCCTACAACTCAGGTTCCTCTTCAAGAACACTACCTCAGAGTGTACCTCCATTCCTACTCCTCGGGCAAACCCTTGCCCTACAACCTCAAAACCTTCCAATTCCTACTACTCAAAGAAATATCCCCTTCTCCTATCTCAGGCTCGCTTCCCTACCTCAGCCTTTATAATTTAGGCATACAACTCAGAGAAATCAATCTCCTATACCTCAGATCTACTAATAGATCTTACAAAATTTTTATAACAGACAAAATTTGAGTTTTGAAATGTCACCCAGGAAGAATGAGACTGGTGACTTTTCTTGATCAGATCTTGATGTGAAATCTTCTCCCTTAATCTTGGCTGTGAAGAAAAAGGTTCAACCCTTCTTGGCTTTTTCAAAGCTTCTTGAAGGAGAAGGTGGGGTTGAACTTAGCTGTAGAAGATTGAAGTTGATCCACAATCTGCCTCCTTTCCACCTTCTGAATTCTATTGATTTATTCTGACAGATTTAGACGAGAAGAATAAGAATCATCACACTTTGTTTATGTTGTGTTGGTCTCCTTATATAGGCTTTGGCAAGAGTGCCTGGCTGCCCCAGTTAATCCACTGACATCTGACAGTTCTGACGGTTGTTAGAACTTCAGGCTTCAAATTCTGGACTTAGAAGAATTTTTGTCTTGAAAGCTTCTACATAAAGGTGTTGACACAGTTCTGAGTGTTAACACTTATGTACTTAGATTCTGTCGACACCAGTACTGGGTGTCGACACTTCTTTTACAGGGATGTCGACAACGATCGAGTGTGCCGACACTGCTAGCTTCTTATCTCAGCACAACTTATGTAAAATGTGTCGACACTAGCACTGAGTGTCGACACAGTTCTGATTTCTTGACTTACGGTGTCGACCCAAGTCTTGGGTGTCGACACAGCTTGCTTCTAGTCTCGACATAACTTGTGTGAAATGTGTCAACACTAGTCCTGAGTGTGGACACATCTGGTTTCTTGACTATTGGTGTCGACACAGTTTTTTCCAGTCTCGACATAACTTGAATAAGGGTGTCGACACTAGTCCTGAGTGTAACACCCCCGATTTTGTTCGATGATTTTATTTGATTTGATATCGTCATATTTATGATGTCATGACATTACTTTTAATGTCAAATTGACGGCGCGGCGTCGTTAAGGCATTTTCGCGTCCGTTCGGTCGAGTCAGCCAAATTCTCGAATTCTTGTTGTAATTGAAAAATTTTGCATTTGGAAATTAAGTTAAATAATTTTTGACTTGCTCATCAAGTTTCGTCACGATACGAGCGATATTTCGAGCATCGACGATTTTTCGAAGTTTTGTGCAATTTATGTTTGCCGAAGACTTTGAAAATTTATATCTCAAGAACGGCTCGTCGGATTTTGGTTTTGACTTCGTCGTTGTTTTCGTAGTGTCAGTGTTCGCCTACGCTATGAGTTTCGTTTAATTTAGCGTGCGTTTGAGCCTCCGTTTTGAACTTATGTTTCCTTATTCAAAAAATTATAAGTATGATTATTTTAATATTAAAACACTATTCAAAAATGTCTTTTACTATCCATCTCTATAGTTTGATTTTAGATATATTTGTAAAAATCACAATTCATGAGGACAAAAAAACACTGTGCTGCAAATGTCTTTTGCCTAGTTCTCGAGTCCGCCTGATCTGGTTCTCGAGTAGTACATTCTTCCTCTCGAGTACTGCCTTGTTTGTGCCGAGTACTGGCTGCTTGTTCCTGAGTATTGCTTATGTTATTCTCGAGTACTGAATTTTAGTACTCGAGTAACCTGTTTTCTACTTCTCGAGTATCTCTAATCTTGTTCTCGAGTAGTCGGTCGTCCTTCCCGAGTAGTCCGTTCTAGACTGCGTTCGGGCGCCATTTTTAGGGTCAAAACAATGTCGTATAAAAAATGGTTAACATGAAATTTTTTTCGTCTTGACGAGATCTACAACTTTCATGTTGAGCACTTTTCGATTTGAAGCCACCGTAAATCACTATTTTCGTTTTCCATGCGTCTGCACCTAAATCGTCCGTTTTTTCTTCCTGTGAAAATGGGGGTTAGACCTGATTTACTCTAGAGGGGTGGGGGGGTGAATAGAGTAATTAAAAATCTTTTTGCTGTTTTTCTAATTATCAGAGTAATAAAAATGTGATACCAATATTAACATAGAAGAGATAATCTAAGCTAAACTACCACAACACAGCTAGCCAAATCTATCACAGACACAACTATCCTATCACAGCCACAACAAGAACAATAAGAAAAGGGGCAACCAGACAACACAAGAAATTTTATAGTGGTTTCCCATCCTGGGTACATCCACTCTTCTACCACCCTAGTAGGAATCCACTAGCAGGTTTTGATCAGGTGACTGCCACTTTTGAGCTTTTGATCAGGTGCGCAAAAACCAAAATAAACTTTTGAAGGGAGTTAATAAATCCTTTATACAGGAGGGGGGAGAGAGATTGATGTTGTCTTCTCTCTCTCAAACAACTGAGAAGACAAGTGGATTATTGTTGTCAAGAGCTCCTTTCAATATCACTTAGAGCCTTGCACAGGGTGTAGGTCTTCAACCTTGATTTTTGATGATCCAGGAAGTCCTGACTGATTTGAATATGTCATCCTTGAAAGCTCCTGGAATGGAAGTTGAAGAAGACACTTGATTGTGATTGTTGTTCTTCTTCTTCAGTAAGGTTAAGGAGAAAACAAAATGTTTTCTACACAGAGAATTTCTGAGAGTTGTTTCTGTGTTCTCTGTATTGCTCTGTTGCTTCTCTGTTGTCTTCTATAAAGAAAAACTCTTTTATATCTTTAGTCGAATTTTCCTTTGAATTTTAAATTCCATTGCATTGAATGCTGATTGCCTGGAGAATGAAATACAGCTGGATAACAATATCATTAATGAGTTTCCCAACTCTCCCAGTAAATCAAACAAATAATTAACCTGATGAAGACCATAATTAATGCTGCCAAATAATGGCTATATTCAGAGAATATATGCATTAATTACTCAAGAATTATTGCTAAATAATATATGGAATAGGACAGAAAAGAGAGAAAATTCTAAGTCTGGAACTTCACAGATATCGTCGACCAGAGAATAGATTTCGTCGACCTGAGACCAAAGTTCATCGACTAGAGAAATCATGTTCGTCGACCAGAGAAAACTTGTTCGTCGACCTGACAAAACTTGTTTGTCGACCTGAGATCCAAGTTCGTCGACCTGAGTTCAGAGAACTGCATTCTGTGAATAACTTGCCAACACTGTGGTCAAAGTTCGTCGAGCTGATAACTTATCTTCATCGACCTGAGTTAAGAAATAATATTCTGAAAGAATGTGTTGAAGTTGAACTTCCAGAGTTCGTCGACCTGAGCTCGAATATTGTCGAGCTCAACTCAAAGAATTAACTCTGAGTTCGTCGAGCGGAGCATGACTTTCGTCGAGCTAAGTTCGACGAACGACGAACTCATTTTCTGAACTTGATTTTCTTCAAAGTCTTGAGTCTTCTGAAATCTCCAGTTGGCTGGTACATATATGGTTGAACCTAATGACTTAGCCTAAACTCTAGGACTTAGAGATAGGACTCTGACTATACATGGTGGGTCAAACATCCTAATTAGTGAACTAGCCCCAATCCAACTAGAGATCCAACAATCTCCCCCTATTTGGGTGAGGTCGCTAATACAAATGAAATAAGAGCATTCACAAAGTAAGATAAACATATCTGACAGAAAATTGAAACATTCAGCAGATATTTACATAGACAGTAGCTTGGTGACAATAAACAAATAAAGTTCAGAAAATGAAAATTAAATAGAGTAAATCATTTCTTCTTCTTCTTCTTCTTTTGCTTGTCATCTTTGTCTGACAGAAAATTGAAACATTCAGCAGATATTTACATAGACAGTAGCTTGGTGACAATAAACAAATAAAGTTCAGAAAATGAAAATTAAATAGAGTAAATCATTTCTTCTTCTTCTTCTTCTTTTGCTTGTCATCTTTGTCTTTCTTAGAGGGCTATGTAAATTTGATTTCTCTATTTGGATTAGCTGCTTGTCTCTTGGACATGGTCATATCAACAACTCCAATAATTTTGAGAGAAGTGGTTCTGGGAACAACAACCTCTGGATGCAGATTCATGTAGGCATCTACATTGAAAAAATTATTAGCTTTTTCATTCCTTTTTAATTCTTCCTTTCTGTATGTTGACATTGTTGAGTATTGTGATGGATCTCTCCCTTTAGCTTTAGCTTGATTTATCATTGATAATCCAACAAGCTCCTGGAATCTGGCCATTCTTGATGTGGTTTCAGTTTCAGGATCCACAAATGGAATAGTTGGAGACTTTGGCCTCTTTTGGCTTTCAGCTTTTTCACTTTCAGAAGCTTGTTTTTGCTGTTGTTGTTGCTGCTACTGATGTTGTTGATGTTGCTGTCTGCTGGAATACCTGTGTTGGCTGCTTTCTTGATATCTTGAGGATCTACCTTGATGTCTTTGATAAGTTTGAGCATAGGAGGTAGACCTTTGAGAACTGCTTCCTGAAGCACCATCAGCAGGTGGAGGAGGAGGAGGACCTCTCCAGTTCCTTTGAGGAGGAGGTGGAGAGTATCTCCTGTTTTTCTTTCTAGCTTTTTGTTCATTCTTTGAAAGCCATATCCATGCTGGCATCCCAGGATATGGAGTGATCTTCTGTAAGATGTAATATGGTGTATCATGAGTAGGGTTTGGTTTGGGGGCAGCAATGGGAACAACTTTTCTCTTCTTAGAAATTTTCTTCTTGGCAGAGGAACTATCATCATCATCATCAGAATCATCATCTTCATCTTCATCAGAAGATCCCTGAGGATTGTCATATAGATCATCCAATTCCTTCATAATATCTTGGGAGATTTGTTTTTCAGCTGGAGGAGCCACTGAAGGTTCTGGAAAAGATGATTGAGCAATAATGGCTTCAGAAGTTCTTTCAGCAATTAACTTATTTTCCTCTTCAATGTCAGCAATAAGAATTGCATCAAGATCAGGAAGGGGACTGTCATCCATTTTGTATGTTGGAACTGAAATAAGTTCTGGAGAAGAACTGTCCTTGGGAGCTGATACTATTTGAAGTTCTGTTACAGCAAAACATGCCTGAGTTGCTTGGCAACTGTGGGGCTTATTGGTGAGGTATATGGAACTATAGCTAAAGAAGGCTGATGAGAAGAACTAGGGAGAAAATCTCTGTAGACAAAACTGAAAGAATCTAGTAAAGAATTCAAGTTAACTGTGGGATTTATAATATAATCACCAATAATCTTTATTTCTGGTATAACTATATCATCCATATCTATATCAGAATCAGTATATAACTCAATTATTTCAGATGGAACTGCTGCTTCTTCTGAAGAATCTGACATCACTGAATCTGCTGCTGCTTTTGCTGCTGTCAGAACTGGAGCTTCTTCATCACAGAGCATCTCCCCCTGACTAGTTTTAGGGGATCCTGAAGCCAGTCCCCCAGAAAAAGGAACAGGGGACAAAGCAACAATTTTGGAAGAAAGAGATTGGATGAAAGCAGAAAGTGGAGCTATAACATCAGTTAGAAGTTTATTAATGGCGGGAGAAATGAATGCTAGAAGGTATTTAGCTATATCAGAAAAATTGAGGTAGAGGGATTCTGGAGCATTGGAGGAGTAAGGCGTGTGATGACCACAATTGGAACATACGAAGAAGATACTGGAGGGATCTGTATGTGTGGAGTTTGGAGCAGTAGAGGGGATGTCAGTTTGAGTGAGTGGAGGGATGAGAATAGAGGGAGTGACAGCAGTAGAAGGTTGGAATGTGGGTATGGGGGAAGAAATGGGTTCCTGATGTGGAGATGGTGGAGGAAATAGTAGATTGAAGGTGTGGGATGACATAAATATGTCAGGGTGTATGTCATTTAAATGAGGTGGAAGTGGAGATTGCGGTGGAGTGATGTACTCAAGAGATGGAACTGGGATTGATGCTGGTGTGGGTTGATGTTGTTGGTGAGTTGGTGGAGTATGAACTGGAGAATATGATGGTTGTTGTTGTGGTTGTGGTGAAAAAATGTGGGTAGAAGGGGGGACATCTTCTGGAGGTGGAGGAGTGGCTAGCACAGCCCTGGTGCTCTCAGAAGGCCTGAAGGAGGAGGAAGTCTTGGATAGCTTGGTGATTTTCCTCTCCCATCTATCGAATAGGGCTGATGTAAGCCTTTTGGAGGCATTTATGAACACTGTCATGGTGACCAGATATTCAGGAGCCTTTTCATGAAGGACGATTCCCAGAATCCGTCCAAAGCACACTTCCTTCTTATTGTTTTTCTTCTTGATTAAATCAAATAGCTGTTTGCCCCAGTTTACTGCTCTCTTCTCAACCAGAGTATCTATCACCAAGAACTGGTGCCTGGTGATGTAGTAGTGTTCAGTGTGTTTTCCTAGTAACACTTTACCGACAACATCAGCCAAAAACTTATATTCAACAGATAAGTTTTTCTTTAACAATTTGTTTGGGTTTTCTCCAGAGTGACCCATCTTAATCAACATGTTCTCATATTCCTCATTATCCATCTCTAATTCTTCAGTACCATTCAGTAAGCAAAAAATCCTAGTTAAAATGGTGGGGGAAAGAGAAACTGTGTTACCAAATATTGTTCCCATCATAGCATCTTCCTCTGATATTGTAGATGTAAATACCCATTCCTTAACTTCAGTCATTTCTATCTTTATTCTGCGAGTCATGAAGTTTTACAGATTCTGCTTTTCAAACAATTTCAGAATTCCCACAAAAATCGGGTCAGAATGCTGGAAAGATTCGAAGTCAAATCCCATATCAAACTTCATTGCAGAAAGAATGTTCGCCGGAATTGCCATTGTTTTTGCCTACACAAAAAAAAAATAGAGATCAAGTGCAAAGGAACAGAAAGCGCAGGACGGAGCTCGAAGAAAACCTAGATATATGGTTTTCAGAATATGAAGTGTCAGTCTCCGTCCGACGAAATAAATAAAATTCTTCGATCTCAATTCAACGAAATATTTTATAGACAAAAGAGTTCGTCGATCTCAGTCATAAGAAGTGAAAACATTTCGTCGAGCTCAGTTCGACGAAAGTTTTCTGAAGCAAATTCATTGATCTCCGGTCGACGAAGGAACTTCACTCACAGAGAGTTCGTCGATCTCCGTTCGACGAATTTCTCTAGAACTCTTCACAGTTCGTCGATCTCCGTTCGACGAACTTTGAAAAATTCGTCGACCACAGACAAAAATTAAATTAAGGCCTCTCCATTGATCATGCCAAGCTAATTTATAAAGAACATATGATTCCTCTCATCCAAAGGTTTGGTGAAGATATCTGTTCTTTGCAAATCAGTGTAGATGTATACAAGCTTAATTTTATTTTTGTACACACATTCTCTAATGAAATGATGCATAATGTCTATATGCTTAGTTCTACTGTGATGAACTGGATTTTGTGCAATGAAAATTGTACTTGTGTTGTCACAAAGTAGAGTTGAATTATTTAAGTTAAACCCATAATCTAGGAGCTGGTTCTTAATCCACAATATCTGAGAACAACAACTGTCAGTTGCTATATATTCTGCTTCGGCAGTTGAGGTAGATATAGATGACTGCTTCTTGCAAAACCAATACACTAATCTCATACCAAGGAACTGGCATGTCCCTGAGGTACTTTTCCTGTCCACTCTACATCTAGCAAAGTCAGCATCTGAGTATCCAGTTAACTCAAACTCTGACTCAGTTGTATACCATAGTCCTAGACTAGGACAACTCTTTATATATCTTAAAATCCTTTTTAAGAAAGTAAGGTGAGATTCTTTAGGGTTCACTTAGAACCTATCACAAAGACATGTAACAAACATTATATCTGGTCTGTTTGCTGTAAGATATAACATGGACCCAACAATACCCCTATATTGTTTCTGATCAACAGGCTTGCCATGTTCAGCAAAGTCAATTACAACATTAGTGGCCATGTGTGTTTTCTTTGCTGAGACATTAGCCATCCCAAACTTTTTGATAAGCTCCTTAGCATACTTAGCCTGGGATATGAAGATGTCATCAGGTAGCTGCTTCATTTGGAGACCAAGGAAGTAGGAGAGCTCACCCATGCTACTCATTTCAAACTTTGAATGTATGTGGTCAGAGAACCTCTTGCATAGTTTGGAATCTGTAGACCCAAAAATAATGTCATCCACATAAATTTATACTAACAAGATTTGATCCTTATGGTGTCTAGTGAATAATGTCCTATCTACTATGCCTCTAGAAAATTTATGCTCTAAAAGAAAGCTAGCTAAGGTTTCATACCAAACTCTTGGAGCTTGCTTTAGACTATAGAGAGCTTTATGCAATTTAAAAATATATGAGGGATAAGTAGGAGAGATAAAACCTGGAGGTTGTTCAACATAAACCTCTTCTTTAAGTTCTTCATTCAGAAATGCACTCTTGACATCCATTTGATAAACCTTGAACTTCTTGTAGGCAGCATATGTAAGGAAAATCCTGATTGCTTCCAACCTTACAACAGGTGCAAAAGTCTGGTCATAATCAATCCCTTCCTCTTGACTATAGTCTTAAGCAACCAGCCTTGCCTTGTTCCTTATTATGACACCTTGGGCATCAATTTTGTTCCTAAATACTTATTTAGTTCTAATGATTGGGTAATATTTTGGTCTTGGAACTAAATCTCAAACTCTACATCTCTCAAATTGGTTGAGCTCCTCTTGCATTGCAACAATCCAGTGGGGATCTTCCTCTGCATCCTTAATGGATTGGGGCTTAATTTGAGATATGAAGCAGACGTGCATCAAGTCTTGGTTGAGTTGATGTCTGGTCTGCACACCAACTGAAATGTCTCCAATCACTTGAGATACATGGTGATCTCTAAGTGTGACAAACTCAGTAGGAGGAGTTGGTTGTTCAACAGCTTGGGGAATAAATTCCTCTTGTGGAATTATATTAGTTGTTGGAGGTTCTTCACTGATTCCACTGTCTTATCTTCACTTTCTTCAGCAATGTGTGGAGAAGGATGGCTAACTGCCTCATTAGCGAGGGTCAGTTCATTTAACTTCTCACACAAGTTTGGTTCCTGCAAAGAATTACTGGTAGAAGGAATCTTCTCCTTGTAAATCATATTAGTTTCATCAAAAGAAACATGGATAGATTCTTCAATTTTCATGGTAGATTTACTAAATACCCTATAAGCCTTGCTTACTTGGGAATATCCAAGAAAAATTTCCATTTCAGCTTTGACTTCAAATTTTCTAATGTGTTTCTGATTGTTGTTGTGTATGTAATATAAGCAAACAAAAATTTTGAAGTAGTCTACTTTAGGTTTCTTTCCTTTAAGTAGCTCATAAGGAGTCTTATTCTTAAGTTTGTGTATAAGACTTCTATTCAGTACATAATTTGCTGTGCTCACAGCCTCTGCCCAAAAGGATAGGGGCAAATCAGCATCTGCAAGTAATGTGCCTGCTGATTCAATCAGGGTTCTATTTTTCCTTTCAGCAATCTCATTTTGTTGAGGTGTTCTAAGAGCAGAGAAGCAGTGCCTGATACCTTCCTTCTCATAGAACTCTTGCATAAGAAGAGACTCAAACTCAGTACCATGATCAATTCTGATCAATGTAACTGGAGTAGAGTACTCAATCTGTATGTTCTTGAGAAAATCTGTAAGAACCTTGAAGTTATCAGACTTAGATCTCAAAAAAATACCCAAGTGAATCTAGAGAAGTCATCTACAATCACTAGAGTATAAGATTTCCCTCCTAAACTTTGTACAACAATAGGGATAAAAAGGTCCATATGTAGCAAGCACAATGATCTAGGTGAGTCACTTTTGTTTAATGATTTAAAGCTACTTTTAGTTTGCTTGCCTAATTGACAAGCCCTGCAGAGACTTTCCTTCTTGTAGGGGCAAGAAGGCAATCCTCTAACAAGGTTGTCCATAGATAATTTGGCAATGTTTTTCAAGTTCACATGACCTAATATCCTATGCCAAAGGTCATTATTGTTGCTAGTTGAATTAAATGAACATATTTCTGTTTTGGCAGAATTAAAATTAACAATTTAAATATTTCCTACTCTTGTGCCAGTCAAAACTATATGATTATCAAGAGAAGTAATAATACATGAAGTTTTAGTAAATGATACCTGAAACCTTTCATCACATAACTGACTTATGGAGATAAGGTTATGCTTCAGTCCACTTACATATGCAACATTCCTGATGGTGACAGCTACAATCTTGACTTGTTCATAGCCTTCAGTCTGGCCACAGTTGGGTTCACCAAATATTACCTTGGGTCCTAGCTTTGACTTGTAATGAGTTAGGTTGGTCTTGTTTCCAGTCATATGTTTAGAACATCCACTATCCAAATACCACTGTTGCTCTGTGGTAGGATAGTCTTTCACCTGCAATAAAACAGATTAGCCATTCCTGACCCAGGTTACCTTGGGTCCTTCTTTCTTCACATAACTAAAGCTGGAAATATAAGAATATTCAGGTTGGCATTTGTAACCTAAAGGATGTTTTTTCCTAGGTGGTATGATCCATTGATTAAATTGATTATATGAAGATCTTGGTTGATTATAGTTTTTAGAAGAATTAAAGTTTCTGTTATACTGAACTGTGTTCGACGAATTCAAGTGAGTTCGTCGACCTGAGTTCGACGAATGGGGGTGAGTTTGTCAAACTCCACTCTGAGAATGAGAATATCCATTTTCTGGGCCCCAAAATTGTCGATCTTTGGTCGACGAACCATATTGGTTTCGTCGATCGTAGTTCAACGAATTATTATAATAGAAATCTGCGTTCGGAGTTAGTCAACTGGAGTTCGACGAACTAAACACATTTCGTCGATCGAAGTTCAATGAAATCTGTTGAACATTGTTATTATTTGGATTTTTCTTCTTATTTTTCCTTTTCTTATTCTTAGGTTTCGGTTTTGTTTGTTTAACATTGCTATCATTGTCTATCTTTCGTTTTCCTTTTTCAGAGACAAATTTTATAGGTGTTGTCAATATAGTTTTCTGAATTAGTGGGGGTTGACTTGATGAAGCACCTAAGTCCAGCTTGCCATTAAGTCTGACATTGATTGTGCTTGTGATGTCCATCAACTTGATGCTTCTCCCATTTAAGGATTCTTCAAGTTTCCTTGCCTCAGCTAATTCAGATTTTAGTGATATTATTTGTTCATGTGCCAAAGTTAAATCATCTTTTAACTTAACATTTTCAGAAATATATTTTTCATGATCTGTTAGTTTTTCTCTAAGTAGTTTGATTTCTTTTTCAGAATTTATTAAATCTATACACATGGATTTAAATTTAGTTTTAAAGTTTTCAGAATTATTATCAAAAGATGATAATACCTGATCAGCTTCAGATTCAGATTCTTCATCATCTGATTGTTCTGCTTGATCTTCGGTATCAGATTGGCTGCATGAGGCATTGATGGACATAAGGCAAACTTCCCTTGCCTTTGCTTCTTCTTCCTCTTCACTGGAACCAGAGGATGAGGCTTCTTCTTCTGTATCACTCCAGGTCTCAGCCACAAAGCCCTTCTCCTTTCTCTTGTGTTTACTGGAGGAAGACTTGCTATAGTGTTGCTTCCTGGAGTCATTCTCTCTTCTTCTTTCCTTCTTTTGATTTTCTGGACACTCTGATATGAAATTTCCTGGCTTCCAGCATCCAAAACACACAATTTCTTTAGTGGGAGTTTTATTATACCTGGGTTTATCATCATGCCTGGAGGACTTTCTCCTGAAGTCCTTCTTTGCCATTTTGTAGAATCTCTTGGCTAAGATACTCAGGAGTTCTTCATTTGATGTGGGAGCTTCAGTTTCTTCAGTTGCTTTTAAAGCTATATTCTGCTCCTTTCTTGCTTGTGGAGGATTCCTTTGTTCTACAGCTTCTCTGGACTTGATCAACTGCTCATAAGATTTGAGATTTCCCAGGAGAGATTCTATGGAAATCTCATTCAAACTTCTGGCCTCCTTAATTGGCCATATCCTGGAATCCTATGATCATGAGAAGCACATGAGGATCCTGTCATTGATCTCAGTGAGAGAGATATCTTTGTCCAAGGTCTTCAGTTCACTGATGATTGCACTTAATCTGTTGTACATGTCACCAATAGATTCTATATCTTCCTTCTTGAAGTTCTCATACTAGGAGATGAGATTTGATCTTCTATCCTTTCTTTCATCAGTTGAGCCAACAACCATCTGATTTAGAGTCCCAGATTGCTTTTGTAGAAGTGCATTCAACCACTTTTTGAAATATGTCATCTGACATAGTTTGTGTCAATATGTTCATGGCTTTAGCATCTATAATCTTTGCCTTTTTCTGTGCATCTGTCCACTCAGGTGGTGGAATAACATGTGTGCTTGATGTTGATATAGATGTTGCAGCTGTTGGTTGAGGAGGACCTGTCAAAATGGAATTATAGATATCATCATCAATAAAATTCATATACATCCTGATTCTTGCCTTCTAGATTGCAAATTTATTCAAATTACAGACTGGAGGTCTGGTGCTTGCATAATCTTTATTATGTGCTATGTTGTGTAATAATCTAAAATTAATATCAGATCTAACAATGGATCTTTTGGTTCAAGGGTTAGCTTGTACAACCAAAGGAACCTGCTTTGATACCAATAGAAAGATGAGGGTTAGACCTAATTTACTCTAGGGTGGGGGGTGAATAGAGTAATTAAAAATGTTGGATCCCTAGTTGAATTTGGGCTAGGTTCACTAAACTAGGATGTTTGACCCAACATGTATAGCTAGGGTCATGTGTATGTCCTAGAGTCTAGGCCATGTCCTTAGAGTCAACACTGCATGGACCAGCCATCAACAGACTGCAAAAAACTCAAGACTTAGAGAAATTTCAAAGACTCAGAAAATGAGTTCGACATTCGTCAAACTCAGGTCGACGATAGTTGTGTTCAGCTCGACGAACTCAGAGAAAATTCTCTGAGCTGAGCACGAAGAACTTGGTTCTCAGGTCGACGATTTATGGACATTATACTTCAACATTCCAAGTCCAGAATTCTTCTCACTGAACTCCAGTCGACGAAATTGTAATATCAACTCGACGAACTTGGATCATAGGTCGACGATTTCTCGATCATCTACTTCAACATTCTAAAGTCCAGAAACATCTAAAATATTCTATGTCCAGGATCATACTCCAGTCGACGAATTCATGTTCTCCGCTCAACGAACTTGGACCACAACATTAACAAGTTTTATCAAGTAGCAGTTAGCTGAACACTAGTCGACGAAGTCAGAATCTCAGCTCGACGATCTTGATGTACATAATTGGCAAGGTTCCAGAGAAAGTAGCTATCTGTCCTCAGGTCGATGATCTTGGATCTCAGGTCGACGAACAACTATTATCTGGTCGATGAATAACTATTATCTGGTCGACAAACTTGACTTCTCAGCTCGACGAACTCTGGACCCAGGTCGACGAATTCTGTTCTTTGCTCGATGATTTCTGTGTTGTTCTAGACATGGACTTGTCCTCTCCTCTGTCCCTTAGTTTATTGCAATAATTCCTGAGTAATCAATGCTTAAATATTCTCTGAATATTACCGTTAGAAGGAGCATTGATTATGATCTTCATCAGGATTATTACTTGCCTCTTTTCAATGCGACAGTTGGGAAAATCAATCAATGCAGATATTCTCCAGGCCGTCATCATTGAATGAAGGAAGAAATTCAAAATTCAGAAGGAAGATTTCATGGAAAATATAAAAAGGATTTTTCCTCTTTCTTCCAGTAGACAAGACAGTGCGTAAGGATTTTCTTCTTCCTTCTCCTCTGAACATAGAGAACAACATACACAGGGCAATAACACAAAATATACAAGAAGCCCTAGCCCTTGACCAGAGAAATTACAGTAAGCTGAAGAAGAAGAAGAATATACATTCAAATCAAGGGTCTTCTTCCTTCTTCATCTCAGGATTCTTCAAAGGACAACAAATACTCAATCAGTCAAAGAAGTTCCTGGATACATTCTGGTCAAGGCTGAAACATTGAAGACCTACTCACCCTACAGCAAGGCTCAAATCTTCCTGAGTTCAATATCTCAGGGGGAGCTTTTGCTAACATCATATATCCACTAAAGTCTTCTCAGTTGTATTTTGAGAAAGAGAAGACATAATCACTCTCTCACCCCCACTGTAAAAAGGATTCTTTAACTCCCTTCAAAAGTTATTCTTGGTCGCAAGTCTCCTGATCGAAAGACTTGGGTTTGTTTTTGAGCATTTGATCAAAAGCTCATTGGTGGCAGTCACCTGATCAAAAACCTGAGTGGATTCCTACTAGGGTGGTAGAAGAGTGGATGTACCCAGGTTGCGGAACCACTATAGAATTCTTGTGTTGTCTGGTTGCACCTTTTCTTTTGTTCTTGCTGTGGCTGTGTTAGCTAGGTTGATGTGTTAATGATATTTGGTTTTGCTGTGCATGTGATAGTGCTAGATTAAATTTATCTTAGGTCTGTTTTTATTTATAGCAAAAAGTTTTTAAGATTTCAAGATACTCTATTCACCCCCCACTCTAGAGTATTTCAGATCTAACCCTTACTGTCAATTGGTATCAGAGCAAGTTTCCTTTGGTTGTCAAGCTAACCCTTGAACCAAAAGATCATTTGTTAGATCTGATTTTTATTTTTATTTCTATTAAGTTTATACTCACATCATGACACAGAACAAAGACGATGCAATCACCAGACCTCTAGTGTGTAACCTAAATAGGTTTACCATCTGGAAGGCAAGAATAAAAATTTATATGAACTATATTGATGAGGATATCTACAATTCCATCTTGATAGGTACTCCTTAAGCAACTGCCTCTACATCTACAACAGCTTCAAGCACTAATGTAGTTCCACCACCTGAGTGGACTGAAGCACATAAGAAAGCAAAGGTTGCTGATGCCAAGGCCATGAATATTCTAGCCCAAATAATGTCTGATGACATTTTCCAAAAAGTGGCAGAATGCACATCAGCTAAGGCCATTTGTGACTCTCTCAACCAAATGGTAGCTGGATCAGCTGATGAGAGGAAAGATAGAAAATCCAATCTTATATCCCAATTTGAGAACTTCAAGAAGGAGGAAGCAGAATCTGTTGCAGATATGTGCAACAGGCTGATCACAATCATCAATGAGCTGAAGACCTCGGATAAGGACATCACCCACACCGAGGTGAATGACAAAATCCTTATGTTCTTCCCAAGCTCATGGGATTCAAGGATCTGGCCAATCAAGTAGGCTAGAAGCTTAAATGAGATTTCCACTGAATCTCTTTTGGGAAAGCTCAAGTCCTATGAGCAGCTCATTAAATCCAGAGAAGCAGCAGAGCAAAGGACACCTCCACCAGCAAGGAAGGAACACAACCTGGCATTCAAGGTTGTTGAAGAATCTGAAGCCTCAATAGTCAATGAAGAGTTGATGAGTCTCTTTGCCAAGATATTTTATAAAATAGCAAGGAAAGATTTCAGAAGAAAGTCATCCAGGCAGGATGACAAGCCAATGTATGATAAAACCCTACTAAAGAGGTAGTTTGTTTTGGCTGCAGGAAACCTGGACACTTCATCTCAGAGTGCCTAGAAAATCAAAAGAAAAAAAGAGAAGAGAAAAGGATTTTAGAATACAGCAAAGCTGCAGGACTTCTTCCAACAAATACAAGAAGAAGGAGGAGGGCTTTGTAGCTGAATCCTGGAGTGAAACTGAGGATGAATCCACATCTTCAAGTTCCAGTGAAGAAGAAGAAGAGGCAAGAGCCAAAGAAGTCTTCCTTATGGCCATTGATGCCTCAAGAAGTCAATCAGATGAAGAGGAAGAATCTGAAAATGAAGAAGCTTCAGAAACAGAAGCTGATCAGGTACTTTTATCTTTTGACTATAATTCTGATGCTTTCAAATTTGAATTTAAAACCATGTGTATTGATTTAATAAACTCTGAAAAGAAAATCAAAACACTCAGGGAAAGACTAGCTAATCAAGAAAATATAATTTCTGAAAACACAAAGCTAAAAGTTGTACTCACTCTAGCTAATGAACAGATTAATTCTTTAAAAACAGAGCTATGTGAGGCCAAACAACTTGAGGAATCTCTCAATGGGAGAAGCCTTAAGTTGATGGACATCACAAGCACAGTCAATGCCAGACTAAATGGCAAACTGGGCTTGGGTGCGTCATCAAGTTTACCACCCATACTGAAGAAAAACATACTATCCACACCAATAAAATTTGTATCTGCTAAGGGTAAAGAAAAAGTAGATAGTAACAATTCTAATCAACCTGAAATTAAACACAAAAATATGGAAAGAAGAAAGGATAAGAAAATTAGTATGCAGAACAATGTTCAGCAGATTTCGTCGAACTCAGATCGACGAAATGTGGCCAGTTCGTCGAACTCATGTCGACGAACGCTGAACATAAACCTATATAATAATCATTCGTCTTACTGCGATCGACGAACTGTGTATGGTTTGTCGTGTAGAGGTCGACGAACTTGGGGCACAGAAAATGAACATGTTCATTCTCTGAGTAGAGATCGACGATCTCATCCATTTTCGTCGAACTCTGGTTAATGAACTCACAACTATTCATCGAACCCAGTCAGACTTAGTAAAAATCATAATTATGACAATAACTCTAATCAAACTAGGAAACCATTTAACCCACTTGCTGATTGTATAATTCCACCTAGAAGATATCACCCCTTAGGATATAAATCACAACCTGAATTTTCTGTGATATCAAGCTTTTCCTATCAATAATATAAAGGACCCAAGGTAACCTGGGTCAAGAACAACTAACTGTTTTCATTGCAGGAAAAGAACTGTCCAGCTGTTAATCAATTATGATATCTGGATAGTGGATGCTCCAAGCATATGACTGGCAGCAAGGACAACTTAAACAACTACAAGTCCAAGCTGGGACCAAAGGTTATCTTTGGTGATTCAAATTTGGGCCAATCAGAAGGGTTTGGAGAAGTAAAGATTGGAGCAGTCACATTCAAAAAAGTGACTTATGTAAGAGGACTCAAGCATAACCTTATATCCATAAGCCAGTTATGTGATGAAGGTTATCATGTACACTTTAACTCAACATCTTGTACTATTTCAAATAAAGAAAGACAAATTGTTTTAATTGGAAATAGACAAGGTAATATATACATAGTAGATTTTCTTTCTACCTGTTCGGATATTTGTCTGCTTAATATTGTTTGCAATAAAAATCAATTATGACATAAAAGGCTAGGACATGTAAACATGAAAAATATTACTAGGCTATCTAAAAACAGCCTTGTAAGAGGCTTACCTTCTAGTCCCTATAAGAAGGAAGGCCTTTGCAGGGCTTATCAACTAGGCAAGCAAACTAAATCTAGTTTTAAATCAGTTAATAAAAGTGATTCACGTAGGATTTTGTACTTGCTACACATGGACCTATTGCTGTACAAAGCCTAGGAGGGAAATCCTACACTTTAGTCATTATAAGTGACTTCTCAAGATTCACTTGGGTGTTCTTTCTGAGATCTAAGTCAGATACCTTTAAAGTTCTTACAGATTTTCTCAGGACCATACAGATTGAGTACTCTACTCATGTTGTATTGATCAGAAGTGATCATGGTACAAAGTTTGAGTCTCTTCTTATGCATGAGTTCTGTGAGAAGGAAGGTATCAGGCACTGCTTCTCAGCTCCTAGAACTCCAAAACAAAATACGGTAGCTGAAAGGAAGAATAGAACCTTGATTGAAGTTGCAGGCACATTACTTGCAGATGCTTACATGTCACTATCCTTTTGGGCAGAGTCTGTAAGCACAACAAATTATGTGCTGAACAGAAGTTTGATACATAAACTTAAGAATATGACTCCCTATGAATTACTTAAATGGAAGAAACCTAAAATCACTTATTTTAAAGTATTTGAATGTGTATACTATATACATAATAACAACAAGAAATATATTAGAAAGTTTGAAGCTAAGGCTGAAGAGGGAATTTTTCTAGGATATTCCCAAGTAAGCAAAGCTTATAGGGTGTTCAACAAATCATCTTTAAAAATTGAAGAATCAATTCATGTTACTTTTGATGAAACTAACATATCTTATAAGGAGAAAGAGATTTCTACCAGTAACACTTTGTAGGTACCTTACTTGTGTGAGAAAATGGGTGAATTAAACCTTCCACAAGAAGCTATAGCACCCTCTCCTCCACAAGTTGTTGAAGACAGTGAAGATGAATCTTTGGAAGAGGCTGAACCTCATTCAACAACAAACATAATTCCACAAGAGGAATTAAATCCAAATGCTATTGCTGAACAAACTCCACCCTCTAATATTGTCACACTAAGGGATCACCCTAGATCCCGAGTGATTGGAGACATAACAGTAGGTGTACAAACAAGGTATCAACTCAACCAAGATGTGATGCATGCCTGTTTCCTCTCTCAAGTTGAACCTCAATCCATAAAAGATGCTGAGCAAGATTCCCACTAGATCATTGCAATGCAAGAAGAACTCAACCAATTTGAGGGATGTAGAGTTTGGGATTTAGTTCCAAGACCCAAAGACTACCCAGTCATTGGAACTAAATGGGTATACAAAAACAAATTTGATGCCCATGGTGTAATTGTGAGGAACAAGGCTAGGCTTATTGCTCAATGATATAAGCAAGAAGAAGGCATAGACTATGATCAAAACTTTGCACCAGTTGCAAGGCTAGAAGCAATCAGAATCTTCCTTGCCTATGCTGCATACAAAAAGTTCAAAATTTATCAGATGGATGTGAAAAGTGACTTTCTAAATGGAGTACTAAAAGAAGAGGTTTATGTTGAACAACCTCCAGGTTTTATCTCTCCAACCCATCCTTCTTATGTATTTAGATTGCATAAATCCCTCTATGGTCTAAAGCAAGCTCCAAGAGCTTGGTATGAGACCTTACCTAGCTTTTTGATAGAGCATAAATTCACTAGAGGCATAATAGATAAAGCATTATTCTCTGGGCACCATAAGGATAAAATATTGTTAATACAAATATATGTAGATGACATTATATTTGAGTCTACTGATTCCAAACTATGCAAGAGGTTTTCTGACCTCATGGATTCAAAGTTTGAAATGAGTAACATGGGTGAGGTCTTCTACTTCCTTGGTCTCCAAGTGAAGCAGCTACCTGATGGCATCTTCATCTCCCAGGCAAAATATGCTAAAGAGTCTCTTAAAAAGTTTGGGATTGCTGATGCCTCAGCAAAGAAAACATTGTTTGGTATTGTATCCACACTAACCCTGATTTGATGAAGTCACCCTTGAACTAAGATGAATTAAGTTGTATTTGATGCTTGGTTTGAGTTATGTGTTTGCAGGAATCTTATAAGAAGTGTAGACCAATGTCGGTCTACAATGGGTCACCAAACACAGGACCATACAATGTAATCCCTCATTGTGTGTTCCAAGGTGTTGACTCATGTGTAGCCTCTCTATTGGGATACACTTCATATTCAAGCTCTAGGACTATGTGAAAAGACTTTATGCTTGTTTTCCATTATAAGAAGAAAAAAATTCTGTCAAGAAAAATTTTCCTAAGTAAAGTACTCGAGTAGTTCTTTACTTACTCGATTAAGTTACTTGGTTCATACTCGAGTAATAATACTCCTACTCGAGTAGTTAAGATATATCCCGAGTAGTCCAATTATGGCTCTCGAGTAGTTAAGACAACTACTCGAGTAGTTTCTTTTCTCCTCTCGGTTTTACAGAAATTCTATTCTCAAATTTTTCTAAGTTAAATACTCGAGTAGTACTATATAGTACTCGAGTAGTTCTATCTTCTGTCTCGAGTAGTTGAATTCTGACTCTCGTGTAGTTCTCACTTACTCGAGTAGTCTAAGTCATGTACTCCAGTAGTTCATCTACTACTCGAGTAGTCTAGTGTTTATACTCGTGTAATCCAGAATTCCATTCCAAAAAATTTCTCTAAGTGAATTACTCGAGTAGTCATCTCCATATACTCGAGTAGTTCTATTTGTCTTGAGTAGATCAACTTCTATACTCGAGTAGTCCTGTATTCCAGTTTCAGAAATATTTCTAAGTTTTTGTCTCGAGTAGTTTTTTAATTACTAGAGTAGTTCATTCAGATATACTTGAATAGTATTTCTTGTACTCGAGTAATTTACTCCACCTCTCGTGTAAGTACTTAGGTACTCGAGTATATCATTCTTATTACTCGAGTAGCTGATTCCTTGAACTTTTATTTACTCGAGCAGTTGACTCCATGTACTCGAGTAATCATCTCATACTCTCTCGAGTAGTTTTTCTTATATACTCGAGTAGTCATCTTCTACCTACTCGAGTAGTGCTACATGTACTCGAGTAGTCTGTTATATCTCGAGTATTTTACTTTGACTTTTCCGAAAATTTGTTAAGTCCTGACTAACGGTCATATTCATAAACTTTGACGTGATTTATCCTCGTGTCTCTCATAATGACTCAATTATGGCTAATCTTCTCCTCTCCTATAAAAGGTCTTGTCTAAACCGACAAACCCTAACAATTCTAAATTTTTCAAAGAAGATTATTCTAAGAAGTTTTGCAGCCGCACTCTCAAGAATTTCTGTTTCCTCTTTCTCTCTCCAAGAAATGAAATCCGCCACCATCGCCGTCGCTGATTCTCGACTGGCTAGGGTTTCATCTTTTGAGGATTCAGATCAAGAAGGCTCTCCAGATCGAGATTCGCTCAACTCCGTATTTTCTGATTCGATCGATCGTGTGAAGCCAAGAAGTTTCAGATCTGATTTCGCCGAGGTTTTCTTCACCTATCTGATAAAGCTGAAAAGTCTAGAAGAAGAAGATCCTGGACGATTACTTGCAGATCTGACAAGATTAACTGTTTGTATTTCTATACAATTTTATTTCATTATTGTAGGAGAAATTTCTCCGAGTGTAGGAGCTTTTGTTCCGAGATTGTAGGAAGTTTTATCTTCCGAGCGTAGATCCGTTTTGTGGATTGAGATTGTAGGAACGTTGTTCCGAGGGTAGGATTGATTTTCAATCCGAGATAGTGGAGTAGCCGAGTCTAGTGTATTGCTAGATCAGTGAGGGAAAGTGGATGTACCTGTAACACCCCCTATCCGTCGCATAGCATATAGCAGTAGGTCCGGTCGGGGCCCGACGCCATATACCACAGACAGACCGGGTGGTTACTTATGGAAACCATCCAACCAATCTCAACGTCCTACACAGAGCATTCTAGCGGAAGCAGTTTATATAAGTTGTAAACAAGAACCCAGCAACAAGCATGAATGTCCACTAATACCAAAAGGAATGTTATTACAAAATACTCAAAAGTCGGCCTTAAGGCCTTACAAAATGTTTCACTTGACTGTTACATGATTTACCAACCTCGGCACGCAGGCCGGCCATACATGAATAAAATAGAAAACATTTCCATTTGGGCCTTCGAGGGCCAGCTTCGCAAAAAGGGCTTTAGCCCGCTATTGACCGCTTGGTCCAGCTGCACCTGCAAGCAACAATCCACCGCACGGTGGCAAAATAAGGCAACGGTCAGCAATGCTGACCAAATTATAACGATCCCGCCCCCAACTCGGGGCGGCGATGCTCCTTCCCTGCATTTCATTAGAATAAGCGAGCAATTTATAACCATAGCCATTTCATCACAGACGTTGGCTCGCACGGCCACACGCCCTGTGCACTCAGGGCACATTCTCGATGAACCGGTCGATGTCACGTCAATTAAAGCCATTAACATTCCGGACTCACCACCGTCACTTAGACGACCATTCCTATGAGCAATTCGTCTTCTTGGTATTGGTCACGTCAATTTAAGCCATTGACCACCGAAGACTCACATTTATGCCAACGGCGAGTGCCATGTAACTTTAGGTCTCTCTAACCCGAACGACATAAAGCGGGTACGGCTCCATCTAACCCGTGCTCACATCGCAACGACAATTTAAGCCATTTGCGCGGGTCAAACTTTCACCGAGTCCCATTCTACCGCAAGACACATAACCTCGTTATGTTCAAGTTGGCTCTCAGGCCACCAAGTTGGCAAGACCTCGTGTCCGCCCAGTTTTCCGGGTGCACCTTTGGGTTAGTCCCCAAGGCTCCCTGCTGCAATCTACCGCGTAGAAAACCCGAAAAACACCCAATAGCACGGAGTCTTCTCCGGCCTTATGCAATGCAACATCACCGATCCAAACTAACATGTCCGGGTAGGCTTCAACCAAAATGCCTATGTCCGTTCTCGCATACGGACTCTAAACAACGGGTACTTCACATATCTACCCGAAGGAACGCCTCCAACTCTCCGCAAACTCGCGAGAGCGGGCTTCCTATGCAAAGAAAGAGAGCGACTCATGCTCAAGATGAGGATCGTTACCCTTGCGGTCCTCTTTGGCGCCATCGAAAAGTAATCGGATGGAAATCACGGCACTTGCGTTGCCTCCGTGGATCCGGAGTCGGCTTGCGATTCGGAGCTCCGAAGCTCCTCCAATGGCGGATCTAGCTCCTCTTCTTCTTGCCTTAGCTCTCCTTTCTCCAAGGATTTAGAAAGAGGATAAGTGGAAAAAGTGAGGGTTTTTTAAGTCAAAACCCGGGTATATCCCTTCAGGAACAACCCCCAGCCGTTGGATCTTCAGTCAAAGAAATGAACGGCTTCGATTCGGGACTGAAATGCCCAATCTGGACCGAACATGGCCTGGCACACGCCCGTGTCCAGGGCCGTGTGCCTCATTCGCCGTCAAAATCGAATCACCTGGAACCTCACACGGGTATCGAACACGCCCGTGTTCGAGCTGACACGCCCGTGTTCCACCTGACACGGCTGTGTAGCCGGCCGTATACCCCATGAGTTTTCTCCGTTTTCAACCCGAGCACTGCACGGGTTCTAGGACACGCCCGTGTCCTTGCCCGTGTCACCTTGACACGCCTGGGCTCCAGGCCGTGTACATGGTCTCGACACTTCGCGGCTAAGTGTCGATACGGGTCGACACGCCCTGCGACACGCCCGTGTCGCAGGCCGTGTGCCATGTCTCGACACACTGTCGACACCAAAGTGTCGACTTCGCGGGACGAGTGTCGACACGGGTTGACACGCCCTGCGACACGCCCGTGTCGCAGGCCGTGTGCCGTGTCTCGACACAACGTCGAAGCACTGTGTCGACTTCACGGCTAAGTGTCGACACGGGTCGACACGCCCTGCGACACGCCCGTGTCGCAGGCCGTGTGCCCAGTCTCGACACAATGTCGAGACCAAAGTGTCGACTTCGCGCCTTAGTGTCGACACAGGCTTGACACGCCCTGGGACACGCCCGTGTCCCAGGCCATGTGCCTGCAGCCAGAACTCAAATTGGCCCAAAACATTCCCCTCTGCTCCTTTGAGTTTCGGGGCGTTACAACTAAGCTCAATTGGTGATGAGATGTGAAGGAACTCCATAGTTAAGCGTGCTTGGGCGAGAGTAGTACTGGGATGGGTGACCTCCTGGGAAGTCCCCGTACGGCCCAACTTAACTGTCGAGTTTGCTCGTCAAAGGGAGGCTGTGGCCACCAACAACCCGCCTGTGGAGGGAGAGGGGTTGGGGTGCTTGGGCTGCAGCCCGGTAGCGATGCCTAGACCGGAGCCGTGATGTTGTCACGTTGGATCGGCTCGGGGCGTTACAGTACCCAAGGTTGGGGAACCACTATAAATCTTGCCTCGTTTGTGTTTGATTGGTAGATAGATCTGTGCTTTGCTTTGTAAATTTTTTATTCCGCAAAAAGACGCTCAATTCACCTATTCACCCCGTCTAAGTGATATAGGTAGGAAACTATAAACTTTCAAACACCTATGGCTACTAATGCTGTAATAGACATTGATGAACATGAGAAACTAGTTGATCAAAAAATATATAGGGGCATTGTTGGGTCCCTATTATGTCTTACAGCTAGCAGACCTGATATAATGTTTGCTACATGTCTTTGTGCTAGATTCCAAGTGAACCCTAAAGAATCTCACCTAGTTTTTCTAAAAAGAATTTTGAGATATATAAAGAGTTGTCCTAGTCTAGGCCTTTGGTATCCTACTGAGTCAGAATTTGATTTAACTAGATATTCAGATGCTGACTTTGCTGGATGCATGGTAGACATGAATAGTACCTCAGGACCTTGCCAGTCCTAGGTATGAGATTAGTGTATTGGTTCTGCAAGAAACAATCATCTGTGTTCACATCAACTGCTGAAGCAGAATACATTGTAGCTGGCAGTTGCTGTTCACAGATGTTGTGGATTCAGAATCAACTCCTGGACTATGGTTTTAACTTAAATAATTCAACTCTACTATGTGATAACACAAGTGCTATATCCATAGCACATAGTCCAGTCCATCACAGTAGGACTAAACATATAGACATTAGACATCATTTCATTAGAGAGTGTGTAGATAAAAACAAAATCAAACTTGTCTATATATACACTGATCTACAAAGAGCAGATATTTTCACCAAACCCTTGGATGAAAGAAATCACTTGTTCTTTATAAATCAGCTGGGCATGATCAATGAAGAAGCTTTGATTTAACTTCTGTCTGCACTCGACGAATTCTTCAAAGTTCGTCGAACGGAGCTCGACGAACTGAGAAAATTTCTTGAGATGCTCCTCAAGACTCTGATGATGAGGATGATGATGAAGAGGACTCTGATGATGAGCCTAAGAAAAGGAAAGTTTCCAAGAAAAGAAAGGCTCCTCCACCTCCTGTCACAAAACCAAAATCCAGCAAATGACACTCCATATTATATACTGCAGAAAATCATACCTTATAAGGGCATGCCAGCATGGATGTGGCTGTCCAAGAACCAACAAAAAGAAAGAAAGAAAAGCAGGAAGTACTCCACACCTCCTCAGAGATACAGAAAGGATCCTCCTCCTCCTCCACCTGTTGTTGGTGCTTCAAGTTCTTCAACTCAGAGGACTACCCAGTATCAAACCTATCAAAGGCATCGGGGTAGGTCCTCCTCTTCAGGAAGCAGCCATCAGAGGCATTACTCATCAGGCAGACAACAAACACAACAACATCAACAACAACAACAAATTACTGAACATAAATATGAAAGCCCAAAGAGACCTGCCTCCCCTCCTGTACCTTTTGAAGATCCAGAAATAGCTACAACTGCTAGGATGGCCAGGTTCCAGAAACTGGTTGGTCTATCCATGATTAATAAAGCAAAAGATGAAGGGAAGGATCCTTTTCAATATTCAACCATGTCCAAATACAGGAAGGAAGAACTTAACAGGTTTGCTAAGGCTAACAAATTTTTTAATGTTGATGACTATATGAAACTGCATCCTGAAGCTGTAGTGCAAAGGGCTACCTCCTTTAATATCATTGGTGCTGCTGACATGACAATGACAAAGACACAAGCAGCTAATCCAAACAGGGAGATCAAGTTTACTCAGCTAGGTGAAAAAGTTAAAGAGGAAAAGCACAAGGAGCCCAAGAAGAAGAAGTGAACTTTAAACTGTTCAAGTCTCTTTGATTATTTTAAAACTGTTTGTTTATATTCTAATACAAAGCTTACTGTATATATATATCTATTTCATATATTAAAATTCCGGCCAGATATATTTTTCTTGCTTTGTTATTAATGTAAGCCTGTAATTAGTGACCTTACCCAAATAAGGAGAGATTGTTGGATCCCTAGTTGGATTTGGGCTAGGTTCACTAAACTAGGATGTTTGGCCCAACATATATAGCTAGGGTCATGTGTGTGTCCTAGAGTCTAGGAAATGTCCTTAAAGTCAAAACTGCATGGACCAGCCATCAACAGACTGCAAAAGACTCAAGACTTAGAGAAATTTCAAAGACTCAAAAAATGATTTTGACGTTCGTCGAACTCAGGTCGACGGTAGTCGTGTTCAGCTCGACGAACTCAGAGAAAATCCTCTGAGCTGAGCTCGACGAACTTGGTTCTCAGGTCAATGATTTATGGACACTATACTTCAACATTCCAAGTCCAAAATTCTTCTCACTGAACTCCAGTCGATGAAGTTAGAATATCAGCTCGACGAAATTGGATCTTAGGTTGACGATTTCTTGATCATCTACTTCAACATTCTAAAGTCCAGAAACATCTAAAATATTCTAAGTCCAGAATCATACTCCAGTCAACGAATTCATGTTCTCCGCTCGACGAACTTGGACCATAACATTAACAAGTTTTATCAAGTAGCAGTTAGCTAAACACTAGTCGACGAAGTCAGAATCTCACCTCGACGATCTTGATGCACAGAATTGGTAAGGTTCCAGAGAAAGCAACTATTTGTCCTCAGGTCAACGATCTTGGATCTCAGGTCGACAAACAACTATTATCTGATCGATGAACTTAACTTCTCAACTCGATGAACTCTGGACCCAGGTCGACGAATTCTGTTCTTTGCTCGATGATTTCTGTGTTGTTCTAGACATGGACTTATCCTCTCCTCTGTCCCTTAGTATATTGCAATAATTCCTGAGTAATCAATGCTTAAATATTCTCTGAATATTACCGTTAGAAGGAGCATTGATTATGGTATTCATCAGGATTATTACTTGCCGCTTTTCAATGGGACAGTTGGGTAAATCAATCAATGCAGATATTCTCCAGGTCGTCAGCATTGAATGAAAGAATAAATTCAAAATTCAGAAGGAAGATTTCATGGAAAATATAAAAAGGATTTTTCCTTTTTCTTCCAGTAGACAAGATAGTGCATAAGGCTTTTCTTCTTCCTTCTCGTCTGAACACAGAGAACAACATACACAGGGCAATAACATAAAAAAGATACAAGAAGCCCTAGCCCTTAACCAAAGAAATTACAGCAAGCTGAAGAAGAAGAAGAACATACATTCAAATCAAGAGTCTTCTTCCTTCTTCATCTCATGATTCTTCAAAGGACAACAAATACTCTATCAGTCAAAGAAGTTCCTGGATACATTCTGGTCAAGGCTGAAACATTGAAGACCTTCTCACCCTGCAGTAAGGCTCAAATCTTCCTGAGTTCAATATCTCAGGGGGAGCTTTGCTAACATCATATATCCACTAAGTCTTCTCAGTTGTTTTTTAAGAAAGAGAAGACACCGTCACTCTCTCACCCCCACTATAAAAAGGGTTCTTTAACTCCCTTAAAAGTTATTCTTGGTTGCAAGTGTCCTGATCAAAAGACTTGGGATTAGTTTTTGAGAACCTGATCAAAAGCTCATTGGTGGCAGTCACCTGATCAAAAACCTGAGTGGATTCCTACCAGGGTGGTAGAAGAGTGGATGTACCCAGGTTGGGGAACCACTATAAAATTCTTATGTTGTCTGGTTGCCATCTTTTTCTTTGGTTCTTGCTGTGCCTGTGATAACTAGGTTTTAATGTGCATATGATAGCTTATTCCTACGGTTGTTTAATTTCTTTTAGGACTGAATTTTAGTTACAACAAAAAGTTTTCTTTAAGTTTTTTGTTAAAATATACTCTATTCACCCCTCCTCTAAAGTATATCAGATCTAACTCTTACTTTTAATTGGTATCAGAGCAAGGTTCCTTTTATTGTACAAGGTAACCCTTGAACCAAAAGATCCTATGTTAGATATGATTTTTATCTCTATTAGGATTATATTCACAGCATGACACAAAACAAAGACTATGCAAGCACCAGACCTCTAGTGTGCAACCTAAATAAGTTTGCCATCTGGAAGACAAGAATAAAGTTATATATGAATTCTATTGATGAAGACATCTACAACTCCATTTTGATCGGTCCTCCATAAGTAACTGGCTCTACATCTACAACAACATCAAGCACTCATGCAGTTCCACCACCTGAGTGGACTGAAGCTCAGAAGAAAGCCAGAGTTGTTGATGCTAAAGCCATGAACATTCTAGCTCAAACAATGTCTGATGACATTTTCCAGAAAGTGGCTAAATGCACTTCAGCCAAGGCTATCTGGGAATCCCTCAACCAAATGGTGGCTTGCTCTGCTAATGAAAGGAAGGACAGAAGGTCAAATCTCATATCCCAGTATGAGAACTTCAAGAAAGATGAAGCAAAATCTATTGCAGTCATATACAACGGACTGAGCTCAATTATCAATGAGATGAAGACCTTAGACAAGGACTTCACCCTCACTGAGGTGAATGATAAAATCCTCATATACTTCCCAAGCTCATGGGATTCAAGGATCTGGCCAACCAAGGAGGCTAGAAGCTTAAATGAGATTTCCATAGAATCTATTTTGGGAAAGCTCAAGTCCTATGAGAAGCTAATCAAGTAAAGAGAAGCAGCTGAACAAAGGACTCCTCCACTAGCCAGGAAAGAGCACAACCTGGCATTCAAGGCTGCTGAAGAGACAGAAACTTCAACAGTAAATGAAGAGTTAATGAGTCTGCTTGCCAAAAGATTTTATAAAATGACAAGTAAAGACTTCAGGAAGAAATCATCCAGGCATGATGATAAGCCAAGGTATAATAAGACCCCTACTAAAGAAGTATTATGCTTTGGCTACAGGAAACCTGGGAATTTCATCTCAGAGTGCCCAGAAAATCAAAAGAAAGAAAGGAGAAGAGAAAAGGATTCTAGAAGACAACAAAGCTCAAGGCCTTCCTCCAGCAAACACAAGAATAAGGAGAAGGGCTTTGTAGCTGAAAGCTGGAGTGAAACTGAAGATGAATCCACATCTTCCAGCTCCAGTGAATAAGAAGAAGAGGCAAGGGCCAAGTAAGTCTGCCTCATGGCCATTGATGCCTCCAGAAGTTAATCAGAAGAAGAAGATTCTGACAATGAAGAAGCTTTAGAAACAGAAGCTGATTAGGTACTTTTATCTTTTGACTATAATTCTGATGCTTTCAAATTTGAATTTAAAACCATGTGTATTGATTTAATAAACTCTGAAAAGGAAATCAAAACACTTAGGGAAAGACTAACTAATCAAGAAAATAAGATTTCTGAAAATACTAGGTTAAAGGATGAACTAAATCTAGCTAATGAACAAATTAACTCCTTAAAACCAGAGCTATGTGAGGCCAAACAACTTGAGGAATCAATCAATAAGAGAATCCTTAAGCTGATGGAAATCACAAGAACAGTCAATGCCAAATTAAATGGAAAACTGGGCTTGGGTACTTCATCAAGTTTACCCCACATTCTCAAGAAGAACATATTAACAATCCCCATCAAATTTGTTGCTGCTAAGGATAAAGAGGTAATAAACAAATTATAGGAGAATTACCTAACTTTAAAAATCATAATAACAGAAACCAGAAAACCATACATAAAAACAAAGTTCAGCAGATTTCGTTGAACTCAGATCGACGAAATGTGGCCAGTTCATCGAACTCAAGTTGACGAACACTGAACGCAAATCTATATAATAATCATTCGTCTTACTACGATCGATGAACTGTGTATGGTTTGTCAAGCAGAGATCGACGAACTTGGGTCATAGAAAATGAACATGTTCATTCTCTGAGCAGAGATCGACGATCTCATCCCATTTCGTCGAACTCTGGTCGACGAACTCACAATATTTCGTCGAACCCACTGTAAAAAGGGTTCTTTAACTCCCTTCAGAAGTTATTCTTGGTTGCAAGTCTCCTGATCAAAATACTTGGGTTCATTTTTGAGCACCTGATCAAAAGCTCATTAGTGGCAGTCACCTGATCAAAAACCTGAGTGGATTCCTACCAGGGTGGTAGAAGAGTGGATGTACTCAGGTTGGGGAACCACTATAAAATGCTTTTGTTGTCTGGTTGCATGTTTTCTTTTGTTCTTACTGTGGCTGTGCTAGCTAGGCTGATGTGTTTGTGATATTTGGTTTTACTGTGCATATGATAGTGCTAGATTAAATTTATCTTAGGTTTGTTTTTATTTAAAGCAATTTTTTTTAAGATTTCAAGATACTCTAATCACCCCCATCTAGAGTATTTCAGATTTAACCCTTACTGTCAAAAAATCTTTTTGCTGTTTTTCAAATTATCAGAGTAATAAAAATGTGATACCAATATTAACAGAGAATAGATAATCTAAGCTAAACTACCACAGCACAGCTAGCCTAATCTATCACAGGCACAACTATCCTATCACAGTCACAACAAGAATAATAAGAAAAGGGCCAACCAGAACACACAAGAAATTTTATAGTGGTTCCCCAACCTGGGTACATCCACTCTTCTACCACCCTGATAGGAATCCATTAGCAGATTTTGATCAGGTGACTGCCACCTTTGAGCTTTTGATCAGGTGCCCAAAAATCAAAATAAACTTTTGAAGGGAGTTAATAAACCCTTTATACAGGAGGGGGAGAGAGATTGATGGTGTCTTCTCTTTCTCAAACAGCTGAGAAGACAAGTGAATTTCTATTGTCAAGAGCTCCTTTCAATATCACTTGGAGCCATGCACAGGGTGTAGGTCTTCAGCCTTGATTTATGATGATCTAGGAACTCCTGACTGATTTGAATATGTTGTCCTTAAAAGCTCCTGGAATGGAAGTTGAAGAAGACACTTGATTGTGATTGTTGTTATTCTTCTTCAGTAAGGATAAGGTGTAAACAAAAGTTTTTCTACACAGAGAATTTCTGAGAGTTGTTTCTGTGTTCTCTGTTTTACTCTTTTGCTTCTCTGCTCTCTTCTGTAAAGAAAAACTCTTTTATGTCTTCAGTCGAATTCTCCTTTGAATTTTTAATTCCATTACATTGAATGCTGATTGTCTGGAGAATGAAATACGGCTGGAGAATAATATCATTAATGAGTTTCCCAACTGTTCCAGTAAATCAAACAAATAATTAACCTGATGAAGACCATAATTAATACTGTCAAATAATTGCTATATTAAGAGAATATATGCATTAATTACTCAGGAATTATTGCTAAATAATATATGGAATAGTACTGAAAAGAGGGAAAATTCTAAGTCTGGAACTTCACAGAAATCGTAGACCAGAGAACAGATTTCATCGACCTGAGACTAAAGTTCGTCGACCAGAGAAATCATGTTCGTCGACCAGAGAAAACTTGTTCGTCAACTTGAGATCCAAGTTCGTCGACCTGAGTTCAGAGAACTGTATTCTGTGAATAACTTGCCAATACTGTGGTCAAAGTTCGTCGAGCTGATAACTTGTCTTCGTCGACCAGAGTTACGAGATAGTATTCTGAAAGAATGTGTTGAAGTTGAATTTCCAGAATTCGTCGACCTGAGCTCGAATATCGTCTTGCACAACTCATAGAATTAACTCTGAGTTCGTCGAGCGGAGCACGACTTTCGTCGAGCCGAGTTCGACGAACGTCGAACTCATTTTCTGAACTTGATTTTCTTCAAAGTCTCGAGTCTTCTAAAGTCTCTAGTTGACTGGTCCATGCTTGGTTGAACCTAATGACTTAGCCTAAACTCTAGGACTTAGAGACAGGACCCTGACTATACATGGTGGGTCAAACATCCTAATTAGTGAACCTAGCCCAAATCTAACTAGGGATCCAACATCCTGTTTAAACAAAATAATTTATAAACATGTGCATATATATAGGTTTATACTTTGATACCTAAGGATAATTAGGAAAGAAAACTTCATCTTCCTCCTTACGATGGACTGAACTGAAACTAGAGCGGCGACTCCCTCCCATTCATGAATCTTCCGGTGGTCGCCGACGGAGCTCCATTCCTCGAAATTTTCAACCTATCATAGATCTGGAAAGCTCTCAGCGAGATCTTCGCCATCGTGGTAAAATCTTCTCCATTCCTTGAGATTTTTCTCGCTAGTGTTTCTGGCCCTAACCTCTATTTTGGCTATTACTTGTTAGATTTCGACTTCCGTCATCTTATTTAGCCCGATCTGCGACAAGGAGTGGTTTAGAGGATCTTTCCGGTAAAACGAGGTAAATGGTATTCTTGCCCTCTCTCTTGCTCCCTTCCTCTTTATTTTGCCAGATTTTGTTGAGTTTGTCATGTTTATATTTCATTGAAACTTATCTCTAAATTTCATTGAAACTTGTCTGTCAAATTCGAAGTTATTTTCCTTGGATTGTGACTTGTCTTTAAAATTTTAAGTTATTTCATTGAACCTTTACCCCCAATTCTTATTCTGTAGAGTTGGTAAACCAATTTGGTTGTCATGCCACTTTAATTATCGAGTCATGTAGATCATTGCGACACCTAATGTGTCTCATTGTTTTGATTATACTACACTTTGTTTGAACCTTGAAATGTCCTTATGCAGTCCACTTCGTTGGTTAACCTTGAGTCTGTGATGAATAAAAGGAAGCTCTGCAAGTATAATTACGTAACTAAAGAAATACATATGGTCTGTGCGCGTTGGGGTTTCTCCCTCAGCATAGTGCTTTATGGTTGAGTCTGTGCGCGTTGTGGATTTTCATCCCTAACACATTTCCTTAGCTTGGTCTGTGCGCGTTGGGGTTTCTCCCTCGGCATGGTGCCTGTTAGCTGAGTTTGTGCGCATTGTGGAACCTTCTCCCTGATACGGTACTCTTTATTATTTAGTTGATCAGTCTCATTTTTTATTGATGAATAACATGAATATTAATGAAAGATGAAAGTATGAACTTCTGATGTTTGGTACTCTATTCCGTCCAGTTGATGTGATTAGCTATTCTTGCTCGACTAGATTTACTGTTTGCTCACATTTACTTTGCTGATGACCTTTTGTTGCAGTCGTGTTATAGATTTCGTTCAGTTTGAGGTTTATTTGGTCTACCCTTACTTTTTGCACTATTTGTAACTTGCTTCTGAGGTGTTCTTCTTTTGAATGCCTCAGGGTCAGAGCAGTAGCAGTTTTAGCTGACCGTGTTGTACTTCTGGCGTTGTGGGTTGCTGCGGCCATTTGTTTCCACCTCAGAGCTTTGAGGTAGTTGACTTTATTTAGACTTGTCAGATTTTACTATGGGTTTGTGTCAGTTGTTGATGCCCATAGTCTTTGACTTTTTCTGTGACAGATTACTTGTTGATTTTACTGTTGTTACTTTTTACCTGTTTTACTTGCTCTCTATGAATGATTTATGTTAGGATGCATTTAGTTATTTTAAAGGATACAAAACTGCATTCTGAAATGTTGGCATGACATATTCTTAACAACAAAAATCTACTACTTTTATGCATTATAAAAGTCTTTTATATGTATTAAATATAGAAGTCACATCATCATTATAATATGCTAGACCTTCATTCTCATATAGGATAACAAATGAATCAACTCAGTATTTTTCGTCGCGTGAAACCTATATATTTTCTCACCTTTGGACTAGTGATCCACCCGACCGAGGGACACTGTCAGTAACTCAAATAACTTATATGTATTGTTTTTAACTTAATTTCATAAATCTTTTACATAATGTAAATGTTAGGATGAGTAGCCCGAGCGTCTGCAGTTGTCCTCTGCACGGCGTGACATCACGGCGCGTACTTTCTCTACTCCGACGTATTTTTGAATATAGAGAAAATGCGGGTTGTGACAGTTGGTATCAAAGGGAGATTTTGTAAGAGAGTTGGCTGGAGTTTGTTTTCTTTGCGGTCGGAAAGGGCACATGAAGGCTAATTGCCCGCAGAGCCAGCCTGCGCTGCATACAGTTCTGTTGTAGACTCTACCACCGCCCCCGCCTCTAGTGGACAAGGAAAAAGGAAAGTTGAATGTCCTGACCAAGGAGGAAGCCCAATCTTTGACTCAAATGATCTCAGGTTAGTCTCTGACTCAGCTAGTAATCTCTTTTGGTAAATTTATAGTTTCCGCATTTTAGTTGCGCGCGTTATGTGTTTAGGTGAATTTAAGGTGAAGAATAAGTGGGAGCGCGTTTTGTTCAATTCGGGTGCTACTCACTCCTTTATGGCAAGGAGTTTTGTAGACTGGCATCGCTGGGCTCTCGACCAGTTAGAAACCTCCCTAAATGTCAAATTCCCTTCAGGAGAGCTGGTGATGTCAAGTTAGGGTATCCAAAATGCCCCATCCTCCTAGGTGATTTTTTAGCCTTTGCGGATCTGAAGGTGCTAGATTTGGTAGACTTCGACGTGATTTTGGGCATGGACTAGCTGTCCAGCTACAATGCTGTCATTTAGTGCAAGCACAAGTTCTTGGATTTCAAAGGTGACGATGTCCATCCCATGAGTGTGTTTGGTTTGCCGCGTCTGGAATCTCCAATCATTTCTGCGGTACATGCTCGCAAATGTCTAGAGTCTGTCTATGATTCTTTCCTTGTCTCTGTTTCTGTTCGGGAAGCTGTAGTAGTTGTGCCTCAGGTTGAGGATGTTTTTGTGGTGCATGAGTTTCCAGTTGTTTTTCCTGTTAGTCTTCATGGACTTCATCCTGAGAGAGAGGTGGAGTTTATTATAGACCTTGAGTCAGGCACTCGTCCTATTACAAAGGCACCGTACTGCATGGTGCTGCGTGAGTTAGAGGAGCTGCGTACTCAACTGGATGAGTTATTATAGTGCGGTTTTATTAGACCCAGTTCTTCCCCCTTGGGAGCACCAGTGCTCTTTATGAAGAAAAGGATGGAGCGATGAGGCTATGAATACACTATCGAGAGCTAAACAAGGTGACCATTATGAACAGTTATCCGTTGTCTAGGATCGATGACTTGTTCAATCCGTTATGAAGTAGTTCCGTGTTCTCAAAGATTGACCTCCATTCTGGTTACCATCATTTAAGAATCTGTGAGTCAGACATTCCGCGAACTGCTTTTCGTTCCCTTTATGGTCACTTTAAATTTTTGGTAATGCCATTTGGATTAACGAACGCACCGTCAACTTTTATGAACATGATGAACAAAGTGTTCAAGGATTTTCTGGATAAGTTTGTAGTTGTATTCATTAACGATGTCCTGGTTTATTCCAGAAATACAGAAGAGCACGCCATGCACTTGCGCTTGGTCTTGGCTACTCTGAGGGAGCACAAGCTGTATGCGAAGCTTAGCAAGTGTGAGTTCTGGTTATCTCAGGTGTCATTCCTAGGACATATTGTAAGCAAGGACGGTATCTCAGTAGACCCCACGAAGATAGTCGCAGTCTTGGATTGGAAGAGACCTACATCGCCTCAGGATATAAGGAGCTTCTTAGGGTTGGGAGGTTACTACAGAAGATTTGTGAAAGGAATATCTGTGCTCTCTGCGTCGTTGACCAGACTTATGCAAAAGAGCGTAGCTTTTGTTTGGAGTGATGCCTGTGTGGATGATTTTCAAGTGCTCAAGAGGAGATTGTGTTCTGCTCCAGTTTTGGCATTACCGCTGGAAGGAGTAGAGTATGTTGTTTATGTGGACGCCTCACAAGTTGGACTCGGTTGCGTGTTGATGTAGGACGATAAGGTGATTGCATATGGATTGAGACAATTGAAGGTGCATGAAAAGAATTATCCTACGCACGACCTGGAATTTGCTGCCGTCATTTATGCCTTGAAGTTGTGGAGACATCTTCTGTATGGAGTGTCGTGCAAAATTTATTCGGACCATAAAAGTTTGAAATATGTCTTCACTCAGAAGGAATTGAATTTGCGCCAGTGTAGATGGCTAGAGTATGTTGTGTACTACGAAGTTGATATCCTTTATCATCCCGGTAAGGCTAATGTAGTAACAGATGCATTAAGCCGGAAGCCCGCACCTATCTTTAGGTGCAATCCCTTGTTGAAGAGTTTTTGCTCATGGACATTACCGTGGGGTATAGTGCTTCGCCGAGTAGCTTGGAGGTGGGAGAGCCTTCATGGATTACTCTCACTAAGTTACATCAGAAAGACGATCCCGATTTGCAGTACCTACGCTGTAGGACTGAGAAAAGGAATTACCTGACTTTTCAATTGAGAAATATGCTAATCAACGAAGGCTTGATCTGGAGTTCATTGTTGGTCTTTGTTTTTCTGAAAGTTTCTCCGATGTCTGGTGTTAAATGGTTTGGAAGGAACCACAAGTTAGACCCCCGGTACATGAGACCTTTTCAGATTTTTGAACGCGTCGAATTTTCAGTGTATAGGCTGGAGTTGCCTGCTACCTTCCCTGGTGTCCTTGATGTGTTCCATGTGAACCAGTTGCGGAAGTGTATTTGTAATGATCGTCAAGTTCTCGACTCGGTGCCCCAGATTCATCCCAACCTTACGTATGTGGAAGAATCTGTTCGTATTCTGAATTATCAAGATCGAGTGTTGCGGAGAAATACCATCCCTACGGTTAAGGTTCAAGACGTCGAGAGTGCGACGTGGGAATTGGAGTCGACAATGAGGTAATCTCATCCGCACATCTTCTCTTAGTCCTGATATGTCTATGTTTTTGGTGGTGTTTGATTTTCTCATTTTTTAGTTCGGTTTTGTAGTTGTGTTACGTTTTGGGATGAAACTTATTTTTAGGGGGAGTGTCTGTAACGCCCCCGATTTTGTTCGATGATTTTATTTGATTTGATATCGTCATATTTATGACGTCATGTCGTTACTTTTAATGTCGAATTGACGGCGCGACGCCATTAAGGCATTTTCGCATCTGTTCGGTCAAGTCGGCCAAATTCTCGAATTCATGTTGAAATTGAAAAAAAATGCATTTAGAAATTAAGTTAAATAATTTTGGTCTTGCTCATCAAGTTTCGTCACGATCCAAGCGATATTCGAGCCTCAGCGATTTTCCGAAGTTTTGTGCAATTTATGATCGCCGTAGACTTTGAAAATTTATATCTCAAGAACAGCTCGTCAGATTTTAGTTTTGACTTCGCCGTTGTGTTCGTAGCATCAGTATTCGCTTATGATGTGAGTTTCGTTTAATTTGGCGTGTGTTTGGGCCTCCGTTTTGAACTTATGTTTTCTTGTTCAAAAACTTATAAGTATGATTATTTTAATATTAAAGCACTATTCAAAAATGTCTTTTACTATTCATCTCTATTGTTTGATTTTGGATATATTTGTAAAAATCACTATTCATGAGGACAAAAAAAACACTGTGCTGCAAATTTCTTCTGCGTAGTTCTCGAGTCCGCCTGATCTGGTTCTCGAGTACATTCTTCCTCTCGAGTACTGTCTTGTTTGTTCTAAGTATTGGCTGCTTGTTCTCGAGTATTGCTTATGTTGTTCTCGAGTACTGAATTTTAGTACTTGAGTAACCTGTTTTCTACTTCTCAAGTACCTCTAATCTTGTTCTCGAGTAGTCAGTCGTCCTTCTCGAGTAGTCCATTCCAGTCTGCGTTCGGGCGCCGTTTTGAGGGTCAAAATGGTGTCGTATAAAAAACGGAATATATGAAATTTGTTCGTATCGACAAGAACTACAACTTTCATGTTGAGCATGTTTTGATTTGAATCCATCGTAAACCTCTATTTTCGTTTTCTATGCGTCCGCACCTAAATTGTCAGTTTTTTTCTTCCTGTTTAGACAAAATAATTTATAAACACATGTGTGTGTGTGTGTGTGTATATATATATATATAAGTTTATACTCTGATATCTAAGGATAATTAGGAAAGAAAACTTCATCTTCCTCCTTACGATAGACAGAACCGAAACCAGAGCGGCGACTTCCTCCCATTCGTGAATCTTTCGGTGGTCGCCGACGGAGCTCCAGTGTTCGAAATTTCCAACCGATCATGGATCGGGAAAGCTCTCAGTGAGAGCTTCGCCATCATGGTAAAATTTTCCCCTTTCCTTGAGATTTTCTCGCTAGTGTTTTTGTCCCTAACCTCTATTTCATCTATTTCTTGTTAGATTTCGACTTCCGTCGTCTTCTTTAGACTGATCTGCAACAAGGAGTGGTTCAGATGATCTTTTAGTAAAACCGAGGTAAGTGGTGTTCTTGCCCTCTCTCTTGCTCCCTTCCTCTTTATTTTGCCAGATTTCGTTGAGTTTGTCATGCTTATATTTCATTGAAACCTATCTCTAAATTTCATTGAAACTTGTCTGTCAAATTCTAAGTTATTTTCCTTGAATTATGACTTGTCTTTAAATTTCTAAGTTATTTCATTGAACATTTACCCCCAATTCTTGTTCTGTAGAGTTGGTAAACCAATTTGGTTGTCCTACCACTTTAATTATCGAGTTATGTAGATTATTGCGACACCTAGTGCGTCTCATTGCTTTGATTATACTACCTTTGTTTGACCATTGAAATGCCCTTATGCAGTCTACTTCGTTGGTTAATTTGAGTCTGTGATGAATAAAAGGAAGCTCTGCAAGTTTAATTACATAACTACAGAAATACAGATGATCTGTGCGCATTGGGGTTTCTCCCTCGGCATAGTGCCTTATTGTTGAGTTTGTGCGCGTTGTGGATTTTCATCCCCGACACATTTCCTTAGCTTGGTCTGTGCGCGTTGGGGTTTCTCCCTCGGCATGGTGGCTGTTGGCTGGGTTTGTGCGCGTTGTGGCCCCTTCTCCCTGGCACAGTACTCTTTATTGTTGAGCTGATCAGCCTTATTTTTTATTGATGAATAACATGAATATTAATGAAAGATGAAAGTATTAACTTCTGATGTTTGGTACTCTGTTCTGTCCAGTTGATGTGATTAGCCATTCTTGCTCGGCTAGATTTACTGTTTGCTCACTTTTAGTCTACTGCTGACCTTTTGTTGCAGCCGTGTTATAGATTTCGTTCAGTTTGAGGTTTGTTTGGTCTGCCCTTACTTTTTGCACCATTTGTAACTTGCTTTTGAGATGTTCTTCTTTTGAATGCCTCAGGGTCAGAGCAGTAGCAGATTTAGCTGACCGTGTTGTGCTTCTGGTGTTACGTGTTGTTGCGGCCGTTTGTTTCCACCTCAGAGCTTTGAGGTAGTTGACTTTGTTTAGACTTGTCAGATTTTACTATGGGTTTGTGTCAGTTGTTGATGCCCATAGTCTTTGACTTTTTCTGTGACAGATTACTTGCTGCTTTTACTGTTGTTACTTTTTACCTATTTTTACTTGCTCTCTGGGAAGAATTTATGTTAGTATTCATTTAGTTATTTTAAAGGATACAAACTGCATTCTAGAATATTGGCATGACATATTCTTAACTGCAAAAATCTACTACTTTTATGCGTTATAAAAATCTTTTTTATATATGAAATGTAGAAGTCACATCATCATTATAATATGCTAGACCTTCATTATCATATAGGATAACAAATGAATCAACTCAGTATTTTTCTCCGCGTGAAACCTATATATTTTCTCACCTTTGGACTAGTGATCCACCCGACCGAGGGACACGGTCAGTAACTCAAATAACTTATATGTACTGTTTTTAACTTAATTTCATAAATCTTTTACATGATGTAAATGCGAGGACGAATAACCAGAGCGCCTGGAGTTGTCCCCTGCATGGCGTGGTATCACGGCACGTACTTTCTCTACTCCGACGTATTTTTGAATATGGAGAAAATGCGGGTTGTGACACTAAGTGTTGACACAACTTGATTCCTTGTCTCAACAATGCTTTTATAAAGGTGTTGACACTTGTCTAGTGTCTCGACACTTTTGTACTTAGTTTATTTTTTCTTCAACATAGAAACTACATAAGTAAACTCAATATACATCAAATACAAATTTGTGTATATCATTGAGTTGAAAGGAATTCTTCAAATCAGGTACACAATTCCCAATATACCCAACAATCTCCCTATATTTGGAGAAGTCATAACCCCAATTCAATGATATACACCATGATACCAAAATTTGATGATAAAGATATATATTAAAAGTGCTGTCTAAAATGTAAAGAACATAGGAATGAACACACAAATAAAACCAAGTTCAAACAGACTTTTCATTCCAATTTGTTATCAGTTTACACTTTTCAGTTTGGTACAAAGTTCTTAAAAATAAAATAACAAATGTTCAAAAATATTCTAAGAAAGATCTGGCTCTTTGATGACAATGCATTTTCCTGATTGTATCTTGGCTTTAACTTCATGCACTTTGTCATCAGCTATCTTTTTACCTTTGTCATTCCTGGTTTAGAGATTCTTTCCTCCTTAAGCCTCTGCCTTTCAAAATAGTGATATGGCTTGAGAAAGTATTTACTAGGCTCAACAGAATTAGCTGGGATCTTCCATGTCTTCAGATCATTTCTAAATTTTTGGATGTCCTTCTGCTGCTTTAAGTGCTTACCCCACTCTTGCTCTGTATATCATTTGCCCTTATCAAATCCATTGGCATTGACAACTTGCCATGTAGTGAGTACAATATTTCTAGAAGTTGGACTCCACTGCTCAAAATCTGGCATAACTTCAGCCTATTCCCTGAACCTTTTCTTTGACAGTTGAGCTTTTTTTCCTTAAGTAAGGCACTATTAGTCATCTCTGCCTCTTCACATACAACATTCTGAACTTGTGGTGGAGGACTGAACTGCATTATGAATGTTCTCAAATTGTGGTGGAGGAGGTTATATGGTCTGTACTTCTACAGATTAAATAGGCTGCAACTGAGCTGATTGGTAGCCAGACGCAGTTGTTTGATCATTATCATTAATAGGAGGAAGTCCTAGAGTAGCCCTGATGCTTTTGGAGGTCCACACAGCATGCTTAGAGCTAGCTTTTATCATTACTATCTCCTCCTTTATGACTTCTCTTTCTATATGATCTCGCAAGTCATCCTTTTGAAACCTAACTTGATCAACAACATGATGAAGCTTGGAAGTAAGATGGTTCTTCATCTTAAGCAAATTATCATTTATTTCTTTACAAGAAGTCTTGATAGTTTGGTCCATAGAAGCAGAATGAGTTGAGATCTTAGTGTCAACAACAGTATATGTAGTATTTAGCTTTGCTTCCAGAGCTGTAGTTTGGTCTGCTAGCTTTAAAAATGTAGTATCATGCATAACTATCATATTCTTATTCATTCTAGTTTTATTTTCTTTGAAAAATCCTTGTTTTATAGCTGAATCATCTTCAGTTTTCTTTGTTTCCTCTTGTTATTTAACAAGGTACACTACTGCACGTGCACCTCTCTAAAACAATTCTGTCATTTCTATCTTCAGTAGATTTACATCAAATCTAATGGATTTGATATCCTGAGCCGGCTGAAATTGCAACTCTTTATTTCTTTGTGTTCTTTGTTGGTCTAACATAATTTGCATTTTAACTAGAATAGAACTTAAGTCCATAATAGGAGCAGATGTTGATTCAGACTGAATAATCCTTTTATAACTCCTACCTTTCTTTTTTCAGTTTAGATAATTTTCTTTTCTTCAATAGAGTAGCTTCTTCCTCCTCAGATTCAGAAGAACTTACCACCTCAACGGATTTTGTCTCTTTGGCTGTTTCAGTATTTGGGGCTAGTTCAGTCAACTCCCGCTCAATTCTTGGATCTTCTACATCAAGGTTGAGTCTCATTCTAGGTTCATCCTCTTATTGTGCTAAGTCAGCAGAAACAAGATTCTCTGGGAGTATATCTTGCAACTCCCACTGGATATCAGATTCCTTATTCATAGGAATTTCTTCCTCAGTCTCCTTAGTGACTGTATTCTCATTCTCTTTCTCAGAAATCTGCACGTCTTGTGCAAGATTCTCAACTTCTCCCATAACTGTATTCAGTTCTTGTAGAACTTCCAATGTGTTCCTTTTCTTGTATTGTCTTCCCTTGCATCTGATCCCTAATACTAGGAGAGGGTCTTGGAGAATTCTCTTATTTGCCATAATCATTTTTATCTGAACTGGAACTATCTTGTGCTTCAGAATTTTTGGAAGAATCTTCTTCCTAAACTACTACTTTCTTCTTCTTTTTTGTCTTTTTCCCAAGTTCTGGTGTCTCCCTTGTCAAAACTCTATTCCATCTTCCCAAAATACTCAAGTTCATCCTTCTCATGTGGTTATTCTTTGATCCAAGCTTAAGATTAAGACTGTCGTGAATGACTTGCACTAGGTAGAGACTTATAATTCTTCCCATATTGGGCTTCTTAATACTCTCTGCTATTTTGTCAAAAACAATCTTACTCCAGTTTGTCTTGACCTTGAATATAACTCTTGTCATCATTTCAAACATTGAAGCATATATTCTGTCATGTGCTCATGTTTGCAAAGCAACACTTTACCTATTATTTCTGACAGAAATTTACCTTGGGTATTCATCCCTTTCCTTGCTAGTGTGCTTCCTATCTTTGTGGTTGGGGACAATCCACACCACACAAATGCCTCTGTAATCTTGCCAGATTCCAGGTAATCTTCTTGATCAATTTTTGACAAGTGAAATACTTTGACTAGTCTATGGGTGGTGATCTTGACCTTTGTTCCATTTACCTTAGACTTAATATTCTCAGCATTAGAATCCAGATGGGCATTGGAGAAGAATTCTTGAACTTCTCATTTCCAAATATTTGATGGCTCTGAAAGCAAGAATTCCAATCCAGGTTCCATAATTAGGAATATTACCTCTTTAATTTCTTCAGTTGCTGAGAGGAATCCATTACGAACAAGTACGTATCCTTCGAATATGTTAACGTCAGCCTTGGGATCCATTGGAGTGGAGAAATTGAAAAAGAGATGTGTCGACTAAAGGAGTTCTAGGTATTGAAACTCAGGAAATAATCTCTCAAGATTTCAGGAAGGCGAAGTCAACTTCTACTTTCACACCCTATTTATAGTAAATGTCATTGAAGTCAAAGAGGTATGCTCTATTTAGTCTGTTCTAAGTTTTAGGAAATGACCTAGTGTCGACACAGGAAAACTAGTCTGTCAAGATGTGTCGACTCAAGTCGACACAAGTATGATGTCTCTTGACATATACCTTAGGGTCTCGACACATTCACTGGTGTCTTAACACTTCCTTATGGGCTTAGCCAAATTTTATTTTCTAATTGCCTAACCAATGACATTTGACCTTTTAATGTCTTACTTGTTTATTTAGGTAGGTAGACTTTGCTACTTGACTTATACAAGTTGAACAAGAATATTTTTAAGGTACCAATGAAAATGGTTATTCTGAACCTGAATTCTTGTGTGCCCTAACAACAGGATTTACTCTATATTTAACATTCCTAGTTCAAACTTGAAGAAATTGAACTTGCTTTCATCTAAGGGTTGTGTGAATATGTCAGCAATTTGATTTTCAGTTGGGGTATAATTTAAACAGATATTGTCTTTTCAACATGTTCTCTAAGAAAATGATATCTGATTTCTATGTGTTTGGTTCTACTATGAGAAACAGGATTATTTGCAATTGAGATTGCACTAGTAGAGTCACAAAACATAATAGATTTACTTAGCTATACACTGTATTCCAGGAGTTGATGATGGATCCATAGTAACTGTGCACAGCAGATCCCAGCTGATGTATACTTAGACTCAGCTGTTGAAATATCTACACTTGTTTGCTTTTTACTGCTCCAACTGATGAGTCTTTTCCCCAGAAATTGACAAGTTCCTGATGTACTCTTTCTGTCCTCTTTAAATCCTGCAAAATCTGCATCTTTGTATCCAGTTAAATCAAAATCACCATTCCTAGGATACCAAATCTCAGGATTGGGTGTGCCCGTTAGATATCTCAGTATTCTTTTAACAGCTATATAATGAGAATCTTTAGGGCATGCTTGATACCTAGCATAGACACATGTTGAGAACATAATATCTGGTCTACTAGCTGTCAAGTAAAGGAGTGATCCAATGATGCCTCTATAAATGGATTCATCCATTGGTTTCCCAGATTCATCCTTATGTAGTGATACTGAGGAACCCATTGGGGTTCTCATGGTAGAAGAGCTTTTCATACCATACTTATTAATCAACTCATTTATGAACTTAGACTGAGAGATGGATATATTATCTTCAGATTGTCTAACTTGGAATCCTAAGAAGAAATTTAGCTCACCCATGCTGCTCATTTTAAACTTGCCTTGCATAAGCTTGGCAAAATTTCTACATAGCAGCTCATTAGTAGAACCATAATGATGTCATTTACATAAATCTGGAGTAGGATGCTTGAACCTTTGATGTCCCTTAGGAATAGTGTCTTATCTATCTTCCCCCTAGAGAACTTGTTCTCTATGAGAAAGGTAGATAGGGTCTCATACTAGGCTCTAGGTGCCTGTTTTAACTCATACAATGCTTTATGTAATCTGAAGACATGAGAGCTAAGTTTAGGAATGATAAAACCTGGTGGTTGTTCTACATAGACCGCTTCCTTCAATGTGTCATTTAGGAATGCAGATTTAACATCCATCTGGTAGACTTTATATCTTTTTTAAGCTACATGTGCTAAAAACAATCTAATGGCTTCTAGCCTAACTACAAGTGCAAAGGTTTGGTAAAAGTCTATTCCTTCCTCTTGTCTATATCCTTTAGCCACAAGTCTTGCCTTATTTTTAACTATAACACCATTCTCATCTAATTTACTCCTATATATCCACTTAGTTCTTATGATATTGTAATTTTTAGGTCGAGAAACTAGACTCCAGACCTTACATCTCTCAAATTGATTAAGCTCTTCTTATATTGCCATAATCCAGTTGGGGTCTGAATTGGATTCTTAATACTTCTTAGGTTCCATCTGGGAGATAAAGCTAGAGAACAAAACCTCATTATGATGTCTACTCCTAGTGGTCACTCCTAGCCTGACATCACCTATTATTTGATCAATAAGATGATCTCTAAAGTGTATAACAGCTACAGGCAGATTCCTACCATCACCTAGTTCTTCAAGTAGAGGAGGATGAATCTCTTCCCCCCCTGGGCAGTGACTGTGTCTTCTATAGGATCTACAACATTGTTTCTAGCCTCTAATTCTATATAAGATGAATCTCTTATATTTAATTTTTCCATCTTAGAGTCAACATCTCTTTGACTAGAATTGTTATATAGTTTATTATATAAAACAGAAGTTTCATCAAAAACAACATTAATTGATTCTTCTACCACTTGATGTTTCAAGTTGTAGATCATATATGTCTTGCTATGATTACTATAGCCTACAAAAATACTTTCATAGGACTTCTTTGAAAAGTTAGTTAGATAAGTCTTACCATTATCTAAGACATAACACTTACTTCCAAAGATCTTAAAATAGGACAAACTTGATTTTCTGCTTTTCATTTGTTCATAGGGAGTCTTATTGTGACTTTTGTTGATCAAGGACCTATTCTGAACATAGCAAGCAGTGTTTGTAGCCTCAGCCCAAAAATATTCTGGAAGAGATGTCTCACTTAGCATAGTTCTATTAGCCTCGATGAGAGTTATATTTTTCCTCTCAGCAATCTCATTTTGCTGGGGAGTTTTAGGATAGGAGAATTCCTGAAGGATTCATAGTTCTTTATAGAAATTTGTCATTCTTTCAGATTGAAATTCTGTGTCATGGTCACTTCTGAACTCGACCATAGAAAAACCCTTTTCATTTTGAATTTGTTTAACAAAATCAGCAAGAATGTCCAAAGTTTCAGACGTTCTCTTTAGGAAGAATACCCAAGCAAATCTAGAGTGATCATCTACAATCACATAGGTGTAAGACTTTCTATCTAAATTAAGAATTTGCATAGAACCAAATAGGTCTATATGAAGTAAGTACAGACACCTCTCAGTGTCTTTGGACTGAATGCTCTTAAAGGATATTTTTGTCTATTTGCATCTTTGACATGCTGAACACATACCTTCTTTGGACAATTTAATCTGGGGTCCATTTCTAACTAAGTCCATAGAAAACAACTTGCTCATAGCTCTATAATTTAAGTGAGCTAGCCTCTTGTGCCATTGCACACACAAAGAGTCTTTCTCACTTGCTACTAGGCATACAAAAGAATTCTCATTTATACTCAAGAAATTTAGACAATAAATATTATCACTCCTAGTGTCTGACAAGATGATCTCTTGATCATTTGCAATCCTTATCAGACACTTATCATTGTGGAATATGATTTCAAAACTTATATTACAAAGCTGACTTATGCTTATCAGATTGTGGTTTAATCCATCCACATAAGCCACTTTTGTGATAGTCACTAGATCATTAGAAATGTTACCATATCCCTTAGTGAGTCATTTTTCTAAACCTTCAAAGATTACTTTTGGTCCATCCATTACTGAAGTATAGTCTCTTTGCAGACTTCTAGTTCCAGTCATGTGCCTGGAATAGCCACTGTCCAAGTACCATATTGGTCTTTCTATGGTACTTGGATCCACCTACAATGACATAATTAATTAACCTTAGGCACCCAAATAGTTTTGGAGCTTTTGTTCCTGTTAGATTTAGCTGTGTGAAGCATAACAGGCTTTCTGAACAGATGAGTCTATGACTTAAATGTGGGTGTTGTTGGATTGTACCAACAATCTCGGGCAAAATGCCCAACCTTCCCACAACACCAACATTCAAATATGTTATATCTTGTCTTAGGTTGCACCTTTGAAGTTGTACTTCTGGGCAACTTAGAGTTGACATTCAGACTCCATGGTAGTGGTGAAACATTGACACCCTTACCTTTCAAGTTTAAGTGATGTGCACTAGGACCAGATCAAAGAATTCCTTGGCTCCTTGGATTGATCACTCCTTGTGGTGGTCTGTGGGCCTTATAGCCATTAGATTTTTGTCTTTTCCAGCAAGGCTCTTTATTGACCTTGTTGGTGATGCACTCAGAACTCATGTGTCCAGGAACACATGATCCCTTCCATCTATTAGAAGTCTGATGCTTGGCTAGTTGCTTAGCTGGACCCATTGGGGCTTTATCCTTATGCTCAGGTTTCTTATTGATCTTTTTATCCTCAATATATCCTACACCACTTCTAAATGGTGCATAAAATCTATCAATAATAAGTAGCACAGACTTGGGTCTTGAGAACTGTTTCAGGAGTTATCTTTCCTGAAGAAGCTTTGATTCCAAGTCCTTGACAGTCTTGGCTTGTTCTGCAATAGTATCAGTCTGATTATCTATTTTATTGGTTAAGTCCATGAGATTCAGTTATTGAATATCCAACTTTATGTTGGCCCTCTCCAATTGAAGAGGTACTATACTCAGAGACTCTAGTTCTTTGGCTTGTTCCTTAACTAGCTCTTTGCTTGTAATCAAAGCCTTCAACAACTTCTCATATTTGTCGATGAGTGTGTTGAAATCTGCTTCTGAATCTGAACCATGTTCACTATTATTGGAAGAGTGTGAACATGATTCATTCTCTGATGCTGATCTATAACCTATTATAAAACTAGTAGTAAGAGGTATTACCTTGGCAGAATTTGAACAATCCTGATCTTCTTCTTCTACTAGGGTCATCAGCCCTTGATCTGAACATTATTCAATATCACTGGATGACAGTGTGGTTCTTCTTCTGTTGTTTGCCTCATTAATTGCCATTAAACCCAAAAGAGTCTCCTCCTCTTCTGATTCATATGAATCTATCTCACTGTCTGAAAGAGTGGACTGCTTCTTGGCCAATAGGATTTTGTCAAAATTCTTGTGTTGTCCAGTCTTCCAATTTTTAGAATTTTTCTCCTTCCTTTTTACTGGGTAGTCAACAATGACATGCCCTTGCCTGTTACGACAATAGTAAACAAGATTAGTCTTAATGTGTTTATTATGAGAAGAACCATACCTGTCCACAGATTTCTTTTTCCCGGTTTTCTCTAAGTGATATGTCTTTTTGTGAGAAGAGTCTCCAACTAGACCATTCCAGCTATCCTGCCTTCTTCTCCTCGACATCTTCTTGAATTGTCTTAAGAAGAGTGGCAGTTCTTCTTCAGTCATGTCCCCTCCTAATAAGGAAGATTTTGTGCATTCTGAGACTACATCCTGTCTTTTTGAGGGAGCAGATTTCTCCCTGACTTTCCTGGATGTCTCAGCCTTTAGGGCCATAGACTTTTCTCTATTGAGTGTTCTTACAGAGTCTTCTTCAGACTTCGTGAGATTCAGCTATAGCTCATGAGACAACAGCTGGCCAAATAGAGCATGGAGGTCTATATTGGCTAAGTTGCCCATTTCTCTAATAGCACAAATCTTGATGTCACATTTCTTATTCAGGGACCTCAAGAACTTGTCATTGATTTAATAATTTGTGAAGCTCTTGTCATATTTTCTCATGTTGTTCACTATTCTGAAAAATTTCTCAAAGCTCTCAGCCACTTTGTCTTTCTTGTCTTGTCCGAAGGCTTCATATTGCTGGTTTAATAGAGATTTTTTATCATCTCTAACCTCATCAGTGCCTTCCATATATGCAATCAATGGTTCCCACATTTCTTTGGATGTTTTGCAATGAATCAAGCTTTGGAATACAGAATCATCTATAACACTGACAATTATGTTCTGAGCCCTCTTGTCCATAGAAGCCAGAATTATCTCATCCTTCTCCATCTTCATGTAGGTCTTAGGTGTTCTTATATTGGCATCAAGAATTGACACTTTCATAGGTATGAAAAGTCCTTTCAATACGATGATGTATATTCTTGGATCTGCAGCCTCCATGAAGAGTCCAAATCCCAAAGTTTTCTTTAGAGCAGACTGAGAGTTTGATGGAATGGTTTTCTCTTTGAGCCATAATTTGATCATTGTTAATCCTTAGGATTCTCACTAGGCTGTTATGTCTTCACAGTGAACCTCCCTCTGATACCAATTGTAAAGTGTTTGTTTAAGATGGGGAGTGACCTAGAGGGGGTGAATAGGTCTAATTCAAATCTTGGCTACTTTAAGTCACAGAAATTTCTTAGTGTGTTTATTAACACAACCACAGCATTCAAGAACACAGTTGATCTACTAAATATAACATATATCTAATTTAGCAATCACAACACAAATCACAACACATCATACAGTAGTTTTATAGTGGTTCCCTAATTTATGGGTACATCCACTTTTCCCCTTCGTATATCTAGCAATGATCCAGATTTGGCCAAACTTTTCCTTACTTTTCCTCAGATCCTTAGATCATACACCTAAGAGCCCAGCTGGCTCCTACAACTCAGATAAAATAATGTCCTACCTTAGATCCTCACGATCCTACAACTCAGGTTCCTCTTCAAAAACCCTACCTCAGAGTGCACCTTCACTCCTACTCCTCAGGGAAACTCTTGCCCTACAACCTCAGAACCTTCGAGTTACTACAACTCAGATAAATATCCACTTCTCCTACCTTAGGCTCATAGCCCTACCTCAACCTTTATAATTTAGGCTTATAACTAAGAGAAATCGATCTCCTACACCTCAGATATGCTAATAGATCTTACAAAATTATTATAACAGATAGAATTTGAGTTTTGAAATGTCACCCAGGAAGAATGAGACTGGTGACTTCTTCTTGATCAGATCTTGATGTGAAATCTTCTCCCTTAATCTTGATTATGAAGAAAAAGATTCAACCATTCTTGGCTTTTTCAAAGCTTCTTGAAGGATAAGGTAGGGTTGAACTTAGCTGGAGAAGATTGCAGTTGATTTACGATCTGCCTCCTTTCCACCTTCTGAATTCTATTAATTTGTTCTGTCAGACTTAGACGAGAAGAATAAGAATCATCGCACTTTGTTTTTGTTGTGTTGGTCTCCTTATATAGGCTTTGACAAGAGTGATCGGCTGCCCTAGTTAATCCACTGACATCTGACCGTTGTGATGGTTGTCGGAACTTCAGGCTTCAAATTCTTGACTTAGAAGAATTTCTGTCTTGAAAGATTCTGCATGAAGGTGTTAACACAGTTCTGAGTGTTGTCACTTCTGTACTTAGATTCTATCGACACCAGTCTTGGGTGTTGACACTTATCTTATAGGGATGTCGACAACAATCGAGTGTATCGACACTACTAGCTTCTTGTCTCAACACAACTTGTGTAAAATGTGTTGACAGTAGTCCTGAGTGTCGACATACTTCTGATTTCTTGACTTACGGTGTCGACCCAAGTCCTGGGTGTCGATATAGCTTGCTTCCAATCTCTACATAACTTGTGTGAAATGTGTCGGCACAGCTTGCTTCCTTATTTTAGCACTGCTTTTACAAAGGTGTCGACACTTGTCTAGTGTCTCAACACTTTTGTACTTAGTTTATTTTTTCTTCAACATAGAAACTGCACAAGTAAACTCAACATACATCAAATACAAATTTGTGAATATCATTGAGTTGAAAGGACTTCTTCAAATTAGGTATATAATTCCCAATGTACCCAATAGGTTGACTTCTTTTGAGGTGACTCTTGCAGTGGCGGTTCGCCGTACTGATGTGATTGATGTTGTGATGTGCCAGTAGGAGGCGGTGATCAAGAAACTAAAGGAAGAGAATGCTCGACTGATTTCTGAGCGGGAGGAGGTTGAGGCCGTGTGTGTAGCTATAGTGGCCGAGTATAAGTCTTCTCACGACTTTGAGGTGGAATTGTCCCGCATTGCAGAGGTGGCACGCTCCGAGATGATGGCGACGGAGGTTTATCCGCTTGTAGAGGATGATCGCGTAGCTGCATACTCCTTGGGCTTCGACAAGGGGTTTCGAGTGGCTCAGAGGCTTCCGGAGTGTGATACCCTGGGCGTGAAGGATGCTTTGGATGATGATGTTGATACTATCGTAGAGGGATGATCCTTGGGATGACTTCTTCCCAAGTTTGTTTTTATTTTCTTATTTTGCATTATAGGCGTGCTTTCGTATCGTTGCACGTTTTTGCTTTTTATGATGATATAGTTAATGCGACACCTTTCATTTGAGTGGAGACCCTTTTTATTTTTGGATCTGTTTACTTTGGTTGTATTTTTGGCGCACGTATTCTTCTAGATAGAGGTGCGCTTTGCTTGAGCATTGTTTGCATACTTGTATTTTTGGGAGATCCGTGATCGTTGAGGGTGCGGAGGCGACATATGTAACGCCCCTAGCCGATCCAACGTGACAGCGTCACGGCTCCGCTCTAGGCGACGCTACCGGGCTGCAGCCCAAGCACCCCAACCCCTCTCCATCCACAGGCGGGTTGTTGGTGGCCACAGCCTCCCTTTGATGAGGTAAACTCGATAGTCAAGCCCGCACTACGGGGACTTCCCAGGAGGTCACCCATCCCAGTACTACTCCAGCCCGAGCACGCTTAACTATGGAGTTCTTTCAACTCTCATCACCAATTGAGCTGCAGCTCAATTGGTGATGAGAGTTGAAAGAACTCCATAGTTAAGCGTGCTCGGGCTGGAGTAGTACTGGGATGGGTGACCTCCTTGGAAGTCCCCGTAGTGCGGGCTTGACTATCGAGTTTACGTCATCAAAGGGAGGCTGTGGCCACCAACAACCTGCCTGTGGAGGGAGAGGGGTTGGGGTGCTTGGGCTGCAGCCCGGTAGCGTCGCCTAGAGCGGAGCCGTGACGCTGTCACGTTGGATCGGCTAGGGTCGTTACAATAAAAGTGCACGTATTCTTCTAGATAGAGGTGCGCTCCTGGGAAGTCCCCGTAGTGCGGGCTTGACTATCGAGTTTACCTCATCAAAGGGAGGCTGTGGCCACCAACAACCCGCCTGTGGAGGGAGAGGGGTTGGGGTGCTTGGGCTGTAGCCCGGTAGCGTCGCCTAGAGCGGAGTCGTGACGTTGTCACGTTGGATCGGCTAGGTACGTTACAATAAAAAGTGCACTTTTATTGTAACGTCCCTAGCCGATCCAACGTGACAGCGTCACGGCTCCGCTCTAGGCAACGCTACCGGGCTACAGCCCAAGCACCCTAACCCCTCTCCCTCCACAGGCGGGTTGTTGGTGGCCACAGCCTCCCTTTGATGAGGTAAACTCGATAGTCAAGCCCGCACCACGGGGACTTCCCAGGAGGTCACCCATCCCAGTACTACTCCAGCCCGAGCACGCTTAACTATGGAGTTCCTTCACTTCTCATCACCAACTGAGCTGCAGCTCAATTGGTGATGAGAAGTGAAGGAACTCCATAGTTAAGCGTGCTCGGGCTGGAGTAGTACTGGGATGGGTGACCTCCTGGGAAGTCCCCGTGGTGCGGGCTTGACTATCGAGTTTACCTCATCAAAGGGAGGCTGTGTCCACCAACAACCCGCCTGTGGAGGGAGAGGGGTTGGGGTGCTTGGGCTGCAGCCCGGTAGCGTTGCCTAGAGCGGAGCCGTGACGCTGTCACGTTGGATCGGCTAGGGTCGTTACAACATACCCCTGCTAACCCTTACCTTGAGCGAGAATGGAGGGGAACCTTTATTCGTACCCTTAGTAGAACAAAAGTTTGTTCATGCAGAGGGGGCGGGGAGCCATTGCATGCTCATTCCTTATGGGGACTGGAGTCCGTCCTGGTGAGTGTGGCGAAGATACTTTATTCGTTTATGCCTCAGGAGAACCTGGGTTCATCCAAGTGGATGGGACGAAAAGCCTTTGTCTGTTCATGCCTCAGGAGGACCTAGGTTCATCCAAGTGAAGGTGGTGAATAACCTTTGTTCGTTAGTGCCTCAAGAAGACCAGGGTTCGTCCAAGTGGAGGTGGAAAAAACCTTTGTTTGTTCGTGCCTCAAAAGGACCGAGGTCCGTCCAGGCGGAGGTGGCGAAGAACCTTGTTCGTTTGCACCTCAAGAGAACCGAGGTTCGTCTAAGTGGAGGGGACAAAGAACATTTGTTTGTTCGTACCTCAGGAGGACCGGGGTCTATCCGGGCAGAGGTGGCGAAGAACCTTTATTCGTTCGCGCCTCAGGAGAACCAGGGTTTGTCCAAGTGGAGAGAACAAAGAACCTTTGTTTGTTCGCGCATCAGGAGGATTGGGGTCCGTCTAGGTGGAGGTGGTGAAGAACCTTTGTTTGTTCGCACCTCAAGATAACCAGGGTTCATCCAAGTGGAGGGGATGAAGAACCTTTATTCATTTGTGCCTCAGGATGATCGGGGTCCGTCCGAGTGGAGGTGGCGAATAACCTTTGTTCGTTTGCGCCTTAGGAGAGTCGGGGTTCATCCAAGCAGATGTACAGATGAACTTTTGTCCATCTCACCTAGGAGGTACAAGCAGACCTTTATCTGTCTCATCTGGGAGGACCGGGTGGAGGTGCAGAAAGACTTTCGTCAATCTCTCCCGGGAGGTGTAGAAAGGCTTTTGTCAATCTCTCCTTAAAATGGTTTGTTTGCGGTGGAAGAAAAAAATGGATGTCGTATTATTGAAAAGAAATATACAGTTGCCGTGAGTCCACCTAGGGGTATGCAAAAATAACCAAATAACTGAGAACCGGATCGGAATCGTACCGAACCTAGAAGTTCTGGTCAGTTCTTAAGTTTCTCTGTTCGATTCTGGGTCCAAAATTTTCAATACCGACTACTTTATTCGGCTCTCGGTTCTTACACTTGGGTACTCATAACTGACCCGAGAACTGAGTTATTGAATTTATGTGTCAAAAATATATTAGTGGTGAGCAAGAGGCTTTTGAAAGAGATTGATAAATAATTAGCTTGATAGAGATATTTCATGCGTAATTTTATAAACTATTTACTCATGTTTTGACAATGTTGAATTTTTGCTTATTTGTTAGAATCTTTGAATGTGAAATGTTGTATGATGAGATTATTTAATATAATTATTAATCAAAAAAACCCTTATGATTTTGGAGTCATGCAAGCTTAAGTTCTCTTAATTTCTTCGATTTATAAACATTGATTTTGCATTTATTTTTTCCTAGTGCAACATATTTACACACTAAATTTAAGGAACCAAGAACCGAAGCGGAACCGAACTGGAACCGAACCAATATTTTTCGTTCGGTTCTGGTTCTACAATTTAGAACAGTGGGTCGGTTCCAATTCCAAAAATTTGAACCGAATCTATATGGGTCGGTTCTTAGTTCTGAGTGGAACCGAACAGAACCGAACTGATCCAAGTTACACCCCTAAGTCCACCTTCAAGGCTTATTCTTCAAGACGGAAATAGGGAAAGCAGCAAAAAGTAGAGGCACGTCAGCTTAGGCCTTGCTCAGACTTCCTTGTCGCTGGTCCTACCCAGGATACGCTTGCTGAAGGTAGGAAATTCATGTTGCCTGCTGATCGCCTCACGCGACACCTACTCCACCCGGGGTGACTAACTTCGGTGCCAGGTGAAGAATTGATGGAAATGCCTTGAAGAGCGTCTGGTGTGGCTGACCGAAAATTGCGTTGTACGCAGAATTGGAGTTGACTACTATGAACTGGATGTCCCGGGTTACTTACCTCGAGAATTCCCCAAGAGTGACGAGGAGAGTGATTGTTCCCTGCAAGAGTACATGAGCGTTGTCGAAGCCATATAGCAGTCTAGTTGTCAGCTCGAGGCGTTCTAGTGGGATCCTCATGCTGAGAAGCGTGGATTCGAACAAGATGTCCACTGAGCTCCCACTGTCGAGCAATATTCGCTTGACCCTGAATCAAGGATCGTTGATTTCTACATTGATGATGAGGGGGTCTTGGTGTGGCATGCGCACACCTTTCTGGTCCTCATCCATGAAGCTGATTGCAGTATCCCCTTGTGGCCTTGGGTATTGTGGGCTCTTCACGCACTGAACGATGAAGAGGATTTGGAAGGGAGAGTCGACGATGGTTCTGACTTCCCCGACCATTTGTCTGCCCCCTACATGCCTTGGCATGGCGAGGGCTGTTCTCATCCCAGTTGGTGTGATAGGGGTTGATTGGGTGCTTGCTTTTGCAAGTAACTCCCTAGATGCCCTTGTCAGATGAGGCGCTCAATCTCCTCCTTCAGCCTGGTGCAGTCCTCCGCGATGTGCCCATTCCTGCCGTGAAACTGGGAGTATTGTGTTTGGTCCCCTCGGTTCTGGGGCAACAACTTTTGGCGTCGGAGCATACCAGAGTCTTGGATGGCCATGAGTACCTATGCCCTGGTGGTATTCAACGGGATAAATTCTCAATGCCTGCTGGGTCCTTGGTCCCGGTGAGAATTGTTGTGGTGGTCATCGTTCTGACGGTGTGTTGGAGGAGCGAGTTCCAACTCCCTTTTCCGCTTAGAATACCCTTCAAATTGTTGGTGGTGGGCTTTGATGGCTTTAACGGCTGCGATTTGTTCTTCGACCCAGTGAACAAGGTTGACGTAGCTGGGGATTGTCTCCCTCATTAGGGCAGAGTAGAATCTGCTTGGGTGGAGTCCTTCGAGGAAGGAGCCGCAGAGAAGCTCCGGGTCTACTCCTAGGATCTGTCGTGCCTTGGAGGTGAAGTGAAGGAAGAAATCCTTGAGAGATTCTCCCTCGTTTTAGAGGTTGTTAGAGAGATGTGAGGGATCTCTAACGATCCGTCGATTAGATATGAACTGATTGACGAAAAGGAGGGTGAGCTCGCCAAAGTTGTGGATTGCCCCCTTTCACAGGGAGTGGAACCACGTGTGTTCTTTCCCCTTCATAGTAGTGGGGAAGACTTGACACAGCAGTTGATCCGGCACTCTGAAGAGGCGCATGATTGTCTCGAAATGATTTAGAGCTCTAATGGGTCCTCTCCTCCATCGAAGGCCTAGAAATGTGGTAGCTTGAACCCGTGTGGGACGGGGTGCGCCATGACTTGAGGAGAGAGCGGGGACCCATGGTAGAAGGGGCAACATGCATTTATAGGGCGGCGCCGTTCCTGGGAGTACTCTTCCTCTATCATGTCTCGGACCTCTTAGCGGGTGAGTCTGTGGTTGCCTTGTTGGGCATGTACTTCCATTGGTTGAGGGTCGGGTTGAGCATCGGCTCGGGGATCTAGCCTCCGAGGGGCATGCATAGTTCTTGCTTCGTCAGAGAGTTCTTCGATGAGGAGATCCTCCAGGTGGGTCGTGCCCTAACAAGGGACGAGCTCTAGGGCTGCCTCTGGTCGCGCCTAACACGCATTTCCCACACGAGGAGGGTTGAACACTTTAATCCTCTATAAGAGGGTGAGCATTTTAGTCTGACATTCCTCCATCAGCCAGGCACTCTCTTCTAACGTATCTGTGGGATTGACAGCGGCGGTCATTCCATTGGGTAGCGGAGCGTTGCCCCGAGTGGGTTGGCCGTGGGTGCTTTAGGGCGCTCTTCTGCGGTCGTATTATTAGTAGTGCACACACTTATTCTAGTTATTGCTGCTAGTCGGAGAATGCTGAGATTTGGTAGAGCTTCTAGGAATACTTTCCCATTGACAACGCCAAACTATTGCGGGTCACCCGGCTTTTTACCCGGTCCGTAGAATTGGACAGCCTTAGCTCGGAGTCGAACCAGGCGCGCATACAATTAAATAAAACCGCAACAAATGACAAGAAGGCTTCTTGATGTGGAAAATCGGGAAAGGGTGAGAACCCACATGGTCAAATCTGTGTCGAGCCAAATTCCACTAGATCTCGTGTGTTTACAAAGGTTGGAGTTTGATCTCAGAGGGTGACAGGGTGCTACTCCGTTACAAATATAGAGAATGAAATGCGACGAGGAGGAAATGACTAAGTCCTCGGAGCCTCGATAGAAGCGTTCTGGCCTTGAGATGACGTTGAACTCACAGAAACTCGGTGGAAGCGTTCCACCAGAAAAATCTTCTAAGTTCATTTAGCTTCTAGAGGGAGCGCTCTCGTTGATGCGGAGCCTAGATGGGAGCGCTCTCGCGGAGACGGTTGACATCACTTGAGGTGTGAGGAAACCATAACTTAAGGAGGAGAGTGGAGTGAATTCATGGGCGAAGAATCTGTCTAAGTCCATGGAGCCTCTAGAGTTATTTGACTTGAAATGCAGCACATTACATCTCCCTAATTTCCTCATTTTTATAGCTACATGTGCTCCGATACGAACTTTCTATGTGAATGTTTTGTTGTGTTTAAATGTACACACTCGACCCTATTTCTTTCATTATTGTGTTTCTTCCACATGTTTTTGGGTGTAGATGATGATGTCATATCGCTGTGTATTTGTGGTATTGATTGATGGAATCACGTGTGTATTATTTCTGTTTGTATTGTCATGTGTTTTCTGGATGGTCACGGTGGTGATTGTGCAAGCGAGTGATTTGTGCTGGCGAATGATGTCGCTCCATTTCGATCTTTCAGATTACTAATTTTGTCGAAATGACGAGAGTGCCCCTTCCCCTGGGTAGTTAAGGCGGCTCAGGTAAGGTGCCCAAAGTAGGCGGCGGCGACGGGTGGCGGCGGCGGCCGAAAGCGGCAGAGGACACAGTTGGAGGCATGGGCCGCCGGTGGCACGCGAGCGCGATGCGTGCGACGCACTCGACCGCGCGAGGTGAGTCCTGGGGACCACACAGGATGACAGGGAGTGGCCTTTGGGTCGCACAGGATGACCGGGTGCGGTCGTGCGGGGGGGGGGGGGGGGCTTCCGCGTGGGCCCGCCGCACACGGTCTTGCGTGATGCACACGCACAGGCCGTGCACGTGCAGGACGCGTGCACGTATAGGCCATGCGAGCGCTCACGCAGGCCTTGCGAACGCACATGCAAGCCACGTGGTCGCACGTGCTGACCGTATGGGGCGTGGACGTGCGCACTCGGGTGCGGGCCTGACGCGTTCTCCTGGTCTTCTCGAGTGCTTGCGGTTCTCTGCGTGCTACTGGTCTAGTTAGGCTCCCTTATACTTGGTCCAGCTCGGCTCGAAAATTTCATAGGGATCCTATCAAGCCTATTGAAACATCAATCACAAATATGAAACGGACAAAAGAAAAAAAGTGTTTTAATTTCTTAGAGATTATTAGCTACATCTAGGAGATCCCAGGACAAACTCAAGAGTATATAGTAACTTCCACTCTTAAATCAAGTGATGTGCTAGGTTCATTGGAAGAAGCAGTGGCGGAACTAGGATTTTGAAGTCACACGGGCACAATCTAAGTACTGTCAATTCAGGGGGTTCGGGGGGTAGCGCACCCTGAGCGGGGGTTCGGGGGCAGCGCTCCGAAATTTTTTTTTTGCATGCTCTGAAAACGTGAAATAATAGTTTCTGTTGTAATAGTATCGACAAAGATATGGTCTGTTGTAATTTCTAAAGATAGAGGGATGCAACATGTAATTATGCTAACTCCTAAGGGAGTTTGGGTAATTAATAGTAATAAAAACATCAAAATAAAAGGAGGAGAAAAGCTACCAAGAAAGCTACTATTTTTCCAGTTCCTGTCATAGCTTTTGCAAAAAACATCTTTGCCTAAAAAGAACACGATAAATAAAATAAAATACTACAATAAGAAGAGCATTACAGTTATCCATAATGCTTTAATGTAGAAAGCAGTAGTAAATAGCTAAAAAAAGAAAAGCATAAGGGTGTATACACATGGACTGATCATCATTATAAACAATCATCTCGTCCCAACTAGTTGGAGTTAATTTTATGAATTCTCATTTTCCACTCATTCACATTTACCTTAGGTCTGCTCCTTCACATATATCATACTTCTAAATTAATTATATCTACTCACCTAAGTGGTATATTTTCTAAATTTTGTGGGGCATACCAAAACCAGTTTCATTATAATAATGGGCTCCACCTCATCGCTAAAAAGTGAAATTGTGCAAATACATTTTATAAATGTCAGATTATTTTAGCTTTCACTTTGTTTTAAATTTTTTTGACACTTAAATAAAGGCAAAGGTTTCTATGGCTGAAAGGATAAAAGTTCTCAAAAAAAATAAAAGATCACTAAGGCAAAGGATGCATGGACAAATACTTTATGCAATTATGCTTGATCTTTTATTTTTTTGAGAACTTTTATCCTTTCAGCCATAGCAACCTTTGCCTTTATTTAAGTGTCAAAAAATTTAAACAAAGTGAAAGCTATAATAATCTGACATTTATCAAATGTATTTGCATAATTTCCCTTTTTAGCAATGAGGTGGAGCCCATTATGATAATGAAACTGGTTTTGGTATGCCTCACAAAATTTAGAAAATATACCACTTAGGTGAGTAGATATATTTATTTTAGAAGTATGATATATGTGAAGGAGTAGACCTAAGGTAATATGGATAGAAGTTGTTCGAATTAATTTGTGTAATTTAGATTTAACACCTCTATCATTTAATGTGAATGAATGGAAAATGAGAATTCATAAAATTAACTCCAACTAGTTGGGACGAGATGTGTGTTTATAATGATGATCAGTCCATGTGTATACACCCTTCTGCTTTTCTTTTTTTTAGCTGTTTATTACTGCTTTCTACATTAAAGCATTACGGATAAATGTAACGCTCTTCTTATTGTAGTATTTTGTTTTATTTATCGTGTTCTTTTTAGGCAAAGATGTTCTTGCAAAAGCTAGGACAGGAACTGACAAAACAGTAGCTTTCTTGGTAGCTTTTCTCCTCCTTTTCTTTTGATGTTTTTATTACTATTAATTACCCAAACCTCCCATAGGAGTTAGCATAAGTACATGTTGCATCCCTCTATCTTTAGAAATTACAACAGACCATATCTTTGCCGATACTATTACAACAAAAACTATTCTTTCACGTTTTCAAAGCATGCAAAAAAATATTTCGGGGCTCTTCCCCCGAACCCCCGCTCAGGGTGCGCTGCCCCCCGAACCCCCTGAATTGATAGTACTTAGATTGTGCCCGTGCGACTTCAAAATCCTAGTTCCACCACTGGTATCAAATAAGGCAAAGACCGCCTCTTTTGGTGAAGACTCGATGGGACTTCATTCCGACAACCCTGCTAGGATCCCCTCGCAATATTGAAGTTGTTGGGGACAAAAATGTCTCCAACCTCCAAACTCAGCCACAAACCTTTAAAGCGCGGAGTAATAAGAGACTGCAAGCAACCAACTGCTAGCCACAAAGAGTTGGACATAGAAGTGAGGGGAATGAGAAATTTGCCATGAACAGTTACACAAAATTGCCCGCAACGACAACTCCATATTGGATCGTGAAGCACACTTTGAGGAGGGAGGTTGAATAAGGGTTTTAAAAAAATCAAATTTGTTCAAGATTAATAAGAACTTGACTTAACTCAATTCAAAACTTAGCAATAAATCTATTTATAAAGAAAAGAGAGACAATATTTTATTGCTGACAAATGTGATTACAAAACATGATTTCAGTAATGCTAGAAATAAAGGCGATGAGTGGAATTTTTTTTGTTTTCTATGTGGATTTGCTCCTCGAACCAATTTTCCTTACCCTATCTCTCCATATATCCATAGATAAGCGCCAAACCACATTTTAGATCTATAATATAAGTCTAGTTGCCTACAAAAGAGGTGACTTGCCCCCTAAGCTACACGAATTTAGTTTCCAATACATAGGAGAATTCATCTATGCTAGAAGAAAGATTAACAAAAAATAAAAGAAAAATACAAGAGAGATATCAAATAAATTCTAGAAACAAAACTCCTTAATAATGCTTTTGAATGCACTGACAATAGAATGCAAGAGATCATCAATGTAGAGGTGGTCGGCCTTCGTGTTGAATAAGATTTGATGAAATCGCCTTCAAATTCTCCTTTTATAGATTGAGTATACTCAAGGGACTCTTCTGGAGGTCTGGAATGAAGTCTTTCTTTTGAATATTTGTCGATGCACACTGTGTTTTTGCAATGAGGCGAATGGCCCTTTGTTTAAAGTCAAACAACTATCATCAGAGGTAGCCTCTACCGTGATGTGGTATCTTTAGGAAATAATTTTCTCGCTCTGGAATGGAAAGTCGATTCGTATTTTAGGTAAACACTATCTCTGCGCAGTACGACCTATCGCCCCGCAGTATCCCATTATTCTATTGTCGCCAAAATGAGATAATCTTCTTTATTTGGCTCCTCCATTTATAGTTAATTGATGGGCTTGCCAATGATTTAACACTGGTGATATGGTTATTCACGACACGGTACACCTTTCTAAAATAAGCTTTACTTCTCCCTCTAAGGCTTCTTCAAAATATCCCTTGCTAGCTATCCATCTTGAACAACAGTTACCTTAAGCGATACCATCTACTATGGCATAGTAGTTGCAATTATTTTAGCTTGATTGTTCTGAATGAATTTGCTTGTACTTGCCTTCATTATACCTATATTATTCACACACTAAGAAACATCAGCAAGATATATGAAACACAAGTTGGAATTTGTTATTCTCAAACCAAGTAATGTGGAACTCATGTTCTAACAAACACCACAATTTTATAAATAAGAAATCTCATAATGAAAAATCAATGAATAATACAGGTGCTTTGTTTATAGTAGTGTGCAATGAATAGTAATCAAGAAAATAGGTTTGAAGAATGATTAGTTAAGTATGATCAAGTATAAGTTATATGTGTTAGAAATTTTACTTTTATAATAAAAATTATTTTCAGTTTTCCTTTAGATATAAACAATATAATATTTTAATGGAGTTTTCTAAAATGAAAAAACAAATATTTAGAAAGACATGAAATTAAATATAATAAAAAGTTAAGGAATCGAGACTGGGTAAGGTGTGTGATCACTGCCCTAAAGAAGTGACACCACCCTCCGGCAGAGTTTTCAACTAATGCTCACTTCTCCAAGGTACAACACCCGGCTAAATACCGAAACACCAATGTGCGCGGACACCGAAGAAGCACAGAGCACTCGAATTTCCACTGGATGAAGCAAATATAAAATATCTAGAAAATATAATATTAGATATAAGAGTATAGAAAGAAAGATGAGAAAATACTGTGTGTGTATATATATATCATATTTTGAGAACTATTTATAAGCTAAATGATCAATCTCATAAGTTACAGAAATATTTAATGTATTAAATTATGATAATTAATAATAAATATTAATTATGTATTATTATTATTAATGTTTGTAACATCAAATATTTCATTCTTTGATAATATAATATTTAATATTATTTATATATGTTATGTTATAGTTAATTTTATAATTAATATAGTATTTATTAAATATTTAATAAAAATAACATTAAACGTTTATAATATTAAACGAATGTAACATATCATAAGAAAATTTTTAATTCATATATCATAAATGAAATAACTAACTTTTATTGATATATATATTAGAAAATACATATTTTATCATATGTGAGAGATTATGATGCTCATATGATTATTTTGAGCCTTTTTCCATTAAGTGAATAAAAAATTACAACAATCCCCCACAAAAGCAAAAAATATCAAATAATAGATTATTAATAAATAAATAAATAAAATTATTTGCTTCATCCAGGTGTATCTAATGCAATGGGTATAGGTGAAATGATTATCTTGAACCTACACTTAGTATTTATCATCTCTATTGAATAATATAACATGCTAGAACCCTTAAATTATATTCTTTTGACCAATAGATAAAATAAGCATACACTAGATTGGTAATTCTTTGGGTTATGGCAGTGGGCGCGTTAATGACCATGCATATCTCTTAATTTTCATGGAGGTTATTAGGGCTCAGCTCAAATCCCAAAGTCACAGCCTCACGACTACCCCATATAGGTGATGCCTTAAAAGATATTCGTAACACATATCTCACAAAATTATGCCATTGGTAGCCATTAAGGGCTAAACATCACAACTTATACCATTACGTGAAGCACTTTTGTAACACCCCAACCTATTTTAACAACCAAACAGTTGTCCGGACGGATCCAACGATAAGAAGTAAATTAAGAAATAGTATTAAAACTGGTACATATCAAGCATAAATGAAAAAGAACTGAAATGAAAGCTTACTTCAAAAGTTGAAATTGAAATTCGGGGTAAAAGTGTACCTCATCAAGCTGAATTTCACAGAGCCATAAGAAAGAAAAGAATCAAACCATAGAAAAGTTGAAATACTACACAAAGTCTGGTACAAACACAAATTTCTAAACATTAATATTACATGTGTCTAAAATTAAACATCAACGTACTAAAATTAAAACAACAACCAAAGGGAAAACAAACTACAGGAGTAACTCTAATATCACGTTCATCCTAGATGCAGTTTTCCACCTGAGTCCCATGTAAAAACATGCCCAAACAGGTCAGGCCAAATGGAGAGTAAAAGAATCTATTCCTCCTAGTGACACTATTTTTTTTTGAAATAAACGTATGTATGCTTTTAAAAAATACTTTTTTGTGTTATAGAAAATCTGTATGGTACGGTGTTATGCATGATTTTTTAAAATAAGAGTAGCAAGATAAATAACTATTCTAATAAAACATGTGTTGAGCAGTTTACTCAAGTTCTGAATAATTTGGTTAATTAGAAGTTTCTAAGGTTCAGTCTAAACTTGAGTTTTAAATTTACTTATGGTTGTCCTTCAGAATGACCCTAGGAAGAGTAGCTTCTATCGTGCAATACTAATCTAACGATCTGAGTCCTACTAACGAACTCAAGTGTTCTAGTGTCACACGATCATAGACTCAATCTACTAATTTGCTAAAACGGGATAACATCTCCCAAATACTGAAACTCATAAGGTACACTACACCACATGAGAAAAATAGTGTGCCTCTATCAAACATGGGAGGAGACCTCAACCATGCCCACTAACCATATTTTATCTACTACTACTCTACTTGGGAAAATATATGCATTATAATGTCAGTTCATCATATTGGTTTATTCGACTAGAAAACATATTATTGAAGTCAATAACTCATGTTCATAAATCTTTACAATCATTTTTAAAATGAGGTTCATATGATCTAACTGTTTGGGATGTTTATAATTTAATTTTGGACCACATATAGTAACTACGGGATAGTAGAACTACTAGTCCCTAACAACAGTAGCAGTTCGATGCATCAATATTAATTTTATTGATTTACATATTCCACTACTATACAAGATATTTGATATGTCTAGCCAAAATGAACAAGGATTTCTTACAGCAGTATTGCGTCGTTCATAAACTTGACGTGGCGACATGACACCTCTTAGTTTAACTCGTGTCTCTCGAAACCTTTTTCTATTTACACAAATTCAATCTTTGATCTGAAGAGAAAATAACACTCTATTTAGTGGACAGTCAAATTCCTAGGGTTTGGAAATTATCACCCCCAACTCTCACAGATTAGCCAAAGAAGAGAATAAAAATTTTACAAGTACAACACTGGACTGAAACCAACCCCTACCCATAATAGAATTTAAAAATTACAAAATCCCCTATTTTATGGAATGAAAAATTATGATTGCTTACTATGAGGGGAAAATGTACCTAGAAGAATAGGCTGTCCCTTGAATTGAAGGAGAAGTCTTCAAAACCCCTGTTAATGAAAAAGAGCACAACCGAAACGGAAAACTTTAACCCTCATCTCATCAAACAACTGGGAAATAAGGAGGGCCAAAAAGAACGAAGAGAGAAGTCGCTTCTCACCTAGATAAGAGACGAAGAAACGACAACCAGACGTTACCGATCGGAACCCCTTCTAAATGGGTAGAACGAGCAGAAGGGGGCCATCCAACCTTCTTAGGAAGTAACAAGGTCTCACATTTCCGATGGGAGAGAAGAGCCGATGCTGGAAACGAGTGAAGGGTGCTCCTGAGCAATATCTAGGGCTTTCGCTCGACTGAGAAGAGAGAAGAGACTCGAGATTGGTGGTTCCTATAACTATCGAGAGGAGTTACGCCAAATAAATACGGGAGAGCCAGTTCTAAACTTTTTTTCCCTAAATGCCACTTGGGAGATTGATGAGTACAATTATGATAGGCTTTTTACTATCATAATTGTAATTATGTCCACTAGTTTCTACCTCCTTATGCAGTAATTTCGCGAGAATAGTTAGGAATTTGCCTTATCATGAGTAGAAGAGCACAAATTAGGAGTTTCTATTATTTCATGTATTAAGCTGTCTATTGATTCCTTTATTTTTATAATTCAGGTATTGCTAACTAGTGGAGCTAGAAGTCTTGGAGCAAACAGAGGAGTTCACGGATTCGACATGGCTTATGACAGGACAAGAATGGGGCGTATATGGGTAGGCACACGCCCGTGTTGCCTACTCGTGTCCTAGCCGGGATGGAATAGAAGAAACTGAATGAAATAGACAGAGCACCACACTGGTTGGAACACGCCCATGTTCCCACCCGTGTCCTTTTCGGGACAAACCCAGTTTCGGCTGCCACCCAACCCGTGTGCGAAGAACACGAAGAACAACACGACTGTGTCTGTACCCGTGTCATCTGACACGGCCGTGTCCATACCCGTGTCATCTGATACGACCCACTACAGACACGCCTGTTCGTGTGGAACTACGCAAGAACCGTCAACATGGCCTGTGACACAGCCGTGTTGGAACCCGTGTCCGACCCTGTTTGCTAGGAGACTATAAAATACCTGTAGAAAAATTAGTGAAGAACTTTTAGATCATTTTTCATTGGGAGAACTTCTGGAGCATGGGGGTGGAGCATCCAAGATAAGGAGGATTTGAAGGGTATTTTTGTATGCATTTAATCTTTCTTGTATCCCTCTTAATCTTTCCTTTCTCTTGGTGATTCAACTTTATTTATCATTTATTTCACATGAACCTTTAAATTGAACAATTTGGTAATCATATATCATATTGTTTTCATCAAATTTGTGTTATTTTATTCGTATTTAGATCTTCAAACAAAGAGTTTTATCCTAGTTATGAATTGTTTATTTGCTTTACATCAATTTCAACTTTTTAGATTGAGAAATTGGAAAGTTGTGTTGATCTTAGTATGTTCATATTTAGGTATTATCTCTCTTTGTAATTCAAATTCCATGATCGAGAGATATGTTGTTTGGATAATTGGAATATGAATAAATGGATTCATGGTATTTTAGAGATATGATTTCATGAATTTATGTAGTAGATAGGGTGCTTCATTTAATGCAAATTTGAGTGTTGTAAATTGTTCGTGAGAAAATTTACTAACTTAGGTTTGGATTTTGAATTGCTCGAGATAGAATTTGATAATTGTTTAACCCTTACAATACACGAATTTGATAGTCTTGTTATTTCATGATTACATAGAATTGAGTCAATGAATTAATATTTTCATGTGAATTCTCTTAGACTTTCGGCCTTTTATCATCTTTAATCCCCCAATATTTATTTATCCAAGTAGTTATAATTAGTTTAATTTAGGTTAAAAATCCGTTTTAATTATAGGCATGATAATAGAGTGAGGGTGAGTACGAGTACTTGAAAGGACCCTGTGGAATATGACACGAGATGTAGATTTCTCCTATACTATGATAGATAGGTGCACTTGCCTGAAGGTTAAATCAGTCTAGTTTATGTCCATCTACATAGTTTATACTAGAGTGTAAAATGAATCTACATCATATTATTACTTGTTAGCAAAAGAAATCATCAAGTTTTTTTGCGCCGTTGCCGAGGAACTTTTTAATATTTTGAAAGCCTAAACTTTATTAATCTGCCAATTTTTGTTTAGTAATATATAACTGTAAATTAGTATGGAATAATTATATCTCTTAATCTTTGTTTTATAGTCTGTTAGTCTATGACCAGGGGCAGAAATTCTAGGCTAGCACCATTTCGTCCTGACCCAGAGCGAATTATTCATAACACTAACCAAAGAGATGTGGGAATTAATACCACAGACATTTCAAACGAACTATTAGAAGAGGAGACAATGAACCAAGGAGAGCATCATCCAGAAGATTTAGATACCATGGCAAACCAAAATGAGCAAACTATGTCTGACTTTGCTAGACCTAATCTCCAAGGAACTGGGCCAAGTATCGTTAGACCGCCAATAGTCACTAATAATTTCGAGTTGAAGCCTAGTGTTATACAGATGGTTCAACAGTATGTCCAATATGATGGCCTACAAGATGAAGATCCTAACACCCACTTGGCCAGATTCTTGGAGATATGTGACACATTCAAGATCAATGGCGTTTCCAATGATGCATTCGATTGAGATTGTTCCCTTTTTCACTAAGGCATAAGGTGATGCAGTGGCTTAACTCACTACCTAGAGGGTCGATTGCTACTTGGGATATGATGGTTGAGAAGTTCTTAATGAAGTATTTTCCGTCGGCAAAGACTGCAAAGCTAAGGAATGACATCTCTACGTTTATTTAATTGGAATCTGAATCGTTGTACGATACATGGGAATGATTCAAGGACCTTTTAAGAAGATGTACCCATCATGTATTACCTTCTTGGATTCAGATTCAAACCTTCTACAATGGTCTCAATCCAGCCACTAAACATATGATTGATGTGTCTAGTGGAGGCACCATGAACAACAAGACACCTGAAGCGGCTCAGTAGTCGATAGAAGACATGGCTATGAACAACTATCAATGGACTACTGTGAGACAAAATCTTAACAAGCCTGCAGGAATTTATGAATTGGATGTCGTCACCGCCTTAACCATTCAAGTGGAGAAGCTTCACCAGAAGATGGATAACCTTTCCTTAGCATCACCCTCCATGGCACCTCAATAATGGGACCCTTCATATAATTTAATTCCTGGTTGTGAACCTCAAGTACAAGAGCATGTTTACTATATGGGCAACAATATTAGACCTCCTTTCAACCAAGAAAACAACCCATATAGTTCTACATACAATCCTGGATGGAGGAACCACCCCAATTTCTCTTGGGGAGGGAAAGGAAATCAAGGCAAGCAACCTATATTTGGACAACTGCAACAACCAAAGCAAAGGAAGCCAACATTAGAAGATGTGCTTACCAAGTTCATGCAAACTACCGATGTAGACTTCTGGAATCAATAGGGCTCGATTCGGAATTTGGAGAACCAGACTGGACAGCTCGCAAGGATGGTATCTGAAAGGTAACAAGGAACACTTCCGGGTAATACTGAGACAAACCCGAGAGAACATGTAAAAGCCATTCAATTTAGGAGTGAAAAGGAGTTACAAGGCCCAAGGCTTAAGAAGGAAGCACCCCAAGTGGATTCTAGCGGCAAAGGACCAAGCGAGATGAACGTGCAACCAATGGAGTATCAACCAGCAGTACCATACCCAGCAAAGCTTAGCAAGGAGCACATGGATGTGCAGTATGGTAAATTTTTATCTATGTTTAAATAATTACATGTCAATTTACCTTTTTCTGAAATGATTCAAATGCCTAAGTATGCTAAATTTCTTAAGGATTTAATTTCAAATAAAAGGAAAATAGAGGAATTATCTTTAGTAACAATTAGTGAGGAATGTTCCGTTATTTTACAAAACAAACTACCACAAAAACTTAAGGATCCAAGTTCATTTTCAATTCCATGTTGAATCGGTGATTTACAAGTAAATAAAGCTTTAGAGGATTTAGGAGCAAGTATAAATTTAATGCCTTACAAACTATATTTGAAACTAGGTCTAGGAGAACTTAGCCCAACTAGAATGAGTATTCAACTAGCAGATCGATCGGTTAAGTACCCTAGAGGAATAGTGGAGGATGTATTGGTTAAGGTAGAGAAGTTTATATTCCCTGCCGATTTTGTTATTCTAGATATGGATGAAAATATCGAAGTACCACTCATATTAGGTCGTCCATTCTTAGCTATATCTAGAGCTCTTATTGATGTTTTTGATGGTAAGTGAGTTTTGCTAGTAGGGGAAGATGAAGTCACTGTTCAAATAGGCAATACAATGAAACAATTCTTAGATAATGATGATTATTGCTATTTTTCTCATGGTGTTGATAACTTTATGACTTCTATGCATTCCAATTTATATTATAGAGATCCTTTAGAAATTTGCATCACTAACTATTATCTAGAAGATGAAAAAAATGAAGACATTATTGAACATTTATTTTTTTCTAGATAATTGCGTTTCGATGAATAGAACTATTGAATATAGTTTGATTACACAAGGAGATCGTGAAGGTCTTAAGAATAATACTATGGATCCACCGAAAGTAGAACTAAAAAATTTACCGGATCATCCTTAGTATGCATTCTTAGGAGCTAATTCTTCTTACCCAGTTATTATCTCTTCCAAACTTTCTAATACTAAAAAAGCTAAATTAATAACTGTGCTAAAGAAATATAAAGTTGCAATATCATGGCAAATATCTGATATAAAGGGTATTAATCCTAGTTTTTGCACTCACAAAATCCTTTTGGAAGAAAATTATAAATCTTCTATTCAACCACAACGTAGGCTAAACCCGAATATGAAAGAGGTAGTTAAGGCGGAGATTGTTAAGTTATTAGATGTTGGTATGATATATCCTATTTTAGATAGTTCATGGGTTAGTCCTGTACAAGTCATTCCTAAGATGGGTGGTCTAACAGTGGAAGCTAACGATAAGAATGAGTTAATTCCAACGCGAATGGTAACAGGTTGGCACGTCTGTATTGACTATAGGAAGTTAAATGATGTCACTAGGAAAGACCATTTCCCTCTTCCTTTCATTGACCAAATATTAGAACACTTATCTGGACATTATTATTATTGTTTTCTAGATGGACTTTCTAGATAGTTTCAAATCCCTATAGCACTAGAAGATCAGGAGAAAACAACATTCACCTGCCCATTTGGTACTTTTTCCTATAAACATATGCCTTTTGATTTATGTAATGCACCCGCCAGCTTCCAAAGGTGCATGTTAGCCATCTTTAATGAATATGTAGAAGATATTATGGAAGTGTTTATGGATGATTTTTCTGTTTTTGGTGATTCGTTTGAATTGTGTCTGAATAATTTAGAGAAAGTTCTTAGGAGGTGTGAGGAGACTAACCTAGTTCTTAGTTGGGAGAAGTGCCATTTCATGGTGAAAGAAAGGTTAGTACTCGGCCATAAAATCTCAAGCCAAGGAATTCAAGTAGATAGAGTGAAAATTGAAACCATAGAAAAGTTACCACCACCAACCTCCGTTAAGGCAGTGAGAAGTTTTTTAGGACATGTGGGATTTTATCGCCGGTTTATTAAGGACTTCTCTAAAATTGCTAAACCACTTACTAGGCTTTTAAAAAAAGACACACCTTTTATTTTTGAACAAGAGTGTCTACATGCCTTTGAGTTCTTAAAAGAAAGGTTAATTAATTCTCCTATCATGATCGCACCTGATTTTTCTCAACCGTTTGAGATTATGTGTGACACTAGCAGTTTTGCAGTAGAAGCTGTTTTAAAACAACGCAAAAACAAACATTTTCACCCGATATATTATGCTAGCAAAACACTTAATAATGCACAATAGAATTATACAACTACAGAAAAAGAACTTCTAGCAGTGGTATTCGCCTTCGATAAATTTAGATCCTACTTAACATTATTTAAGGTGGTAGTATACACAGATCACTCTGCCCTAAGATATTTATTAGCCAAGGTGGAAGCAAAGCCTCGTTTAATCCATTGGGTTCTTTCATTACAAGAATTTGATTTGGAAATTAGGGATAAATGAGGAGCGAAAAACTTAGCGGCATACCATCTTTCACGTTTAGAAAATCCACTACGAGCAATGTTAGATGAATCTGAGATTTCTGATACATTCCCTGAGGAATCATTATTTGCCTTATCTACAAAAATAAATCCTGATTATCCATGGTTTGCCGATTATGCAAACTATCTTGTGGCTAAGGTCCTTCCAAAAGAATTTTCATATCAGCAGAAAAAGAAATTTTTCTCTGACTTGAAATATTACTTTTGGGAGGACCCCTTTCTTTTTCGGATATGTGCAGATTCCATTATACGAAGGTGTGTGTTAGCGGAGGAGGGTTGGAAAATTCAGGAGCAGTGTCATTCAAGTCCTGTTGGTGGTCACTATGGAGCAAATCGCTCTGCAAAAAAGGTTCTTGATTGTGGTTTTATTGGCCCCTTCTATTCAAGGATGCCCAAAGCTATGTGCTTTCATGTGATTCTTGTCAGAAATCAGGTAATATTTCTAAATTACATGAAATGCCGCAAAACTTTATTCTTGAATGCGAAGTATTCAATGTGTGGGGGATTAATTTTATGGGACCATTTCTAGTTTCTTATGGGAATAAATATATTTTGGTAGTGGTAGATTATGTATCAAAGTGGGTTGAAGCTCAAGCTTTGCCTACTAATGATAGTAGAGTAGTAATCCGATTTTTAAAAACCTTATTTGCACGATTTGGCACACCACGTGCACTTATTGGCGATAGGGGTTCACATTTTTGTAAAATACAGCTAGACAAAGTATTGCAAAAATATGGAGTTACACATAGGATATGTTGGGTACATTTGTTCTAATGTACCTAATTTGAAGAAGCCTCACCCAACTCAATGATATACATCAAAATGTATTTGATGTGTTTTGAGTTTACTTGTGCAGGTTAAGTATTTGCAGGAAAGATGAAAAAGTTTCTAAGTCCATGTGTCGACACCCAGGAGGAAAGTGTCGACACTTAAGAAGACTTGTGTCGACACCCAGGAGGAAAGTGTCGACACTTAAGAAGACTTGTGTCGACACCCAGATAAGAAGTGTCGACACTTGGAGTGGTTGTGTCGACACCAGTGATGCTGAGTCGACACCAGGAAGAAAGTGTCGACACAAGGAGCTGTGTCGACACTCAATGAAGAAAAGTGCAGTGAAGCAGTGTCGACACTTAGCAGTTGTGTCGACACCCAGTGAAACTGTGTCTACATCAGAAAGTGTCGACACTTGGAGCTGTGTCGACACTCAGCAAAAGTCAGCAAAAGCTAAGTATAAGTGTCGACACTCAGAGCAATGTGTCGACACTCAGCAGAAGAGTCAACACTTGAAGAAAGTGTCGACACAAGAAAGAATGTGTCGACACTCAGCTGAAGACTCAACACTTGAAGAAAGTGTCGACAGAAGGAGCTGTGTCGACACTTAGCAAAGATCAGTAAAGTTCAACAAAATATTCTAAGTACGAGTGTCGACACTAAGGGGATGTGTCGACACTCAGCTGAAGTCTCAACACAAGGAAGAATGTGTCGACACAAGGAGCTGTGTCGACACTCAGCATGTATCAACACTGAAGGCAAGTGTCGACACCAAGAAGATGTGTCGACACTAAAACAAGTTCAACACATGAAGGTGTGTCGACACAAGGAGATGTGTCGACACTTACAAGAAATCAGCAAAATACTGAAGTACAAGGACTTGTGTCGACACACATTATCAGTGTCGACACATAAAGAAGAAGCAGTGTCGAGATATAAAATCTACAACGCAAGGACTAGTGTCGACACCTTGTAGGCTAGTGTCGACACTTAGTCAATTTGTGTCGACACTTGGTCTATAAGTGTCGACACTTAAAGACAGATAGTCTCGACACTTTCAGACAATTAGAGAATTTTCAAGAACTGACTGGATGACTTGACAGCTGCCTTTCCAGCCGGTCTACTGCATCTGTCAGAGTTGTCAGAAATCAGTTATGAACCGGACCAGTCGGTTACCATGAAGAAGGCCTATAAATAGGCCCATACTATCTACAGAAACTGATTGATAGAGTTCAGAAAGATTGATTAGGTTGTTGAAGTGATCAATTTACAAAGAAGATCTAGCTATCAAGTGAAGATCTAAGAAGTTGGAGAGAGAGAGCTCCATCCAAGAAGTCAGCCGCTAGAACCAGGCTGAGAAGAAGGGTTCAGATTTGGTCTGAATCTTAAGTAGCTGAGATCAAGGATCAACTGCAGAGGAATCAGTCTTATTGTGTTCTACATTCAAGAAGCTTTGAAGAAAGCCAAGTCAGATTGATTTCAGCTGAGTTCTTCCAATAACTCATCAAGAAACTCACAACTCATCTCTCTTTTCTCAGAGTTGTTGAGTATACATTTTTGTATTCATTATATCTTGTAGGATCCTTAGGGATCTGAGTTTGTCAGCCTGCAATTATAAAGGCTGAGTGTAGGGCCTGTGTGCCTGAGTGTAGGAGAGTTGAATCTCTGAGTGTAGGCCTTGGTGGCTGAGTGTTGGCCTTGGTGGCTGAGTGTAGGCCTTGGTAGCTGAGTGTAGGCTTTGGGAAAAAGCTGAGTTGTAGGGCCTTGGGCCTGAGTTGTAGGAACCTGTTTTGGGGTTCTGAGTGTAAGATCTGTGGATCTGAGATAGTGGAGAAGTTTGGCCGAATCTAGTACACTGCTAGATAGGCGAAGGGGGAAAGTGGATGTACCCAAAGCTTGGGGAACCACTATAAAACTTTGTGTCTACTGTGTGCTTGTGATAATCTGTGATTGTTGTGTGTTTGCTGTGTACAAGTAGAAATAACTCTGAGAATTAATCTGAATTATGCCTAAAAAGTTAAAAAGATTTAAGTCACCTATTCACCCCCCCCCTCTAGGTGATTAGGTACAATATCTTTCAAGTGGTATCAGAGCCAGGTTACTCAAAAAGCGACTTAATAGTCTGAGTAGATCATGTTGGCAGATTCAGTGTAAGTACAATTGCAGAATCAAGAAAATCAAGAACCATGGGTTCCACTGAGAATCATAAGGAATTGGGATCCATGAAGCTACCTATATGCAGAAAAGAGATATTTGGTATATGGAAGGAAAGGGTGAGACTTTTTATGGAAGCCTCAGACCCTAGGATTTATATCACAGTGAAAGAAGGGCCATATATGCCCATGAAGATTTCAGTCTTAGATGCCAATCAGAGAACACCTAAGGATTTCTCTGAGATGACAAAGGATGAAATAGTTCTAGCCACAATGGACAAGAGGGCTCATAACATCATTGTAAGTGCTATAGATGATGCTACCTTTCACAATTTGATACACTGCAAGACATCTAAAGAGATGTGAGATACCTTGATAGTGTATATGGAGGGTTCTGAAGAAGTGAGGCAAGACAGAAAATCCTTGTTAAGTCAAGAATATGAAAGCTTTAGGCAAGGAAGATCTGATAGCATAACTGAATGCTATAAAAAGTTCTATAGAATTGTGAATGAGCTTATGTCCTATGGCAGAGAGTTTAGTAATTATGAACTTAATGATAAGTTCTTAAGGTCCCTTACAAAAGATTGGGACACCAAGATCTGTGCCATTAGGAAAATGACAAAGTTAGCAGAAATTCCTCCACCAACACTATTTGGCAAACTGCTGTCCTATGAAATGCAGTTGACAGTGAGGAAAGAAGAGGAGAAATCAACAAGAAGTGAACATAAAGAAAGGACAGTGGCCTTTAAAACAGAAGCCCCCAGAAAGTACAGAAATAAGTTACCTTCACCACCTCCAAAGGTAGCAGAAACTGAGTCAGATGAGACATCAAGCAGAAAGTCTGAAAGCAGTGAAAGTGATGAGGACTTTGCTGCCTTCACAAGACATTTTCAAAAGTTCTTGAAGAAGAAACAATGGAGGACAAGACCTTCTACTTCACAGGGTAAAGAAGACCATTATCAGAATAAAAACTCTTCAAAGAAAGACAGGAAGAAGACCAAGTCTAGCAAAGCAACTCTTTCAAAAATAGTTTGCTATTGCTGTAATAGACAAGGACATGTGATTGCAGATTGTCCTGAGAAAAGAAAGGAGTCTTATGATAAGAAAAAGACTCATTTCAAAGGCAAGAAGGAAAAGTTTTTTGTTGCCAAAAAGGATAAGTGCCTGTCAGATATTTCTTCATCAGAAACTGAGTCAGATGCTGAGGCATATATAGGACTGTTTGCTGAGGAAGAAGAAGAAGAGTTCATCCAGATCATGAACTCCATATATGATCAAGAAGACAATCAGTGCCAAGGACTGATGGCTGTTGGGTATTGTATCCACAACGTACCTGATTTGAAGAAGCCCCTGAACAAGCTAAGGTAAATAGGCAATGTTTTTGACAAATTATTTCAAGTTGTGCTTGCAGTTATTCCACGCTAAGTGCACACCAATGTCAGGGTGCAGTAAGTCAATATACACAGGTCTGCACGACGTAATCCCTCGTTGAGCAGATCAGTGTGTTGGCCTACGTGTACTCTCTCTATTGGAGTGCACTTAATTTCAAGTACAGGGCCGTGTTTATGCAAGAGAAGCTAAGGAGCATGGATGGGTCAAGGAGCAGCTCTTGGGTGGAAAGACAAAAATTCGTCTAAGGAAAATTCGACGAGAATCACCAAGTGATTCTCGCCGATTCGACGAGAATCACTAGTGATTCTCGCCAAATCGTCGAGAATCATTAGTGATTCTCACCGACTCTTTCAGGCTACCTCAAAACGGTGCCAAGTAAGATTCGGCGAGAATCACTAGTGATTCTCGCCGAACCAGTCGTTAAGCAGATCTTGAATACAAGTTATATTCGTTGAGAATCAACAAGTGATTCGGCGAGAATCACAAGTGATTCTCGACGAATCGTCGAGAATCACTAACTGATTCTCGCCGATTCGTCGAGAATCACCTGCGAATCTCGCCGATTTTTACTTAGCGTTTTCTCTACAAACTGCTGGACCGGATTCTGCCGCTGGACCATTTTGAACCGGTTTTCGGGATTCTTCTTGTGGGTCCCACAACGGTCAATTTGAAAGTATCCACAGTATATATATACGGGTATTTTAAACAGTAGATATACACAGACAGAAAAGAAGCCGAGCTCTAACCCTAATATCGCGAAACTGCTCCACCGCCTCCGTCGCCGCTCGCGCTAGTTGGTCGCCGTTGTTGATCGCGTTTCTTCCCGATCTCCGGCGACAGAAGCTTAGCCAAGCTCAGAGTCTCACGCGTCTATCCAGAGATCCCTTGTCTCTCGATTTGTTGATCGGGAAAAACTTCCCCATCCGAATCGATCGAGACGACCGATCCTCGTGTGACCGTTGGTAGACCTAGCTAGCTTCGCTACGAAGTTTGGATCTCTAAAGAACAGCTGCCGCATATCGCCATCGCCGCCGAACCCGTGAACCTTGCCACCACCAATCTTGTCGCCGCCGGTTCCGGGGAGATCCTCTCCAAGAGAGATTCAAGGTTGTGCACTCTTTGTGGACTTCAAGAACACGTCGTCAACAAAGAGGGATATCTTAGTCTCCAAATGAAGTTTGTATCTCGTATACATTCTATTCTTACTTTTGTTGTAAAGGAACATTTGTTCCGTGTTGTAAGGGTTGGGTGCAACCCGGTTTGTGGGAGTGTTGACTCCTACGTGTGGAAGGGTTCCTTCCGATAGTGCAAGGATTGGATTTCAATCCTGTTGGAGAAGTGACCGAGTCGTCCCTTGTTGGGAGATAGGTCGAAGGTGGGAAAGTGGATGTACCCAAGTCGGGGAACCACTATAAATTGCCTGTGTTTTCTGTGTGCTGTGCTGTTTATCTTTATTGTGCAGGTACTATTATAAATTCCACAAAAGCGCTACACTTCACCTATTCCCCCCCCCCCCCCCCCATAGGTGCGCATAGTTGACACTAGGTGGACTTTCAAGTGGTATCAAAGCAAGGTTACTCATCAAAAAGGTTAACACCTTGAGTTGAATCCTGCCTCCAGTGTCAAGAAGAAGACAAACATCTACTATGGACGGGCTCAAGTTCAGTGGCAAGATCCCCGTGTGCACCAGGCTCAAATTTCCTATCTGGAAGGAAAGGATCAGATTCTACATGGAGGCAGTTGATCCCAGACTCTTCATGATCATGGAGGAGGGACCTTATGTCCCCACTAAGGCATCCACCATTGATCCTACCCAGAAAGTGCCAAATAAACTTTCTGAAATGGACAAGGACGAGATGGTGCTAGTAGGACTTGACAAGAAGGCGCGAAACATTCTAGTCAGCGCGGTTGATGACTCAATGATGCAAAATTTCAGCAACTGCAGGACAGCACAGGAGATCTGGCAGTGCCTGATCATCCTAATGGAGGGCACAGATGAAGTGAGGGATGATCGGAGATCCCTCCTGAACCAGAAATATGAGGCCTTCAGACAAGGGCCTAAGGAAGAGATCGGAGTCACCTACGAGAACTTCCTCAAGATTGTCAACGCCCTCAAAGGATACGGAAGAGTGGTCACCAATGGTGAACTCAATGATAAATTCCTTAGGTCCCTTACTAAGGAATGGGACACAAAGATCTGCGCCATCCGAGAGTTTGGCAGACTAGCTGAAACAGACCCGCAAATCCTGTTTGGGAAGCTGATGTCCTATGAGCTTCAGCTGAACACCAGGAAAGCAGAAGAAGAAGCAGAGAAGGCTGCAGCCAAGGAAAAGACTGTGGCTCTAAAAGCCAGTCACTCCAGAAAAGGCAAGGGTGCGGTTTCATACCGTGCCAGGAAAAAGGATGAGGAGGAGGACTCCGAGCCATGCTCTTCCAGCTCAGAGCTGTCGGAGGAGGATTTCTCCCTCATCACTCGAGAGTTCAAGAAGTTCCTCAAGATGAGGAATCAAAGAAAGAGAGACGGCTCCTCCTCCAAGCATCAGAAGCAAAATTATTCTTCTGACAGGTACGCACCTAGACCGAACAAACATCGCTCCTCTGACATTATTTGCTTTGGATGCAATAAGCCAGGACACGTTGTGGCCGACTGCTATCAAGGCAAGAGAGAAAAGGGGAAAGAAGAGGAGCACAAATCCTTTAGAGATAAGAAGAAGGAGCGGAGCTACATCGCCAAAAGGCCAAAGACACTGAGTGAGTCTGATTCCTCAGACTCCAGTGATGACGAGGAAGCCTACTTCGGGTTGGTGGGTCGCTCTGACTCAGAAGGAGAATGCCCCCCATTTACTGGGAAGGTAAAAGCTCACACCCCTCTCTCCGACTCCGACTCTGATCCCGAGTCTCAGGATGATGAACCTGAGGATAGCCTTTCGGCCTGTGAAGCCGAGCTCCTCGAGAAGTATGAGCTTCTGCTCAACACTTTCGAGGAGTGCCGAAAGAGATTGAAGGCTGAGAAAAAGGAAGTAAAATTCCTTAAGGGTGAGTGTGTTTCCCTGAGGGAAGAGGTCACCAGTTTGATCTCTCTCCGACAGGAGCACCTTGACCTGACCTCAATGCATTCAGAATCTCTGAAGCTCCTTGATCTTAAGCAGGAGGAAGTCGACAAGTTGGAAGAACAACTTGCGGCAGAAAGGAAGATCGTCAAGAGCTTCTCTATGCCAAAAACAGTTCTTCCAGTTGTTGATACCTTCTCTGCTAAGGCCAAAGGAGCTGGCTTGGGGCTTGTAGGGGTATCTGGTTCCTCATCCAGGAGAAACAGGAACCAGAGGAAGAATAAAGCCGCCAAGAAGGCCTCTGCTGATGAGAAGGGTAAGGCTCCTCTTAGTCCTGTTGCGTTCAGAAAGCCTAGCTTTCCTTGCAACCAACATGACTTTGAATCGACCTTTGGTCATCATTTCCTGCCCTCGGTTGCAAAGCCCAAGAGCCGATATGATGGTTGGACCTTTCCCCGGAACTTCGGTGAGAGTGCCCTCAAGGCACCTTATGAGGAAATCCACATGGGAAATTATGGTCAATTCTCTAGCGGCCGTAATGGAAAGCAGGCACCAAAAGCCAAGCCTGTTGTACAGAAGGTGACGAAGTCGTGTGACTGCTGTCACCATGAGACCTCCTCCTCCAGATCCAAGGCCCCAGCTGTACCCACCATTCCAAGGGTAAGGCAGGAGCCTAGGAAGGGATACAACAGATTCGACTGTTGGTGCTGTGGCAAAGTCGGTCACTTTGCCGTGGATTGTTGGTTTAATCCAAGGTATTACGAGACTCCCTATGTTAGCACTGCGAGGCCGACCACCCGTAGGGTTAACCAACCGAGGGGGAGTGTGCTAACCAGGAATCTAGGACCCAAGTTTGATTGGGTTCCTAAGGCAATTTAATTTTGTTTTGCAGGAATGTCCAAAGGCCACCAAAACGCCGATCTGGTATTTGGACAGTGGATGCTCCCGGCATATGACTGGGACAAGAAGCCTGCTGCGTGATTACACTCCAGTTGAGAATGGACCCAAAGTCATCTTTGGAGGGTCAGATCGAGGAGTCACCAGAGGTTACGGTATGATTTTCAACGGTATAATCTCTATCACCGACGTGGCTTATGTTGAAGGGTTAAACCATAACCTGATCAGTGTAAGTCTGTTATGTGATAAAGGTTATGACGTTAAGTTCTGCAAGGATAAATGTCTGATAATTTCACATACCTCTTCTGAGACGGTATTATCAGGCATTAGGAGCAGAAATATCTTCTTCTTAGATTTTCTCAGTATAGATTCATCTACCCCCGTATGCCTTGTGGCAACAGGCAGTGCATCTCTTTGTGATCAATGACACAAGAGACTGGCACATATTAATTTGAAGACAATTAGTATGCTGTTTTCTAAGAACTTAGTAAGGGATGCTCCCAGTATCAAGTGCATCAAAGATAGCCCCTGTCCTGCATGCCAGATGGGCAAACAGACTCGGGCTACCTTTAAGAGCATCGCAGACAAAGACTCTTCACGATGCCTCTACCTCTTACATATGGACTTGTTTGGTCCAATGCAAGTTCATAGCTTGGGAGGCAAGTCCTATACGCTAGTGATAGTTGATGATCATTCTCGGTTTACATGGGTGTTCTTTTTGAAACGAAAGTCAGATACGTTTGACATCTTCACTAGTTTTGTCAAGCAGATTCAGAACGAATTTAACTGCTCAGTGGTCAAAATCAGAAGTGACCATGGAACAGAATTCGAATCTGGTGCTATGACAGAATTTTATGAAGAACAAGGTATCTTTCATGAGTTTTCCTCCCCGCGCACTCCTCAGCAAAATGGAGTTGCGGAGAGGTGAAATCGAACTCTCATTGAAGTCTGCACGACAATGTTGAAAGACGCTTCTCTCCCAGAATACTTCTGGGCAGAGGCTGTCAATACAGCTTGTCATGTACAAAACCGAGCTTTGATCAACAAGCATCACCGCAAGACGCCTTACGAGCTACTGAAAGGCAAGAAACCAACCATGGCCTACTTGAGGATTTTTGGTTGCAGATGCTATGTACTGAATAATGGGTAGTACCCGCGTACTAAATTTGGTGAAAAATGCTTCGAAGGCATATTCATGGGCTATAGTTCCCACAGTCGGGCATATAGGGTCTTCAATAAGAAAACCCTAGTGGTAGAAGAATCAATAAATGTTGTATTTGATGAAGGAAGTTTGCTTAACAGCAATTCTTCCAGTGGTATTCTTGAAGATGCAGGTGCACGACTTGAACAACTAAGTCTGGATGAGACCGCTAAAGATGACACTCCGAAGTACGTCAAAGTTTCCACTTCCACGTCTTGTGAAAATGTTGAAGATCAAAATGGAACAAATCTCTTAGAAGAAGGAGAAGCCCAAGAAGTAGTCAAAGCCCCAGACGCCAGACTTCTAGAGCTCCGACACGTGAGGGATCATCCTAGAGATCAGATCATCAGAGATCCTCGTGTCGGTGTCAGAACTCGAAGAGGTACTATTAACGAAGTATTGCATCTTAGCTTCCTGTCACAGGTTGAGCCAAAAAAGTTCGACGAGGCAAACAAGGATGCGGCATGGATTCTGGCCATGCAAGATGAACTCCATCAATTCGAACGTTGCAACGTTTGGACGCTTGTTCCCAGACCATACAAGCAGAATGTGATTGGCACCAAGTGGATCTTCAGAAACAAGCTGGATGAACATGGTGTCATCATAAAGAACAAGGCAAGGCTGGTGGCTCAAGGTTACAGACAGGAGGAGGGGATTGACTTCGACCAGACCTTCGCACTAGTAGCAAGGCTCGAGGCAATCAGATTTTTCCTAGCGTACGCTTCGCACAAAGGATTCACAGTTTATCAAATGGACGTGAAATCAGCATTCCTGAATGGAGACCTGAAAGAGGAAGTATACGTCGCTCAACCCCCAGGTTTTATCGATCCTACTTTTCCCAATCATGTCTATTTTCTTAATAAAGTGCTATATGGGTTAAAACAAGCTCCACGAGCTTGGTATGAGACTTTATCTAGTTTTCTTCTTGAGAACAAGTTCTCTAGAGGTAAAATAGATAAAGCATTGTTTCTCAGGGAAGTCAAAGGCAAGATTTTGCTGGTGCAAATCTATGTCGATGACATAATATTCGGCTCAACGGACAACAATCTTTGCAAAAAGTTTTCTAAACTTATGCAAGGAAAGTTTGAAATGAGCAGTATGGGAGAGCTCAAGTATTTCTTGGGACTTCAAGTGAAACAGTCTGATGATGGAATCTTCATCTCTTAGATGAAGTTCACAAATGAACTCCTTAAGAAATTCGGTATGGAGAATGCAACCTCTATGAGGACTCCAATGGGCTCCACTATGTCTCTGGATAAGGATGAGAAAGGTAAACCTTTCGATGAAACCAAATACAGAAGCATCATTGGATCCCTACTCTACCTTACTGCCAGTAGACCAGATATTATGTTCTCCACATGTGTCTGTGCCAGATATCAGGTGAACACTAAGAAATCTCACTATGTCGCTGCGAAGCGAATTCTAAGATACCTTAAAGGTACTCCCAATCTTGGCTTGTGGTACCCGAGAAACAATGATGTCGAGCTAATAGGTTTTTCAGATGCTGATTTTGCAGGAAGTAGGGATGACAGGAAAAGCACTTCCGGGACGTGTCAATTCCTCGGAAGAAGGCTTATCTCATGGAACAGCAAGAAGCAGAATTGTGTAGCTACCTCCACAGCAGAGTCTGAGTACATCTCGGCAGGAAGTTGTTGCGCACAACTCATATGGATCAGAAACCAGTTAGCCGACTACGACCTTTAGTTCAAGGACATCCCAATGTACTGCGACTCCTCCAGTGCTATTGCGATTGCCAACAATCCAGTATCGCACAGCAGAACGAAGCATATTGAAGTGCCCTACCACTTCATTCGGGAGCACGTGGAGAACAATGACATCTCTCTCTGTTATGTCCCCACGGACAAGCAGATTGCTGACATATTCACAAAGCCCTTAGATGAGGCCAAGTTCAGTCTTTTCAAGACTGAATTGGGGATGCTAAACTATGAGGAATGAAGACTACAGAAGCTCCAGGCTCGTGCAAGAACTGAGGGGGAGCAAGGAACTCAAGCGTAAGTACAGATGCAAGAACTGAGGGGGAGCAAAGGGTCAAACGCTACAGACCCAGATTTGTAGAAGCCAAAAAGGGTTAGATTACCCTCTCGGCTAAGGCTAAGGTGGCTCCAAAGTTTGCTCGCATGAAATTGGTATCGGTAATGAATATCTCTCTAAACTTAATTCGTCTAAGTTATGATTTTCATTCCCATACGCCTTATTCACCTTAGCTTGTAGGGTTTAGGCTTCTTCAAATAGAGGGAGATTGTTGGGTATTGTATCCACAACGTACCTGATTTGAAGAAGCCTCTGAACAAGCTAAGGTTAATAGGCAATGTTTTTGACAAATTATTTCAAGTTATGCTTGCAGTTATTCCACGCTAAGTGCACACCAATGTCAGGGTGCAGTAGGTCAATATACACGGGTCTGCACGACGTAATCCCTCGTTGAGCAGATCAGTGTGTTGGCCTACGTGTACTCTCTCTATTGGAGTGCACTTAATTTCAAGTACAGGGCCGTGTTTATGCAAGAGAAGCCAAGGAGCATGGATGGGTCAAGGAGCAGCTCTTGGGTGGAAAGACGAAAATTCATCTAAGGAAAATTCGACGAGAATCACCAAGTGATTCTCGCCGATTCGGCGAGAATCACTAGTGATTCTCGCCGAATCGTCGAGAATCATTAGTGATTCTCGCCGACTCTTTCAGGCTACCTCAAACGGTGCCAAGTAAGATTCGGCGAGAATCACTAGTGATTCTCGCCGAACCAGTCGTTAAGCAGATCTTGAATACAAGTTATATTCGTTGAGAATCAACAAGTGATTCGGCGAGAATCACAAGTGATTCTCGACGAATCGTCGAGAATCACTAACTGATTCTCGCCGATTCGTCGAGAATCACCTACAAATTTCGCCGATTTTTACTTAGCGTTTTCTCTGCAAACTGCTGGACCGGATTCTGCCGCTGGACCATTTTGAACCGGTTTTCGGGATTCTTCTTATGGGTCCCACAACGGTCAATTTGAAAGTATCCATAGTATATATATACGGGTATTTTAAACAGTAGATATATACATACAGAAAAGAAGCCGAGCTCTAACCCTAATATCGCGAAACTGCTCCGCCGCCTCCGTCGCCGCTCGCGCTAGTTGGTCGCCGCTGTTGATCGTGTTTCTTCCCGATCTCCGACGACAGAAGCTTAGCCAAGTTTAGAGTCTCACGCATCTATCCAGAGATCCCTTGTCTCTCGATTTGTTGATCGGGAAAAACTTCCCCGTCCGAATCGATCGAGACAACCGATCCTCGTGTGACTGTTGGTAGACCTAGCTAGCTTCACTACGAAGTTTGGATCTCTAAAGAACAGCTGCCGCATATCGCCGTCGCCGCCGAACCCGTGAACCTTGCCGCCGCCAATCTTGCCGCCGCCGATTCCGGGGAGATCCTCTCCAAGAGAGATTCAAGGTTGTGCACTCTTTGTGGACTTCAAGAACACGTCGTCAACAAAGAGGGATACATTAGTCTCCAAACGAAGTTTGTATCTCGTGTACATTCTATTCTTACTTTTGTTGTAAAGGAACATTTGTTCCGTGTTATAAGGGTTGGGTGCAACCCAGTTTGTGGGAGTGTTGACTCCTACGTGTGGAAGGGTTCCTTCCGATAGTGCAAGGATTGGATTTCAATCCTGTTGGAGAAGTGACCGAGTCGTCCCTTGTTGGGAGATAGGTCGAAGGGGGGAAAGTGGATGTACCCAAGTCGGGGAACCACTATAAATTGCCTGTGTTTTCTGTGTGCTTTGCTGTTTATCTTTATTGTGCAGGTACTATTATAAATTCCACAAAAGCGCTACACTTCACCTATTCCCCCCCCATAGGTGCGCATAGTTGACACTAGGTGGACTTTCAATGGCATTGACAGAAAGTGACAAAATCCTGGAGCAGCCAGGACCTAGTAAGGTACAAAGTTGTTCTTCCAGTTCAATTTCTTGTGCAAGTTCAGAAATAGATTCATCATCATCAGATGATGAGAGTGCATCTGAGTCTGAAGAAGATATTCATCAATTGATAAATGAATATAAAGTTCTGTTGCAAGCATTTAAGAAACACAAATCCTTGGCCAAGAGTCAAGCTAAGGAGATTGCAAGTCTCAAAATGGCTGCAACTGATTATGAGAAGTTATTTGATCAAAAACTTAATGAGATAGCCAGACTGAAGCACATAACTGTGATTCAGATGGGGACTATAACATATAAGAATGATCAAATCAAGAGTCTGGAGATTAGTCTTCAGAAGGAGAGAGATCTAGTTGCTAGGTTTTCTAAACCTAAGTCAGTTCTACCTTTAATTGATGAATTTGTTCATCACAAAGGTAAAGCTGGACTGGGATTTACTAAACCTGCAAGGACTGTTCAGTCCAAGTCCAAGGGCAAAGCCCCAACTCTCAACAAGTCAGCTGTAGATAAAACAGCTAAGACTGTACCTAAGCAAAGGTACAATAGGTTTGAGTGTTGGTGTTGTGGCAAGGTAGGCCACTTTGCCATGGACTGTTGGCACAATGCTAGTGCCAAAGTGAGTAGCAAACTGACTGTAGGAAAACCTCCATGTAACTTTGTCAGGATGCAAACTAACAAGTACCAAGGACCCAAGAATTCTTTAGGTTCTAAGGTTCACTAATCTGTTTTGCAGGTTAGTCCAAGTGGTCATGCCCCAATATGGTACTTGGATAGTGGATGTTCCAGACATATGACTGGAACTAGGGGACTACTAAAGGACTACACACCTATCAAAGATGGTCCAAAAGTCACCTTTGGTGGTTCTGAAAAAGGAATCATCAAAGGGTTTGGTAACATTTCTAGTTACTTAGTTACCATTACTCAAGTGGCTTATGTTAAAGGTTTGAAACATAACCTAATTAGTATAAGTCAATTAAGTGATGTAGGATATGCCATCTCATTTGTTAAGGATGGTTGTCATATCAAGATGTCAAATGATCAAGAGATCATTTTGACACGTTATAGAAAGAGGAATGTCTACTGCCTAGACATTATGTGTGAGACCAATGGTTCTCAAGTGTGTCTTGTAGCTGATGAGAAAGTCTCTCATTGTGTCAAATGGCACAAGAGGCTAGCCCATCTAAATTACAAGACAATTGGCAAACTCTTTAGCAAAGAGTTAGTGAGGAATGGTCCTCAAGTTAAGTGTGTTAAAGATGGAATATGCTCAGCTTGTCAAAAGGGAAAGCAGACAAGATCCACCTTTAGTAGCATTAACAACAAAGATGCTGTGAGGTGTTTATACCTCTTGCATATGGATCTCTTTGGTCCTATGCCAGTGCACATCCTAGGTAGGAAGGTCTATACCTTTGTAGTTGTAGATGACTACTCAAGGTTTTCCTGGGTGTTCTTTCTTAGACAAAAATCTGAAACACCTAGTGTCTTCTATAGCTTTGTCAAACAGATTCAGAATGAACTAAACAGTACAGTGGTCAAAATAAGGAGTGACCATGGTACTGAATTTCAGTCTGATAGCATGGCAAAACTATGTGAAGACTTTGGGATATTTCAAGAGTTTTCTTCACCAAGAACACCTCAGCAAAATGGCATTGCTGAGAGGAAGAATAGAACCTTGATTGAGGCTGGTAGGACCCTATTAAGTGATACATCACTACCAGAATATTTCTGAGCTGAAGCAGTTAATACTGCATGCCATGTTATTAATATGGCTACCATTACTAAAAGCCTCAACAAGACCCCCTATGAGGTTGTGAAAGGCAGAAAACCAAACCTATCCTATTTCAGGATCTTTGGTTCTAAGTGCTTCATACTTAACAATGGAAAGTCTTACTTAACTAAGTTTGCTGGCAAGTCCCAAGAGGGAATTTTTGTTGGGTACAGCAACAACAGTAAGGCTTATAGAGTCTACAACTTGTCTACTCAAGTTGTAGAAGAATCTGTACATGTAGTATTTGATGAAACTAGACTTATTAACAATGAGTTGTCTAGTAGTATTTGCAGCTCCTCAGGTTTAACTAAAAAGATGGACAAGCTCACTATAGAAGAAGGACCTACAGCAAGACAACAGGTAGAAGAAAGTGGCTGTTGTCCAGGGGGAGTACTACATGTACCTAATGCAGAAGAAGTTCAAGGAGTACAGCAAGATGAAGAAACTGAAGAGGTTCAACCTGAAGTCAGGATGCCTCTATCCAATAGGCATCTTAGAGATCATCCAATAGAGCAAATCATTGGTGATCCAAGACAAGGGGTACAAACAAGGAGCAGAAATCTGAATATGGTGCTCTTCACCAGTTTTCTATCCCAAGTTGAGCCAAAGAAGTTTGAAGAAGCCATCCTAGACCCACATTGGATTGAAGCAATGCAAGAAGAGCTGAATCAGTTCAAGAGGTGCAAGGTCTGGGAACTTGTTCCTAAACCTAAAGACCACAATATAATTGGGACCAAGTGCATCTATAGGAACAAGATGGATGAACATGGAGTCATCATTAAGAACAAAGCAAGATTGGTTGCTAAAGGATATAGGCAGGAAGAAGGTATTGACTTTGATCAAACCTTTGCTCCAGTAGCCAGACTGGAAGCCATAAGAATGTTCCTGGCCTATGCAACCTTTTAAGGATTTAAAGTTTACCAAATGGATGTAAAGTCAGCATTTTAAAATGGTAATCTTAAAGAGGAAGTCTATGTGGAACAGCCATCAGGTTTTGTTGATTCAACTCAACCTAATCATGTCTATAGACTTAGGAAAGCTTTATATGAGTTAAAGCAAGTCCCTAGGGCTTGGTATGAAACCCTGTCTAGTTTCCTCATTGAGAATAAGTTCACAAGGGGGAAAATAGACAAGACTCTATTCCTTAGGGAATCCAGAGGCAAAGTAATACTAGTCCAAATATATGTAGATGACATAATATTTGGGTCTACTGAAAGTAGTCTTTGCAAAAAGTTTGCAAAACTAATGCAAGGACAATTTGAGATGAGTAGTATGGGGGAACTTAAGTTTTTCTTGGGTCTCCAAGTTAGACAGACTGAGAATGGTCTATCCATATGCCAGTCTAAGTTCACCCTAGAACTCATAAGGAAGTATGGTATGGATTCATCCAGTACCATGAAGACTCCTATGGGGTCAAGTATGTCTCTTAGCAAAGATGATGCAGGGAAACCTGTAGATGAGACTTTGTATAGAGGGATAGTTGGCTCCTTACTCTATTTGACTGCAAGTAGACCAGATATCATGTATGCTACATGTGTCTGTGCAAGGTATCAAGCATGCCCTAAAGTGTCTCATTTGACAGCAGTCAAAAGGATATTGAGATATCTAAAGGGCACTCCCTATCTAGGCCTCTAGTACCCTAGGAATGGGGATTTTGAACTAACAGGTTATTCAGATGCAGACTTTGCAGGATGCAAAGACGACAGAAAAAACACTACTGGAACCTGTCAATTCCTAGGTGGAAGACTAATTTCATGGAGTAGCAAAAAACAAACAAGTGTGGCTATCTCCACTGCAGAGTCAGAATATGTGGCTGCTGGAAGTTGCTGTGCTCAACTTCTATGGATACAACATCAGCTTGAGGACTATGAAATTCAGGTAAGTAGAACTCCACTCTTTTGTGATTCTACTAGTGCTATATCAATAGCTAATAATCCTGTATCCCATAGTAGAACTAAACATATTGAAATAAAATATCATTTTCTTAGGGATCATGTAGAAAGAGAAGATATTTTACTGGAATATGTTAGAACAGATAATCAACTAGCTGATATGTATACTAAGCCCTTAGAAGAAGCTAAGTTCAATAAGTTTAAGATTAAACTAGATATGATAAACTTAGAATAAGTTTATAGTATTGGTTAAGTAAAATGGTGTCGACACACAGAGATATCTGTGTCGACACAGAATATTGGTGTCGACACTTCGGGGAAAAGGTGTCGACACATCTAGGGAGTTGGTGTCGACACTTCAGAATATTAGTGTCGACACATGACAAGTAGGTGTCGACACATTCAAGGTGGTGTCAACACTTAGTATTTACTCAGAATCATCTAAGTAAAGTCTCGACTAAATGTCGAGTTGAGTGGTGTCGACACATAATCAAGTGTCAACACATATATATGTTGACTAAACGTGTGTCGACACATAGGTTTCGAGACATTATAAGTCTATGTCGACACTTATCCACAGTGTCGACACAATTTAAGTTAGCTGACCCGCCTTTTCATCTTCAAACTTAGAAAGGTATAAATAGGATTTTGCCTTAGTCTGTCGACACACTTTCAAAGGTTTCGAGACCAAACTTGTGTGTCGACACCTCTCTTCTCTCCAGTCAAATTCTTCAAACCCTAATGGCGCCGAAGCTCGAGGAGAACGTCAATGAGGGCTATGAACTGGTGCGCGACGCGTTTGGTGATGCAGACCCAGAAATCAAGACTGTGATAACCCTAGTTGCAGACTCAGGGTTAGAATTTTTGGTTTCTGAGCCCACAAAGATCTGGAAGAAGGAAGTACTGGAATTCCTGAATGGCGCTCAAGTAGACGAATCTGGATTCAAGATCACATCCAGGGTCCATGGTGAAAAGGTGAAGGTATCACCTAAGAGTTTGAGGAAGATCCTAAACCTGACAAGGACAAAAGAAGAAGATGAAGTTACTGCTTCAAAAACCAGAGAAGCTCTAACTTGGTGTGGACTAGATTTTAAAATGAAAATTGGATCAGTTTTCAATAGAAAAGGCATGAACACACAAGGAAAATTTCTATCCGAAATTGTTGGAAAAGTAATCTTGAGTAAGCCAGGAGGGCATGACAGGATATCTGCCCATATGTTTAATCTTATGACAAGAATAATCTTCACAGTGAAAACAGATTGGTCTGTTATAGTCTTTGATAAGATTAAAGAAAGTCTGAAGAAACCCAACTTGGGTAGGATCTTAAGTCTATACCTTGCTGGTAGTATACCAGAGGTTATGCATCAAGCTGCTGGCAGTAAAATCAACCATATGAGAAAGATGGACTTGAGGATATTCTCTAGATGGGATAGGGTTTTATCTAAGGAGATGCCAACCCCTGAGAAAATAACTTCTGAGAAGGAAACTCCACTGAAGAAGAGGAAGAAGATAGCCCCTGTGGCTCAAGAGTCAACTAGTAGTTCTGAGGAACAAGTGGTCTTCACACCTGATGAAGAAGACACAGGAACTGATGTGAAGTCTCCAGCACAACAAGTAGTTGCTGAAAGGCAGGGGGAGCTACCTCAAGCTAGCCCCATACACAAGGATTCAGTCCAGGGTGATCCTCTAGCTGTAGAAGAGCCAACTACTCTAGAGAGTGAGCAAGCAACCCACATCATCCTTGAGGTAATCACTGAGCTTAATGCTTTAGATTTTCCTATAGAAGATATTGATTTGTCTGATGTTTATCAGCAACCACAGATTAATAGTCTACCACCAGATGTTGTCATGGAGGACACATCTGTTATAGTTGAAGTAGTTTCTGATCCAGTGGTAGATGAGCCAAGAATTTCTCCAGCTCATTCTCCACAAGAATTTACAATGGAAGATTTAATTATTAATCTGGATCAACAAGACCTTGAGAAGGAATGTACTGCTGCTGAGGGGGAGAATACTTCGATTGAGGGGGAGCAAGTGCAAACTCTGGAAGAACCTGCAAGGCAAGAACCTGAGAAGGCACCAGAGGTGCAGAAAGTATTACCTCCAAGACCTAAGGAAAGGGTAGATATAGCAAGCACATCAGCATCAGAAGATGAGGAAGCCTCAAGGGCAAAGAAAAAGAAGTTTCAAGTCTTCAAAAGAAGGAGCCAAACTTATAAGAAGGCATTGCAAACCATTGCTCCACAGCCTGCACTACAGCCAACCCCAACTGTTGATTACAGTGCACTGATGGTTGGCATGCAAATCAAACTTGATGAGCACAGAAAAGCTATAGAGACTTATGTGGATGAGGGGAATAAATCTATGCAATTTGATTTAGCCCAAGAAATAAAGTCTATAAGATTTGAGATGAATCTTAATAAAAAGGAGATGACTGACTGCTTCCACAAAGGAGGGAATGCAGTAGTTTATTTAGCAACTCATCAAGAAAAGATCAAGGAACAAGTAGATGACATTGCACTGAAGCAGGGCTATGTTCTTGAGAATCAAATAAGGATGAATGATAATTTGACAGAATCTCATAATGCAATTGTCACAGAAATGAAAACCATAGCTGCTGGATTGACAACTTCTACTGCTACTGCTAAGGCAGATTTTGATAAAGCATTCCAAGAGGAAATAACTGCTGTTAAGACTGCCATACAAGACTCTCAGAAGATCATAACTGACAAACTCCAAAGGTTAAAACCTTTCTACAGGGATGGAGTTAATTATCTAAATGCCCAAATCAGATTTCAAAAAGATGATATAAGGGATCATATAAAAAGAGAAGTCATAAAGGGGGAGAGGGTCTTAGTCAAAGCTGGCTCTGACCATGCAAAATGGGTTTCAAATTCTATCAGAGCAACTCTTGGATATCCTCCTCTATGTGATGATAATGATGTAGCAGAATCTGGAGTTAACCCTGCATATCTTGGAGGTGAGCAACCAGAAGTAGCTCAAGTAATTTATCCTCCACCAGATTTTAATATGGTTCAAGCTGATATACATTCAATGTATAGTCCACCTGATGGAACTCAGAAGGTCATTCTTGACAAAGTGGTTCAGCCAGTATCTGAAGCCTTACAGGAAGCTATTTTGAAAGAGCAAGCTGAACAAGAAGCCAGATTGTCTAAGAAGAGATTCAGGGAGCAAGCTGAATAAAGACCTGACTTTGAGCAGTGGAGCCCCACCTCTAGGAACATTATTTTGACTGCCTGGAAAGCTGCAAAAGATAATGTGCAAGACATGAACAAGTGGTTTTCTGAGTCTGAATGGAGAAAGCATGAGATAAGGCAGGAGGCTATAGTCCAATATAGAAGAAAGGCCAAGATGGGAAAGCTACCTCCTACTGCTCAGAAGCCTAGCAAGTACTTTCCCAAGCCTTATCATTATTTTGAAAGGCAAAAGATCAAAGCTGAAGAGGTAAAGAAGAAGGAGCTTAAAGGGAAAAAGCCTGCTGCTGCTGAAGACACTGAAGCCCCTATGCAAGCAAAGATAAAATTTGGAAAAGGGATAGTGATCAAAGATGCTGATCAAGAATAGCATAGGAATTTTCTTAAGTTTACTCTGTAATCTTTTGATGATAAACATTCTGTAAACTTTTGAAATTTGTATATGACAAAGTATTAGAACAATGTGTTGTGTGATAAATTTGTTGCGTGATAAATTTATTTCATAGTTATTCTGAGATTATGGCTATGTTTACATGTTTGATTGATACATGTTTATGTTTGCCATGTTATATATTTCTGCTGTACATCATACTATAATTTTATTCTGTATGGTGTATATCATTGACTAAGGGTTATGACTTCTCCAAATAGGGGGAGATTGTTGGGTACATTGGTTCTAATGTACCTGATTTGAAGAAGCCTCACCCAACTTAATGATATACATCAAAATGTATTTGATGTGTTTTGAGTTTACTTGTGCAGGTTAAGTATTTGCAGGAAAGATGAAAAAGTTTCTAAGTCCATGTGTCGACACACAGGAGGAAAGTATCGACACTTAAGAAGACTTGTGTCGACACCCAGGAGGAAAGTGTCAACACTTAAGAAGACTTGTGTCGATACCCAGACAAGCAGTGTCGACACTTGGAGTGGTTGTGTCGACACCAGTGATGCTGAGTCGACACCAGGCAGAAAGTGTCGACACAAGGAGCTGTGTCGACACTCAATGAAGAAAAGTGCAGTGAAGCAATGTCGACACTTAGCAGTTGTGTCGACACCCAGTGAAACTGTGTCTACATCAGAAAGTGTCGACACTTGGAGCTGTGTCGACACTCAGCAAAAGTCAGCAAAAGCTAAGTATAAGTGTCGACACTCAGAGTAATGTGTCGACACTCAGCAGAAGAGTCAACACTTAAAGAAAGTGTCGACACAAGAAAGAATGTGTCGACACTCATCTGAATACTCAACACTTGAAGAAAGTGTCGACACAAGGAGCTGTGTCGACACTTAGCAAAGATCAGCAAAGTTCAACAAAATATTCTAAGTACGAGTGTCGACACTAAGGGGATGTGTCGACACTCAGCTGAACTCTCAACATAAGGAAGAATGTGTCGACACAAGGAGCTGTGTCGACACTCCGCATGTATCAACACTGAAGGCAAGTGTCGACACTAAGAAGATGTGTCGACACTAAAACAAGTTCAACACATGAAGGTGTGTCGACACAAGGAGATGTGTCGACACTTACAAGAAATCAGCAAAATACTGAAGTACAAGGACTTGTGTCGACACACATTATCAGTGTCGACACATAAAGAAGAAATAGTGTCGAGATATAAAATCTACAACGCAAGGAGTAGTGTCGACACCTTGTAGGCTAGTGTCGACACTTAGTCAATTTGTGTCGACACTTGGTCTATAAGTGTCGACACTTAAAGACAGATAGTCTCGACACTTTCAGACAATTAGAGAATTTTCAAGAACTGACTGGATGACTTGACAGCTGCCTTTCCAGCCGGTCTACTGCATCTATCAGAGTTGTCAGATATCAGTTATGAACCGGACCAGCCGGTTACCATGAAGAAGGCCTATAAATAGGCCCATACTGTCTACAGAAACTGATTGATAGAGTTCAGAAAGATTGATTAGGTTGTTGAAGTGATCAATTTACAAAGAAGATCTAGCTATCAAGTGAAGATCTAAGAAGTTAGAGAGAGAGAGAGCTCCATCCAAGAAGTCAGCCGCTGGAACCAGGCTGAGAAGAAGGGTTCAGATTTGGTCTGAATCTTAAGTAGCTGAGATCACGGATCAACTGTAGAGGAATCAGTCTTATTGTGTTCTACATTCAAGAAGCTTTGAAGAAAGCCAAGTCAGATTGATTTCAGCTGAGTTCTTCCAAGAACTCATCAAGAAACTCACAACTCATCCTTCTTTTCTCAGAGTTGTTGAGTATACATTTTTGTATTCATTATATCTTGTAGGATCCTTAGGGATCTGAGTTTGTAAGCCTGCAATTATAAAGGCTGAGTGTAGGGCCTGTGTGCCTGAGTGTAGGAGAGTTGAATCTCTGAGTGTAGGCCTTGGTGGCTGAGTGTAGGCCTTGGTGGCTGAGTGTAGGCCTTGGTGGCTGAGTGTAGGCTTTGGGAAAAAGCTGAGTTGTAGGGCCTTGGGCCTGAGTTGTAGGAACCTGTTTTGGGGTTCTGAGTGTAAGATCTGTGGATCTGAGATAGTGGAGAAGTTTGGCTGAATCTAGTACACTGCTAGATAGGCGAAGGGGGAAAGTGGATGTACCCAAAGCTTGGAGAACCACTATAAAACTGTATATCTACTGTGTGCTTGTGATAAGCTGTGATTGCTGTGTGTTTGCTGTGTACAAGTAGAAATAACTCTGAGAATTAATCTGAATTCTGCCTATAAAGTTAAAAAGATTTAAGTCACCTATTCAACCCCCCCCCCCCCTCTAGGTGATTAGGTACAATATCTTTCAGGATAGCCACTCCTTATCATCCACAAAATAGTGGTCAAGTTGAAGTTTCAAATAGAGAGCTTAAGAGGATCCTAGAAAAGTCTATAGAAGGGAATAGGAAGCAATGGTCTAGAAAACTGAACGATTGTTTGTGGGCATATAGGACTGACTTCAAAACACCTATAGGGACCACCCCTTTTAGATTAGTCTATGTTGAATCCTGTCACCTGCCTATAGAATTAGAACACAAGTCGTATTGGGTAATACACTATTTGAATTTTGACATTAGTTTTATAGGAGAGAAACGTAAACTTCAACTTAACGAGTTAGATGAGTGGAGAACCATGGATTATGAAAACTCCAGGATATATAATGAAGACTAAATTATTTCATGATCATCACTTGCGCAAACCTATGACATTCCAAAAAGGTGACCAAGTCCTCCTTTTCAATTCCCGTCTTCGTTTATTCCCAGGGAAGTTAAGCTCTAAGTGGTCTGGACCTTTCCAAGTCAAAGAAGTTTTCCCTTATGGAACCGTCGAACTTACCCACCCTGAGAAGGGAGATTTTAAAATTAACGGACACCGACTAAAGCCTTATTATGGTGAGCTTCCCAAGGACTTCGCTCGTCAAGAACCTTGCCTCCGGCTAGGTTAGGATTAAGAGTTATGTAGAATTTTTCGTAGTTTATTAAATTTCTGATAAAATTATAGTTAAGTATTAGTATAGAAATAAATCAAAGAAAATCACTTAGGAGGAAATTTCCAATTCAGAGAAGGACACGGGTAGGAACACGGCTGTGTGCCTGCCCATGTACGTAGCACATGTTCTCTCACCCAGACGTGTTCACTTAAAACCTGGAATAGGAAAGATTCATCCCGAGCACCATACGGGCTAACACACGCCCGTGTGGGTGGCTGTGTCTTCAGCCAACCTTTGTGCCCATAAGCGCCCGAGCAGGACACAGGTGGACACCCACTCGTGTGACTGATTGTGTGTCTCTATACGAGTCATCACCTGACCATGTTGTGACCTGTGTCGCTATTCGTCGATGTCTGACCCGAGAAGGACACAGCTTGACACTTGGCTGTGTCCATACCCGTGTCTCCTTTCGATGAAGCAGTGCCCGAGAAGGACAAGGGTCTCCACCCACGCGTATTTAGTGCCGTGTGTTGATTTTGTGCTAGACGAAGCAGCGCCCGAGAAGGACACGGGCGGTAAATATGGTCGTGTTGTTGACCGTGTCCGCCTGACATGCTGCCATCCCGTGATTTTGACCACACGTCCCGACGAAAACCCGTGTTCCATGCGGTTTAGATTCCCTAACACTGGTGCACACACGGCCGTGTGCGCACCCATGTTTGCCTCGTTTAAATAGAGGACGTGTGCTATTCATCTTCAACTCTTTCCCCTAGTGTCCAAGATTCAGCTCCTGCACAGATCTTTGTTCCAGGGCCGGTTGAGTTTTCTCCTTCAACGTCCGTGTATCCACGTCCGAAATTCTTCTTCTTTCCTCCTAGGTAACATTTATGGTTTATGTTTGTACTTAATTTCTTTCTCCCCACCCTATTCTCCAAATTCTCCCTCTCCCCATCTCATTTGCCTCCCTTTTTGGTTCCAAACTCTTCTTCATTTTTTTCTTTCCACAGATCATGTCTTCAGGACGAGCCCAAGGCGGTCGACGTCGTCGCCTGGAGCTCCAGGCTTTGTCTATGGAGAGGCGCGACGCCACTGCGCCGCTGGAGTTCACTGATCCCGCACACGCCAATCGCTACAACCGCCTCTAGTCAAAAAATATCAAGATATCAGAATGATTGACTGGAGCATATTAGAGGAGATAAATTAAGTGGGAGATGTCAGAGAGTTGATATCTGTAGTGGGCTGGGAGCAATTTTTTGTTATCAAAGAGTTAGGTTTTAAGGAACTCACGCTCGAGTTCATGTCCTCATTCTATTTAAATCTTAGACCTAATCTCACCGAGCACACACTCACGCATGAGGGAGTCATTTCGTTTCGAGTAGGGGGAACTTTTTATACACTTACCCTTCTCCAATTCACCCAAATCTTAAGGGTGTATGAGGACTCATTCCTCTTCAGTGCCACCTACCCCGAGCTTCACTTCGATCTCCCCACTCGAGACCTTGCCGACAACATCTGGTCCAGGCTCTCTTTTGATCTTAGTACATAAGAGTCCAAGAGGTCTAAGGCCTCCTAGTTGCATTCTCTCGCCCTACACTACATTCACCACCTCCTTAGCCATACCTTGAGCGGTCGGGGGGGAAAGCTCCGGTGTTGTCAGTAGGCAGGACGTGCTATACCTCTATAACATGTCGTCTCATTACCACCCTTCATCTGGGTTTCTTGCTTGCCCAGTTCATCCTTCACCAGGCCGACAACGCACGCATAGGGTCTATTTGTGTAGCACCCTACATCACACGCATGTTGAAGAACATGAACATATTCTCATCTCTCCCCCGATGATAGTGGTCGCGAAGACCATTCCCATCACGATGGCCAGCCTTCGGTCCCTTAGCCTCGTCACCGCCCGTCAAGGCCGGAGTGGCATTACATATTCTCTTACGAGGCATCGACCGTGCACGCAGGACGACGATGACGACGAGATGGATCCGGACCTTGATGAGCCTCTGGTGCCTCCGGCCCGTTCTACTTATGATCAGAGAGAGTCTTCTTCTGCTCCTCCTCGAGCACGTTCGCAGTATTCGCGAGAGTTCCAGAACTTCTTCGAGACCAAGCTATCGCCATGATTACAGCGTATCGAGGATGTATAGAAGCGGACAAAGGACGTCCTCATTCAGATTAGGTACCACCTGGGGATTGCTCCAAGAGCACCGACATCTCCTTGCCAGCCTCACTTCCCCGACGATCAGACCGACCGACCAGCTTACTATTGACATGTATCATTGTATTTTACCTGCCTTTATTTGTATCAGTGTATTGTATCAACATTTGTTTGTAGCAGTGTATTATCAGAAAATCTATATATGATATTATATCAGCTCCTTTTTCATTTGTATTAGTGTATTTTACCAGCCTTTACATTGCAATGAGGACATTACCAATTTTAAGTCTGTGGGGGGACGTTCTTCACTTTTATAATTTCTGTGATAGACATGATTACAATTAGTTATACTTTTTCTATCATAGTACTCAAGGTTATTATATTCCCCAAATAAAATTTTTGTACTCCTTTAAGCTCTCATGTATTCACTCATTTGGGATTATAACTATCTAATTTAACTTTGCACACTGATTAAAATGAGTTGATGTAGACTCATTGAATATTCAACTTTGTTGACTCGTAATTAAGTATAGAAATTCAGTAGCCTAATTTTCTCTATATAATTTATTTTAAGATTAACCCTTTATATTATTAACTATCATTCACTCTATTTTAGAAAATATAATTATCTATAATAAAGCGAGTCGATGAGTGTAATATTTTTATAAGCTTGTATTAGGGAATCAAAATAAAAAATACTCTCTATTGATATCTAGAACTTCTCCTCTAGCGATCCTCAAAACATTTGCATACGTTAGTTAGTGAGGGCAGAAATGACTTAGGCCTCCTTTTGGATAGCTTGAGCCTTACAAACCCAAAACTTTAAACATTATACCCTTGCATACCCAATTTGGACCTAAGCCCTATCCTTTGATACTCTACTACTAAAATTTACCAAGGCCAATTCCTTACCTACTAGCACACCTGTCATTGAGATCCTCTTGTAATGAATTTGTTCATAGTGATACGTGGCCTGAGTGCATGTATACTTGCACCCACTTGGAATGATCCCTACTATAGACTCATGAAAAGAAAAGATATAGTGATATGTGGCCTGAGTGTGTGTATACTTGCGCCCACTCGGAATGATCCCTACTATGGCCACTTGGTTAAGAAAAAAATAAAAATATAGAGTATCCTTCAAAAATGTGGGAAGTTTAATCATTGCAAAGTCTGGGCGTGATTTTATAACATTGATGTATGTTAAGGTATTTACAAAACAAAAGGCTCAATTGTGATTTAGGTGTGAAAGAAAAGAAAAAAAATCCATCAAATTTATCTTTGATTACCCCACCTGTAATCGTCTATCCTAAGCCAAAAAAAGGTTACACCATAATACAAGTCCTAAGGATCCGACCTCGCTAATTCTAACTACTGTCGTGGATAGGATGTGAACATGCAAGCTCATGACTATCAATATTGGTACTTATAAGTTTTGAAATACTAATACATATCTTATTGAGATTGTTATTTTCTCCTCACAATTGCTATGGATGACTATATTTATATTTCTAAAAATGAGTGAAAGATAGTTAACAGATATATTGGAGGAATTTTAAGATAAAGTGATATTTAGAAAAGTCTGCTATATTATTTCCTATACGATTACATCATCAAAGTTCTCTATAAATTCATAGCAACCAGTGTGCGGAAGCAAAATTATTTATTAGTAACCCAAATATTTGAATTAGTTTACTTATAGACAAGCAAAAAATATATGTCTGGGGGTATTTGATGAGTATAATTATGATAGGCTTTTTACTGTCATAATTGTAATCATGTCCACTATTTTCTACCTCCTTATACAGTAATTTTGCGAGAATAGTTAGGAATTTGCCTTATCATGAGTAGAAGAGCACAAATTAGGAGTTTCTATTATTCCATGTATTAATTTGTCTATTGATTCCTTTATTTTTCTAATGCAGGTATTGCTAACCAGTGGAACTAGAAGTCTTGGAGCAAACAAAGGAGTTCACGGATTCGACATGGCTGATGACAGGATAAGATTGGGGCGCACACGGGTAGGCACATGCCCGTATTTCCTACTTGTGTCCTAGCCTAGATGGAATAGAAGAAACTGAAGGAAATAGACAGAGCACCACACGGTTTGGAACACGCCCATGTTCCCACCAGTGTCCTTTTTGGGACAAACCCAGTTTTGGCTGCCACCCAACCCGTGTGTGAAGAACATGAAGAACAACACGGCCGTATCCGTACCCGTATCATCTGACATGGCCGTGTCCATACCTGTGTCATCTGATACGACCCACTACAGACATGCCTCTTCGTGTGGAACTGCCCAAGAACCGTCAACACGGCCTGTGACACGACCGTGTTAGAACCCGTGACCGACCCTGTTTGCTAGGAGACTATAAAATACCTGTAGAAAAATTAGAGAAGAACTTTTGGATCATTTTTCATTGGGATAACTTCTGGAGCACGAGGGTGGAGCATCCAAGAGAAGGAGGATTTGAAGGGTATTTTTGTATGCATTTAATCTTTCTTGTATCCCTCTTAATCTTTCCTTTCTCTTGGTGATTCAACTTTATTTATCTTTTTTTTTCGCATGATCCTTTAATTTGAACAATTTGGTAATCATGTATCGTATTGTTTTCATCAAATTTGTGTTATTTTATTCGTATTTAGATCTTCAAACAAAGAGTTTTATCCTAGTTATGAATTGCTTATTTGCTTCACATAAATTTCAACTTTTTAGATTGAGAAATTGGAAACTTGTGTTGATCTTAGTATGTTCATATTTAGGTATTATCTCTCTTTGTAATTCAAATTCCATGATCGAGAGATATGTTGTTTGGATAATTGGAATGCGAATAAATAGATTCATGGTATTTTAGAGATATGATTTCATGAATTTATGTAGTAGATAGGGTGCTTCATTTAGTGCAAATTTGAGTGTTGTAAATTGTTCGAGAGAAAATTTACTAACTTAGGTTTAGATTTTGAATTGCTCGAGAGAGAATTTGATAATTGTTTAACCTTTACAATACACGAATTTGATAGTCTTGTTATTTCATGATTATATAGAATTGAGTCAATGAATTAGTATTTTCATGTGAATTCTCTTAGACTTTTGGCTTTTTATCACCTTTAATCCCTCAATATTTATTTATCCAAGTAGTCATAATTAGTTTAATTTAGGTTAAAAATCAGTTTTAATTATAGGTATGATAATAGAGTGAGGGTGAGTACGAGTACTTAAAAGGACCCTGTGGAATACGATACGAGATGTAGATTTCTCCTATACTATGATAGATAGGTGCACTTGTCTGAAGGTTAAATCAGTCTAGCTTATGTCCATCTACATAGTTTATACTAGAGTGTAGAATGAATCTGCATCAAGTTATTACTTGTTAGCAAAAGAAATCATCAGAGATAATTAAAGGGTGGTGTTAAAGGAACGCCATCTTCGGCTTTGTGCACACTAATACTATGTGCACCCATTGGAATTTTATATGCAAACCAATGCTATGTACACCCAGTAGACCTTTTCAATTTTTTAATTACAATATTCATCTTTTCTTTCGCAATTCATTACATAAAATTTAAATAAAAAATATGTAAAAAATATAAAATTACTCATGCATTCACCAAGCATTCTTTGCTTGGAAAAAATAGTATCTGTGATGAATTCATGCCCAACGTGTACGGATGCAAACTTTTCGGAAGAGTCATTTGTAGTTATTGCTAAATCAGACATTAATGGCATGAATCAGGAGGTATCAATGTAGGAGACATTACCCAAAATATTAAGGGTTAATTTTTTGATGTTACGGAGATGCCAAAACATTAATGGCAGGGAAGAGAGAATCAGGATTGCGTCAGAGGGGAAGGGTTTTACCGGAGGAATCGGGTGGGGGGGGGTGGGGGGGTGGGGGGGGGAGGTTTCACCGGATGAAATTGGGAAGAGGAGCGCCGAATATCAGGAAGGGGAAGGCGGGCTCAATGCTTCGGCTTTAGATTATGGGTGAATGCATGAGTAATTTTATATTTTGTACAAATTTTTTTATTTAAATTTTATGTAATGAATTGCAAAAGGAAAGATGAATATTGTAATTAAAAAATTGAAAAGGTCTACTGGGTGTACATAGCATTGGTGTGCATATAAAATTCCAATGGGTGCACGTAGTATTCGTGTGCACAAAGCCGAAGATGGTGTGCCTTTAACACCACCCTAATTAAAAGGCCGACATAACTGTGAATGGTTCTGAAGAAGAACATTGTTGGCCCCTTTTTTTATATTTTATTATCTTTGAGGAATTAAGGCAATACAAAAGCTTATTATAATTTTTGTCAATGCTATGTACACCCGAATTGAGTCAATGAATATGAGTTTTGAAATGTCACCCAGGAAGAATGAGACTGGTGACTTCTTCTTGATCAGATCTTGATGTGAAATCTTCTCCCTTAATCTTGGCTGTGAAGAAAAAGGTTCGACCCTTCTTGGCCTTTTCAAAGCTTCTTGAAGGAGAAGGTGGGGTTGAACTTAGCTGTAGAAGATTGAAGTTGATCCACAATCTGCCTCCTTTCCACCTTCTGAATTCTATTGATTTATTCTGACAGATTTAGATGAGAAGAATAAGAATCATCACACTTTGTTTATGTTGTGTTGGTCTCCTTATATAGGCTTTGACAAGAGTGACTGGCTGCCCCAGTTAATCCACTGACATCTGACAGTTCTGACGGTTGTTAGAACTTCAGGCTTCGAATTCTGGACTTCGAAGAATTTTTGTCTTGAAAGCTTCTGCATAAAGGTGTTGACACAGTTCTGAGTGTTAACACTTATGTACTTAGATTCTGTTGACACCAGTCCTGGGTGTCGACACTTCTTTTACAGGGATGTCGAAAACGATCGAGTGTGTCGACACTGCTAGCTTCTTGTCTCAACACAACTTATGTAAAATGTGTCGACACTAGTACTGAGTGTCGACACAATTCTGATTTCTTGACTTACGGTGTCGACCCAAGTCCTGGGTGTCGACACAGCTTGCTTCTAGTCTCGACATAACTTGTGTGAAATGTGTCAACACTAGTCTTGAGTGTCGACACAGCTGGTTTCTTGACTATTGGTGCCGACACAGCTTACTTCCAGTCTCGACATAACTTGAATAAGGGTGTCGACACTAGTCCTGAGTGTAACACCCCCGATTTTGTTCGATGATTTTATTTGATTTGATATCGTCATATTTATGGCGTCATGACGTTACTTTTAATGTCGAATTGACGGCGGGACGCCGTTAAGGCATTTTCGCGTCCGTTCGGTCGAGTCAGCCAAATTCTCGAATTCTTGTTGTAATTGAAAAATTTTGCATTTGGAAATTAATTTAAATAATTTTTGACTTGCTCGTCAAGTTTCGTCACGATACGAGCGATATTCGAGCATCGACAATTTTTCGAAGTTTTGTGGAATTTATGTTTGCCGTAGACTTTGAAAATTTATATCTCAAGAACGGCTCGTCGGATTTTGGTTTTGACTTCGTCGTTGTGTTCGTAGTGTCAGTGTTCGCCTACGCTATGAGTTTCGTTTAATTTAGCGTGCGTTTAAGCCTCCGTTTTGAACTTATGTTTCCTTATTCAAAAAATTATAAGTATGATTATTTTAATATTAAAGCACTATTCAAAAATGTCTTTTACTATCCATCTCTATAGTTTGATTTTAGATATATTTGTAAAAATCACAATTCATGAGGACAAAAAGACACTGTGCTGCAAATTTCTTTTGCCTAGTTCTCGAGTCCGCCTGATCTGGTTCTCGAGTAGTACATTCTTCCTCTCGAGTACTGCCTTGTTTGTGCCGAGTACTAGCTACTTATTCTCGAGTATTACTTATCTTGTTCTCGAGTACTAAATTTTAGTACTCGAGTAACCTATTTTCTACTTCTCGAGTATCTCTAATCTTGCTCTCGAGTAGTCGGTCATCCTTCCCGAGTAGTCCGTTCTAGTATGTGTTCGGGCATCATTTTGAGGGTCAAAACGGTGTCGTATAAAAATGGTTAACATGAAATTTTTTTCGTCTCGACAAGATCTACAACCTTCATGTTGAGCACTTTTCGATTTGAAGCCACCGTAAATCACTATTTTCGTTTTCCATGCGTGTGCACCTAAATCGTCCGTTTTTTCTTCCCGTGAAAGATGGGGGTTAGACCTGATTTACTATAGAAGGGGGGGGGTGAATAGAGTAATTAAAAATCTTTTTGTTGTTTTTCTAATTATCAGAGTAATAAAAATGTGATACCAATATTAACAAAGAAGAGATAATCTAAGCTAAACTACAACAGCACAGCTAGCATAATCTATCACAGACACAACTATCCTATCACAGCCACAACAAGAACAATAAGAAAAGGGGCAACCAGACAACACAAGAAATTTTATAGTGATTCCCCAACCTGGGTACATCCGCTCTTCTACCACCCTAGTAGGAATCCACTAGCAGGTTTTGATCAGATGACTGCCACCTTTGAGCTTTTGATCAGGTGCCCAAAAACCAAAATAAACTTTTGAAGGGAGTTAATAAACCCTTTATACAGGAGGGGGGAGAGAGATTGATGGGGTTTTCTCTTTCTCAAACAACTGAGAAGACAAGTGAATTGTTGTTGTCAAGAGCTCCTTTCAATATCACTTAGAGCCTTGCACAGGGTGTAGGTCTTCAACCTTGATTTTTGATGATCCAGGAACTCCTGACTGATTTGAATATGTCATCCTTGAAAGCTCCTGGAATGGAAGTTGAAGAAGACTCTTGATTGTGATTGTTGTTCTTCTTCTTCAGTAAGGTTAAGGAGAAAACAAAATGTTTTCTACACAGAGAATTTCTGAGAGTTGTTTCTGTGTTCTCTTTATTGCCCTGTTGCTTCTCTGTTCTCTTCTATAAAGAAAAACTCTTTTATGTCTTTAGTCGAATTCTCATTTGAATTTTAAATTCCATTGCATTGAATGTTGATTGCTTGGAGAATGAAATACGGTTGGATAATAATGTCATTAATGAGTTTCCCAACTCTCGCAGTAAATCAAGCAAATAATTAACCTCTTAAAGACTATAATTAATGCTGCCAAATAATGGCTATATTCAGAGAATATATGCATTAATTACTCAGGAATTATTGCTAAATAATATAAGGAATAGGACAAAAAGAGAGAAAATTCTAAGTCTGGAACTTCACAGATATCGTCGACCAGAAAATAGATTTCGTCGACCTGAGACCAAAGTTCATCGACTAGAGAAATCATGTTCATCGACCAGAGAAAACTTGTTCGTCGACCTGAGATCCAAGTTCGTCGACCTGAGTTTAGAGAACTGCATTTTGTGAATAACTTGCCAACACCGTGGTCAAAGTTCGTCGAGCTGATAACTTGTCTTCGTCGACCTGAGTTAAGAAATAGTATTCTGAAAGAATGTGTTGAAGTTGAACTTCCAGAGTTCGTCGACCTGAGCTCGAATATTGTCGAGCTCCACTCAAAGAATTAACTCTGAGTTCATCGAGCGGAGCACGACTTTCATCGAGCTGAGTTCGACGAACGACGAACTCATTTTCTGAACTTGATTTTCTTCAAAGTCTTGAGTCTTCTGAAATCTCCAGTTGGCTAGTCCATATATGGTTGAACCTAATGACTTAGCCTAAACTCTAGGACTTAGAGATAGGACCCTGACTATACATGCTGGGTCAAACATCCTAATTAGTGAACCTAGCCCAAATCCAACTAGAGATCCAACAATCTCCGCCTATTTGGGTGAGGTCGCTAATACAAATGAAATAAGAACATTCACAAAGTAAGATAAACATATCTGACAGAAAATTGAAACATTCAGCAGATATTTACATAGACAGTAGCTTTGTGACAATAAACAAATAAAGTTCAGAAAATGAAAATTAAACAGAGTAAATCATTTCTTCTTCTTCTTTTGCTTGTCATCTTTGTCTTTCTTAGAGGGCTATGTAAATTTGATTTCTCTATTTGGATTAGCTGCTTGTCTATTGGATATGGTCATATCAACAGCTCCAATAATTTTGAGAGAAGTGGTTCTGGGAACAACAACCTCTGGATGTAGATTCATGTAGGCATCTACATTGAAAAATTTATTAGCTTTTTCATACCTTTTTAATTCTTCCTTATTGTATGTTGACATTGTTGATTATTGTGATGGATCTCTCCCTTCAGCTTTAGCTTGATTTATCATTGATAATCCAACAAGCTCCTGGAATCTTGCCATTCTTGATGTGATTTCAGTTTCAGTATCCACAAATGGAATAGTTGGAGACTCTGGCCTTTTTGGGCTTTCAGCTTTTTCACTTTCAGAAGCTTATTTTTGTTGTTGTTGTTGCTGCTGATGTTATTGTGTTGATGTTGTTGTTGATGTTGCTGTATGCTGGAATACCTGTGTTGGCTGCTTTCTTGATATCTTGAGGATCTACCTTGATGTCTTTGATAAGTTTGAGCATAGGAGGTAGACCTCTGAGAACTGCTTCCTGAAGCACCAACAGTAGGTGGAGGAGGAGGACGACCTCTCCAGTTCCTTTGAGGATGAGGTGGAGAGTATCTCCTATTTTTCTTTCTAGCTTTTTATTCATTCTTTGAAAGCCATATCCATGCTGGCATCCCAGTATATGGAGTGGTCTTCTGTAAGATGTAATATGGTGTATCATGAGTAGGGTTTGGTTTGGGGGCAGCAATGGGAACAACTTTTCTCTTCTTAGAAATTTTCTTCTTGGCAGAGGAACTATCATCATCATCATCAGAATCATCATCTTCATCTTCATTAGAAGATCCCTGAGGATTGTCATATAGATCATCCAATTCCTTCATAATATCTTGGGAGATTTGTTTTTCAGCTGGAGGAGCCACTGAAGGTTCTGGAAAAGATGATTGAGCAACAATGGCTACAGAAGTTCTTTCATCAATTAACTTATTTTCCTCTGCAATGTCAGCAATAAGAATTGCATCAAGATCAGGAAGGGGACTGTCATCCATTTTGTATGTTGGAGCTGAAATAAGTTCTGGAGAAGAACTGTCTTTGGGAGCAGATATTATTTGAGGCTCTGTTACAACAAAACTTGCCTGAGTTGCTTGGCAACCGTGGGGCTTATTGGTGAGGTATATGGAACTATAGCTAAAGAAGGCTGATGAGAAGAACTAGGGAGAAAATCTCTGTAGACAAAACTGAAAGAATCTAGTAAAGAATTCAAGTTAACTGTGGGATTTATAATATAATCACCAATAGTCTTTATTTTTGGTATAACTGTATCATCCATATTTGTATCAGAATCACTATATAACTCTAATTATTTCATCTGGAACTGCTGCTTCTTCTGAAGAATCTGACATCACTGAATCTGCTGCTGCTTTTGTTGCTGCTTCTGCTGCTGTCATAACTGGAGCTTCTTCATCATAGAGCATCTCCCCCTGACTAGTTTTAGGGGGTCCTAAAGCCAGTCCCCCAGAAGAAGGGACAGGGGACAAAGCAATAATTTTGGAACAAAGTGATTGGATGAAAGCAGAAAGTGGAGCTATAACATCAGTTAGAAGTTTATTAAGGGTGGGAGAAATGAATGCTAGAAGGTCTTTAGCTATATCAGAAAAATTTAGGTAGAGGGATTCTGGAGCAGTGGAGGAGTAAGTAGTGTGATGACCACAATTGGAACATACGAAGAAGAGACTGGAGGGATCTATATGTGTGGAGTTTGGAGCAGTAGAGGGGATGTCAGTTTGAGTGAGTGGAGGGATGAGAATAGAGGGAGTGACAGCAGTAGAAGGTTGGACTGTGGGTATGGGTGAAGAAATGGGTTCCTGATGTGGAGATGGTGGAGGAAACAGTAGATTGAAGGTGTGGGATGACATAAATGTGTCAGGGTGTATGTCATTTAAATGAGGTGGAAGTGGAGATTGCGGTGGAGTGATGTACTCAGGATATGGAACTGGGGTTGATGCTGGTGTGGGTTGATGTTGTTGGTGAGTTGGTGGAGTATGAACTGGAGAAGATGATTGCTGTTGTTGTGGTTGTGGTGAAAAAATGTGGGTAGAAGGGGGGACATCTTCTGGAGGTGGAGGAGTGGCTAGCACAGCCCTGGTGCTCTCAAAAGGCCTGAAGGAGGAGGAAGCCTTGGATGGCTTGGTGATTTTCCTCTCCCATCTGTCAAATAGGGCAGATGTAAGCCTTTTGGAGGCATTTATGAACACTGTCGTGGAGACCAGATGTTCAGGAGCCTTTTCATGAAGGACGATTCCCAGAATCCGTCCAAAGCACACTTCCTTCTTATTGTTTTTCTTCTTGATTAAATCAAATAGCAGTTTGCCCCAGTTTACTGCACTTTCTCAACCAGAGCATCCATCACCAAGAACTGGTGCCTGGTGATGTAGTCGTGTGCAGTGTGTTTTCCTAGTAACACTTTACCGAAAACATCAGCCAAAAACTTATATTCAGCATATAAGGTTTTCTTTAACAATTTGTTTGGGTTTTCTCCAGAGTGACCCATCTTAATCAACATGTTCTCATATTCCTCATTGTCCATCTCTAATTCTTCAGTACCATTCAGCAAGCCAAAAATCCTAGTTAAAATGGTGGGGGAAAGAGAAACTATGTTACCAAATATTGTTCCCATCATAGTATCTTCCTCTGATGTTGTAGATGTAAATACTCATTCCTTAACTTCAGTCATTGCTATCTTTATTCTACGAGTCATGAAGTTTTACAGATTCTGCTTTTCAAATAATTTCAGAATTTCCACAAAAATCGGGTCAGAATGCTGGAAAGATTCGAAGTCAAATCCCATATCAAACTTCATTGCAGAAAGAATGTTCGCCGGAATTGCCATTGTTTTTGCCTGCACAAAAAAATAGAGATCTAGTGCAAAGGAACAGAAAGCGTGGGACGGAGCTCGAATAAAACCTAGATATATGGTTTTCAGAATATGAAGCGGCAGTCTCCATCTGACGAAATAAATAAAATTCTTCGATCTCAGTTCGACGAAATATTTTATAGACAAAAGAGTTCGTCGATCTCAGTCATAAGAAGTGAAAACATTTCATCGAGCTCAGTTCGACGAAATTTTTCTGAAGAAAATTCATTGATCTCCGGTCAACGAAGGAACTTCACTCACAGAGAGTTCGTCGATCTCCGTTCGACGAACTTTGAAAAATTCGTCGACCACAGACAGAAATTAAATTAAGGCCTCTCCATTGATCATGCCAAGCTAATTTATAAAGAACAGTTGATTCCTCTCATCCAAAGGTTTGGTGAAGATATCTGCTCTTTGCAAATCAATGTAGATGTAGACAAGCTTAATTTTATTTTTGTCCACACATTCTCTAATGAAATGATGCCTAATGTCTATATGCTTAGTTCTATTGTGATGAACTGGATTTTGTGCATTGAAAATTGCACTTGTCTTATCATAAAGTAGAGTTGAATTATTTAAGTTAAACCCATAATCTAGGAGCTGGTTCTGAATCCACAGCATCTGAGAACAACAACTGTCAGCTGCTATATATTCTGCTTCAGCAGTTGAGGTAGATACAGATGACTGCTTCTTGCAAAACCAAGACACTAATCTCATACCAAGGAACTGGCATGTCCATGAGGTACTTTTCCTGTTCACTCTATATCCAGCAAAGTCAGTATCTGAGTATCCAGTTAACTCAAACTCTGACTCAGTTGTATACCAGAGTCCTAGACTAGGACAACTCTTTATGTATCTTAAAATCCTTTTTAAGAAAGTAAGGTGAGATTCTTTAGGGTTCACTTAGAACCTATCACAAAGACATGTAACAAACATTATATCTGGTCTGTTTGCTGTAAGATATAACATGGACCCAACAATACCCCTATATTGTTTCTGATCAACAGGCTTGCCATGTTCAGCAGAGTCAATTACAACATTAGTGGCCATGGGTGTTTTCTTTGCTAAGACATCAGTCATCCCAAACTTTTTGATAAGCTCCTTAGCATACTTAGCCTGGGATATGAAGATGCCATCAGGTAGCTGCTTCACTTGGAGACCAAGGAAGTAGGAGAGCACACCCATGCTACTCATTTCAAACTTTGAATGCATGTGGTCAGAGAACCTCTTGCATAGTTTGGAATCTGTAGACCCAAAAATAATGTCATCAACATAAATTTGTACTAACAAGATTTGATCCTTTTGGTGTCTAGTGAATAATGTCCTATCTACTATGCCTCTAGAAAATTTATGCTCTAAAAGAAAGCTAGCTAAGGTTTCATACCAAACTCTTGGAGCTTGCTTTATACCATAGAGAGCTTTATGCAATTTAAAAATATATGAGGGATAAGTAGGAGAGATAAAACCTGAGGTTTTTCAACATAAATCTCTTCTTTAAGTTCTTCATTCAGAAATGCACTCTTGACATCCATTTGATAAACCTTGAACTTCTTGAAGGCAGCATATGTAAGGAAAATCCTGATTGCTTCCAACCTTACAACAGGTGCAAAAGTCTGGTCATAATCAATCCCTTCCTCTTGTCTATAGTCTTGAGAAACCAGCCTTGTCTTGTTCCTTATTATGACACCTTGGGCATCAAGTTTGTTCCTGAATACTCATTTAGTTCCAATGATTGGGTAGTCTTTTGGTCTTGGAACTAAATCTCAAACTCTACATCTCTCAAATTGGTTGAGCTCCTCTTGCATTGCAACAATCCAGTGGGGATCTTGCTCTACATCTTTAATGGATTGGGGCTCAATTTGAGATATGAAGCAGACATGCATCAAGTCTTGGTTGAGTTGATGTCTGGTCTGCACACCAACTGAAATGTCTCCAATCACTTGAGATACATGGTGATCTCTAAGTGTGACAAATTCAGTAGGAGGAGTTGATTGTTCAACATCTTGGGGAATAAATTCCTCTTGTGGAATTATATTAGCTATTGGAGGTTCTTCACTGATTCCATTGTCTTCATCTTCACTTTCTTCTGCAATGTGTGGAGAAGGATGGCTAACTACCTTATTAGTGAGGGTCAGTTCATTTAACTTCTCACACAAGTTTGGTTCCTACAAAGAATTACTGGCAGAAGGAATCTTCTCCTTGTAAATCATATTAGTTTCATCAAAAGAAACATGGATAGATTCTTCAATTTTCATGGAGATTTATTAAAGACCCTATAAGGCTTACTTACTTGGGAATATCTAAGAAAAATTTCCATTTTAGCTTTGACTTCAAATTTTCTAATGTGTTTCTTATTGTTGTTGTGTATGTAATATAAGCAACCAAAAATTTTGAAGTAGTCTACTTTAGGTTTCTTTCCTTTAAGTAGCTCATAAGGAGTCTTATTCTTAAGTTTGTGTATAAGACTTCTATTCAGTATATAATTTGCTGTGCTCACAGCCTCTGCCCAAAAGGATAGGGGCAAATGAGCATCTGCAAGTAATGTGTCTGCTGATTCAATCAGGGTTCTATTTTTTCCTTTCAACAATCTCATTTTGTTGAGGTGTTCTAAGAGCAGAGAAGCAGTGCCTGATACCTTCCTTCTCATAGAACTCTTGCATAAGAAGAGACTCAAACTCAGTACCATGATCAATTCTAATCAATGCAACTGTAGTAGAGTACTCAATCTGTATGTTCTTGAGAAAATCTGTAAGAACCTTGAAGTTATCATACTTAGATTTCAGAAAAAATACCCAAGTTAATCTAGAGAAGTCATCTATAATCACTAGAGTATAAGATTTCCCTCCTAAACTTTGTACAACAATAGGGCCAAAAAGGTCCATATGTAGCAAGTACAATGATCTAGGTGAGTCACTTTTGTTTAATGATTTAAAGCTACTTTTAGTTTGCTTGCCTAACTGACAAGCCCTGCAGAGACTTTCCTTCTTGTAGGGGCAAGAAGACAATCCTCTAACAAGGTTGTCCATAGATAATTTGGCAATATTTTTCAAGTTTACATGACCTAATATCCTATGCCAAAGGTCATTATTGTTGCTAGTTGAATTAAACGAACATATTTTTGTTTTGGCAGAATTAAAATTAAATATTTAAATATTTCCTACTCTTGTGCCAGTCAAAACTACATGATTATCTAGAGAAGTATTATACATGAAGTTTTAATAAATGATACCTGAAACCTTTCATCACATAACTGACTTATGGAGATAAAGTTATGCTTCAGTCCACTTACATATGCAACATTCCTGATGGCGACAGCTCCAATCTTGACTTGTTCATAGCCTTCAGTCTAGCCATAATTGGGGTCACCAAATATTACCTTGGGTCCTAGCTTTGACTTATAATGAGTTAGGTTGGCCTTGTTTCCAGTCATATGTTTAGAATAGCCACTATCCAAATACCACTGTTGCTCTGTGGTAGGATAGTCTTTCAACTGCAATAAAACAGATTAGCCATTCCTGACCCAGGTTACATTGGGTCCTTCTTTCTTCACATAACTAAAGCTGGAAGTATAAGAATATTCAGGTTGGCATTTGTAACATAAAGGATGATTTTTCCTAGGTGGTACGATCCATTGATTAAATTGATTATAGGAAGATCTTGGTTGATTATAGTTTTTAGAAGAATTAAAGTTTCTGTTATACTGAACTGCGTTCGACGAATTCAAGTGAGTTCATCGATCTGAGTTCGATGAATGGGGGTGAGTTCGTCAAACTCCACTCTGAGAATGAGAATATCCATTTTCTGGGCCCCCAAATTGTCGATCTTTGGTCGACGAACCATATTGGTTTCGTCGATCGTAGTTCAACGAATTATTATAATTGAAATTTGCGTTCGGAGTTCATCCACTGGAGTTCGACGAACTAAACATATTTTGTCGATCGGAGTTCGACGAAATCTGTTGAACATTGTTATTATTTGGATTTTTCTTTTTATTTTTCCTTTTCTTATTCTTAGGTTTTGGTTCTGTTTGTTTAACATTGTGATGCATGCCTGTTTCCTCTCTCAAGTTGAAACTCAATCCATAAAAGATGCTGAGCAAGATCCCCACGGGATCATTGCAATGCAAGAGGAACTCAACCAATTTGAGGGATGTAGAGTTTGGGATTTAGTTCCAAGACCCAAAGACTACCCAGTCATTGGAACTAAATGGGTATACAAAAACAAATTAGATGCCCATGGTATAATTGTGAGGAACAAGGCTAGGCTTTTTGCTCAAGGATATAGGTAAGAAGAAGGCATAAACTATGATCAAACCTTTGCAACAGTTACAAGGCTATAAGCAATCAGAATCTTCCTTGCCTATGCTGCATACAAAAAGTTCAAAGTTTATCAGATGGATGTGAAAAGTGACTTTCTAAATGGAGTACTAAAAGAAGAGGTTTATGTTGAACAACCTTCAGGTTTTATCTCTCCAACCCATCCTTCTTTTGTATTTAGATTGCATAAAGCCCTCTATGGTCTAAAGCAAGCTCCAAGAGCTTGGTATGAGACCTCAGCTAGCTTTTTGATAGAGCATAAATTCACTAGAGGCATAATAGATAAAACATTATTCACTAGCCACCATAAGGATAAAATATTGTTAGTACAAATATATGTAGATGACATTATATTTGGGTCTACTGATTCCAAACTATACAAGAGGTTTTCTGACCTCATGCATTCAAAGTTTGAAATGAGTAGCATGGGTGAGGTCTCCTACTTCCTTGGTCTCCAAGTGAAGCAGCTACCTGATGACATCTTCATCTCCCAGGCTAAATATGCTAAAGAGCCTCTTAAAAAGTTTGGGATGGTTGATGCCTCAGCAAAGAAAACATTGTTGGGTATTGTATCCACACTAACCCTGATTTGATGAAGTCACCCTTGAACTAAGATGAATTAAGTTGTATTTGATGCTTGGTTTGAGTTATGTGTTTGCAGGAATCTTATGGGAAGTGTAGACCAATATCAGTCTACAATTGGTCACCAAACACAGGACCATACAATGTAATCCCTCATTGTGTGTTCCAAGGTGTTGACTCATGTGTAGCCTCTCTATTGGGATATACTTCATATTCAAGCTCTAGGACTATGTGAAAAGACTTGATGCTGGTTTTCCCTTAGAAGAAGAAAAAAATTCTGTCAAGAAAAAATTTCCTAAGTAAAGTACTCGAGTAGTTCTTTACTTACTCGATTAAGTTACTTGGTTCATACTCGAGTAATAATACTCCTACTCGAGTAGTTAAGATATATCCCGAGTAGTCCAATTATGGCTCTCGAGTAGTTAAGACAACTACTCGAGTAGTTTCTTTTCTCCTCTCGGTTTTACAGAAATTCTCTTCTCAAATTTTTCTAAGTTAAATACTCGAGTAGTACTATATAGTACTTGATTAGTTCTATCATCTATCTCGAGTAGTTGAATTCTGACTCTCGTGTAGTTCTCACTTACTCGAGTAGTCTAAGTCAAGTACTCGAGTAGTTCATCTACTACTAAAGTAGTCCAGTATTTATACTCGTGTAATCCAGAATTCCATTCTAGAAAATTTCTCTAAGTGAATTACTCAAGTAGTCATCTCCATATACACGAGTAGTTCTATTTGTCTCGAGTAGATCAACTTTTATACTCGAGTAGTCCTGTATTCCAGTTCCAGAAATTTTTCTACGTCTTTGACTCGAGTAGTTTCTTAATTACTCGAGTAGTTCATTCAGATATACTCGAGTAGTATTTCTAGTACTCGAGTAATTTACTCCACCTCTCGTGTAAGTACTTAGGTACTCGAGTATATTATTCTTGTTACTCGAGTAGCTGATTCCTTGAACTTTTATTTACTCGAGTAGTTGACTCCATATACTCGAGTAATCATCTCATACTCTCTCGAGTAGTTTTTCTTATATACTCGAGTAGTCATCTTCTACCTACTCGAGTAGTGTTGCATGTACTCGAGTAGTCTGTTATATCTCGAGTATTTTACTTTGACTTTTCTGAAAATTCGTTACGTCCTAACTAATGGTCATATTCATAAACTTTGACATGATTGGTCCACGTGTCTCTCATAATGACTCAATTATGGCTAATCTTCTCCTCTCCTATAAAAGGTCTTGTCTAAACCGACAAACCCTAACAATTCTAAATTTTTCAAAAAAGATTATTCTAAGACGTTTTACAGCCGTACTCTCAAGAATTTCTGTTTCCTCTTTCTCTCTCCAAGAAATGAAATCCACCGCCGTCACCGTCGCTGATTCCTAACCGGCTAGGGTTTCATCTTTTGAGGATTCAGATCAAGAAGGCTCTCCAGATCGAGATTCGCTCAACTCCGTATTTTCTGATTTGATCGATCGTGTGAAGCCAAGAAGTTTCAGATCTGATTTTGTCGAGGTTTTCTTCACCTATCTGATAAAGCCGAAAAGTCTAGAAGAAGAAGATCCTGGCCGATTACTTGCAGATCTGACAAGATTCACTGTTTGTATTTCTATACAATTTTATTTCATTATTGTAAGAGAAATTTCTCCGAGTGTAGGAGCTTTTGTCTCCGAGATTGTAGGAAGTTTTATCTTCTAAGTGTAGATCCGTTTTGTGGATCGAGATTGTAGGAACGTTATTCCGAGGGTAGGATTGATTTTCAATCCGAGATAGTGGAGTAGCCGAGTCTAGTGTATTGCTAGATCGGTGAGGGAAAGTGGATGTACCCAAGGTTGGGGAACCACTATAAATCTTGCCTCGTCTGTGTTTTATTGGTAGATAGATCTGTGCTTTGGTTTGTAATTTTTTATTCCACAAAAAGACGCTCAATTCACATATTCACCCCCTCTAGGTGATTTAGGTAGGCAACTATAAACTTTCAATTAGTATCAGAGGGAGGTTGATCGTTAAAAGGTTAACACCTTGATCAGATCCTTCAATAGTTGTATTTTGAGATCTACCAAAAAATGGACAAGGCTAAAGATTTTGCCAACCTTCCTTTGTGCATCAAAAATAATTTTCCTATGTGGAAAGAGAGAATCAAGTTCTTTATGGAAGCTGTGGATCCAAGGATCTTCATGATTGTTAAAGAAAGTCCTTACACTCCCATGACCGTCTCCACTATAGATCCAACCAAGAAAGTCCCAAAAAAACTCATGGATCTAGATAAGGATGAGATTGCACTTGTCTCATTGGACAAAAGGCAAAAAATATTATAGCAAGTGCAGTCGATGATTCAATGCTGCAAAACCTGATTCACTGCTAGTCTGCAAAAGAGATGTGGCAGTCAGTAGTTACCTTGATGGAAGGTACAGAAGAAGTGAGGGATGATAGAAGATCCCTTCTTAATCAGAAGTATGAAGCTTTTCGATAAGGAAACAAAGACACCATTGCTGACACCTTTGAGAATTTCTTCAAGATAGTGAATGGGCTAAGGGTCTATGGCAGAGTCTTCACTAATGGGGAATTAAATGATAAATTCTTGAGATCCTTGACTAAGGAATGAGGTAATAAGGTCTGTGCCATAAGAGAGTTTAGAAAACTGGCCGAGACAGATCCTCATAATCTCTTCGGGAAGCTGATGTCATATGAGCTTCAACTCAACACCAGAAAGGCTGAAGAAGAGAAGAGCAGGTCTGCATTCAAAGAGAAGTCTGTTACTTTAAAGGCAGACACCTCTAAGAAGACAAAGGTTGTTCCTCCTACTCCAGCACAAGAAGTTAGTGAAGAAGAAACCTCAGAGCCAAGCACCTCAGGCTCTGAACTATCAGAAGGAGAGTTCTCACTACTCTCTCGACAGTTCAAGAAATTCTTGAACAAGAAGAAGCAATGGAAAGGCAAGGATGCCTCCTATAGAAGATCACGACACAATGGTGATCGTCAACGAAAAGGCTCAAGCAACCATGATAGGTAAATTCTAAACATAACAAACATGTTTCTACTGACATTATTTGTTATTGTTATAATAAGCTAGGACACGTCATCACTGACTGCCCTCACAAGAAGAAGGAGTGTGGTAGAAGAGAGGAAAAGAAGTCCTCGTACAACAAGAAGATGACAGAGAAGAGCTTGATGGCCAAAAAGGGCAAGACTCTTAGTGACTCTGACTCATCGGAGTCGAGTGAAGAAGAAGAAACCTATTTCGGGCTCATGGCTCAAACTGATGATGAACATGAGCCCCAGTTCACTGGGAAGTTGAACTCTCATACTCCTCTTTCTGATTCTGAAGTTTCTGAACATGATTGTGAGGATAGCTCTTCTGACAATGAGTCAAAACTCATGGCCTAGTATGAGGAGTTAATCATGGCTTACGACAAATGTCATCGAGTCGTGAAAACTCAGGCTAAAGAGATAAAGTCTCTCAAACCTGAAGAGAGCGTCTTGAGAGAGAAAGTCTCAAAGACTGACTCGCTCGAAGAGAACTTCAATAATGCTATTGAAGAATATAATAAGGCTCTAGAACACCTTGATCTTAAAGAGAAAATCATAAAAGAGTTGGAAGAACAACTCGCCGCTGAAAAAAAACTTGTTGAAATTTTCTCGAAGCACAAGACAGTCCTTCCATTCATTGCTGAATTCTCAGCTAAGGTCAAGGGTGCTGGACTAGGCCATGAAGAAGCTCCTAATAAGTCTTCTAGAAGAAACAAGGCTCAACGGAAGAATAAGGCCGCCAAAAATGCCTTAGCCAAAGAGAAGGGGAAGCCCCTCAAGATCAGACCTCGTTCAAAAAGGTTTTATTTCCTTCAAACGAGTTTGATCTTGACTCATCTTACGGACACTTTGCTAAGCTTACTTATGTAGAGCTAAAGTCCTGTTATCAAGGATGGACTCACCCCAAAAACTTTGGCGAAAGTGTCTTCAAGGCACCTTATGAAGAAGTGATTCTTCAGAGCTATGGCCCTTTCAATCATGGTCATAACTTCAAGAAGGCACCAAAGGCAAAGCCTGTTGTAGAAAAGCCAATGAAGGAGAATAAAACATGTGATTGCCATCATCATGAAGCTTCTTCCTACAAGAATGCTGCCCCTGCTAGACCACAATTCCAAAATTTCAAGCAGGAGAACATAAGGCAAAGATACAACAGATTTGACTGTTGGTGTTGTGGCAGAATTGGTCACTTTGCTATTGATTGCTGGTTTAATCCCAGAAATGCTGCAACCCCACATGTTGGCAATATGAGGAAGACCACTGCTAATGCTACTATTCGTCGGGGGAGTGTTCTAACCCAAGACCAAGGACCAAAATATATTTGGGTTCCTAAGGCAAACTGATTGTGATTGCAGGTATGTCCAAAGGCCACCAAAACGCCAATCTGGTATTTGGACAGTAGATGCTCTCGGCATATGACCGGGATAAGAAGCCTAATTCAGAACTTTACTCCAGTCGTGAACGAACCAAAGGTCATCTTTGGAGGTTCAGACCGTGGAATCTCTAAAGGCTTTGGTATGATTACGAATGGTAGTGTATCCTTCTCAGATGTGGCTTACGTTGAAGGTTTGGAACATAACCTTATAAGCATAAGCCAACTCGACGATAAAGGATACATAGTTGAGTTTCACGCTGATAAGTGCTTGATAAAATCTGTTGACAATATGGAAAAAATTCTATCTGACACTAGAAGCAGTAACATATTTTGCTTGAATTTCATTTTTATATATTCTTCGATACTAGTGTGCTTTTTAGCAAAAGATAGTGCATCTCTTGGTGACCAATGGGACAAGATACTAGCACATATTAATTACAAAACTATAAATAAATTATTTTAAAAATGAACTTAGTACGTGATGCCCCAAATATCAAGTACGTCAAAGATAGACCTTGTCATGCATGTGTAAAAGGCAAGCAAATAAGGGCTACCTTTAAAAGCGTTATTGGCAAAGATTCTAATAGATGTATTCATCTACTGCATATGGACTTGTTTGGTCCACTGCAAATTAGAAGTTTGGCAGGTAAGGATTATACGTTAGTAATTGTTGATGATTACTCGGGCTTTGCGTGGGTGTTCTTTCTGAAACACAAGTCAGATACCTTCGACATCTTTACTAATTTTGTCAGGCAAGTTCAGAATGAGTACAACTGCTCCATAGTCAAAATCAGAAGTGACAATGGAACAGAATTCAAGTTTGGAGCCATGACAGAATTTTATGAAAGCTTAGGTATCTTTCATGATTTTTCCTCTCCTCGTACTCCTCAACAGAATGGAGTGGCTGAGAGAAGTAATAGAACGCTCATAGAGGTATGCAGGACCATGTTGAGTGATGCTTCACTTCCGGAATATTTTTGGGCTGAAGCCATCAACACAGCATGTCACGTGCAAAATCGAGCTCTCATAAAAAAAATCACGATAAGACACCTTACGAACTTCTGAAGGGCAGGAAACCGACAGTGTCATATTTTAGAATTTTTGGCTGTAAATGCTTTGTGCTCAACAATGGCAAGTATCATACTACTAAGTTTATCGGAAAACATTTTGAAGGTATTTTTGTAGGTTATAGTAGCCATAGTAAGGCATACATGATCTTTAATAGAAAAACCCTGGTTGTGGAAGAATCGATACATGTTGTATTTGATGAGACGAGTTTGCTACAAAGCAACTCTTCTACTGTGCTTTTTGAAGATGCAGGTGCAAAGCTAAAAGAAATTAGCTTGGATGGACCGTCTGAAAATAAATGTGAAAAGTTCATCAAGATCACAATTCCAACCTCTATTGGAGAGGCTAATGATCAAGATGAAGAAGTCATCCAAGATGAAGAAGTCACTCCGGTGATAGAAGATAATCCAGATGCAAGGACTCTAAAGCTCAGACATCTGAAGGATCACCCTATGGACCAGATCATAGGAGATCCCCGGGATGGTGTCAAAACTCATAGAGGTACAACTAATGAGAATCTATATTTAAGTTTTCTCTCGCAGGTTAAACCAAAGAAGTTTGAGGAAGCAAACTCAGACGCATCGTGGATAATGGTAATGGAAGAAGAACTAAACCAGTTCAAGCACTGCAAAGTATGGAAGCTTGTTCCAAGACCCTAAGGTAAGGACGTCATTGGGACAAAATGGGTCTACAGGAACAAGATGGACGAGGATGGAACGATAGTAAAGAACAAGGCCAGACTTGTCGCAAAAGGCTATCGTCAAGAAGAAGGAATCGACTTCGACCAGTCGTACGCTCCAGTGGCAAGGCTGGAGGCAATAGGTTTATTCCTAGCATATGTTGCACTCAAAGGCTTCACTGTCTACCAGATGGACTTGAAGTCTGCCTTCTTTAATGGTGACATAAAGGAAGAGGTGTATGTGGAACAACCTCCAGGTTTCATTGATTCTAACTTTCCTGATTACGTTTATTTACTGCATAAAGCGTTATATGGCCTGAAACAAGCTCCTCGAGCTTGGTATGAGACACTGTCTAGCTTTCTACTTGAGAACAAGTTCATAAGGGGAAAGATAGACAAGACATTATTTCTTAGGGAAATTAAAGGTAAGATTTTGCTAGTGCAAATCTATGTCGACGACATTATTTTTGGCTCTACTAATGATAACCTCTGCAAGAAGTTTTCAAAACTTATGCAAGGGAAGTTTGAAATGAGCAGTATGGGTGAGCTGAAGTATTTCTTAGGGCTTCAAGTGAAACAGTCTGAAGATGGAATTTTCATCTCACAGACCAGGTTCACCAAAGAGCTGATTAAGAAATTCGGAATGGAGAATGCAACCTCGATGAGGACTCCATTGGGTTCAACAATGTCTCTGGACAAGGATGAAAAAGGGAAACTTTTTGATGAAACCAAGTACAGAAGCATTATTGGATCCTTGCTCTACCTTACTGCAAGTAGACCTGACATAATGTTCTCAACATGTGTTCATGCTAGATTTTAGGTGAACTCTAAGGAATCTCACTACGCTGCTGCAAAGCAGATTCTAAGATACCTTAAAGGTACACCAAATCTTAGCTTATGTTACCCAAGAAGTAATGACAGTGAATGAATAGGTTTTTCAGATGCAGATTTTGCAGGGAGCAAAGACGATATGAAAAGCACTTCTGAGACATGTCAAATCTTTGGACGAAGACTTATATCCTGGAGTAGCAAGAAGCAAAACTATGTGACAATCTCAACGGCTGAGCCAGAGTACATCTCTGCAGGCAGTTGCTGTGCACAGTTACTTTGGATAAAGAATCATTTTGAGGACTACAACATGAAGTTTGAAAAGATTCCATTATTTTGCGACTCTTCCAGCGCAATAGCAATAGCCAACAACTCAGTCTCGCATAGCCAGACAAAGCATATAGAGCTAAGGTATCACTTCATCCGGGAGCATGTGGAGCATGGGGACATAGACCTTCAATATGTCTCTACAGATAGGCAAATTGCAGACATTTTTACGAAGCCGCTGGACGAGACCAAGTTCTCGTTCTTCAAAATAGAACTTGGGATGCTCAACAAAGAAAACTAGAGAAGCTGGACTTTCAAGAAGGCTCAAGGCTCAGAGATGGAATTGGACAAACGAGCTGAAGCTACAAAAATGAAGATTTGTGAAGAAGTTGGACTCTTCAAAGAAGATGCTATTACCAAGCTATCTGTTGAAGTCAGAAAGGGGGAGAATTTGTTAAAAGAATATCTAGAAAATTTTCATAGTCTTTTGCTTGCTTACACTGCTTTATATACTTAGCATTCTTTTTATGTCCATAATTCACCTTAGTGTAAAGGGTTCTGACTTCTACAAATAGGGGTAGATTGTTGGGTATTGTATCCATACTACCATGATTTGATGAAGTCACCGTTGAACTAAGATGAATTAAGTTGTATCTGATCCTTGGTTTGAGTTATGTGTTTGTAGAAATCTTATGGGAAGTGTAGACCAATGTCAGTCTACAATTGGTCACCAAACACAGGACCGTACAATGTAATCCCTCATTGTGTGCTCCAAGGTGTTGACTTATGTGTAGCCTCTCTATTGGGATACACTTCATATTCAAGCTCTAGGACTATGTGAAAAGACTTGATGTTGGTTTTCCCTTAGAAGAAGAAAAACATTCTGTCAAGAAAAATTTTCCTAAGTAAAGTACTCGAGTAGTTCTTTACTTACTCGAGTAAGTTACTAGGTTCATACTCGAGTAATAATACTCTTACTCGAGTAGTTAAGATATATCCCGAGTAGTCCAATTATGGCTCTCGAGTAGTTAAGACAACTACTCGAGTAGTTTCTTTTCTCCTCTCGGTTTTACAGAAATTCTCTTCTCAAATTTTTCTAAGTTAAATACTCGAGTAGTACTATATAGTACTCGAGTAGTTCTATATTCTTTCTCGAGTAGTTGAATTCTGACTCTCGTGTAGTTCTCACTTACTCGAGTAGTCTAAGTCATGTACTCGAGTAGTTCATCTACTACTCGAGTAGTCTAGTGTTTAAACTCGTGTAATCCAAAATTTCATTCCAAAAAATTTCTCTAAGTGAATTACTCGAGTAGTCATCTCCATATACTCGAGTAGTTCTATTTGTCTTGAGTAGATCAACTTCTATACTCGAGTAGTCCTGTATTCCAGTTCCAGAAATTTTTCTAAGTCTTTGTCTCGAGTAGTTTCTTAATTACTCGAGTAGTTCATTCAGATATACTTGAATATTATTTCTTGTACTCGAGTAATTTACTCCACCTCTCGTGTAAGTACTTAGGTACTCGAGTATATCATTCTTGTTACTCGAGTAACTGATTTCTTGAACTTTTATTTACTCGAGTAGTTGACTCCATGTACTCGAGTAATCATCTCATACTCTCTCGAGTAGTTTTTCTTATATACTCGAGTAGTCATCTTCTACCTATTCGAGTAGTGCTGCATGTACTCGAGTAGTCTGTTATATCTCGAGTATTTTACTTTAACTTTTCCGAAAATTCATTAAGTCCCGACTAACGGTCATATTCATAAACTTTGATGTGATTGGTTCACGTGTCTCTCATAATGACTCAATTATGACTAATCTTCTCCTCTCATATAAAAGGTCTTGTCTAAATCGACAAACCCTAACAATTCTAAATTTTTCAAAGAAGATTATTCTAAGAAGTTTTGCAGCCGTACTCTCAAGAATTTCTGTTTCCTCTTTCTCTCTCCAAGAAATGAAATCCACCGTCGCCGCCGTCGCTGATTCTCGACTGGCTAGGGTTTCATCTTTTGAGGATTCAGATCAAGAAGGCTCTCCAGATTGAGATTCACTCAACTCTGTATTTTCTGATTCGATCGATCGTGTGAAGCCAATAAGTTTCAAATCTGATTTTGCCGAGGTTTTCATCACCTATCTGATAAAGCCGAAAAGTCTGGAACAAGAAGATCGTGGACGATTACTTGCAGATCTGACAAGATTCACTGTTCATATTTGTATACAATTTTATTTCATTATTGTAGGAGAAATTTCTCCGAGTGTAGGAGCTTTTGTCTCCGAGATTGTAGGAAGTTTTATCTTCCGAGTGTAGATCCGTTTTGTGGATCGAGATTGTAGGAACGTTGTTCCGAGGGTAGGATTGATTTTCAATTCGAGATAGTGGAGTAGCCGAGTGTAGTGTATTGCTAGATCGGTGAGGGAAAGTGGATGTACCCAAGGTTGGGGAACCACTATAAATCTTGCCTCGTCTGTGTTTGATTGGTAGATAGATCTATGCTTTGGTTTGTAATTTTTTTAATCCGCAAAAAGATGCTCAATTCACCTATTCACCCCCTTCTAGGTGATATAGGTAGGAAACTATAAACTTTCAAACACCTATGACTACTAATGCTGTAATAGACATTGATGAACATGGGAAACCAGTTGATCAAAAAATATATAGGGGCATTGTTGGGTCCCTATTATTTCTTACAGCTAGCAGACCTGATATAATGTTTGCTACATGTCTTTGTGCTAGGTTCCAAGTGAACCCTAAAGAATCTCACCTAGTTTTTCTAAAAAGAATTTTGAGATATATAAAGAGTTGTCCTAGTCTAGGCCTTTGGTATCCTACTGAGTCAGAATTTGATTTAACTGGATATTCAGATGCTGACTTTGCTGGATGCAGGGTAGACAGGAAAAGTACCTCAGGACCTTGCCAGTTCCTAGGTATGAGATTAGTGTCTTGGTTCTGCAAGAAACAATCATCTGTGTTCACATCAACTGCTGAAGCAGAATACATTGTAGCTGGCAGTTGCTGTTCACAGATGTTATGGATTCAGAATCAACTCCTGGACTATATTTTATCTTAAATAATTCAACTCTACTGTGTGATAACACAAGTTCTATATCCATAGCACATAGTCCAGTCCATCACAATAGGACTAAACATATAGACATTAGACATCATTTCATTAGAGAGTGTGTAGATAAAAACAAAATCAAACTTGTCTATATCTACACTGATCTACAAAGAGCAGATATTTTCACCAAACCCTTGGATGAAAGAAATCACTTGTTCTTTATAAATCAGCTGGGCATGATCAATGAAGAAGCTTTGATTTAACTTCTTTCTGCTCTCGATGAATTCTTCAAAGTTCGTCGAACGGAGCTCGACGAACTGGGAAAAGTTCTTGAGATATTCGTCAAATGGAGATCGACGAACTCTCTGTGAGTGAAGTTGTTTTCGTCGAACGGAGATCGACGAATCTGCTTCAGAAAACTTCCATCGAATGGAGCTCGATGAAATGTTTTCAAATCTTCAGACTGAGCTCGACAAATTATTTAACTACCAATTATTTCGTCGATCTCAGCTCGAAGAATTATTTATTTTTCGTGGAACGGAGTTTGTCGATTCATATTCCAAAAAACCTTATATCTAGGTTTTCTTCGACCTCTGACCCGCGCTTTCTGTTCTCTTGCACTTGATCTTCATTTTCTCTTGCAGGTGAACTAATGGCGATTCCAGCGGGAAGTCTGACAGTGATGAAATTCGATACAGGATTTGATGTAGACTTTGAATCATTTCAACACTCAGACCCAATATTCCTGGACATTCTGAAACTGCTTGAAGATAAGCAGTTGAAGAATCTGATGTCCACCAGGATCAAGATAGCTGGCACTAAGATCAGAGAGTGGGTCTACACTTCCTCCACCACAGATGAGAACTGCATGATCGACACAATATCTGGTAACACCGTCTCTCATACCCCCGCCGTGCTGACTGAAATTTTTGGATTAAACAATGGTATAGAAGAATTAGAGATTGAAGATGAAGAGTTTGATGTGATGTTAAGTATGATGGGTTATTCTGGAGAAACCCCTAACAAACTGCTGAAAAAACACCTCTCTACTAAATACAAATTTCTAGCAGATATTGTGGGGAAAGTCCTGCTGGGCAAACACACTGCCCATGATTACATCACCAGGCACCAATTCCTGGTAATGTGTGATGTGGTTAACAAGAAACTAGTGAACTGGGCTCTGATTATGTTTGAATTAATCAAGAAAAAGAACACCAAGAAAGAGGTTTATTTTGGAAGAATTTTGGGAATCTTCCTGAAGGAAAAGGTTGTTGAATCCCTAGTCTCCCCGACCATATTCATCAATGCCTCCAAGAGGCTCACTTGTGCCCTCTTTGGCAGGTGGGAGAGGACCATCACCAAGCCCTCCAAGGCTTCTTCCTCTTCCACCAGGCCTTCTGAGAGCACCAGGGCTGATCCATCACTTCCCAACCTGCTGAAGACATCCCTCCTCCACCTCCATCACCTCTAGCCATCCAAACTAATCCTCCGATGACACACCAACTCCCCTCCCAAGTTCCCATCACAGTCCCTACTCCCACACCTCCATCCTCCCAAATACAAACATCCCCAACTCATATTCACTTTCATACCTCACCTCCATCCCAACATGGTACACACATTCCCTCCAACACTCCCACTCCCTCTCCCCATGGTACACCAACTAACTCCCCACCTTCCTCTCCCTTACCCCATCATATGGCCAACATCCCATCCTTCACTCTGCCCACTTCCCCTATTCAAACTTCTTCCTCTCCAGATGCTCAAATGGTAGATGCTTTACCTCTTCCTCCACCATCATCTTACATCCCTCCATCATTTTCCACTAAAACACCTTCTGCCACACCCTCTGTATCTCTGCCATTGGAACCATCCATTATTCCATCTATCCTTGCACTTCTCAATCCCCTCCTCAAAAGTATTATAACAGAGGCTATTACACCTCTTGCTTCTTCCATCTCCTCTTTTGCGGATGCCATCTCTGCTCTCTCTGCTCCTCCATCTTTAGTCAGGGGCCTGGCTCGAGTTCTCACTAAAACCAGGCAGGGGGAGATGCTCTATGAAGAAGTCATAGCAGAAGCAGCAGTAACAGCAGAAGCAGCAGAAACAGCAGCAGTAGTAACAACAACAGCAGTAACAGCTGAACCAGAAGCAGCAGAAGCAGAAATAGAAGCAACAGTAGATGCAGATGCTGATAAAGAATTATTTGATTTAATTAATTTTATTGAGTATGATATGGAAATAGATGAGACAGTCTCAGAGACTATAGATACTGCTGGAGATTATATTACAAATCCAACAGTTGATCTGATGAATCTGTTGATAGTTTTTGATACAGTTTACTTGAGTGGACTTACAGAGTCTAGTACAAAGCCATCTTTGGCTATAGTCCCTTATACATCTCCCATAAGCCACAAGGTTGCCAAGTAACTAAAGGCCAGTTTTGCTATAACTTAGGCTCCAGCCATTCCATCTCCACCAAAAGATGCTCCCCTCACTACTTCATCTCCACCCAGAGCTGATCTCCTCATTATTGCATCCCCTCTAAAAGTTATTTCAGCTCCAACCTTCATAATGGATGATACTCCAATGCCTGATCTAGATGAACTGATCATGGCTGACATAGAAGAAGAAAGTAAATCAGTTGCTGAAAGCACTGATATGCACAGCTCTCCTGCTCCAGCTCTAGCTCCTCCTCCAGTTCTTTCTCCAGCTCTTACTCAGGCTGAAAAGCCTATTGATAAATCAATACTAAAAGCTATTGATGCTTTGTACGATGCTCCTCAATACTCTGATGATGAGGATGATGATGAAGAGGACTCTGATGATGAGCCTAAGAAAAGGAAAGTTTCCAAGAAAAGAAAGGCTCCCCCACCTTTATACCAAAACCAAATCCAGCAAATGACACTCCATATTATATATGCAGAAAATCATACCTTATAAGGGCATGCTAGCATGTATGTGGCTGTCCAAGAACCAACAAAAAGAGAGAAAGAAAAGTAGGAAGTACTCCCCACCTCCTCAGAGATATAGAAATGATCCTCCTCCTCCACCTGCTACTGGTGCTTCAAGTTCTTCAACTCAGAGGACTACCCAGTATCAAACCTATCAGAGGCATCAGGGTAGGTCCTCCTCTTCAAGAAGAAGCCAGCAGAGGCATTACTCATCAGGCAGACAACAAACACAACAACATCAACAACAAAAACAACAAATTACTAAACATAAAGCTGAAAGCCCAAAGAGACCTGCCTCCCCTCCTGTACCTTTTGAAGATCCAGAAATAGCTACAACTGCTAGGATGGCCAGGTTCCAGAAACTGGTTGGTCTATCCATGATTAATAAAGCAAAAGATGAAGGGAAGGATCCTTCTCAATATTCAACCATGTCCAAATACAGGAAGGAAGAACTTAACAGGTTTGCTAAGGCTAAAATTTTTTTTAATGTTGATGACTATATGAAACTGCATCCTGAAGCTGTAGTGCCAAGGGCTACCTCCCTTAATATCATTGGTGCTGCTGACATGACAATGACAAAGACACAAGCAGCTAATCCAAAAAGGGAGATCAAGTTTACTCAGCTAGGTGAAAAATCTAAAGAGGAGAAGCACAAGGAGCCCAAGAAGAAGAAGTGAACTTTAAACTATTCAAGTCTCTTTTATTATTTTAAAACTATCTGTTTATATTCTGATACAAAGCTTACTGTATATATATATATATCTGCTGCATATGTTAAAATTCCTGCCATATATATTTTTCTTGCTTTGTTATTAATGTAAGCCTGTAATTAGTGACCTTACCCAAATAAGGGGAGATTATTGGATCCCTAGTTGGATTTGGGCTAGGTTCACTAAACTAGTATGTTTGGCCCAACATGTATAGCTAGGGTCATGTGTGTGTCCTAGAGTCTAGGCCATGTCCTTAAACTCAACACTGCATGGACCAGCCATCAACAGACTGCAAAAGACTCAAGACTTAGAGAAATTTCAAAGACTCAAAAAATGATTTCGACGTTCGTCGAACTCAGGTCGACGGTAGTCGTGTTCAGCTTGACGAACTCAGAGAAAATTCTCTGAGCTGAGCTCGTCAAACTTGGTTCTCAGGTCGATGATTTATGGACACTATACTTCAACATTCCAAGTCCAAAATTCTTCTCACTGAACTCCAATCGACGAAGTTAGAATATTAGCTCGACGAAATTGGATCTTAGGTCAACGATTTCTGGATCATCTACTTCAACATTCTAAAGTTCAGTAACATCTAAAATATTCTAAGTCAAGAATCATACTCCAGTCGACGAATTCATGTTCTCCGCTCGACGAACTTGGACCACAACATTAACAAGTTTTATCAAGTAGCAGTTAGCTAAACACTAGTCGACGAAGTCAGAATCTCACCTCGACGATCTTGATGCACAGAATTGGCAAGGTTCCAGAGAAAGCAGCTATCTGTACTCAGGTCGACGATCTTGGATCTCAGGTCGACGAACAACTATTATCTGGTCAACGAACTTAACTTCTCAGCTCGACGAACTCTGGACCCAGGTCGACGAATTTTGTTCTTTGCTCGATGATTTCTGTGTTGTTCTAGACATGGACTTGTCCTCTCCTCTATCCCTTAGTTTATTGTAATAATTCCTGAGTAATCAATGCTTAAATATTCTCTGAATATTACCGTTAGAAGGAGCATTGATTATGGTCTTCATCAGGATTATTACTTGCCGCTTTTCAATGGGACAGTTGGGGAAATTAATCAATGCAAATACTCTCCAGTCCGTCAGCATTGAATGAAGGAAGAAATTCAAAATTCAGAAGGAAGATTTCATGGAAAATATAAAAAGGATTTTTCCTTTTTCTTCCAGTAGACAAGACAGTACATAAGGCTTTTCTTCTTCCTTCTCGCCTGAACACAGAGAACAACATATACAGTGCAATAACACAAAAAAGATATAAGAAGCCCTAGCCCTTGACCAGAGAAATTACAGCAAGCTGAAGAAGAAGAAGAACATACATTCAAATCAAGAGTCTTCTTCCTTCTTCATCTCAGGATTCTTCAAAGGACAATAAATACTCTATCAGTCAAAGAAGTTTCTAGATATATTTCGGTCAAGACTGAAACATTGAAGACCTTCTCACCCTGCAGTAAGGCTCAAATCTTCCTGAGTACAATATCTCAGGGGGAGCTTTGCTAACATCATATATCCACTAAGTCTTTTAAGTTGTTTTTTGAGAAAGAGAAGACACCGTCACTCTCTCACCCCCACTATAAAAAAGGTTCATTAACTCCCTTCAAAAGTTATTCTTGGTTGCAAGTCTCCTGATCAAAAGACTTGGGATTAGTTTTTGAGCACCTGATCAAAAGCTCATTGGTGGCAGTCACCTGATCAAAAACCTGAGTGGATTCCTACCAGGGTGATAGAAGATTGAATGTACCCAGGTTGGGGAACCACTATAAAATTCTTATGTTGTCTGGTTTCCATCTTTTTCTTTGGTTCTTACTGTGCCTGTGATAACTAGGTTTTAATGTGCATATGATAGCTTATGCCTATGGTAGTTTAATTTCTTTTAGGACTGAATTTTAGTTACAATAAAAAGTTTTCTTTAAGTTTTTTGTTAAAAGATACTCTATTCACCCGTCCTCTAGAGTATATCAGATCTAACTCTTACTTTTAATTGGTATCAGAGCAAGGTTACTTTTGTTGTACAAGCTAACCCTTGAACCAAAAGATCCTATGTTAGATCTGATTTTTATCTCTATTTGGATTATATTCACAGTATGGCACAGAACAAAGACTATGCAAGCACCAGACCTCTAGTGTGTAACCTAAATAAGTTTGTCATCTGGAAGGCAAGAATAAAGTTATATATGAATTCTATTGATGAAGACATCTACAACTCCATTTTGATAGGTCCTCCACAAGTAACTGCCTCTACATCTAAAACAACATCAAGCACTCATGCAGTTCCACCACCTGAGTGGACTGAAGTTCAGAAGAAAGCCAGAGTTGTTGATGCTAAAGCCATGAACATTTTAGCTCAAACAATGGCTGATGATATTTTCTAGAAAGTGGCTAAATGCACTTCAGCCAAGGCTATTTGGGAATCCCTCAACCAAATAGTGTCTTGCTCTGCTGATGAAAGGAAGTGTAGAAGGTCAAATCTCATATCCCAGTATGAGAACTTCAAGAAAGATGAAGCAGAATCTGTTGCAGTCATGTACAACGGACTGAGCTCAATTATCAATGAGCTGAAGACCTTGGATAAGGACTTCACCCTCACTGAGGTAAATGATAAAATCCTCATGTGCTTCCCAAGCTCATGGGATTCAAGGATCTGGCCAATCAAGGAGGCCAGAAGCTTAAATGAGATTTCCATAGAATCTATTTTGGGAAAGCTCAAGTCCTATGAGAAGCTAATCAAGTAAAGAGAAGCAGCTGAACAAAGGACTCCTCCACTAGCCAGGAAAGAGCACAACCTAGCATTCAAGGCTGCTGAAGAGATAGAAACTTCAATAGTGAATGAAGAGTTAATGAGTCTGCTTGCCAAAAGATTTTATAAAATGACAAGAAAAGACTTCAGGAAGAAATCATCCAGGTAGGATGATAAGCCAAGGTATAATAAGACCCCTACTAAAGAAGTATTGTGCTTTGGCTACAGGAAACCTGGGCATTTCATCTCAGAGTGCCCAAAAAATCAAAAGAAAGAAAGGAGAAGAGAAAAGGATTCTAGAAGACAACAAAGCTCAAGGCGTTCCTCCAGCAAACACAAGAAGAAGGAGAAGGGCTTTGTAGCTGAAAGCTGGAGTGAAACTGAAGATGAATCCACATCTTCCAGCTCCAGAGAATAAGAAGAAGAGGCAAGGGCCAAGGAAGTATGCCTCATGGCCATTGATGCCTCCAGAAGTCAATCAGAAGAAGAAGATTCTGACAATGAAGAAGCTTCAGAAATAGAAGCTGATCAGGTACTTTTATCTTTTGAATATAATTCTGATGCTTTCAAATTTGAATTTAAAACCATGTGTATTGATTTAATAAACTCTGAAAAGGAAATCAAAACACTTAGGGAAAGACTAACTAATCAAGAAAATATGATTTCTGAAAACACTAGGTTAAAGGATGAACTAAATCTAGCTAATGAACAAATTAACTCCTTAAAAACAGAGCTATGTGAGGCCAAACAACTTGAGGAATCAATCAATGGGAGAATCCTTAAGCTGATGGACATCACAAGCACAGTCAATGCCAAATTGAATGGCAAACTGGGCTTGGGTACTTCATCAAGTTTACCCCCCATTCTCAAGAAGAACATATTAACAATCCCCATCAAATTTGTTGCTGCTAAGGACAAAGAGGTAATAAACAATAAACAAATTATAGGAGAATTACCTAACTTTAAAAATCATAATAACAGAAACCAGAAAACCATACATAAAAACAAAGGTCAGCGGATTTCATCGAACTCAGATCGACGAAATGTGGCCAGTTCGTCGAACTCAAGTTGACGAACGCTGAATGCAAATCTATATAATAATCATTCGTCTTACTACGATCGACGAACTGTGTATGGTTGGTCGAGCAGAGATCAACGAACTTGAGGCATAGAAAATGAACATGCTCATTATCTGAGTAGAGATCAACGATCTCATCCCATTTCGTCGAACTCTGGTCGACAAACTCACAATATTTCGTCGAACCCACTGTAAAAATGGTTCTTTAACTCCCTTTAGAAGTTATTCTTGGTTGCAAGTCTCCTGATCAAAAGACTTGGGTTGATTTTTGAGCACCTGATCAAAAGCTCATTGGTGGCAATCACCTGATCAAAAACCTGACTGAATTCCTACCAGGGTGGTAGAAGAGTAGATATACCCAGGTTGGGGAACCACTATAAAATGCTTGTGTGGTCTGATTGCATGTTTTCTTTTGTTCTTACTGTGGCTGTGCTAGCTAGATTGATGTGTTTGTGATATTTGGTTTTGCTGTGCATGTGATAGTGCTAGATTAAATTTATCTTAGGTCTGTTTTTATTTAAAGCAAAAAATTTTTAAGATTTTAAGATACTCTATTCACCCCCTCCCCCCTCTAGAGTACTTCAGATCTAACCCTTACTGTCAAAAAATCTTTTTGCTGTTTTTCAAATTATCAGAGTAATAAAAATGTGATACCAATATTAACAGAGAAGAGATAATCTAAGCTAAACTACCACATCACAGCTAGCCTAATCTATCACAGGCACAACTATCATATCACAGTCACAACAAGAATAATAAGAAAAGGGCCAACCAGATCACACAAGAAATTTTATAGTGGTTCCCCAACCTGGGTACATCCACTCTTCTACCACCCTGGTAGGAATCCACTAGCAGTTTTAATCAGGTGACTGCCACCTTTGAGCTTTTGATCAGGTGCCCAAAAATCAAAATAAACTTTTGAAGGGAGTTAATAAACCCTTTATACAGGAGGGGAGAGAGAGATTGATGGTGTCTTCTCTTTCTCAAATAGATGAGAAGACAAGTGGATTTCTGTTGTCAAGAGCTCCTTTCAATATCACTTGGAGCCATGCACAAGATGTAGGTCTTCAGCCTTGATTTATGATGATCTAGGAACTCCTGACTGATTTGAATATGTTGTACTTGAAAGCTCCTGGAATGGAAGTTGAAGAAGACACTTGATTGTGATTGTTGTTATTCTTCTTCAGTAAGGATAAGGAGAAAATAAAATTTTTTCTACATAGAGAATTTCTGAGAGTTGTATTTGTGTTCTCTGTTTTACTCTGTTGCTTATCTGCTCTCTTCTGTAAAGAAAATCTCTTTTATGTCTTCAGTCGAATTCTCCTTTGAATTTTGAATTCCATTACATTGAATGCTGATTGTCTGGAGAATGAAGTACAGTTGGAGAATAATATCATTAATGAGTTTCCCAACTGTTCCAGTAAATCAAACAAATAATTAACCTGATGAAGACCATAATTAATACTGCCAAATAATGGCTATATTAAGAGAATATATGCATTAATTACTCAGGAATTATTGCTAAATAATATATGGAATAGTACTGAAAAGAGGGAAAATTCTAAGTCTGGAACTTCACAGAAATCGTAGACCAGAGAACAGATTTCATCGACCTGAGACTAAAGTTCGTCGACCAGAGAAATCATGTTCGTAGACCAGAGAAAACTTGTTCGTCAACTTGAGATCCAAGTTTGTCGACCTGAGTTCAGAGAACTGTATTCTGTGAATAACTGGCCAATACTGTGGTCAAAGTTCGTCGAGCTGATAACTTGTCTTCGTCGACCTGAGATATAAGATAGTATTCTGAAAGAATGTGTTAAAGTTAAATTTCCAGAATTCGTCGACCTGAGCTCGAATATCATCTAGCTCAACTCAGAGAATTAACTCTGAGTTCGTCGAGCGGAGCACGACTTTCGTCGAGCTGAGTTCGACGAATGTCGAACTCATTTTCTGAACTTGATTTTCTTCAAAGTCTTGAGTCTTCTAAAGTCTCTAGTTGACTGGTCCATGCTTGGTTGAATCTAATGACTTAGCCTAAACTCTAGGACTTAGAGATAGGACCCTGACTATACATGGTGGGTTAAACATCCTAATTAGTGAACCTAGCCCAAATCCAACTAGGGATCCAACATCCTGTTTAAACAAAATAATTTATAAACTTGTGCATATATATAAGTTTATACTTTGATACTTAAGGATAATTAGGAAAGAAAACTTCATCTTCCTCCTTACGATGGACCGAACTGAAACCAGAGCGGCGACTCCCACCCATTCATGAATCATCCGGTGGTCGCCGACGGAGCTCCAGTCCTCGAAATTTCCAACCTATCATAGATCTGGAAAGCTCTCAGCGAGAGCTTCACCATCGTGGTAAAATCTTCTCCATTCCTTGAGATTTTGCTCGCTAGTGTTTTTGGCCCTAACCTCTATTTTGACTATTTCTTGTTAGATTTCGACTTCCGTCGTCTTATTTAGCCCGATCTGCGACAAGGAGTGGTTCAGAGGATCTTTCCGGTAAAACCGAGGTAAGTGGTGTTCTTGCCCTCTCTCTTGCTCCCTTCCTCTTTATTTTTCCAGATTTCGTTGAGTTTGTCATGTTTATATTTCATTGAAACTTATCTCTAAATTTCATTGAAAATTGTCTGTCAAATTCGAAGTTATTTTCCTTGGATTGTGACTTGTCTTTAAATTTTTAAGTTATTTCATTGAACCTTTACCCCCAATTCTTATTCTGTAGAGTTGGTAAACCAATTTGGTTGTCATACCACTTTAATTATCGAGTCATGTAGATCATTGCAACACCTAATGTGTCTCATTGTTTTGATTATACTACACTTTGTTTGAACCTTGAAATGTCCTTATGCTGTCCACTTCATTGGTTAACCTTGAGTCTTTGATGAATAAAATGAAGCTATGCAAGTATAATTACGTAACTAAAGAAATACATATGGTCTGTGCGCGTTGGGGTTTCTCCCTCAGCATAGTGCTTTATGGTTGAGTCTGTGCGCGTTGTGGATTTTCATCCCTAACACATTTCCTTAGCTTGGTCTGTGCGCGTTGGGGTTTCTCCCTCGGCATGGTGTCTGTTAGCTGAGTTTGTGCGCATTGTGGAACCTTCTCCCCGACACGGTACTCTTTATTATTTAGTTGATCAGTCTCATTTTTTATTGATGAATAACCTGAATATTAATGAAAGATGAAAGTATGAACTTCTGATGTTTGGTACTCTTTTCCGTCCAGTTGATGTGATTAGCTATTCTTGCTCGGCTAGATTTACTGTTTGCTCATATTTACTTTGTTGATGACCTTTTGTTGCAGTCGTGTTATAGATTTCGTTCAGTTTGAGGTTTATTTGGTCTACCCTTACTTTTTGCACCATTTGTAACTTGCTTCTGAGGTGTTCTTCTTTTGAATGCCTCAGGGTCGGAGCAGTAGCAGTTTTAGCTGACCGTGTTGTACTTCTGCTGTTGTGGGTTGCTGCGGCCATTTGTTTCCACCTCAGAGCTTTGAGGTAGTTGACTTTATTTAGATTTGTCAGATTTTACTATGGGTTTGTGTCAGTTGTTGATTCCCATAGTATTTGACTTTTTCTGTGACAGATTACTTGTTGATTTTACTGCTGTTACTTTTTACCTGTTTTACTTGCCCTCTGTGAATGATTTCTGTTAGGATGCATTTAGTTATTTTAAAGGATACAAAACTGCATTCTGAAATAATGGCATGGCATATTCTTAACAACAAAAATCTACTACTTTTATGCATTATAAAAGTCTTTTATATGTATTAAATATAGAAGTCACATCATCATTATAATATGCTAGACCTTCATTATCATATAGGATAACAAATGAATCAACTCAGTATTTTCCGTCACGTGAAACCTATATATTTTCTCACCTTTGGACTAGTGATCCACCCGACCGAGGGACACGGTCAGTAACTCAAATAACTTATATGTATTGTTTTTAACTTAATTTCATAAATCTTTTACATAATGTAAATGTTAGGACGAGTAGCCCGAGAGTCTGCAGTTGTCCTTTACACGGCGTGAGATCACGGCGCGTACTTTCTCTACTCTGACGTATTTTTGAATATGGAGAAAATGCGGGTTGTGACAGTTGGTATCAAAGGGAGATTTTGTAAGAGAGTTGGTTGGTTTGGCAAGCCAGTCGGACAACTTTCCCTTAAGCAAAACTCTATCGTATCATTTCATTGCATACACATACCGATATGTCATCCGTAGATCTTGATGGAAGCACGAACACTACAATCATAGCATGATAAGAAGTACACGAGACATATTATGTAGTATGTGATGCATAATATATGTTTGTATATGGATCCACCATAGGTGGCAACATGTGACGGTTATGTAGTATGGGATGCATAACCATCATCACATGGATGCCCATAAGCACGTTTACTTTTCTTCGTTATATACAATATTATGTAGTATGGGATGCATAATATTGTATGTGTACACCGCTCATAACATGCACTAAGGCCTTTTTTAGAATACATAGCACTGCATACATAACATACCATCGCATAAGCACACATGCTAAGTTAAAGATCTGCATGATGACATATATACACCCATGATGTGAGGTGAAATTTAAACATTCATGTATTCATATCATAGACACAAGTTAAAGGCATAACATCATTTTATGATTTCCCAGTGTAAGGTAACAGCAAGAGCAAGTATCTGTTCGTTTCCGATATGTTCCGAGTTTGTTTGTTCCTAATCTGATCTGGGTCAGGGTATTCGAGTTTTCTAGCTTCAGTGTCTTAAGCTAGGTATTTGATAATTCGTTTGCTCGTATCTGTAAAATATGACCCCGAAATAGTTTGATAAGGGAATATTTTCCCAGTTTGAGATGTCTTAGACAAGGTTTGACTAGGTATCCGTTTGTTCTATAGAAATGCCGCCTAAACGCATTGCGACGAGGTCGACTTCCTACTCGGAGGACGAGTCTTCTGGTGCCCAGACTGAGGCAGTAATCGAAGGGCTGCGACAAAGTAATGAGGCCCTGACAAGGCAGATGGTGGACATGCAATCTCAAATACAATTATTGTTGGTTGTCGTCGTCGGGCAGCAGACTAGAGTGCAGGACCCTGCTGTTGGTCAAACTATTCCTACTTCTCCTGCTGTTATAGTTCCCCCAGTCGCACTGCCTCCTGTGATGAATTTCATTTCTCACTTCCATCGACTTGGACCTCCTACATATGATGGTATAGCAGACTTTATGGCATTGGATGACTGGATCATTGCCATGGAAGAAATGTTTTCTTATTCTGGCATTTCCTCTGATCAGAAGGTAATGATTGCGTCGTATCAGCTCAAGAGACTTGCGAAGAGTTGGTGGATCAGAAAAAAAGAGAATCTTTCTGATAGGTGCTCATGGGAATCATTTAAGAGTATGTTACAGAAGAATGTTTTGCCATCAGTTAAGCAAGACCGTCTATTGAACAACTTTTTACACCTGAAGCAGAGGCAACTCACTATTAGTGAGTGCGAGATAGAGTTTAGCAAGCTCAGTCGTTTCGCCCCAGATCTGGTAGCATCCGAAGAAGGCAGAGTAAAATATTTCCTGGGTGGTCTGAGGTACGACATGCAGTAGTCAGCTAGCGCATACAAGTCTGAGACCTTTGCATAAGTAGTCGAAGCTGCCTTGAAGGTTGAGGAAATAGAAAATGCGAAGAATCGGGGATTGTATGCGAAGAAGGACCAGAGTAAATCTGATGATGGAGGAAGTGCTAGGGCATCTGGCCCTACAGCGAAGAAGGATAGAAGGGAAGCGTGTAGCTTCTATGGTAAGCCAGGACACCCTTTTGAGAAGTGCTTTAAGAGACTAGATGCGTAGAAGCTGTCTCAGGTACACGCAATCCAGGATGCACCAAAGGGAGGCCTTATCTGTACTTATTACCAGAGGAGTGGGCACGATGTGGCCAGTTGTCGCAAGAAGGCTAGAGTTTGTTTTCTTTGCTGTCAGAAAGGGCACATGAAGGCCAATTTCCAGCAGAGCCAGCTTGCGCTGCATGCAGTTTTGTTGTAGACTCTACCGCCACCCCCGCCTCTAGTGGACAAGGAAAAAAAGGAAAGTTGAATGTCCTGACCAAGGAGGAAGCCCAATCTTCGACTCAAATGATCTCAGGTTAGTCTCTGACTCAGCTAGTAATCTCTTTTGGTAAATTTATAGTTTCCGCATTTTAGTTGTGTGCGTTATGTATTTAGGTGAATTTAAGGTGAAGAATAAGTGGGCATGCGTTTTGTTTGATTTGGGTGCTACTCACTCCTTTGTGGCAAGGAGTTTTGTAGACTGGCATCGCTGGGCTCTCAACCAGTTAGACACCTCCCTAAATGTCAAATTCCCTTCGGGAGAGCTAGTGATGTCAAGTCAGAGTATCCAAAAATGCCCATCCTCCTAGGTGATTTTTTAGCCTTTGCGGATCTGAAGGTGCTAGATTTGAGAGACTTCGATGTGATTTTGGGCATGGACTGGCTGTCCAGCTATGATGTTGTCATTCAGTGCAAGCACAAGTGCTTGGATTTCAAAGGTGACGATGTCCATCCCATGAGTGTGTTTGGTTTGCCGCGTCTGGAATATCCAATCATTTCTGCAGTACATACTCGCAAATGTCTAGAGTCTGTCTGTGATTCTTTCCTTGTCTCTGTTTTTGTTCTGGAAGCTGCAGTAGTTGTGCCTCAGGTTGAGGACGTTTCTGTGGTGCATGAGTTTCCAGATGTTTTTCCTGTTAGTCTTCCTGGACTTCATCCTGAGAGAGAGGTGGAGTTTATTATAGACCTTAAGTCAGGCACTCATCCTATTGCAAAGGCATCGTACTGCATGGCGCTGCGTGAGCTAGAGGAGCTACGTACTCAACTGGATGAGTTATTGCAGTACGGTTTTATTAGACCCAGTTCTTCCCCCTTGGGAGCACCAGTGCTCTTTATGAAGAAAAGGATGGAACGATAAGGCTATGCGTAGACTATCGAGAGCAAAATAAGGTGATCATTATGAATAGTTATCCGTTATCTAGGATCGATGACTTGTTCAATCATTTATGAAGTAGTTCTGTGTTCTTAAAGATTGACCTCTATTCTGGTTACCATCAGTTAAGAATCTGTGAGTCAGACATTCCGCGAACTGCTTTTCGTTCCCTTTATGGTCACTTTAAATTTTTGGTAATGTCATTTGGATTAATGAACGCACCGTCAGCTTTTATGAACATGATGAACAAAGTGTTCAAGGATTTTCTGGATAAGTTTGTAGTTGTATTCATTGACGATGTCCTAGTTTATTCCAGAAATACAGAAGAGCATGCCATGCACTTGCGCTTGGTCTTGGCTACTCTGAGGGAGCACAAGCTGTATGCGAAGCTTAGCAAGTGTGAGTTCTGGTTATCTCAGGTGTCATTCCTAGGACACATTGTAAGCAAGGACAGTATCTCAGTGGACCCCACGAAGATAGTCGCATTCTTGGATTGGAAGAGACCCACATCGCCTAAGGAGATAAGGAGCTTCTTAGGGTTGGGAAGTTACTACAGAAGATTTGTGAAAGGATTCTCTGTGCTCTCTGCGTCGTTGACCAGACTTATGCAAAAGTGCGCAGCTTTTGTTTGGAGTGATGCATGTGTGGATGATTTTCAAGTGCTCAATAGGAGATTGTGTTGTGCTCCAGTTTTGGCATTACCGTTGGAAGGAGTAGCGTATGTTGTTTATGTGGACGCCTCACAAGTTGGACTCTGTTGTTTGTTGATGCAGGATGACAAGGTGATTGCGTATGGATCAAAATAATTAATGGTGCATGAAAAGAATTATCCTACGCACGACCTGGAATTTGTTGCCGTCATTTGTGCCTTGAAGTTGTGGAGACATCTTATGTATGGATTATCGTGCAAAATTTCTTCGGACCATAAAAGTTTGAAATATGTCTTCACTTAGAAGGAATTGAATTTGCGCTAGTGTAGATGGCTAGAGTATTTTGTGTACTACGAAGTCGATATCCTTTATCATCCCGGCAAGGCTAATGTAGTAACAGATGCATTAAGCCGGAAGCCCGCACCTATCTTTAGGTGCAATCCCTTGTTGAAGAGTTTTTGCTCATGGACATTACCGTGGGGTATAGTGCTTCGCCGAGTAGCTTGGAGGTGGGAGAGCCTTCATGGATTACTCTCACTAAGTTACATCAGAAAGACGATCCCGATTTACAGTACCTCCGTTGTAGGACTGAGAAAAGAAATTATCTAACTTTTCAATTGAGAAATATGCTAATCAACGAAGGGTTGATCTGGAGTTCATTGTTGGTGACTTTGTTTTTCTGAAAGTTTCTCCGATGTCTGGTGTTAAATGGTTTGGAAGGAACCACAAGTTAGACCCCCGGTACGTGGGACCTTTTTAGATTTTTGAACGCATCGGAGTTTCAGTGTATAGGCTGGAGTTGCCTGCTACCTTCCTTGGTGTCCTGGATGTGTTCCATGTGAACCAGTTGCGGAAGTGTATTCGTAATGATCGTCAAGTCCTCGACTCAGTGACCCAGATTCATCCCAACCTTACGTATGTGGAAGAACCTGTTCGTATTCTGGATTCTCAAGATCGAGTGTTGCGGAGAAATACCATCCCTACGGTTAAGGTTCTCTGGAGAAATCAAGACGTTGAGAGTGCGACGTGAGAATTGGAGTCGACAATGAGGGAATCTCAGCAGCACATATTCTCTTAGTCCTGGTATGTCTCTATGTTTTTGGTGATGTTTGATTTTCTCATTTTTTTAGTTCGGTTTTGGAGTTGTGTTAAGTTTTGGGATGAAACTTCTTTTTAGGGGGAGTGTCTGTAACGCCCCCGATTTTGTTCGATGATTTTATTTGATTTGATATCGTCATATTTATGACGTCATGGCGTTACTTTTAATGCCGAATTGACGGTGCGACGCCGTTAAGGCATTTTCGCGTCCGTTCGGTCGAGTCGGCCAAATTCTCGAATTCATGTTGTAATTGAAAAAAAATTGCATTTATAAATTAAGTTAAATAATTTTGGACTTGATCATCAAGTTCTGTCACGATCCGAGCGATATTCAAGCCTCGGCGATTTTCCAAAGTTTTGTGCAATTTATGTTCGCAGTAGACTTTGAAAATTTATATCTCAAGAACAGCTCATCAGATTTTAGTTTTGACTTCGCCGTTGTGTTCGTGACATCGGTATTCGCTTACGATGTGAGATTCGTTTAATTTGGCGTGTGTTTGGTCCTCTGTTTTGAACTTATGTTTTCTTGTTCAAAAACTTATAAGTATGATTATTTTAATATTAAAGTACTATTCAAAAATGTCTTTTACTATTCATCTCTATTGTTTTATTTTGGATATATTTGTAAAAATAACTATTCATGTTGAGATTATATTAGCCAGCAGGACACGTGTGTGTGGGACCGCATGTTTGGGCTTTCCCCATCGCGTTCCAGGTCTGGGTGTTGACCCCGGTGGGCCCCCTTGTGTGGCGGAATATCCCCGCGGTCCTATGGTTGGTGTTAGTCCCACATCGCCTGCAGTAGGCGGTCCTTTGTGTTCATGTACCCCCGTCCCCCCTTACCATCACCTCGGGGTTTTGGGAAGATGTGCGGTGACGGGTGGTTTCCACATGATATCAAAGCGAGGTTGTCCTGCTGCGGGGGTGTGTTGAGATTATATTAGCCAGCAGGATACGTGTGTGTGGGACCGCATGTTTGGGCTTTCCCCATCGCGTTCCAGGTCTGGGTGTTGACCCCGGTGGGCCCCCTTGTGTGGCGGAATATCCCCGCGGTCCTGTGGTTGGGGTTAGTCCCACATCGCCTGTAGTAGGCGGTCCTTTGTGTTCATGTACCCCCGTCCCCCCTTACCATCACCTCGGGGTTTTGGGAAGATGTGCGGTGACGGGTGGTTTCCACATGGTATCAGAGGACACGGTCTTTTCCTCCTGATTGTGTGCGCTCTCTGCTTCTCGCCGCTTGTTTCTGCTTCTCGCGACCTGTCTTCGCGGCTTGTCCTCTCTTCCGCCCGCTACTCTGTTCGCGCGGCTTTTTGCCTCTCTTCCCTTCTCTTGCTGCTCTTCGTCGTCGCGACCTGTTTAGTTGTCGCAGCGACCTGTTTCCTTCTAGCCGCCTGTTTTTCCCCTAGCTGCGCGGCCTGGCTCTGTTCGCCCGGCTTGCGACTTGTTGTTGCCGCTGCTGCTCCTTTCTTCCTCTTATCTTCTGTTCGCTCGGACTTTTCAGTCCGCGCGACCTCTTCCCCCGCTGTGCCTTGTTCTGCTTCCTAGCCGCTCGTGTTCGCGCGGCTTCTTCCCTTTAGACCGCTGCGGTTTCGCGCGGGTTGCTCTCTTTTCCTCTCCCCGCGGCTTTCTCTCTGTTCGCGCGGATTCTTCCTTGTTTGAGCAGCCTCTCTGTCGTTCTTCCTTTCGCTGCTTCTGCTTGTTAGTCGCTGCGACCTCCTGTTCAGTCGCGCGGCTTGTGCTTCCCTCTTCTTCCCCTTTTGCCTTGCTCTACACCTTGGTCGTGGCCCTTCTTGCCGCTGGTGTGCTGTCACCGAGACTGCTGCAGTTTCTTATTCCTCCCTTCATGTCTTTCATCTCCTCCTCCAAGCCGTTCGCCTCGGTTGTCACGTCTTCTGGTCGTGCCCACGTTGTTACTCAGTGAAAATGGCTGATCGACACTGGTGCTACAAATCATATGACCGGCAATCTCCAGTGTTTCTCTCTCCTAGAAAAACATGATCGGTTGTCCTCGGTTATTCTCGCTGACGGCTCTTCATCATCAGTCCATGGGACGGGGATAGTTTATGTCACTCCGTCTCTTCACTTGGCGGATACTCTATACGTGCCCCAGTTCCCATGCAACTTATTATCTGTTACCTCTCTTTGCAAGCAATTACATTGTTCCGTCACATTTACTTCTACTTCTTGCTCTTTTCAGGATCCGGACTCCCAACGGACGATTGCTACTGGGACTGAGAGTGGCGGCCTATACTTCCTGGACAACATTTCTGCTTTTTCCATCTTCTCCTCCACCTCCACAGATATTCTCCAATGGCATCTCTGCCTTGGTCATGCTCCTCCCCGTCTTCTTCGTCAACTTCTGCCCCACCTTCCTCCACAAAGTCCTCCGCTCAACTGTGAGGCCTGTCAGCTTGGCAAGCATCACCGCTCCTCCTTCCCTCCAAAGCACGTTCGTGGCTCTACCCGTCCGTTTGATCTTATCCACTCTGATATTTGGGGTCCTTCTCCTACTCTTACCATTGGTCGGGGTAGTTCATATTTTGTCACGTTCATTGATGATTTCTCTCGTTGTACGTGGGTGTATCTAATAAAAGATCGCTCTGAATTATTCTCTGTCTGGACGTCCTTCTATCTCATGATCAAAACTCAGTTTGGTGTTTCTATCAAAGTTTTTCGATCTGATAATGCCAAAGAATATCTCAGTCATGACTTTTCTACATTCTGCATGCAACATGAGATTACTCATCAAACTAGTTGTGTCTATACTTCACAACAAAATGGTGTGGCCGAACGCAAAAACCGTCACCTCCTCGATGTCGCTCGCACCTTGATGACCCAGATGCATGTTCCTCGCTCCTATTGGGGCTATGATGTTCTCCTTGCCTGCTACCTTATCAATCGCATTCCCTCCACGGTTCTCCGCGGCAAAACCCCATTCTCCATTCTGTATCCGGGCAAGAAGCCGTTTCCTCTCCCTCTCCAAATCTTTGGATGCACTGCCTTTGTACATACCCCTTCTGCCACCCGTGATAAGCTCTCCCCTCGCTCCACCAAATGTGTCTTTCTGGGGTACTCCACCTCTCAGAAAGGCTATTGTTGCTTTGATCCCGTCCTTCGTAAGTAGTTCATCTCTGCTGACGTCACCTTCTTCGAAAATACCTCCTACTTCTTGGATGACTCCTCTCCTCTTCTCCCAGCTTCTGATTCTCCTGCCGTTCCCTTTGTTCCTTCGCCTCCTACTACAATCTCCACCCCTACACTGTCTCCATCCCCTCCTCTCCCTCCACCTCTCTCTTTCCCTTCTCCACCACCCTCTCCCTCATCTCCGCCGCCGTCGCTCTCTACTCCCGGGCCAGCTTTCTCTACCACGGATGCTCCGGATGCCGTGGGCCCGGCTGACCTGGATCTTCCTATAGCTCTTCGCAAACGGGTGCGGACGTGTACCCTACACCCCCTTGCTGCTGTTGTTTCCTATGATCGTCTTACCCCTTCTCGCAGGGCATTTGCACTGGCTATCTCTGCCACTGCCATACCCCGCTCCTACCAGGAGGCCCTTGCTATTCCTCATTGGAAGATGGCCATGGATGAGGAAATGGCGACCCTAACTGAGCGGGGTACCTGGACTCTTGTTCCTCCTCCCTTCGGCACTGATGTTGTTGGCTGTCGCTGGGTCTTTGTGGTCAAATTTGGCCCCGACAGCACTGTGGATCGTTATAAGGCTCGCCTTGTTGCTAAGGGCTTCACTCAGACATATGGAGTTGATTACTTTGACACCCTCTCCCCCGTGGCTCGTCTCAGCACTATCCGGGTACTTCTCTCTATGGCGGTAAATAAGGATTGGCTGATTTCCCAGCTGGATGTCAAGAATGCCTTCCTTTATGGTGATCTTCATGAGGTCGTTTACATGGAGCAACCTCCTGGGTATGTTGCTCAGGGGGAGACACGCGTATGTCAGCTGAAGAAGGCAATCTATGGCCTCAAGCAGAGCCCTCGAGCTTGGTTTGACAAGTTCAGCGGGATCGTGGCGGCCGTTGGTTTTGTGCGAAGCTCTGCCGATCACTCTCTCTTTATTCACAAAAATCCTTCTGGGCTGGTTGTTCTTGCTGTGTACGTCGATGATATTCTTCTCACTGGCGATGACCAGGAAGGGGTAGCCAACTCTTTAGTTCTCCAAAGTACTTTCTGGGGATCGAAATCTCTCGGAAGCCCAACTCTTTAGTTCTCTCTCAGCGTAAGTATGCCCTTGATCTTTTAAAGGAGGCAGGATTGACTGGAGCGAAACCTGCCCGATGCCCCATGGCAACTGGAGAAGACAAAACCTGTACAGATGATTCGCCTCCTCTTTCAGATAGTTCACGGTACAGGCGTCTGATTGGTAAGCTCATATATCTCACAGTGACCAGGCCTGATATTTCCTATGTTGTGGGCAAGGTGGGTCAATTCATGCAAGCACCTAGGGAGTGCCATCTACAGTCTGCCTTACGGATCTTGGAGTATATCAAAGCAGCGCCTGGGAAAGGATTACTGTTTCATAGGAATGGTCATCTGAGGATTGAAGCATACTCAGATGCAAGTTATGCTGATGACAAAGGGGATCGCAAGTCAACCTCAGGTTTTTGCACCTTTATTGGGGGAAATCTGGTGAGCTGGAAGAGCAAGAAGCAGTCTGTTGTCTCAAGGTCCAGTGCAGAAGTTGAGTATCGCAGTATGGCATCGACCACTTGTGAGTTAAAATGGTTGCGGGCACTCATGCAGTGCAGTTGGGTATGAGAGGTTGGCTACGGCGCCTCTTATAAAGGAGGTCCTGGGGTCGAGACCAGGCCTCAACAACCTACCTGGGATTAAACCGAGGTGGAACCCAGGAGATTTGGTTGGGGATGTTGTTTGCCATTCGACTGCAGTCGGCCAGCCCCGGGCCTTTACCCAAAATGTGTGGGACCCCCGGCCTGGTTTCTAACATGTGATAACAAGGCCGCCATATACATCTCTAAAAATCCGGTATTCCATGAAAGAACAAAGCACATTGAGGTCGACTGTCATTTCATTCGTGAAGAGATCTTAAAGGAACAAATTTGCACTCCCTTTGTCACTTCTGATAAAGAGCTGGCTGACATCTTCACAAAGCTAGTTTCTGCCTCGTTTCTTCATGTTTGTGACAAGCTGGGCATGATCGATATATATGCTCCAGCTTGAGGGGGAGTGTTGAAGTTGGTGACCGGGCGGTCTGGCGGTCTGTCTTGGCGGGTTGAAGACCGCGCGGTATGGCGGTTTGTCTCAGCCGGCTTGGAGATCGGGCGGTCTAGCGGTCTACTCTGGCAATCTCTCTTTCTCTCTGGTGGTAGCCGTGCGGTTAGCCCGTCTGTCTAACCGCGCGGCTTGTGCGGTTTGTTCTGTATAGTCCGCTTAGTCCTGTAAATTTTTAGTCTCACATCTCTTATTTGTATTCTCTCTTCTCTCCTCCATTCTATATAAGGGAGGGCATACCTTTGTAAAAGATATTCTTTTTGGATAATAAATTTTCAATTATTCAAAACTCTATCTGTTTGTTACTGCATGTTCACTACTTTTAACATGGTATCAGAGCCAGGTTGTCCTGCTGCGGGGGTGTGTTGAGATTATATTAGCCACCAGGACACGTGTGTGTGGGACCGCATGTTTGGGCTTTCCCCATCGCGTTCCAGGTCTGGGTGTTGACCCCGGTGGGCCCCCTTGTGTGGCGGAATATCCCCGCGGTCCTGTGGTTGGGGTTAGTCCCACATCGCCTGCAGTAGGCGGTCCTTTATGTTCATGTACCCCCGTCCCCCCTTACCATCACCTCGGGGTTTTGGGAAGATGTGCGGTGACGGGTGGTTTCCACATGTTGAGATTATATTAGCCAGCATGACACGTGTGTGTGGGACCGCATGTTTGGGCTTTCCCCATCGCATTCCAGGTCTGGGTGTTGACCCCGGTGGGCCCCCTTGTGTGGCGGAATATCCCCGAGGTCATGTGGTTGGGGTTAATCTCACAGCTCCTGCAGACTTCTCCCCTTTGTGTTCATGTACCCCGCCACCCTTCATCTCAACACCTGGGTTTTGAGATGAACTAATGGGTTGGCGGGTTCTAACTTGGTATCAGAGGAGGTTGTCATGTTGCGGGGGTGTGTTGAGATTATATTAGCCAGCATGACACGTGTGTGTGGGACTGCATGTTTGGGCTTTCCCCATCGCGTTCCAGGTCTGGGTGTTGACCCCGGTGGGCCCCCTTGTGTGGCAGAATATCCCCGCGGTCATGTGGTTGGGGTTAATCCCACACCGCCTGCAGACTTCTCCCCTTTGTGTTCATGTACCCCGCCACCCTTCATCTTAACACCTGGGTTTTGAGATGAACTAATGGGTTGGCGGGTTCTAACTATTCATGAGGACAAAAAAACACTGTGCTGCAAATTTCTTCTGCCTAGTTCTCGAGTCCGCCTGATCTGGTTCTCAGTACATTCTTCCTCTCGAGTACTGCCTTGTTTGTTCCAAGTATTGGCTGCTTGTTCTTGAGTATTGCTTATGTTGTTCTCGAGTACTGAATTTTAGTACTTGAGTAACCTGTTTTCTACTTCTCGAGTACCTCTAATCTTGTTCTCGAGTAGTCAGTCGTCCTTCTCGTGTAGTCCTTTCCAGTCTGCGTTCGGGCGCCGTTTTGAGGGTCAAAATGGTGTCGTATAAAAAATGGTATACATGAAATTTGTTCGTATCGACAAGATCTATAACTTTCATGTTGAGCATGTTTTGATTTGAATCCATCGTAAACCTCTATTTTCATTTTTCGTGCGTCCGCACCTAAATCGTCAGTTTTTTTCTTCCTGTTTAGAGAAAATAATTTATAAACACGTGTGTGTGTGTGTGTGTGTATATATATATATAAGTTTATACTCTGATATCTAAGGATAATTAGGAAAGAAAACTTCATCTTCCTCCTTACGATAGACAGAACCGAAACCAGAGCGGCGACTTCCTCCCATTCGTGAATCTTTCGATGGTCGCCGACGGAGCTCCGGTGTTCGAAATTTCCAACCGATCATAGATCTGGAAAGCTCTCAGCGAGAGCTTCGCCATCATGGTAAAAGTTTCCCCTTTTCTTGAGATTTTCTCGCTAGTGTTTTTGGCCCTAACCTCTATTTCATCTATTTCTTGTTAGATTTCGACTTCCGTCGTCTTCTTTAGACCGATCTACAACAAGGAGTGGTTCGGATGATCTTTTAGTAAAACCGAGGTAAGTGGTGTTCTTGCCCTCTCTCTTGCTCCCTTCCTCTTTATTTTGCCAGATTTCGTTGAGTTTGTCATGCTTATATTTCATTGAAACCTATCTCTAAATTTCATTGAAACTTGTCTGTCAAATTCTAAGTTATTTTCCTTGAATTATGACTTGTCTTTAAATTTCTAAGTTATTTCATTGAACTTTTACCCCCAATTCTTGTTCTGTAGTGTTGGTAAACCAATTTGGTTGTCCTACCACTTTAATTATCGAGTCATGTAGATTATTGCGACACCTAGTGCGTCTCATTACTTTGATTATACTACCTTTGTTTGACCCTTGAAATGCCCTTATGCAGTCTACTTCGTTGGTTAATTTGAGTCTGTGATGAATAAAAGGAAGCTCTGCAAGTTTAATTACATAACTACAGAAATACATATGATCTGTGTGCATTGGGGTTTCTCCCTCGGCATAGTGCCTTATGGTTGAGTTTGTGCGCGTTGTGGATTTTCATCCCCGACACATTTCCTTAGCTTGGTCTGTGCGCGTTTGGGTTTCTCCCTCGGCATGGTGGCTGTTGGCTGGGTTTGTGCGCGTTGTGGACCCTTCTCCCTGGCACAATACTCTTTATTGTTGAGCTGATCAGCCTTATTTTTTATTGATGAATAACATGAATATTAATGAAAGATGAAAGTATTAACTTCTGATGTTTGGTACTCTGTTATGTCCAGTTGATGTGATTAGCCATTCTTGCTCGGCTAGATTTACTGTTTGCTCACTTTTACTATGCTACTGACCTTTTGTTACAGTTGTGTTATAGATTTCATCCAGTTTGAGGTTTGTTTGGTCCGCCCTTACTTTTTGCACCATTTGTAACTTGCTTTTGAGGTGTTCTTATTTTGAATGCCTCAGGGTTGGAGCAGTAGCAGGTTTAGCTGACCGTGTTGTGCTTCTGGTGTTGCGTGTTATTGCGGCCGTTTGTTTCCACCTCAGAGCTTTGAGGTAGTTGACTTTGTTTAGACTTGTCAGATTTTACTATGGGTTCGTGTCAGTTGTTGATGCCCATAGTCTTTGACTTTTTCTGTGACAGATTACTTGCTGCTTTTACTGCTGTTACTTTTTACCTATTTTTACTTGATCTCTGAGAAGGATTTATGTTAGTATTCATTTAGTTATTTTAAAGGATACAAACTGTATTCTAGAATATTGGCATGACATATTCTTAACTGCAAAAATCTACTACTTTTATGCGCTATAAACGTCTTTTATATATATTAAATGTAGAAGTCACATCATCATTATAATATGCTAGATCTTCATTATCATATAGGATAACAAATGAATCAACTCAGTATTTTCCGCTGCGTGAAACCTATATATTTTCTCACCTTTGGACTAGTGATCCACCCGACCGAGGGACACGGTCAGTAACTCAAATAACTTATATGTACTGTTTTTAACTTAATTTCATAAATCTTTTACATGATGTAAATACAAGGACGAATAACCTGAGCGCCTAGAGTTGTCCCCTGCATGGTGTGGCATCACGGCGCATACTTTCTCTACTCCGACGTATTTTTGAATACGGAGAAAATGCGGGTTGTGACACTAAGTATCGACACAACTTGATTCCTTGTCTCAACACTGCTTTTATAAAGGTGTTGACACTTGTCTAGTGTCTCGACACTTTTGTACTTAGTTTATTTTTTCTTCAACATAGAAACTGCATAAGTAAACTCAACATACATCAAATACAAATTTGTGTATATCATTGAGTTGAAAGGAATTCTTCAAATCAGGTACATAATTCCCAATATACCCAACAATCTCCCTATATTTGGAGAAGTCATAACCCCAATTCAATGATATACACCATGATACCAAAATTTGATGGTAAAGATATATATTAAAAGTGCTGAACAAAAATGTAAAGAACATAGGAATGAACACACAAATAAAACCAAGTTCAAACAGACTTTTCATTCCAATTTGTTATCAGTTTACACTTTTCAGTTTGGTACAAAGTTCTTAAAAACAAAATAACAAAAGTTCAAAAATATTCTAAGAAAGATCCGGCTCTTTGATGACAATGCATTTTCCTGACTGTATCTTAGCTTTAACTTCATGCACTTTGTCATCAGCTATCTTTTTACCTTTGTCATTCCTGGTTTAGAGATCCTTTCCTCCTTAAGCCTCTGCCTTTCAAAATAGTGATATGGCTTGAGAAAGTATTTGCTGGGCTCAACAGAATTAGCTGGGATCTTCCATGTCTTCAGATCATTTCTGAATTTTTGGATGACCTTCTATTGCTTTAAGTGCTTACCCCACTCTTGCTCTGTATATCATTTGCCCTTGTCAAATCCATTGGCATTGACGGCTTGCCATGTAGTGAGTACAATATTTCTAGAAGTTGGACTCCACTGCTCAAAATCTGGCCTAACTTCAGCTGTTCCATGAACCTTTTCTTTGACAGTTGAGCTTCTTTTTCCTTATGTAAGGCACTATTAGTCATCTCCGCCTCTTCACATACAATATTCTGAACTTGTGGTGGAGGACTGAACTGCATTATGAATGTCCTCAAACTGTGGTGGAGGAGGTTTTATGGTCTGTACTTCTACAGATTAAATAGGCTGCAACTGAGCTGATTGGCAGCCAGACGCAGTTGTTTGGTCATTATCATTAATAGGAGGAAGTCCTAGAGTAGCCCTGATGCTTTTGGAGGTCCACAAAGCATGCTCAGAGTTAGCTTTTATCATTACTGTCTCCTCCTTTATGACTTCTCTTTCTATATGATCTCGCAAGTCATCCTTTTGAAACCTAACTTGATCAACAACATGATGAAGCCTGGAAGTAAGATGGTTCTTCATCTTAAGCAAATTATCATTTAATTCTTTACAAGAAATCTTGACAGTTTGGTCCATAGAAGCAGAATGAGTTGAGATCTTAGTGTCAACAACAGTATATGTAGTATTTAGCTTTGCTTCCAGAGCTGTAGTTTGGTCTGCTAGCTTTAAAAATGTAGTATCATGCATAACTATCATATTCTTATTCATTCTAGTTTGATTTTCTATGAAAAATCCTTGTTTTATAGCTAGATCATTTTCAGTTTTCTTTGTTTCCTCTTGTTGTTTAACAAGGTACACTACTGCATGTGCACCTCTCTAAAATAATTCTGTCATTTCTATCTTCAGTAGATTTACATCAAATCTAATGGATTTGATATCCTGAGCCGGCTGAAATTGCAACTCTTTATTTCTTTCATCAACATACTTCTCAAGTTGTGTTCTTTATTGGTCTAACATAATTTGCATTTTAACTAGAATAGAACTTAAGTCCATAATAGGAGCAGATGTTGATTCAGACTGAATAATCTTTTTATAACTCCTACCTCTCTTTTTTTAGTTCAGATAATTTTCTTTTCTTCAATAGAGTGGCTTCTTCCTCCTCAAATTCAGAAGAACTTACCACCTCAACGGATTTTGTCTCTTTGGCTGTTTCAGTATTTGGGGCTAGTTCAGTCAACTCCCGCTAGATTCTTGCATCTTCTACATCAAGGTTGAGTCTCATTCTAGGTTCATCCTCTTATTGTGCTAAGTCAGCAGAAACAAGATTCTCTGGGAGTATATCTTGCAACTCCCACTAGATATCAGATTCCTTATTCATAGGAATTTCTTCCTCAGTCTCCTTAGTGACTGTATTCTAATTATCTTTCTCAGAAATCTGCACGTCTTGTGCAAGATTCTCAGCTTCTCCCATAACTATATTCAGTTCTTGTAGAACTTCCAATGTGTTCCTTTTCTTGTATTGTCTTCCCTTGCATCTGATCCCTAATACCACGAGAGGGTCTTGGAGAATTCTCTTATTCGCCATAATCATTTTTATCTGAACTGGAACTATCTTGTGCTTCAAAATTACTGGAAGAATATTCTTCCTAAACTACTACTTTCTTCTTCTTTTTTGTCTTCTTCCCAAGTTCTGGTGTCTCCCTTGTCAAAACTCTATTCCATCTTCCCATAATACTCAAGTTCATCCTTCTCATGTGGTTAATCTTTGATCCAAGCTTAAGATTAAGACTGTCGGGAATGACTTGCACTAGGTAGAGACTTATACTTCTTCCCATATTGGGCTTCTTAATACTCTCTGTTATTTTGTCAAAAACAATCTTACTCCAGTTTGTCTTGACCTTGAATATAACTCTTGTCATCATTTCAAATATTGAATCATAAATTCTGTCATGTGCTCATGTTTGCAAAGCAGCACTTTACCTATTATTTCTGACAGAAATTTACCTTGGGTATTCATCCCTTTCCTTGCCAGTGTGCTTCCTATCTTTGAGGTTGGGGCCAATCCACACCACACAAATGCCTCTGTAATCTTGCCAGATTCCAGGTAATCTTCTTGATCAATTTTTGACAAGTGAAATACTTTGACTAGTCTACGGGTGGTGATCTTGACCTTTGTTCCATTTACCTTAGACTTAATATTCTCAGCATTAGAATCCAGATGGGCATTGGAGAATAATTCTTGAACTTCTCATTTCCAAATATTTGATGGCTTTGAAAGCAAGAATTCCAATCCAGGTTCCATAATTGGGAATATTACCTCTTTAATTTCTTCAATTGCTGAGAGGAATCCATTACGAACAAGTACGTATCCTTCGAAGATGTTAACGTCAGCCTTGAGATCCATTGGAGTGGAGAAATTGAAAAAGAAATGTGTCGACTAAAGGAGTTCTAGGTATCGACACTCAGGAAATAATCTCTCAAGATTTCAGGAAGGCGAAGTCAACTTCTACTTTCACACCCTATTTATAGTAAATGTCATTGAAGTAAAAAAGGTATGATCTATTTAGTCTGTTCTATGTTTTAGGAAATGACCTAGTGTCGACACAAGAAAACTAGTTTGTCAAGATGTGTCGACTCAAGTCGACACAAGTATGATGTCTCTTGACACATACCTTAGGGTCTCGACACATTCACTGGTGTCTTGACACTTCCTTATGGGCTTAGCCAAATTTTATTTTCTAATTGCCTAACCAATGACATTTGACCTTTTTAATGTCTTACTTGTTTATTTAGGTAGGTAGACTTTGCTACTTGACTTATACAAGTTGAACAAGAATATTTTTTAGGTACCAATGAAAATGGTTATTCTGAACCTGAATTCTTGTGTGCCCTAACAATAGGATTTACTCTATATTTAACATTCCTAGTTCAAACTTGAAGAAATTGAACTTGCTTTCATCTAAGGGTTGTGTGAATATGTCACCAATTTGATTTTCAGTTGGGGTATAATTTAAACAGATATTGTCTTTTTCAACATGTTCTCTAAGAAAATGATATCTGATTTCTATGTGTTTGGTTCTACCATGAGAAACAGGATTATTTGCAATTGAGATTGCACTAGTAGAGTCACAAAACATAATAGATTTACTTAGCTATACAATGTAGTCCAGGAGTTAATGATGGATCCATAGTAACTGTGCACAGCAGCTCCCAGCTGATATATACTTAGACTCAGCTGTTGAAATATCTACACTTGTTTGCTTTTTGCTGCTCCAACTGATGAGTCTTTTCCCCAGAAATTGACAAGTTCCTGATGTACTCTTTCTGTCATCTTTAAATCCTGCAAAATCTGCATCTTTGTATCCAGTTAAATCAAAATCACCATTCCTAGGATACCAAAGCTCGGGATTGGGTGTGCCTTTTAGATATCTCAGTATTCTTTTAATAGCTGTATAATGAGAATCTTTAGGGCATGCTTGATACCTAGCATAGACACATGTTGAGAACATGATATCTGGTCTACTAGCTGTCAAGTAAAGGAGTGATCCAATGATGCCTCTATAAATGGATTCATCCATTGGTTTCCTAGATTCATCCTTATGTAGTGATACTGAGGAACCCATTGGGGTTCTCATGGTAGAAGAGTTTTTCATACCATACTTCTTAATCAACTCCTTTGTGAACTTAGACTGAGAGATGGATATATTATCTTCAGATTGTCTAACTTGGAATCCTAAGAAGAAATTTAGCTCACCCATGCTGCTCATTTTAAACTTGCCTTGCATAAGCTTGGCAAATTTTCTACATAGCAGTTCATTAGTAGAACCATAATAATGTCATTTACATAAATCTGGACTAGGATGCTTGAACCTTTGATGTCCCTTAGGAATAGTGTCTTATCTATCTTCCCCCTAGAGAACTTGTTCTCTATGAGAAAGGTAGATAGGGTCTCATACTAGGCTCTAGGTTCCTTTTTTAACTCATACAATACTTTATGTAATCTGAAGACATGAGAGCTAAGTTTAGGAATTATAAAACCTGGTGGTAGTTCTACATAGATCGCTTCCTTCAATGTGTCATTTAGGAATGCAGATTTACCATCCATCTGGTAGACTTTATATCTTTTTTAAGCTGCATGTGCTAAAAACAATCTAATGGCTTCTAGCCTAACTACAAGTGCAAATGTTTGGTCAAAGTCTATTCCTTCCTCTTGTCTATATCCTTTAGCCACAATTCTTGCCTTATTTTTAACTATGACACCATTCTCATCTAATTTACTCCTCTATATCCACTTAGTTCCTATGATATTGTAATTTCTAGGTCGAGAAACTAGACTCCAGACCTTACATCTCTCAAATTGATTAAACTCTTCTTATATTGCCATAATCCAGTTGGGGTCTGAATTGGCTTCTTAATACTTCTTAGGTTCCATCTGAGAGATAAAGCTAGAGAACAAAACCTCACTATGATGTCTACTCCTAGTGGTCACTCCTAGCCTGACATCACCTATTATTTGATAAATAAGATGATCTCTAAAGTGTATAATAGCTACAGGCAGATTCCTACCATCACCTAGTTCTTCAAGTAGAGGAGGATGAATCTCTTCCTCCCCCTGGGCAGTGACTGTGTCTTCTATAGGATCTACAACATTGTTTCTAGCCTCTAATTTTATATAAGATGAATCTATTATATTTAATTTCTCCATCTTAGAGTCAACATCTCTTTGACTAGAATTGTTATATAGTTTATTATATAAAACAGAAGTTTCATCAAAAACAACATTAATTGATTCTTCTACCACTTGATGTTTCAAGTTGTAGATCTTATATGTCTTGCTATGATTATTATATCCTACAAAAATACTTTCATAGGACTTCTTTGAAAAGTTAGTTAGATAAGTCTTACCATTATCTAATACATAACACTAACTTCCAAAGATCTTAAAATTGGACAAACTTGATCTTCTACTTTTCATTTGTTCATAGGGAGTCTTATTGTGACTTTTGTTGATCAAGGACCTATCTGAACATAATAAGCAGTGTTTGCATCCTCAGCCCAAAAATATTCTGGAAGAGATGTCTCACTTAGCATAGTTCTATTAGCCTCAATGAGAGTTCTATTTTTCCTCTCAGCAATCTCATTTTGCTGGGGAGTTTTAGGAGAGGAGAATTCCTGAAGGATTCATAGTTCTTTATAGAAATTTGTCATTTTTTCAGATTGAAATTCTGTGTCATGGTCACTTCTGAGCTTGACCACAGAACAACCCTTTTCATTTTGAATTTGTTTGACAAAATCAGCAAGAATGTCCCGAGTTTCAGACGTTCTCCTTAGGAAGAATACCCAAGAAAATCTAGAGTGATCATCTACAATCATATAGGTGTAAGACTTTCTATCTAAACTAAGAATTTGCATAGAACCAAATAGGTCTATATGAAGTAAGTACAGACACCTCTCAGTGTATTTGGACTGAATGCTCTTAAAGGAGATTTTTGTCTATTTGCATCTTTGACATGCTGAACACATGCCTTCTTTGGACCATTTAAGTTGGGTTCCATTTCTAACTAAGTCCATAGAAAACAACTTGCTCATAGCTCTATAATTTAAGTGAGCTAGCCTCTTGTGCCATTGCACACACAAAGAGTCTTTCTCACTTGCTACTAGGCATACAAAAGAATTATCATTTATACTTAAGAAATTTAGACAATAAATATTGTCACTCCTAGTGTCTGACAAGATGATCTCTTGATCACTTGCAGTCTTTATCAGACAGTTATCATTGTGGAATATGATTTCAAAACTTATATTACAAAGCCGACTTATGCTTATCAAATTGTGGTTTAATCCATCCACATAAGCCACTTTTATGATAGTCACTAGATCATTAGAAATGTTACCATATCCCTTAGTGAGTCATTTTTCTAAGCCTCCAAAGATTACTTTTGGTCCATCCATTACTGAAGTATAGTCTCTTTGCAGACTTCTTGTTCCAGTCATGTGCCTGGAATAGCCACTGTCCAAGTACCATATTGGTCTTTCTATGGTACTTGGATCCACCTACAATGACATAATTAGGTGTCAAACCGGATCGGAATCGAACAGAACCTAGAATTTCTGGTCAGTTCTTAAGTTTCTCAGTTCGATTCTGGGTCCAAAATGTTCAATACCGACTACTTTGTTCGGCTCTCGGTTCTTACACTCGGGTACTTAGAACCGACCCGAGAACTGAGTTATTGAATTTAGGTGTCAAAAATATATTAGTGGTGAGCAAGAGGCTTTTGAAAGAGATTGATAAATAATTAGCTTGATAGAGATATTTCATGTGTAATTTTATAAACTATTTACTCATGTTTTGACAATGTTGAATTTTTTCTTATTTGTTAGAATCTTTGAATGTGAAATGTTGTATGATGAGATTATTTAATATATTTATTAATCTAAAAAACCCTGATGATTTTGGAGTCATGCAAGCTTAAGTTCTCTTAATTACTTCGATTTATAAACATTGATTTTGCATTTATTTTTTTTCTAGTGCAACATATTTACACACTAAATTTAAGGAACCGAGAACCGAAGCGGAACCGAACTGGAACCGAACCAATATTTTTTGTTCGGTTCTGGTTCTAAAATTTAGAACAGTGGGTCGGTTTGATCCAAGTTACACCCCTAAGTCCACCTTCAAGGCTTATTCTTCAAGACGGAAATAGGGAAAGCAGTAAATAGTATAAGCACGTCAGCTTAGGCCTTGTTCAGACTTCCTTGTCGCTTGTCCTACCCAGAATACGCTTGCTGAAGGTAGGAAATTCATGCTGCCTGCTAATCGCCTCACGCGACACCTACTCCACCCGGGGTGACTAACTTCAGTGTTAGGTGAAGAATTGATGGAAATGCCTTGAAGAGCGTCTGGAGTGGCTGACCGAAAATTGCGTTGTACGCAGAATTGGAGTTGACTACTATGAACTGGATGTCCCGGGTTGCTTACCTAGAGAATTCCCCAAGAGTGACGAGGAGAGTGATTGTTCCCCGCAAGAGTACATGAGCGTTGTCGAAGCCATATAGCAGTCTGGTTGTCGGCTCGAGGTGTTCTAGTGGGATCTTCATGCTGAGAAGCATGGATTCGAACAAGATGTCCACCGAGCTCCCACTGTCGATCAATATTCGCTTGACCATGAATCATGGATCGTTGATTTCTACATTGATGATGAGGGTGTCTTGGTGTGGCGTGCGCAAACCTTTCTGGTCCTCGTCCCTGAAGCTGATTGCAGTATCCCCTTATGGCCTTGTGTCTTGTGGGCTCTTCACGCACTGAACGATGAAGAGGATTTGGAAGGGCGAGCCGACAAAGGTTCTGACTTCCCCGACCATTTGTCTGCCCCCTACATGCCTTGGCGTGGCGAGGGCTGTTCTCATCCCAGTTGGTGTGATAGGGGTTGATTGGGTGCTTGTTTTTGCAAGTAACTCCCTAGATGCCCTTGTCGGATGAGGTGCTCAATCTCCTCCTTCAGCCAGGTGAAGTCCTCCGCGATATGCCCATTCCTGCCGTGAAACTGGGAGTATTGTGTTTGGTCCCCTCGGTTCTGGGGCAACAACTTTGGGCGTCGGAGCATAACGGAGTCTTGGATGGCCATGAGTACCTATGGCATGTTGGTATTCAACGGGATAAATTCTCAGTGCCTGCTAGGTCCTTGGTCCCGGTGAGAAGTGTTGTGGTGGTCATCGTTCTGACGGTGTGTTAGAGGAGCGAGTTCCAACTCCCTTTTCCGCTTAGAATACCCTTCAAATTGTTGGCGGTGGGCTTTGATGGCTTTATCGGCCACGATTTGTTCTTCGACCCGGTGAATAAGGTTGACGTAGCTGGGGATTGTCTCCCTCATTAGGGCAGAGTAGAATCTGCTTGGGTGGAGTCCTTCGATGAAGATGCTGCAGAGAAGCTCTGGGTCTACTCCTGGGATCTATCGTGCCTCAGAGGTGAAGTGAAGGAAGAAATCCTCGAGAGATTCTCCCTCATTTTAGAGGATGTTAGAGAGATGTGAGGGATCTCTAATGATCCGTCGATTAGATAAGAACTGATTGACGAAAAGGAGGGTGAGCTCGCCAAAGTTGTGGATTGCCCCCTTTCACAGGGAGTGGAACCACGTGTGTTCTTTCCCCTTCATAGTAGTGGGGAAGACTTGACACAGCAGTTTATCCGGCACACTGAAGAGGCGCATGATTGTCTCGAAATGATTTTGTTCTCTAATGGGCCCTCTCCTCCATCGAAGGCCTAGAAATGTGGTAGCTTGAACCTATGTGGGACGGGGTGCGCCATGACTTGAGGAGAGAGCGGGGACCCATGATAGAAGGGGCAACATGCATTTACAGGCCGGCGCCGTTCCTAGGAGCACTCTTCCTCTATCATGTCTCGGACCTCTTAGTGGGTGAGTCTGTGGTTGCCTTGTTGGGCATGTACTTCCATCGGTTGAGGGTCGGGTTGAGCATCGGCTCGGGGATCTAGCCTCCGAGGGGAATGCATAGTGCTTGCTTCGTCGGAGAGTTCTTCGATGAGGAGATCCTCCAGGTGGGTCGTGCCCTAATGAGGGACGTACTCTAGGGCTACCTATGGTCGCGCCTAGCACGCATTTCCCACGCGGGGAGGGTTGAACACTTTAATCCTCTATAAGAGGGTGAGAATTTTAGTCTGACATTCCTCCATCAACCAGGCACGCTCTTCTAACGTATCTGTGGGATTGACAGTGGCGGACATTCCATTGGGTAGCAGAGCGTTACCCCGAGTGGGTTGGTCGTGGCAGCTTCAGGGTGCTCTTCTGCGGTAGTGTTATTAGTAGTGTGCACACTTCTTCTAGTTATTATTGCTGGTCGAGGAATGCTGAGATTTGGTAGAGCTTCTAGGAATACTTTCCCATTGACAGCGCCAAACTATTACGGGTCACCCGGCTTTTTTCCCGGTCCGGAGAATCGGATAGCCTTAGCTCGGAGTCGAACCAGGCGCACATACAGTTAAATAAAACCGCAACAAATGACAAGAAGGCTTCTTGATGTGGAAAATCAGGAAAGGGAGAGAACCCCCATGGTCAAATCTGGGTCGAGCCAAATTCCACTAGATCTCGTGTGTTTACAAAGGTTGGAGTTTGATCTCAGAGGGTGACAGGGTGCTACTCCGTTACAAATATAGAGAATGAAATGCGATGAGGAGGAAATAACTAAGTCCTCGGAGCCTCGATGGAAGCGTTCTGGCCTTGAGATGACGTTGTACTCACGGAAACTCGGTGGATGCGTTCCACCAGAAAAATCTTCTAAGTTCATTTAGCTTCTAGAGGGAGCGCTCTCGTTGATGCGGAGCCTAGATGGGAGCGCTCTCGCGGAGACGGTTGACATCACTTGAGGCGTGAGGAAACCATAACTTAAGGAGGAGAGTGGAGTGAATTCATGGGCGAAGAATCTGTCTAAGTCCATGGAGCCTCTGGAGTTATTTGACTTGAAATGCAGCACATTACATCTCCCTAATTTTCTCATTTTTATAGCTACATGTGCTCCGATACGAACTTTCTATGTGAATGTTTTATTGTGTTTAAATGTACACACTCGACCATATTTCTTTCATTATCGTGTTTCTTCCACATGTTTTTGGGTGTAGATGATGATGTCATATCGATGTGTATTTGTGGTATTGACTGATGGAATCACGTGTGTATTGTTTCTATTTGTATTGTCATGTGTTTTATGGACGGTCACGGTGGTGATTGTGCCAGCGAGTGATTTGTGCTGGCGAATGATGTCGCTCCATTTCGATCTTGCAGATTACTAATTTTGTCGAAAAGACGAGAGTGCCCCTTCCCCTGGGTAGTTCAGGCGGCTCGGGTAAGGTGCCCAAAGGAGGCGGCGACGGCGGGCGGCGACGGCGGCCGGAAGCGGCAGAGGACACAATTGGAGTCATGGGCCACCGGTGGCACGCGAGCGCGATGCGTGCGCCGCACTCGACCGCGCGAGGTGAGGCCTGGGGACCACACAGGATGACAGGGTGTGGCCTTGGGGTCGCACAGGCAGACCGAGTGCGGCCGTGCGGGGGGCGTCCGCGTGGGCCCTCCGCACATGGTCTTGCATGATGCGTGCGCACAGGCCGTGCACGTATAGGATGCGTGCACATATAGGCCACGTGAGCGCGCACGCAGGCCTTGCGAATGCGCACGCAAACCACGTGGTCGCACGTGCTGACCGTACGGGGCGTTGACGTGCGCGCTCGGGTGCGGGCCTGGCGCGTTCTCCTGGTATTCTCGGGTGCTTGCGGTTCTCTACGTGCTACTGGTCTGGTTAGGCTCCCTTATACTTGGACCAGCTCGGCTCGAAAATTTCATAGGGATCCTATCAAGCCTATTGAAAAATCAATCACAAATATGAGAACGAACAAAAGAAAAAAAAAGTGTTTTAATTTCTTAGAGATTATTAGCTACATCTAGGAGATCCCAGGACAAACTCAAGAGTATATAGGAACTTCCACTCTTAAATCAAGTGATGTGCTAGGTTCATTGCAAGAAGCAGTGGCAGAACTAGGATTTTGAAGTCGCATGGGCATAATCTAAGTACTGTCAATTCATAGGGTTCGGGGGGCTGCGCACCCTGAGCGGGGGTTCGAGGGCAGCGCCCCGAAATTTTTTTTTTTGCATGCTCTGAAAACGTGAAATAATAGTTTCTGTTGTAATAGTATCGACAAAGATATGGTCTGTTGTAATTTCTAAAGATAGAGGGTTGCAACATGTAATTATGCTAACTCCTAAGGGAGTTTTTGGTAATTAATAGTAATAAAAACATCAAAATAAAAGGAGGAGAAAAGCTACCAAGAAAGCTACTATTTTGCCAGTTCCTGTTCTAGCTTTTGCAAGAGCATCTTTGCATAAAAAGAACACGATAAATAAAATAAAATACTACAATAAGAAGAGCATTACAGTTATCCATAATGCTTTAATGTAGAAAGCAGTAATAAACAGCTAAAAAAGAAAAGCATAAGGGTGTATACACATGGAGTGATCATCATTATAAACAATCATCTCATCCCAACTAGTTGGAGTTAATTTTATGAATTCTCATTTTCCATTCATTCACATTAAATGATAGAGGTGTTAAATCTAAATTACACAAATTAATTCGAACAACTTCTATCCACATTACCTTAGGTCTGCTCCTTCACATATATCATACTTCTAAATTAATTATATCTACTCACCTAAGTGGTATATTTTCTAAATTTTGTGGGGCATACCAAAACCAGTTTCATTATCATAATGGGCTCCACCTCATCGCTAAAAAGTGAAATTGTGCAAATACATTTGATAAATGTCAGATTATTATAGATTTCACTTTGTTTAAAATTTTTTTGACACTTAAATAAAGGCAAAGGTTTCTATGGCTGAAAGGATAAAAGTTCTCAAAAAATAAAAGATCACTAAGGCAAAGGATGCATGGACAAATACTTTATGCAATTATGCTTGATCTTTTATTTTTTGAGAACTTTTATCCTTTCAGCCATAACAACCTTTGCCTTTATTTAAGTGTCAAAAAAAAATTAAACAAAGTGAAAGCTATAATAATCTGACATTTATCAAATGTATTTGCACAATTTCACTTTTTAGCAATGAGGTGGAGCCCATTATGATAATGAAACTGGTTTTGGTATGCCCCACAAAATTTAGAAAATATACCACTTTGGTGAGTAGATATATTTAATTTAGAAGTATGATATATGTGAAGGAGTAAACCTAAGGTAATGTGGATAGAAGTTGTTCGAATTAATTTGTGTAATTTAGATTTAACACCTCTATCATTTAATGTGAATGAATGGAAAATGAGAATTCATAAAATTAACTCCAACTAGTTGGGACGAGATGATTGTTTATAATGATGATCAGTCCATGTGTATACACCCTTCTGCTTTTCTTTTTTTAGCTGTTTATTACTGCTTTATACATTAAAGCATTACAAATAACTGTAACGCTCTTCTTATTGTAGTATTTTATTTTATTTATCGTGTTCATTTTAGGCAAAGATGTTCTTGCAAAAGTTAGGACAGGAACTGACAAAACAGTAGCTTTCTTGGTAGCTTTTCTCCTCCTTTTCTTTTGATGTTTTTATTACTATTAATTACCCAAACCTCCCTTAGGAGTTAGCATAAGTACATGTTGCATCCCTCTATCTTTAGAAATTACAATATACTATATCTTTGTCGATAATATTACAACAAAAACTATTATTTCACGTTTTCAAAGCATGCAAAAAAAAAATTTCGGGGCGCTGCCCCCCGAACCCCCGCTCAGGGTGCGCTGCCCCCCTGAACCCCCTGAATTGACAGTACTTAGATTGTGCCCGTGCGACTTCATAATCCTAGTTCCGCCACTAGTATCAAATAAGGTAAAGACCGCCTCTTTTGGTGAAGACTCGATGGGACTTCATTCCGACAACCCTGCTAGGATCCCCTCGCAATATTGAAGTTGTTGGGGACAAAAATGTCTCCAACCTCCAAACTCAGCCACAAACCTTTAAAGCGCGGAGTAATAAGAGACTGCAAGCAACCAACTACTAGCCACAAAGAGTTGGACAGAGAAGTGAGGGGAATGAGAAATTTGCCATGAATAGTTACACAAAATTGCCCGCGACGACAACTCCATATTGGATCGTGAAGCACACTTTGAGGAGGGAGGTTGAATAAGGGTTTTAAAAAATCAAAGTTGTTCAAGATTAATAAGAACTTGACTTAACTCAATTCAAAATTTAACAATAAATCTATTTATAAAGAAAAGAGAGACAATATTTTATTGCTGACAAATGTGATTACAAAACATGATTTCAGTAATGCTAGAAAAAAAGGCGATGAGTGGAATTTTTTTTTGGGATTTCTATGTCGATTTGCTCCTCGAACCAATTTTCCTTACCCTATATCTCCATATCTCCATAGATAAGTGCCAACCCACGTTTTAGATCTATAATATAAGTCTAGTTGCCTACAAAAGAGGTGAATTACCCCCTAAGCCACACGAATTTAGTTTCCAATACACAGGAGAATTCATCTATGCTAGACGAAAGATTAACAAAAAAATAAAAGAAAAATACAAGAGAGATATCAAATAAATTCTAGAAACAAAAATCCTTAATAATGGATTTGAATGCAATGACAACAGAATGCAAGAGATCATTAATGTAGAGGTGGTCGGCCTTCGTGTTGAATAAGATTTGATGAAATCGCCTTCAAATTCTCCTTTGATAGATTGAGTATACTCAAGGGACTCTTCTGGAGGTCTGGAATGAAGTTTTTCTTTTGAATATTTGTGGATGCACACTGTGTTTTTGCAATGAGGCGAATGGCCCTTTATTTAAAGTCAGACAACTATCATCAGAGGTAGCCTCTACCGTGATGTGGTATCTTTAGGAAATAATTTTCTCGCTCTGGAATGGAAAGTCGATTCGTATTTTAGGTAAACACTATCTCTGCGCAGTACGACCTATCGTCCCACAGTATCCCATTATTCTATTGCCGCCAAAATGAGATAATCTTCTTTATTTGGCTCCTCCATTTATAGTTAATTGATGGGCTTGCCAAAGATTTAACACTGGTGATATGGTTATTCACGACACGGTACACCTTTCTAAAATAAGCTTTACTTCTCCGTCTAAGGCTTCTTCAAAATGTCCCTTGCTAGCTATCCATCTTGAACAACAGTTACCTCAAGCGATACCATCTACTATGGCATGGTAGTTGCATTTGTTTTAGCTTGATTGTTCTGAATGAATTTGCTTGTACTTGCCTTCATTATACCTATATTATTCACACACTAAGAAACATCAGCAAGATATATCAAATACAAGTTGGAATTTGTTATTCTCAAATCAAGTAATGTAGAACTCATATTCTAACAAACACCACAATTTTATAAATAAGAAATCTCATAATGAAAAATCAATTAATAATACAGGTGATTTGTTTATAGTAGTGTGCAATGAATAGTAATCAAGAAAATAGGTTTGAAGAATGATTAGTTAAGTATGATCAAGTATAAGTTATATGTGTTAGAAATTTTACTTTTATAATAAAAATTATTTTCAGTTTTCCTTTAGAAATAAACAATATAATATTTTAATGGAGTTTTCTAAAATGAAAAAACAAATATTTAGAAAGACATGAAATTAAATATAATAAAAAGTTAAGGAATCGAGACTGGGTAAGGTGTGTGATCACTGCCCTAAAGAAGTGACACCACCCTCCGGCAGAGCTTTCAACTAATGCTCACTTCTCCAAAGTACAACACCCAGCTAAATACCGAAACTCCAATGTGCGCAGACACCGAAGAAGCACAGAGCACTTGAATTTCCACTGGATGAAGCAAATGTAAAATATCTAGAAAATATAATATTAGATATAAGTGTATAGAAAGAAAGATGCGAAAATACTGTGTATATATATATCATATTTTGAGAACTATTTATAAGATAATGATCAATCTCATAAGTTACAGAAATATTTAATGTATTAAATTATGATAATTAATAATAAAGATTAATTATGTATTATTATTATTAATGTTTGTAACATCAAATATTTCATTCTTTGATAATATAATATTTAATATTATTTATATATGTTATGTTATAGTTAATTTTATAATTAATATAGTATTTATTAAATATTTAATAAAAATAACATTAAACGTTTATAATACTAAATGAATGTAACATATCATAAGAAAATTTTTAATTCATATATCATAAATGAAATAAATAACTTTTATTAAAAAATATATTAGATAATACATATTTTATCATATGTGAGAGATTATGATGCTCATATGATTATTTTGAGCCTTTTTCCATTAAGTGAATAAAAAATTCCAACAATCCCCCACAAAAGGAAAAAAAATCAAATAATAGATTATTAATAAATAAATAAATAAAATTATTTGCTTCATCCAGGTGTATCTAATGCAATGGGTATAGGTGAAATGATTGTCTTGAACCTATACTTAGTATTTATCATCTCTATTGAATAATATAACATTCTAGAAGCCTTAAATTATATTCTTTTGACCAATAGATAAAATAAGCATACACTAGATTGGTAATTCTTTGGGTTATGGCAGTGGGCGCGTTAATGGCCATGCATATCTCTTGATTTTCATGGAGGTTATTAGGGCTCAGCCCAAATCCCAAAGTCATAGCCTCACGACTACGCCATATAGGTGATGCCTTAAAAGATATTCGTAACACATATCTCACAAAATTATGCCATTGGTAACCATTAAGGACTAAACATCACAACTTATACCATTGCGTGAAGCACTTTTGTAACACCCCAACCTATTTTAACAACCAAACAGTCGTCCGGACGGGTCCAACGATAAGAAGTAAATTAAGAAACAGTATTAAAACTGGTACATAGCAAGCATAAATGAAAAAGAACTGAAATAAAAGCTTACTTCAAAAGTTGAAAATGAAATTAGGGGTAAACTTGTACCTCATCAAGCTGAATTTCACAGAGCCACAAGAAAGAAAAGAATCAAACCACAGAAAATTTGAAATACTACACAAAGTCTGGTACAAACACAAATTTCTAAACATTAATATTACATGTGTCTAAAATTAAACATCAACGTACTAAAAGTAAAACAACAACCAAAGGGAAAACAAACTACAGGAGTAACTCTAATATCACTTTCATCCTAGATGTAGTTTTCCACATGAGTCCCATGTAAAAACATGCCCAAACAGGTCAGGCCAAATGGAGAGTAAAAAAAACTATTCCTCCTAGTGACACTAATTTTTTTGAAATAAAAGTATGTATGCTTTTAAAAAATACTTTTTTATGTTATAGAAAAACTGTATGGTAGGGTGTTATGTATGATTTTTTAAAATAAGAATAGCAAGATAAATAATTATTCTAATTAAACATGTGTTGAGCAGTTTACTCAAGTTCCGAATAATTTGGTTAATTAGAAGTTTCTAAGGTTCAGTCTAAACTTGAGTTCTAAATTTACTTATGGTTGTCCTTCAGAATGACCCTAGGCAGAGTAGCTTCTATCGTGCAATACTAATCTAATGATCTGAGTCCTTCTAATGAACTCAAGTGTTCTAGTGTCACACGATCATAGACTCAATCTACTAATTTGCTAAAACGGGATAACATCTCCCAAATACTGAAACTCATAAGGTACACTACACCACATGAGAAAAATAGTGTGCCTCTATCAAACATGGGAGGAGACCTCAACCGTGCCCACTAACCATATTTTATCTACTACTACTCTACTTGGGAACATATATGCATTATAATGTCAGTTCATCAAATTGGTTTATTCGACTAGAAAACATATTATTGAAGTCAATAACTCATGTTCATACATCTTTACAATAATTTTTAAAATGAGGTTCATATGATCTAACTATTTGGGATGTTTATAATTTAATTTTGGACCACATATAGTAACTAGGGGATAGTAGAACTACTAGTCCCTAACAATAGTAGCAGTTCGATGCATCAATATTAATTTTATTGATCTACATATTCCACTACTATACAAGATATTTGATATGTCTAGCCAAAAGGAATAAGGATTTCTTACAGCAGTACTGCGTCGTTCATAAACTTGACGTGGTGACATGACACCTCTTAGTTTAACTCGTGTCTCTCGAAACCTTTTTCAATTTACACAAAGTCAATCTTTGATCTGAAGAGAAAATAACACTCTATTTAGTTGACAGTCAAATTCCTAAGGTTTGGAAATTATCAGCCCCAACTCTCACAGATTAGCCAAAGAAGAGAATAAAAATTTTACAAGTACAACACTGGACTGAAACCAACCCCTACGCATAATAGGATTTAAAAATTACAAAATCCCTGATTTTATGGAATGAAAAATTATGATTGCTTACTATGAGGGGAAAATGTACCCAAAAGAATAGGTTGTCCCTTGAATTGAAGGAGAAGACTTCAAAACCCCTGTTAATGAAAAAGAGCACAACCGAAACGGAAAACTTTCACCCTCATATCATCAAACAACTGGGAAGTAAGGAGGGACCAAAAAGAACGAAGAGATAAATTGCTTCTCACCTGGCTAAGAGATGAAGAAACGATAACCAGACATTGCCGACCGGAACCCCTTCTAAATGGGTAGAACGAGCAGAAGAGGGGCATCCAACCTTCTTAGGAAGCAACAAGGTCTCACATTTCTGATGGGAGAGAAGAGCCGGTGCTGGAAACTAGTGAAGAGCGCTCCTGAGCGATGTCTAGGTCTTTCGCTCAACTGAGAAGAGAGAAAAGACTCGAGATTGGTGGTTCCTGTAACTATCGAGAGGAGTTACGCCAAATAAATACGGGAGAGCCGGTTATAAAAAAACTTTTCCCTAAACGCCACTTGGGAGATTGATGAGTACAACTATGATAGGCTTTTTACTATCATAATTGTAATTATGTCCACTATTTTCAACCTCCTTATGCAGTAATTTCGCGAGAATAGTTAGGAATTTGCCTTATCATGAGTAGAAGAGCACAAATTAGGAGTTTCTATTATTCCATGTATTAAGCTGTCTATTGATTCCTTTATTTTTCTAATACAGGTACTGCTAACCAGTGGAGCTAGAAGTCTTGGAGCAAACAGAGGAGTTCACGGATTCGACATGGCTTATGACAGGACAAGAATGGGGCGTACACGGGTAGGCACATGCCCATGTTCCCTACCCGTGTACTAGCCGGGATGGAATAGAAGAAATTGAATGAAATAGACAGAGAACCACACTAGTTAGAACACGCCCGTGTTCCCACCCATGTCCTTTTCGGGACAAACCCAGTTTCGTCTGCCACCCAACCCTTGTGCGAAGAACACGAAGAACAACACGGTCGTGTCCGTACCCGTGTCATCTAACACGGCCGTGTCCATACCCGTGTCATCTGACACGGCCCACTACAGACACGCCTGTTCGTTTGGAACTGCCCAAGAACCATCAACACGGCCTGTGACACAGCCGTGTTGGAACCCGTGTCCGACCCTGTTTGCTAGGAGACTATAAAATACCTGTAGAAAAATTAGTGAAGAACTTTTGGATCATTTTTCATTGGGAGAACTTCTGGAGCACGAGCGTGGAGCATCCAAGTGAAGGAGGATTTGAAGGGTATTTTTGTATACATTTAATCTTTCTTGTATCCCTCTTAATCTTTCCTTTCTCTTGGTGATTCAACTTTATTTATCATTTATTTCACATGAACCTTTAATTTGAACAATTTGGTAATCATGTATCGTATTGTTTTCATCAAATTTGTGTTATTTTATTCATATTTAGATCTTCAAACAAAGAGTTTTATCCTAGTTATGAATTGTTTATTTGCTTTACATAAATTTCAACTTTTTAGATTGAGAAATTGGAAAGTTGTGTTGATCTTAGTATGTTCATATTTAGGTATTATCTCTCTTTGTAATTCAAATTCCATGATCGAGAGATATGTTGTTTGGATAATTGGAATATGAATAAATGGATTATGATATTTTAGAGATATGATTTCATGAATTTATGTAGTAGATAGGGTGCTTCATTTAATGCAAATTTGAGTGTTGTAAATTGTTCGAGAGAAAATTTACTAACTTAGGTTTGGATTTTGAATTGCTCGAGATAGAATTTGATAATTGTTTAACCCTTACAATACATGAATTTGATAGTCTTGTTATTTCATGATTACATAGAATTGAGTCAATGAATTGGTATTTTCATGTGAATTCTCTTAGACTTTCGGCCTTTTATCACCTTTAATCCCCCAATATTTATTTATCCAAGTAGTTATAATTAGTTTAATTTAGGTTAAAAATCAGTTTTAATTATATGCATGATAATAGAGTGAGGTTGAGTACGAGTACTTGAAAGACCCTGTGGAATACGACACGAGATGTAGATTTCTCTTATACTATGATAGATAGGTGCACTTGCCTGAAGGTTAAATCAGTCTAGCTTATGCCCATCTACATATTTTATACTAGAGTGTAAAATGAATCTGCATCAAGTTATTACTTGTTAGCAAAAGAAATCATCCAGTTTTTTTGCGCCATTGCCGAGGAACTTTTCAATATTTTGAAAGCCTAAACTTTATTAATCTACCAATTTTTGTTTAGTAATATATAACTGTAAATTAGTATGGAATAATTATATCGCTTAATCTTTGTTTTATAGTCTGTTAGTCTATGACCAGGGGCAGAAATGCTAGGCTAGCACTATTTCATCCTGACCCAGAGCGAATTATTCATAACATTAACCAAAGAGATGTGGGAATTAATACCACAGACCTTTCAAACGAACTATTAGAAGAGGAGATAGTGAACCAAGGAGAGCATCATCCAGAAGATTTAGATACCATGGCAAACCAAAACGAGCAAACTATGTATGACTTTGCTAGACCTAATCTCCAAGGAACTGGGTCAAGCATCGCTCCAAGGAACTGGGTCAAGCATCGTTAGACCGCCAATAGTCACTAATAATTTCGAGTTAAAGCCTAGTGTTATACAGATGGTTCAACAGTATGTCCAATATGATGGCCTACAAGATGAAGATCCTAACACCCACTTGGCCGGATTCTTGGAGATATGTGACACATTCATGATCAATGGCGTTTCCAATGATGCCATTTGATTGAGATTGTTTAAGTTTTCACTAAGGCATAAGGCGATGCAGTGGCTTAACTCACTACCTAGAGGGTCGATTGCTACTTGGGATATGATGGTTGATAAGTTCTTAATGAAGTATTTTCCATCGGCAAAGACTGCAAAGCTAAGGAATGATATCTCTACGTTTATTTAATTGGAATCTGAATCGTTGTACGATATATGGGAATGATTCAGGGACCTTTTAAGGAGATGTCCCCATCATGCATTACCTTCTTGTTTTCAGATTCAGACCTTCTACAATGGTCTCAATCTGGACACTAAACAGATGATTGATGTGGCTAGTGGAGGCACCATGAACAACAAGACACCTAAAGCGGCTTAGTAGTCGATAGAAGACATGGCTATTAACAACTATCAATGGACTACCGTGAGACAAAATCCTAACAAGCCTGCAGGAATTTATGAAGTGGATGTCGTCACTACCTTAGCCATTCAAGTGGAGAAGCTTCACCAGAAGATGGATAACCTTTCCTTAGCATTACCCTCCATGGCACCTCAATAATGGGACCCTTCATATAATGGAATTCCTGGTTGTGAACCTCAAGTACAAGAGCATGTTGACTATATGGGCAACAATATTAGACCTCCTTTCAACCAAGAAAACAACCCATATAGTTCTACATACAATCCTGGATGGAGGAACCACCCCAATTTCTCTTGGGGAGGGCAAGGAAACCAAGGCAAGTAACCTATATTTGGACAACTGCAACAACCGAAGCAAAGGAAGCCAACATTGGAAGATGTGCTTACCAAGTTCATGCAAACTACCGATGTAGACTTCTGGAATCAAGAGGGCTCGATTCAGAATTTGGAGAACCAGACTGGACAGCTCGCAAGGATGGTATCTGAAAGGCAACAAGGAATACTTCTGGGTAATACTGAGACAAACCCGAGATAACATGCAAAATCCATTCAATTGAGGAGTGAAAAGGAGTTACAAGACCCAAGGCTTAAGAAGGAAGCACCCCAAGTGGAGTCTAGCAGTGAAGGACCAAGCGAGATGAACGTGCAACCAATGGAGTATCAACCAGTAGTACCATACCCAGCAAAGCTTAGCAAGGAGCGCATGGATGTGCAGTATGGTAAATTTTTATCTATGTTTAAACAATTACATGTCAATTTACCTTTTTTTGAAATTATTCAAATGCCTAAGTATGCTAAATTTCTTAAGGATTTAATTTCAAATAAAAGAAAAATAGAGGAATTATCTTTAGTAACACTTAGTGAGGAATGTTTCGCTATTTTACAAAACAAACTACCACAAAAACTTAAGGATCCCAGTTCATTTTCAATTCCATGTTGAATCGGTGATTTATAAGTAAATAAAGCTTTAGCGGATTTAGGAGGAAGTATAAATTTAATGCCTTACAAACTGTATTTGCAACTAGGTATAGGAGAACTTAGCCCAACTAGAATGAGTATTCAACTAGCAGATCGATCGATTAAGTACCCTAGAGGAATAGTGGAGGATGTATTGGTTAAGGTAGATAAGTTTATATTCCCTGCTGATTTTGTTATTCTAGATATGGATGAAAATATCGAACTACCACTCATATTAGGTCGTCCATTCTTAGCTACATCTAGAGCTCTTATTGATGTTTTTGATGGTAAGTGAGTTTTGCTAGTAGGGGAAGATGAATTCACTTTTCAAATAGGCAATACCATGAAACAATCCTTAGATAATGATGATTATTGCTATTTTTCTCATGGTGTTGATAAATTTATGACTTCTATGCATAACAATTTATATTATAGAGATCCTTTAGAATTTTGCATCACTAACTATTATCTAGAAGATGAAAAAAATGAAGACATTGTTGAACATTTATTTTTTCTAGATAATTGCATTTTGATGAATAAAGCGATTGAATATAGTTTGATTACACAAGGAGATCGTGAAGGTCTTAAGAATAATACTAAGGATCCACTGAAAGTAGAACTAAAAAATTTACCAGATCATCCTTAGTATGCATTCTTAGGAGCTAATTCTTCTTACCCAGTTATTATCACTTCCAAACTTTCTAATACTGAAAAAGCTAAATTAATAATTGTGCTAAAGAAATGTAAAGTTGCAATAGCATGGCAAATATCTGATATAAAGGGTATTAATCCTAGTTTTTGCACTCACAAAATCCTTTTGGAAGAAAATTATAAATCTTCTATTCAACCGCAACGTAGGCTAAACCTGAATATGAAAGAGGTAGTTAAGGTGGAGATTGTTAAGTTATTAGATGCTGGTATGATATATCCTATTTTAGATAGTTCATGGGTTAGTCCTGCACAAGTCATTCCTAAGAAGGGTGGTCTAACAGTGGTAGCTAATAATAAGAATGAGTTAATTCCAACGTGAATGTAACAGGTTGGCGTGTCTGTATTGACTATAGGAAGTTAAACGATGTCACTAGGAAAGACCATTTCCCTCTTCCTTTCATTGACCAAATATTAGAACACTTATCTGGACATTCTTATTATTGTTTTCTAGATGGACTTTCTGGATACTTTCAAATCCCTGTAGCACTAGAAGATCAGGAGAAAACAACATGCACCTGCCCATTTGGTACTTTTGCCTATAGATGTATGCCTTTTGGTTTATGTAATGCACCCGCCACCTTCTAAAGGTGCATGTTAGCCATCTTTAATGAATATGTAGAAGATATTATGGAAGTGTTTATGGATGATTTTTCTATTTTTGGTGATTCGTTTGAATTGTGTCTGAATAATTTAGAGAAAGTTTTTAGGAGGTGTGAGGAGACTAACCTAGTTCTTAGTTGGGAGAAGTTCCATTTCATGGTGAAAGAAGGGTTAGTACTAGGCCATAAAATCTCAAGCCAAGGAATTCAAGTAGATAGAGCGAAAATTGAAACCATAGAAAAGTTACCACCACCAACCTCCGTTATGGCAGTGAGAAGTTTTTTAGGATATGCGGGATTTTATCGTCGGTTTATTAAGGACTTCTCTAAAATTGGTAAACCACTTACTAGGCTTTTAGAAAAAGACACACCTTTTATTTTTGAACAAGAGTATCTACATGCCTTTGAGTTCTTAAAAGAAAGGTTAATAAATTCTTCTATCATGATCGCACCTGATTTTTCTCAACCGTTTGAGATTATGTATGACGCTAGCTGTTTTGCAGTAGGAGCTATTTTAGAACAACGCTGAAACAAACATTTTCACCTGATATATTATACTAGCAAAACACTTAATAATGCACAGTAGAATTATACAACTACAGAAAAAGAACTTCTAGCAGTGGTATTCACCTTCGATAAATTTAGATCCTATTTAACATTATTTAAGGTGGTAGTATACACAGATCACTCTGCCCTAAGATATTTATTATCCAAGGTGGAAGCAAAGCCTCATTTAATCCATTGGGTTCTTTCATTACAAGAATTTGATTTGGAAATTAGGGATAAACGAGGAGCGAAAAACTTAGCGGCAGACCATCTTTCACGTTTAGAAAATCCACTACGAGCAATGTTAGATGAATCTGAGATTTCTGATACATTCCTTGAGGAATCGTTATTTGCCTTATCTACAAAACTAAATCCTGATTATCCATGGTTTGCCGATTATGCAAACTATCTTGTGGCTAAGGTCCTTCCAAAAGAATTTTCATATCAGCAGAAAAAGAAATTTTTCTCTGACTTGAAATATTACTTTTAGGAGGACCCCTTTATTTTTCGGATATGTGCAGATTCCATTATACAAAGGTGTGTGTCAGTGGAGGAGGGTTGGAAAATTCAGGAGCAGTGTCATTCAGGTCCTGCTGGTGGTCACTATGGAGCAAATTGCTCTGCAAAAAAGGTTTTTGATTGTGGTTTTTATTGGCCCCTTCTATTCAGGGATGCCCAAAGGTATGTGCTTTCATGTGATTCTTGTCAGAAATCAAGTAATATTTCTAAATTACATGAAATGCCGCAAAACTTTATTCTTGAATGTGAAGTATTCAATGTGTGGGGGATTAATTTTATGGGTCCATTTCTAGTTTCTTATGCGAATAAATATATTTTGGTAGCGGTAGATTATGTATCGAAGTGGGTTGAAGCTCAAGCTTTGCCTACTAATGATAGTAGAGTAGTAATCCGATTTTTAAAAACCTTATTTGCATGATTTGGCACACCACGTGCACTTATTAGCGATAGGGGTTCACATTTTTGTAATCTACGGCTAGACAAAGTATTGCAAAAATATGGAGTTACACATAGGATAGCCACTCCTTATCATCCACAAAATAGTGGTCAAGTTGAAGTTTCATATAGAGAGCTTAAGAGGACCCTAGAAAAGTCTATAGAAGGGAATAGGAAGCAATGGTCTAGAAAACTGAACGATTGTTTGTGGGCATATAGGACTGACTTCAAAACACCTATAGGGACCACCCCCTTTAGATTAGTCTATGGTAAATCCTGTCACCTGCCTATAGAATTAGAACACAAGTCATATTGGGTAATACGCTCTTTGAATTTTGACATTAGTTCTATAGGAGAGAAACATAAACTTCAACTTAACGAGTTAGATGAATGGAGAACCATGGCTTATGAAAACTCCAGGATATATAAGGAAAGACTAAATTATTTCATGATTGTCACTTGTGCAAACCTAAGACATTCCAGAAAGGTGACCAAGTCCTCCTTTTCAATTCCCGTCTTCGTTTATTCCCAGGGAAGTTAAGCTCTAAGTGGTCTGGACCTTTCCAAGTCAAAGAAGTTTTCCCCTATGGCACCGTCGAACTTACCCACCCTGAGAAGGGAGATTTTAAAATTAACGGACACCGACTAAAGCCTTATTATGGTGAACTTCCCAAGGACTTTGCTCATCAAGAATCTTTCCTCCGGCTAGGTTAGGATTAAGAGTTTTGTAGAATTTTTCGTAGTTTATTAAATTTCTGACAAAATTATAGTTAAGTATTAGTATAGAAATAAATCAAAGAAAATCACTTTGGAGGAAATTTCCAATTCAGAGAAGGACACGGGTAGGAACACGGCTGTGTGCCTACCCGTGTACGTAGCACATGTTCTATCACCCAGACGTGTTCATTTAAAACCTGGAATAGGAAAGATTCATCCCGAGCACCACACGGGCTAACACACGCCCGTGTGGATGGCTGTGTCTTCAACCAACCTTTATGCCCATAAGCGCCCGAGCAGGACACAGGTGGACACCCACTCGTGTGACTGACCGTGTGCCTCTACACGAGTCATCACCTGACCATGTTGTGACCTGTGTCGCTGTTCGTCGATGCCTGACCTGAGAAGGACACGGCATGACACTTGGCCGTGTACATACCCGTGTCTCCTTTCGATGAAGCAGTTCTCGAGAAGGACACGGGTCTCCACCCACCCGTGTTTATTGTCGTGTGTTGATTTTGCGCTCGACAAAGCAGCACCCGAGAAGGACACGGGCGGTAAATACGGTCGTGTTGTTGACCGTGTCCTCCTGACACGCTGCCATCCCGTGATTTTGACCACACGTCCCGACGAAAACCCGTGTTCCACGCGGTTTAGATTCCCTAACACGGGTGCACACACGGTCGTGTGTGCACCCATCTCCGCCTCCTTTAAATAGAGGACGTGTGCTATTCATATTCATCTCTTTCCCCTAGTGTCCAAGCTTCATCTCCTGCACAGATCTTTGTTCCAGGGCCAGTTGAGTTTTCTCCTTCAACGTCCGTGTATTCGCGTTCGAAATTCTTCTTCTTTCCTCCTAGGTAACATTTATGGTTTATGTTTGTGCTTAGTTTCTTTCTCTCCGCCCTATTCTCCAAATTCTCCCTCTCCCCCTTTCATTTGCCTCCCTTTTTAGTTCCAAACTCTTCTTCATTTTTTTTCTTTCAACAGATCATGTCTTCAGGACGAGCCTAAGGCGGTCGATGTAGTCGCCTGGAGCTCCAGGCTTTATCTATGGAGAGGCGCAACGCCACTATGCCGCTGAAGTTCACCGATCCCGCACACGCCAACCGCTACAACCGCCTCCAGTCAAAAAAATATCAAGATATCTGAATGATTGACTGGAGCATATTAGAGGAGATAAATTAAGTGGGAGATGTCAGAGACTTGATATCTGTAGTGGGCTGGGAGCAATTATTTGCTATCAAAGAGTTAGGTTTTAAGGAACTCACGCTCGAGTTCATGTCCTCATTCTATTTAAATCTTAGACCTAATCTCACCGAGCACACACTCGCGCATGAGGGAGTCATCTCGTTTCGATTAGGGGGCACTTTTTATACACTAACCCTTCTCTAATTCACCCAAATCTTAGGGGTGTATGAAGACTCATTCCTCTTCAGTGTCACCTACCCCGATCTTCACTTTGATCTCCCCACTCGAGACCTTGCCGGCAACATCTAGTCCAGGCTCTCTTTTGATCTTAGTCCATAAGAGTCCAAGAGGTCTAAGGCCTCCTAGTTGCATTCTCCTGCCCTACACTACATTCACCACCTCCATAGCCATACCTTGAGCGGTCGGGGCGAAAGCTCCGGTGTTGTTAGTAGGCAGGATGTGCTATACCTCTATAGCATGTCGTCTCGCTACCCCCTTCATCTGGGTTTCTTACTCGCCCAGTTCATCCTTCACCAGGCCGACAACTCACACATAGGGTCTATTTGTGTAGCACCCTACATCACATGCCTATTGAAGAACATGAACATATTCTCATCTCTCCCCCCGATGACAGTGGTTGCGAAGACCGTGCCCATCACGATGGCCAGCCTTCGGTCCCTTCGCCTCGTCACCGCCCGTCAAGGCCGGAGTGGTATTACATATTCTCTTATGAGGTGTGGACTGCGCGCACAGGACGATGATGACAACGAGATGGATCTGTACCTTGATGAGCCTCTAGTGCCTCCAGCCCGTTCTACTTATGATCAGGGAGAGTCTTTTGTTGCTCCGCCTCGAGCACGTTCGCAGTATTCACGAGAGTTCCAGCACTTCTTCGATACCAAGCTATCGCCATGATTACAGCGTATCGAGGATGTACAGAAGCAGACAGAGGACGTCCTCATTCAGATTAGGTACCACCTGGGGATCACTCCTAGAGCACCGGCTGCTCCTGGCCAGCCTCACTTCCCCGACTATCAGACCGACCGGCCAGCTTACTATTGACATGTATCATTGTATTTTACCAGCCTTTATTTGTATCAGTGTATTGTCTCATCATTTGTTTGTAGCAGTGTATTATCAGAAAATCTATATATGATATTATATCAGCTCCTTTTTCATTTATGTGCTCTTCTATTTTCATGATAGCTAGTTCTTTATTTATTAGTGAAATTACTCTCTCAGCTCTTTACATTGCAATGAGGACATTGACAATTTTAAGTCTGGGGGTGGATGTTATTCACTTTTATAATTTCTGTGATAGACATGATTACAATTAGTTATACTTTTGCTATCATAGTACTCAAGGTTATTATATTCCCCAAAAAAAAATTTGTACTTCTTTAAGCTCTCATGTATTCACTCATTTGGGATTATAACTATCTAATATAACTTCGCACACTGATTAAAATGAATTGATGTAGACTCATTGAATGTTCAACTTTGATGACTCGTAATTAAGTATAGAAATTCAGTAGCCTAATTTTCTCTATATAATTTATTTTAAGATTAACCCTTTATATTATTAACTATCATTCACTCTATTTTAGAAAATATAATTATCTATAATAAAGTGAGTCGATGAGTGTAACATTTTTATAAGCTTGTATTAGGGAATAAAAATAAAAAAATACTCTCTATTGATATCTAGAACTTCTCCTCTAGCAATCCTCAAAACTTTTGCATAGGTTAGTTAGTGAGGGAATAAATGACTTAGGCCTCCTTTTGGATAGCTTTAGCCTTGCAAACCCAAAACCTTAAACATTATACCCTTTCACACCCAATTTGGACCTAAACCCTATCCTTTTGATACTCTACTACTAAAATTCACCAAGGACAATTCCTTACCTACTAGCACACTTGTCATTGAGATCTTCTTGTAATGAATTTGTTCATAGTGATACGTGGCCTGAGTGCATGTATACTGGCACCCACTTGGAATGATCCCTACTATAGACTCATGAAAAGAAAAGATATGGTGATATGTTGCCTGAGTGCATGTATACTTGCACCCACCCGGAATGATCCCTACTATGGCCACTTGGTTAAGAAAAAAAATAAAAATATAGAGTATCCTTCAAAAATGTGGGAAGTATAATCATTGCAAAGTATGGGCATGCTTTTATAACATTGATGTATGTTAAGGTATTTAAAAAACAAAAGGCTCAATTGTGATTTAGGTGTGAAAGAAAAGAAAAAATCCATCAAATTTATCTTTGATTACCCCACTTGTAATCGCCTATCCTAAGCCAAAAAAACGTTTACACCATAATACAAGTCCTAAGGATCCGACCTCACTAATTATAACTAGTGTCGTGGATAGGATGTGAACATGTAAGCTCATGACTATCAATATTGGTACTTATAAGTTTTGAAATATTAATACATATCTTATTGAGATTGTTATTTTCTCCTCGCAATTGCTATTGATGACTATATTTATATTTCTAAAAATGAGTGAAAGATAGTTAACAGATATATTGGAGGAATTTTAAGATAAAGTGATATTTAGAAAAGTCTGCTATATTATTTCCTATACGATTACATCATCAAAGTTCTCTATAAATTCATAGCAACCAGTGTGCGGAAGCAAAATTATTTATTGGTAACCCAAATATTTGAATTAGATTACTTATAGACAAGCAAAAAATCTATGTTTGGGGGTATTTGATGAGTATAATTATGATAGGCTTTTTACTGTCATAATTGTAATCATGTCCACTATTTTCTACCTCCTTATGCAGTAATTTTGCAAGAATAGTTAGGAATTTGCCTTATCATGAGTAGAAGAGCACAGATTAGGAGTTTCTATTATTCCATGTATTAATTTGTCTATTGATTCCTTTATTTTTCTAATGCAGGTATTGCTAACCAGTGGAGCTAGAAGTCTTGGAGCAAACAGAGGAGTTCACGGATTCGACATGGCTGATGACAGGACAAGATTGGGGCGCACACGGGTAGGCACACGCCCGTGTTGCCTACCCGTGTCCTAGCCTGGATGGAATAGAAGAAACTGAAGGAAATAGACAGAGCACCACACGGGTTGGAACAGACCCATGTTCCCACCAGTGTCCTTTTCGGGACAAACCCAGTTTTGGCTGCCACCCAACCTATGTGCGAAGAACACGAAGAACAACATAGCCGTGTCCGTACCTGTGTCATCTGACATGGCCATGTCCATACCCGTGTCATCTGATACGGCCCACTACAGACACGCCTCTTCATGTGGAACTGCCCAAAAACCGTCAACACGGCCTGTGACACAGTCGTGTTGGAACCCGTGACCGACCCTGTTTGCTAGGAGACTATAAAATACCTATATAAAAATTAGAGAAGAACTTTTGGATCATTTTTCATTGGGAGAACTTCTAGGGCACGAGGGTAGAGCATCCAAGAGAAGGAGGATTTGAAGGGTTTTTTTGTATGCATTTAATCTTTCTTGTATCCCTCTTAATCTTTCCTTTCTCTTGGTGATTTAACTTTATTTATCTTTTTTTCGCATGATCCTTTAATTTGAACAATTAGGTAATCATGTATCGTATTGTTTTCATCAAATTTGTGTTATTTTATTCGTATTTAGATCTTCAAACAAAGAGTTTTATCCTAGTTATGAATTGCTTATTTGCTTCACATAAATTTCAACTTTTTAGATTAAGAAATTGGAAAGTTGTGTTGATCTTAGTATGTTCATATTTAGGTATTATCTCTCTTTGTAATTCAAATTCCATGATCGAGAGATATGTTGTTTGGATAATTGGAATACGAATAAATATATTCATGGTATTTTAGAGATATGATTTCATGAATTTATGTAGTAGATAGGGTGCTTCATTTAATGCAAATTTAAGTGCTGTAAATTGTTCGAGAGAAAATTTACTAACCTAGGTTTAGATTTTGAATTGATCGAGAGAGAATTTGATAATTGTTTAACCCTTACAATACACGAATTTGATAGTCTTGTTATTTCATGATTACATAGAATTGAGTCAATGAATTAGTATTTTTCATGTGAATGCTCTTAGACTTTCGGCTTTTTATCACCTTTAATCCCCCAATATTTATTTATCCAAGTAGTCATAATTAGTTTAATTTAGGTTAAAAATCAGTTTTAATTATAGGCATGATAATAGAATGGGGGTGAGTACGAGTACTTAAAAAGACCCTGTGGAATATGACACGAGATGTAGATTTCTCCTATACTATGATAGATAGGTGCACTTGTCTGAAGGTCAAATCAGTCTAGCTTATGTCCATCTACATAACTGTGAATGGTTCTGAAGAAGAACATTGTTGGCCCCCTTTTTTATATATTATTATTTTTTGAGGAATTAAGGAAATACAAAAGCTTATTATTATTTTTGTCAATCCTCGCTAACAAATCGGTTTGCGTGCTATGCTCCCACACCAACATTAACCCACACCAAAAGTATTTCAATGGTTTTAAAATTTATGTATTGTTTAACCCGTAGATTAAAATATAATAATAATTAACCATTACAACACTAGTACCTCGACAAGAAGCTGACTCAATCAAGATCGCACGAGGTCAGGCCCTGAAATCAAATTAAATTTTCGAATCAAAATTACAGATGTTACAACTTTTCACCATAGGAATGAGGAGAGAAAGATACATCTATCTTCTCTAATTTGTGCTCCTCACTTGGCAACATCAACAACTTCATTTCTACTACATTGAATCTAGGTCATGAGGTCTCCAATCACATAGGTTGGATATCCACCATTGGTAGCAACCTTATGTGGGATTAAGCCTCATTCCCATTTATGATTTAGTTATCTCATTTTGGGACAAAACTCTGTGAGATTATCAATTAGATCTAATTCTGACTTTATATATGTTATGATATCACATTCTTCCTTCTTTTGCTTTATGAACTTGTTACTAAATCTCATAAAATTATTCATCCTTAAATTAGATATATTAGAATAAATTAAAATAATCAATAAGAGATTTGATAGGCAAATGTAAAATATCATTATAATAGAAGGTTAATATGTGATCTTTTATTTTTATTTTCATGGTAGGTACCGCGTCACGGACTTCTAAAATAATGTTATTAGAATTTTCATTTATTTGACAATTAGTAATGAAAATGCATTTGTACTATTAACTAATAAAAATAAGATTAATTATCTTAAGACTTATTTTTTTTTATTTTGAGAATAAAACTTTAGCTAAGTACCCCCACACTTTAAGAATTCGAAGGTTCGATTTTCTAGACTTAAATAATTTTATTGGTGAAATTCATTTGATTTCCAACTATAGCTTTAATTTTTTAAATATATATATATAATAAAAATTTTAAAAGTTCTAAATAAGTAAATATAAAAATATATATTTTTTGAAGTAATATATGAATGTTGAAAACTTAGGGAGAGATCACAAATTACCGTATGACTTCACTGAGACGTCTCGACTCAAATATTCGCGTATGATTTCACTGGGACGTCTCGATGAATCCAGTCTACCTAATGGTAAATTTTCAACATATTTACTTAGAGAGAAATCACAAATTTGAGGGAGTGACCATTAAGTGGGAGCTTCATCAATCTTGTAATAGTTTTGCTTACATGAATTTCTTATATTTTTCAAAACTTGTTTTGAATGATTATCATATGCACATCTTTATGAACACAATTTCTATATTTTTTTATTACAAATCTCAGGATTTATTATTATCAAAATCAGAGTTTGTTGGAACATGGGTGGAAACATCATGTACGACAAACCTTGGGTTTAAGAATAGCAAAACTTGATTTGTGTTTGATCTATCTTTGCATGTGTTTCACAATGTGCAGCTTCGTGAATCACATAGGATACAAGCCATTGCAGATGTTACACCAAGTATCGAACTAAAATGGTGAGTCAAAGACCAACTTTACAGCCAAGCACCAGTGATAGCACCTACCACCCGACGATATCACTCAGCATATGATGACTTGTAGTTAGAATCTTGCTGAATTTAAAAGTTGCCAAAGTAACTAAAAAATGATGATAGAATCGGTGATAGTCCTTACATCCCTGTAATAGCTTGAAACTCTTATTATGCCAATAATGTTTCTCAATGTGGCTTTGAGGGAACAAGAGCAGTGATATCACTTCATGATAAGATATCACCTAACAATAGTTATATTATAACATTTATGCATTGTAACAAGGCTTAGAGGGAAATATAAGCTGAAAATTTCAAGTTTACTACCCCCGTGAGATAGCTCACCATTGTCAAGTGCTATCTCTAACCTAAATAATGAAATCCTTATCGTTCTAATGGGTAAAAAAGTTGTGGGACTCAGATTGCAACCATACCACATGATAATGGCCACTACAGTAGAATATAACTCAAGAGAGCTATGTTGAGTACATTTATCTCAATGTACTTGATTTGAAGAAGTCTTCTCAGCTCAATGATATACACATTGTTGTATTTGATGGATGTTAAGTTCATATGTGCAAGTAATTAAAGATAAGTACAATGTGTCGAGACACTCAAGACTAATGTCGACACACTTAAGGTAGAAGTGCTGAGTCAAGGTGAAAGTTGTGTCGACACTCAGGACTAGTGTCGACACACACTGAACAAGTTGTGTCGAGACAAGGAAAAATTGTGTCAACACTAAGGACAACTGTGTCGACACACTGTGTTCAGACTAAAGACAACTGTGTCGACACTCAGGACTAGTGTCGACACAATCTATACACATTATATCAAGACTGAAGACAACTGTGTTGACACTCAAGACTAGTGTCGACACACTCTATTAAAGGTATGTGGAGACTAAAGACAACTTTGTTGACACTCAGGACTAGTGTCGACACACTGTATTCAAGCTGTGTCGAGACTAAAGACAACTGTGTCGACACTTAGGACTAGTGTCGGCACACTATAATCAAGTTGTATCAAGACTGAAGACAACTGTGTCGACACACAGGACTTGTGTCGACACATTCCACAGAAGTTGTGTCGAGACATGTTGAAGAGCTTTGTCGACATATTCAGAAGTGTGTTGACACCACTACAGGAGTTGTGTCAACACCCAAGACTTGTGTCAACACATTTAATAGCCAAGTCTTAACACTTCAGCAGACTTATTTCCTAAGTACAGATATTAAGACGGAGGTACAAACAGCTATCAGAACTGTCAGTTATTAACCAGATCAGACAGTTACTCCTGTCAGAGCCTATTTAAAGGGATGTATTCTTCAGAAGAAAAAAGAGATAGAGAAAATTATAAACAATACAGAGGAGAAGCAGCAGAATTTTAAGAAGAAAGAAGTTTGGAGCTTTTGCTCTAATTCAGAAGGTGCAGAGAAGTCTGATCAAGAATCATCTTCAACATCTCTCCAGCCTAGATCAACTCTAATTTCTACTTTAAGAATCTTTGAAAAGCTAAGAAGGGTTTGATAAGATCTATCTTGTCTAAATCAAAGGAAGCACAATCATCAAGATCAGATCAAGAAGCAGTTACTCAAATCTCATACTGGGTGACATTTTCTGATTCATTTCTCTGTTATATTCAATTTGTAAGATCTGTCTGTTGATCTGAGTGGAGGAGATTTATTATCTTGTTATTGTAAGCTTGTGTTATAAAGGCTGAGGTAGGGCTAGGATTGCATGATGTAGAAGAAGTTGAAAATTCTCTGAGTTGTAAGGTATTGATTTCCTGAGAAGTAGGAGTGAGGATTCATTCTAAGGTAGAGTTCTTGGAAAGAACTTAAGGTGTAGGATCTTTGTGATCTGAGTGGTAAGACTTATGAATTCTGAGTTGTAGGAGCCGGGTGAGCTCTGAGCTGTAAGATCTATAGATCTGATTAAAGGAAAGAGTAGGAGTTCAGCCGAATCTAGTTCATTGCTAGATATGCGAAGGGGGAAAGTGGATGTACCCATAAATTGGGGAACCTCTATAAATCAGTGTGCATTGTGCTGTGTGTGCTATTTTGTTGTGCTGTGTTAATTTAGTTATTTGATGTTTGGTTTTTGTTAATTATCTGATCTGAGTTATTCATTTCAATTAAAGTAGTACTCTGATCAAAGAAAAGGGGGACCATATTTAAATTGGACATATTCACCTCCCTCTAGGTGATTTTCAATCATAAAGTAAACATTTACAATTGGTATCAGAGGGAGGTTCACTGAAAAAGGCATAACAGCCTATTGAGAATCCAAAGGATTGCAAGGAAAGAAATATCATGGCACAAAGGGAAAATAATTTCATTAAACTCCTTATCTGCTCCAAAGAAAATTTTGGAATATGGAAAGAAAGAGTCAGATTATTCATGGAGGCAGCAGATCGAAGAATATACATAACTGTGGTTGAAGGACCTTTCATTCCAATGAAAGTGTTAGTTCTTGATGCAAACATCAGGACACCCAAGACTTACATGGAAATGGGTAAGGATGAAATCATTCTGGCATATATGGACAAGAGGGCCCAGAATATAATAGTAAGTGCAATAAATGATTTCACTTTTTAGAATCTAATTCACTGTAGAACAGCCAAAGAAATGTAGGAGTCTTTGATAGTTTATATGGAAGGTACTGAAGAAGTCAGAGATAATAGAAAATCTCTGCTAAATTAATAGTATGAAGCCTTTAGACAAGATAAAAAGGATTCAGTGGCTGAGTGTTTTGAAAAGTTCTTCAAAATTGTTAACAACCTGAGAACTTATGGCAGATGTTTTACTAATTATGAACTTAATGATAAGTTATTGAGGTCCGTGAACAAGGAATGAGACATTAAGATTTGTGTCATAAGAGAAATGGGAAACTTAGCCAATATAGACCCCCAGGCTCTATTTGAAAAGTTGTCGTCTCATGAGTTTCAACTTAATTTCAGAAAGACTGAAGAAGAATCAGCCAGATCACTCAATAGAGAAAAGACCTTGGCTCTAAAGGCTGAGTCATCCAGAAAAGTCAGAGAGAAGTCAATACTCACAAAAAAATTGGAAACTGCCTCTGAGTGCTCAGAATCATCCTCGACAGAAGGAGAAATAACTGAGGAGGAACTATCACTCTTCTCTAGACAGTTCAAGAAGATTTTAAGGGGGAAGAAAACAAGGAAGATGGAAGGGTTCAGCAGGAGATTCTTCTCACAAAAAATCAATCATCCAGAGAAACCCAGTAAGAAGAATTCTGGGGACAGGTGTGGCTCTTCTAAGAATAAATATATTAAAACTAATATAGTGTGCTATTGTTGCAACAGAAAAGGACATGTCATAGCTGATTGCCCAACAAAAAGGAATGAGAAAAAGTCTTAGAACTTGAAGGATGGACAACACAAGAAGGCTGATATAAGCCTATTGGCAAAAAGATAGTTGACACTATCTGACAGTGAGTCTGATTCATCGAAATCAGAAGAGGAGGAGGCTCTTATGGTCCTGATGGCCATTGAGGAAACTCAACCAGGAGAAGAAGATTAGGATTGTTCAGATCCTTCTCAGGTAAAATCAATCTCTAATAATTTTTCCTCAGATTCTATTTCTGCATCAGAAAATGAATCATGTTCTCATAGTAAAGAACATGATTATGACATTGAAGCAGATTTTAACTCCCTTATCAACAGGTATGGGAAGGTACTAAAGGCATTAATTGCAAGCAAACAACTTGTTAAGGATTAGGCCAAAGAGTTAGATTCCTTGAGAGTAGTATCCTCTTAGTTGATAAGTGCCAACACAAAGTTGGATTTACAAAAACTGAAACTAGTTGAATTAACTAACAAGATAGATAGCCAGACAGAGGTGATAATTGAACAGATCAAGATTGTCAAAGACCTGGAAGCAAAGCTTGCTCAGGAAAGACAGCTCTTGACTCAGTTCTCAAAGCCTAAGTCAGTGCTACCTATCATAGATACCTTTTCTGTACCATTTAGAAGTGGTGTAGGGTTTGGTAAGAATAAAAAATTTTAAAATAAGTCTGTATCCAAGGATAAAATTCCAAGTGGTCCAGATAGATAACCAATCAAGTATCTGCCTTCTAACAAATGCTTGAGATCATGTATTCCTAGACACATGATGTCTGAGTGCTCTACCAGCAAGGTCAATAAAGATCCTTACTGGAAGGATCAGATGTCAAAAGGCAATATAGGCTAAGAACCACCATAGAAGGTAATCAATCCAAGAAGTCAAGAAATTCTTGGGGCTAATCCCAGTATAGCTCACTCAAATCTGAAAGGTAAGGGTGTAAATTATGCACCTCTACCTTGGAAATTGGATGAGAATTCTGTGTTGCACAAGAGAACAACTTCAAATGTGCAACCAAAGAAAAGATATAACAGATTTGAGTGTTTGTATTGTGGGAAGGTTGGGCATTTTCCCCTAAATTATTGGTATAATCCAACAGGTCCTTCATATAAATTTCAAACACCTTTATTTAGAAAGTCTGTTGTGTTTCACACGCCAAAGCCTAACAGGAACCAAGTCTCCAAAACTTGTTGGGTGTCTAAGGTGAACTAAATTTGTGTTTATAGGTGGAGCCAAGTACCACTAATAGGCCAATATGGTACTTGGATATTGGATGTTCCAGGCATATGACTAGATCGAGTTTACTAAGAGACTACACTCCAGTTAAGAATGGACCAAAAGTCATCTTTGGAGGGTTAGAGAAAGGACTCACCAAGGTATATGGTAATATTTTTAGCATAGTTACCATCACTAAAGTTGCTTATGTGAAAGGATTGAACCACAATCTGATAACAATAAGTCAGCTTTGTGATATATGATATGAAATTATCTTCCACAATGACAAGTGTCTGATAAGGAATTCAAGTGATCAAGAGATCATCTTGTCATTCACTAGGAGTGGGAACATTTATTTTCTAAATTTCCTTTGTATAAATGAACAATCACATGTATGTCTTATAGCTAGTGAGAAAGATACTTTGTATGTACAATGGCACAAGAAGCTGGCTCACTTAAACTACAAAACTATGAGTAAAATATTTTCTTTGTACTTAGTTAGAAATAGCCCACAACTAAAATGCTCCAAAGAAGGCATATGTCCTGCATGTCAAAAATGCAAACAAACAAAAGTCTCTTTTAAGAGTATTCAGTCCAAAGACATTGAGAGGTGTCTGTACTCACTTCATATTGATCTATTTGGTCCCATGCAAGTTCTTAGTTTGAGAAGGAAGTCTTATACCTATGTGATTGTGGATGATCACTCCAAGTTTTCTTGGGTGTTCTTCTTAAGGAAAAAGTCTGAAACTCTAGGCATCTTTGCTGATTTTATCAAACAAATTCAGAATGAGATGGGATGTACTGTGGTCAAACTTAGAAGTGACCATGGTACAGAATTTCAATCTGAAAGGATGACAAATTTCTGTAAGGAACTAGGGATCCTTCAGGAGTTCTACTCTCCAAGAACACCACAGCAAAATGGAGTTACTGAGAGGAAAAATAGAACTCTTATTGAGGCAGCTAGAATAATGGTGAGTGATACATCTCTCCCAGAATATTTCTGGGCTGAGACTGTAAACACAGCTTGTTATGTTCAAAATAGAACCTTGATCAACAAGTATCACAAAAAGACTCCCTATGAACTAATGAAAGGCAAAAAACCAAATCTATCCTACTTCAGAATTTTTGAAAGTAAGTGTTATGTCTTGTACAATCGGAAAACTTATCTAACAAAGTTCTCAGAGAAATCCCATGAATAAATCTTTGTAGGGTATAGTCTTTATAGCAATGCATGCAGGATCTACAACTTGAAAGATTAAGTTGTAGAAGAATATATTAATATAGTATTTGATGAATCATCTGTTTTATATAATGATATCTCTAACAGCTCTAGTATAGGTGTTGTAAAGTCTAGAGTGAAAAAACTAAATATAAGTGACTCACCTAACATAGAGTTAGACATTAGGGACAATATAGAAGTTCCTATAGAAGGTACTGCATCAGCTCAGGAGGGAGGAAGAGAATGACCCTTATCCTCATGCATTACTCGGTGATAATAGACACCTTCCTGTGGCTGTTAGACACCTTAGAGATTATCATATAGATAAAATAATAGGTGATGTCAGATTAGGTATGACTATGAGAAGTAGGAATCACAATGAAGTCCTATACTCTAGTTTTCTCTCACAGGTAGAATCTAAAAGGCTTGAAGATGCGAATTCAGATCACAACTGGATTATGGCTATGCAAGAAGAGTTAAATCAATTTGAGAGATGCAAAGTCTGGTGTCTAGTTCCTAGACCTAGTGATCAAAATATCATAGTCACTAAGTGGATCTATAGAAATAAATTAGATGAGTATGAGGTTATAGTAAAGAACGAAGCTAGATTAGTGGCTAAAGGATATAAACAAGAGGAAGGATTAGATTATGACCAAACCTTTGCACTTGTAGCTAAATTATAAGCCATTAAATTATTTTTAGCCCATACAGTATTCAAAGGATACAAGTTCTACCAAATGGATATAAAGTCAGCATTCCTAAAGGGTACATTGAAGGAAGAAGTCTATGTAGAGCATCCACTAGGTTTTGTTGACCCTAAACACAAAAACTAAGTTTTCAGATTACACAAAGCTTTATATGAGTTAAAATAGGCACCTAGAGCCTGATATGAGACCCTCTCTACCTTTCTTATAGAGAACAAGTTCTCTAAAAGAAAGATAGACAAGATACTATTTCTTAGGAACATCAAAGGTTCAAGCATCTTAGTCCAGATTTATGTAGATGACATAATTTTTGGGTCTACCAATGAGATGCTGTGTAGCAAATTTGCATGGTTTATGCATGACAAGTTTGAAATGAGCAGCATGGGTGAGCTAAAGTTCTTCTTGGGATTCCAAGTTAGACAATCTGAGGATGGAATATCCATCTCTCAATCTAAGTTCACTAAGGAGTTGATTAAGAGATATAGGATGGAGAATTTTTCTACCATGAGAACTCTAATGGGTTCTACAGTGTCACTACACAAAGATGAATTTGGAGAACTAGTTGATGAAACCTTATATAGAGGCATTATTGGATCACTCATGTATTTAACTGCTAGTAGGCCAGATATTATGTTCTCAACATGTGTCTGTGCTAGGTACCAAGAATGACCCAAAGAGTCTCATTATACTGTTGTTAAGAGAATACTGAGATATCTTAAGGGCACACCCAATCTTGGGCTTTGGAATCCTACGGATAGTGATTTTGAACTTACTGAGTGCACAGATGCAGATTTTGCAGGGTGTAAAGAAGACAGAAAAAATACTTCTGGAACTTGCCAGTTTCTAAGGAAAAGACTTATCAGTTGGTGTAGCAAGAAGCAAAGAAGTGTTGCTATCTCTATAGCAGAATCGGAGTGCATATCTGCTGGAAGTTGTTATGCATAGCTGTTGTGGATTTAACATCAACTATTGGACTACAGTATTCAGCTAAGTAAATATATCATGTTCTGTGACTCTACTAGTACAATTTTTATTGCCAATAATCTTGTTTCTCATAGTAGAACTAAACATATAAAAATTAGATATCACTTTCTCAAAGAGAATGTAGAAAAAGAAAATATTAGCTTACAACATATTCCAACTGAAAGACAAGTTGCTGATATTTTTACAAAGCCCCTAGATGAAATTAATTTCAATTATTTTAAATTTGAACTAGGCATCTTGAATATTGAATAAATAATTACACTTAAAAGGTTGATTAATTAGGAATACAAATATTTTAAAAATTGTTACTTTAATTAGTCAGCAAATATAAGTCAGAACACAAAATTTGTCTAAGTCAAAGTATTGTGTCGAGACACCTGGGTGTGTGTCGAGACACGTGACTGTATGTCGACACTGATTAGCAGATGTGTGTCGACACTGATAAGAGGATGTGTGTCGAGACATTACAAGTTTGTGTCGAGACTTTTAGGTCTGTGTCGAGAAACATAAACCTTGTGTCGACACATGTCAACACATCTCGACAGCTTAGGTTTTCTTTGTCGACTTCAGAAATTTCCCAATATTGAGAAAATCACTAAATGCAGCGCACCTTTTCACCTTCAAAAGACTGATACTATAAATAGTAGGTGTTAGGTTTTGTCGACTTCACTCGCCAGTAATCTTGAGAGACTAATCGTTGGGTGTCGAGACCTAGAAATCCATTATCGACACCCTTCAAACTCAAGATCTTTTAACATGAATGACACCAAAGATGGACGATCACATCAACGAGGGATATGAACTGGTGCAAAACGCATTCGACTTCGCCATTGAAGATATAAAGAAAGTGATTGACCTTATAAATGAGGCAGGGCTAGAGTATCTTCTTTCAAAACCAACCAAGATCTGTAAGAGAGAGGTATCTAAATTTTACTGTAATGCCTCACTAAATTCAAACTCCGACAAGATAAAATCCACTATTAATGGAGCAAGGATAAAGGTAACTACCAAAAGACTGGCTAAAGTCTTTAAGATTCCCATAACTGCACAGGATAATGAACTAGATTCAACCAAGACAGCTGAGACACTAGTTTGGTGTGGACTACCTCCAACCACTAGTTTTGGACATTCCTTCAACAGGAAGGGAATGAATTCCCAAGGTAAATTCCTGTCTGAAATAGTTGGAAAGTTACTCCTCTGCAAGACTGGAGCACATTACAGGATCTCTAATGTCATGTTTAATCTGATGATTAGAATTATCTTCCAAACCAAAACTGACTAGAATAGAGTGTTATTTGATAAGATTGTAGAAGGAATTTAGAAGCCCAATCTGTGCAGAATGTTTAGCTTGTATTTGGTAAAGGTAATCCCAGATTGCATCAATCTGAAACATGGAACTAAGATTAATCATATGAGGAGAATGAACTTGAGAATCCCATCTAGGTGGGACAGAGTCTTGACTAAGGAATCTCCAGCACCTAAGCAGAAAAGGGAGATAAAATGTAAGAAATAAGTGGTACAGGAAGTAGCATCCACAAGTGATTCTAAAGAAGAGGTAAACTTTAGTTCAGATGAAAATCAAGAGGAAGTACAAGGCATGTCTCCTAGGCAATTCCCTGAGACCAGTGCACAGGTGCAGGGGGAGATCATCCTAGAAAGAGAATTAGCTGAGGAAGAGAACCTCATTGAATTGCCAATGGATACAGCCACAATAATCATAATGGATGTGGTTCAAGACCTAGAAAAGTCACAAGATCCAACACATGAAATCTCTAATCAAGTGATGGGAGAAGCAACTCTACAAGAGACTGAAGAAGAAGTTCCAATGACAAAGGATACAAATATTCAGGAAGAGAGAATTGCGGATTCTAAAATTGAGATACCTGATGCTGAAATTCAGCATGCAAATATAATTGTGGATACTTTTCCTATTAATCAAGAAGGTACAGGAATTGAGGGGGAGTTGGCCCATGTTACTGAGAAAACTATAGAGACACCTCAAGTTGAAGAGTTTAGTTCTTCTGAATTTAAGGATGTAGATGCTTCTAAACAGAAGAAAAGAAAACTTTCTGAAATGAAGAAGAAGAGCAAGAGCTACAAGCAATATCTTCAGTTAGGACCACCATATGCTCCTACAATAGATCATAGCTCTTTGCCAGTGCAACTATAGCTAATGCTTGATAAGCAAAGGCAAGACTTAGATAAATATGTGGACGAAAGCAACAAGAAGTTGAAATTTTCGCTAGCCTAAGAGATCAAGTCAATAAGATTTGAAGTAAATCTTTTGAAAACTTAAATAACTTCATTCTTTGAGAAAGGGGCTCATGCAATAGTTTATCTAGCAAAGCAACAACAGGATGCCAAACAAATATAGGATGACGTGGCAATTAAGCAAGGCTGTGTCCTTGAAAATCAGAACAGACTGAATGAGAATATGATAGTGATGCATGAAACTACCTTGGGAGAAATTAAGACTCAAACTACTGCTTTGGAAACCAAAAATGATTCTACTGCCATAGACATCAATACCAAACTACAAAGTCATTCTGAATCTCTCCTTAAGGATATCAAAGATTCTTACAAAACTTTGAACAACAATTTACTGAGGGTTAAGAATACAGTGACTACAGGTATCAATTATGTTGATGGACAGATCAGATTTCAAAAGAATGATCTAAGAGATCATATTGAGAGAGAAGTCATAAAGGGGGAGAGAGTCATGATTCAGGCAAGTGCTGAACAAGCTACCTGTACTGAAAACAATATCAGAGATACTTTAGGCTTTCCTCCCCTATGATATGAGTGTGATCAAACAGCTGAATCTGGTTGTCAACAACCACCTCTACTTCAAGCACCACCTGTTGAATTATTCCCTCTTGCAGCCCCAGCCAATTTTGAGTATGTTCGAGCAGGTGTTCACCACATGTATAGTCCTCCTCAAGGCATAGATAAGAATGTAATATTTGAGAAAGTGGGCAGGCCTGTTACTGCTCTAGAGACTGAGGCTCAGTTATTAAAGAAAAGGTTTAGAGAACAGGCTGAGACTAAACCTGATTTTGAGCAATAGATTCCAACCTCTAAATCAATCATTCTTACTGCATGGAAAGTTGTGAATGCTAATATTACTGACATAAGAAAATGGTATTCTGAACGGGAATGGGATAAACACTTGAAATAGCAAGATATGATTCAGAAATTCAGGCAAGATTTGAAGAGAGGAAAGCTTCCTACTAAATCCATAGAGCCCAACAAGTATTTCTCAAAGTCATATCATTATTTTGAGAGGCAAAGGCTAAAGGAAGAAGCAATAGCAAATGCTAAAGCTAAGGAAGCCAAAGATAAGGCAGTTGCTGAGGACAAGGGGCCTGAAATGAAAGCCAAGATACAATCAGGCAAATGTATTGTTATTAAGGAACCTGGGCTGCCTTAGGACTTTCTAAGTTTTATATTTCTTATGAACATTTTGATCTGTAACTATTCTGTAAATAAAACTTGTATCAGTAAATTCTGTGATAAACAATTAATGGAAATCATGGCTTATTCTACATTTCATGTGTTGATTAATTAGGACTGAAATTGTTTATTTTATGTTCTACTCAGCATTATTATTAAGTTTGTGTGTTTATCTGTGATAATTCACTTACTGAACTGCACTATATGTTTAAATGTCTTTATCTTTATTTTGTGGTATCTTGTGGTATATCATTGTATTGGGGTTATGACTTCTCCAAATAGGGGGAGATTGTTGAGTACATTTGTCTAAATGTACTTAATTTGAAGAAGTCTTCATAGCTCAATGATATACACATTGTTGTATTTGATGGATGTTAAGTTCATATGTGCAGGTAATTAAAGTTAAGTACAAAGTGTCATGACACTCAAGGCTAGTGTCGACACACTTAAGGTAGAAGTGCTGAGTCAAGGTGAAAGTTGTTTCGAAACTCAGGATTAGTGTCGACACACACTAAACAAGTTGTGCCGAGACAAGGAAAAATTTTGTCGACACTAAGGACAACTGTGTCGACACACTGTGTCGATACTAAAGACAACTGTGTTGACACTCAGGACTAGTGTCGACACATTCTATACATATTATCTCAAGACTGAAGATAACTGTGTCGACACTTAGGACTAGTGTCGACACACTCTATTCAAGCTATATCGAGACTAAAGACAAATGTGTCGACACTCAGGACTAGTGTCAACACACTCTATTCAAGCTGTGTCGAGACTAAAGATAACTATGTCGACACTCAAGACTAGTGTCGAGACTAAAGATAACTATGTCGACACTCAAGACTAGTGTCGACACACTATAATCAAGATATAATGAGACTGAAGACAACTGTGTCAACACATAGGACTTGTGTCAATACATTCCACAGAAGTTGTGTCGTGACATGTTGAAGAGCTTTGTAGACACATTCAAAAGTATGTCAACACCACTACAGGAGCTATGTCGACACCCAGAACTTGTGTCAACACATTTAATAGCCAAATCTCAACACTTCAGCAAACTTATTTCCCAAGTACAGATATCAAGATGGAGGTACAGACAGCTGTCAGAACTGTCAGTTATTAACCGAATCAGCAGGTTACTCCTATCAGATCCTATTTAAAGGGATGCAGTCTTCAGAAAAAAAAGAGATTGAGAAAATTATAAACAATACAGAGGAGAAGTAACAGAATTTTAAGAAGAAAGAAGTTTGGAGCTTTTGTTACAATTCAGAAGGTGGAGAGAAGTCTGATCAAGAATCATCTTCAACATCTCTCCAGCTTAGATCAACCATAATTTCTACTTCAAGAAGATTTGAAAAACTAAGAAGGGTTTGATCAAATCTATCTTGTCAAAATCAAAAGAAGCACAATCATCAAGATCAGATCAAGAAGCAGTTACTCAAATCTCATACTGGGTGACATTTTCTGATTTATTTCTCTGTTATATTCAATTTGTAAGATCTGTCTGTAGATCTGAGTGGAGGAGATTTATTCTCTTGTTGTTGTAAGCCTGTGTTATAAAGGTTGAGGTAGGTCTAGGATTGCCTGAGGTAGGAGAAGTTGAAAATTCTTTGATTTGTAGGACATTAGTTACCTGAGAAGTAGGAGTGAGGATTCATTCAGAGGTAGAGTTCTTAGAAAGAACTTGAGGTGTAGGATCTTTGTAATCTGAGTGGTAAAACTTGTGAAGTCTGAGTTGTTGGATCCAGGTGGGATTTAAGTTGTAAGATCTATAGATCTGAGTAAAGGAAAGAGGAGGAGTTTGGTCGAATCTAGTTCATTGCTAGATAGGCGAAGGGGGAGAGTGGATGTACCCATAAATTGGGGAACCACTATAAATTAGTGTGTATTATGCCATGTGTGATGTTTTGTTGTGTTGTGTTTATTTAGTTATTTGATGTTTGGTTTCTATTGATTATCTGATTTGACTTAATCATTTCAATTAAAGTAGTACTCTGATTAAACAAAGGGGGCCATATTTAAATTGGACCTATTCACCCCCCCCCCTCTAGGTCATTTTCAATCCTAAAGTAAACATTTACAAGCTATAAATACTCATTTTCTCTAGGCATTTTCATTATAACACGAATATTTTCAGTAAAAGGGCCGCCCTAGAAGCCTCGAGAGCCTCCATGACTCCAAACTCTAAACGAAAATAATGTAATAAGGTAAAAAAAAGTAATATAATGTTTATTACTAAATGAATTATAGTTTAGGACTAATTTCAGATAATTTAAGAATTTGAGGGGACGGATTTCTTGTAAAAAAAGTTTAGGTTCTAATTTCAAAAAATCAATAAAGTTTTGGGACTAATTTGCAACAAAATAAAAATTAGGGACAGATTAAAAAAACTAAAGTTTAGGAACTAATTTCTTGTTGTCTTCATTATTCATGTCATCAGTTACTATTCTAGTCCTATTTATTTTTGCCCCCAGCATAACAATTGGGTGAGGCATTGTTCAGTATTTAAGGGGTCACTATTTAAATTTTATTATTAAGCGTAATGGTGATATTTTAATTATGTTTATAACGTATATGACATTTTTAGAACTAATTTTTTTATAGGATTATTCACAATCATTGGCATTTACTATCCATAGATTGTGTTGAAGTTTTGACACCAAATGTGGTGATGGAGAAATAATGTTCACATTATTGTTGTAAGGCTTTCTCTTCTTTAATGTCAGACCAAACCATGATATCTTATGTTCAATGAACTCAACTTGAATAGGACGTATAGCTAGTGTGAAAAATAAATATATTGTATATTCTAGCCTATGCATTGTTCTACTCCAATATAATGTACATGTTGGCTTGTGCATTGCCCTACTCCAATAAAATGTTCATTCTGGCATGTGCAAGAAAAGAAATAATGTACATTTTGGCTTGTGATGGAAAAAAAATGTTCACATTATTGTTGTAAGGCTTTTTCTTTTGTAATGTCTTACCAAATCGTGATATCTTATGTCTAATGCACTCAACTTGAATAGGATGTATAACTAGTGCAAGAAAAAAATATTGTACATTCTGGCTTATGCTTTGTTCTACTACAACATGCATTCAACTTGGAGTCATTGTCGGGTTAGTCTTCCCTTGCATTATATAAGAGATATAAATAACAAAAGTTAAATCATGCTTGAATGCATATAACAAACAATCAATCTGCAAGCCACAAAGTATCAAATTGGAAAAAATGAAGAAAAAAGTGCATGTGCACGAAGAACTCACAACACATTACTGCAATACACACAATGTTTAAGTCTTCATTTGGGTCTACAAAGATTACCATAAACCTGATGGAATAATTAACAAAGCCAAGTAAATCTAATAATTTATCACATCTCTCACAGGTTATACCTAGGGGGATGCTTTATTGTCAGGTACACTGCAGGGACTATCATGTTGTAGATGATGTGTCCATTGATACATCTTTTGATGATTGTGAAAATATAGGCTTAATATAAAAATTGACTAAGTGAAAAAAATGCTCGGAAGAAGAGGAGCCAAAAGTCGAGTTATAGTAAGTGTTAGAACATCACAATAGATAGCAATATGATCCAGAGTAAATAACAAATATGGAGGATATTAAAATAGCTTAAGTTCTATGAAATATAACAATATGTTAGTGTCTCAACCTTATGAGTGTCCACATCTCACAATTACTCACTAGTCATAATGTTAAAATAATCATGCAATCAACAATTCGTCAACTCAAAAATTCAATCCATATTATATGTTTGTTAGACATCAACTATACTAAGACATTATGTCGGTAATGACTTGACCAAATTTTGGGTATTTAGTAATCAAATTGGCTTCACTTATCGTGATAAGACTACGATAACAAATATGCCCATTTTCACTTATAGAATGCCAGATACACTTAAGTCTTTAGCTATATATGTAACATCCTAAAAATTTTAAAGGGGCCTAGCAGTTTGAAACCCTAGCAAGGAGAGCTAGTGATCCATAGTTGGTCCTAGTGAACCCCTAAGTATGTAGGTGGAAACCTAGGTTGCAGGATCATTAGGGTGACACTACTTTGGTCAATGAGCTATATAAGTTTAATTAATGAGTTAACCTAAACCCCACTAGGATCACCTCACACCCTAGGGATTTATCAAGCTTAACTTAGACTTAGAGAACTCACAAGGGCCTAAAAGTCCTTACCGATTCTAGTGGACCCCTTTTGATCCTAACGCGGTCCCAAGGGAATTTACCGTGTTGGATTATGAGGCACCCTTGGGGGGGGGGGATAAGGGTATTTAAAAATTCCTTTATCAATATAAAAACTTTTAAAGATTACAACTTGAAATTAAACAAAGATATATTTATAAAGAAAAAAAGAGACATAATTATTATTTCAATTAAAGATGTATACAAAAAATGATATTCATAATTCTAAAGATCAAGACGATGAATAAAAAACTCTTTCTGTTTTAATATTGATTCTTCTCCCTAAAAACCGATTGGTCATATCCTATCTCTTCTTAGATAGGCCTCAGGTAACCCATTAGACCTAATCCTTATATCTAGTTGCCTAACTCAAGATGTAAATTCCTCCCAGAGTCATACACAGACGTAGTCACCAATACACATGCAAATTTCATCTTAAGTCACTCTCGAACCTAGTCGTCAAAATGAGCAAATTTATCTACTGTTGCACAAAGATCATCACCAGAAGAAAAGAAAAAACATAAGATAGGAGAAATATAATTTTTATAGAGATCTGTTGGCAAGGGAGAAAGCACGAAAGAGATCGGTGTTTTAGTCGCATTTGTGCTTCATGTAAAATATCTTTGATGAAGTCCTCCTCCATGATATCTCCTTAATGATCAAGAGGGTTGTAGGGATGGATCTCAATATTTGGGACGAGGCCTTACAAAAATAACTTCGGAGTTGTGCGTCAATAATTCTTAAAATTAAAGAGTGGAGCGGCCATTTAAATGTAAACAATGAGCTAGCACCATCGGTATGTGTTACCTGTTGAAATTTGTGAAGTGGAAGTGGGTGACGGGACAGGCCGGGCAGACTGGGCGGACAGCATTGGTGGACTGGGCGGACTGGGCGGACTGCGTTGTGCGGCCTGGTGGAAAGTCTGGTGGAAGCCGGCTGTTTTCTGAGCGGGTTGTTGCATGGAGTCCGCGGTTTGTGCGGCCTGGTATCTGCGGATAGAGAGGCTTGCGGACTGGTGCTTTGCTCAATGGTCGTGGTGCAAGTTTGTGCTGATAGGAGGGTTGGCTTGTGTCCGCGGGAAGCTAGCGGACTGATGTGTCCGCGGTTTTGGCTGTTGCGGACTGAGCTTAGAGCTTGGCTGAGGCCTTGTCGAGCTCTGGTGTTACAGCGGGTGTTTTCTGTGGAGATCGTTTTGGCGGCCTATTTTTGGAGTCCGGGATATGACCGCTGCGATGGGGCAGGAGTGCGAGGAGCTCGTGGACTGCTGGCGGTCTATGCTTTGGTGTTTTGGCGGACGGGGGTTTGCGTCCGCCATGCTCGCATTGGCCCTTGATGGTTTTGGGCTTGGTCACACTGTGCCAAGTTCAGTGTGTCCGTCGTATCCGCCAAGTCCGCTGTGACCGGGGGGACTGTTGCTAGCTGCCTTTGGTCGTGGACTTGTGGCGGATTGAGTTGTGAGTCTTGTGGATTGCCTCGGGTTGGTGCAGACAGCCATTGAAGGGGGTTTGTTGTCCTGCAGTGGTTGGAGCTTTGCGGGTTGATGCCTTGTCCGCTTAGCTTGGGCGGACTGGAGAGGGTTCGTCAATGGTTGCCTTGCTCCTGGCGATTTTCCTTGGTAACCGGCCAAGTTCTTGTGGACTTGGCGGACGGTGTTCTGCGATCGCGCGGGCTGGGGCGGTGTCTCTATCTCTAGGGCGGTGACCACACTCCTCACCTCGCCTATAAATAGGACCCCCTGGCAGGTCTATAGTAACCTAAGTAACTTGAGTGAACAGTAAGTTGGGTTGTGCAAGGGGCTGCGGTCTCTGTTTGTCAGTCCGTGCGGATTGTTTTAGTGCTGACATTTGCTGTGTGCAGGTCGCGCGGTTTGCTTCAAGGAGCCAGGGGTTTGGCTGTGACTTCGGTCAAGTGCTTGGAAGTGTGCGGTCTCTGCGGACTCAGCAGGAGGTCGCTCTGCGGCTTGTCAGTTCTGTTTCATTCTTGCCAGCTTCAATAACCTGTCCGCCAGCTTCAGGCGGGTAGGGGTGTTCCTCAGTTCAGGTTCAGCAGGAGACGAATAACGGTGTGTCCGCGCGGCCTCGCGGCTTCGGCGGACTCCGTGGCTATTCGGAGGATTGCAGCTTAGTTCGGGCGACTTCGGCAACCTCGGCGACCTCGGCGGTCTCGGTTTGTTGCTTCCATTGTTTGTTGGGTGTAACCCTTTGTTCCTTGGTTTTCCGCTGGTTCAACGTGAGAACGGGGTAGTTCCGAAGATATTAATTTGGCGTTTGGGCTATCTTGCTGACCACGTTGAGAAAATTTAACATGGTATCAAAGCCAGGTTCAGTTGCGTGAGAGGAAGTCAACCAGCGTTGTTACTCAGTGACTGAGTGGTGCTCAACCTGTGTTGTTGCTCGGAGCTTCTGAAAGGGTGCCAACAGGTGTTTGCAATGGAAGGGAGTTTTGCAAGAGGTCTGGGCATTGAACTCTTAACGCCGACTAACTTCAAGAAGTGGAAGTCGTGCATGAAGAGTTATCTTCTTGGCGAGGAGCTGTGGGAAGTCGTCGGTGGTGACGAAAGACAGGAAGTGACTGCTGCTTTCGGTACTGCTGAGCAGGTGAGGCTCTGGAGAAGAACAAATGCTAAGGCGGAGTTCATTCTGAAGAGAGCTTTGTCTCCGGAACTGTTTGATCACATCGTTCGGTGTGAGTTGGCTGTTGATATTTGGACAACCATTGATGAGTTGTTCAATAGGAAGAATGTGGCGCGGCTTCAGTTCCTGGAGAATGAGTTGGCCAGGGCAACTCAGGGAGACCTTTCCATCTCCAAGTACTTCTTAAATATGAAGAGCTTGTGTGCTGAGCTGTCGGCACTGGATCCTGATAAGCCTATCTCTGAGGCTAAGATGAAAAGGCACATTATCCGCGGCTTGCGGAAGGAGTATGTGGCCTTTGTTACATCTGTTCAAGGGTGGGCTACTCAGCCGTCTTTGCTGGAGCTGGAGAATCTGCTTGCCTCGCAGGAGAGCTTAGCAAGGCAGATGGCTGGAGTGAATCTGAATCAGGAAGGCAGCGAAGCTCTCTTCTCAGGCAAGAAGAAAGGATGGGAAGGGAAGAAGAAGAAGAAGGTGCAGGCCGCTGGTGAGAGGGAGACTTCAACTTCATATCCGCCAGAGAGGTGCAATGCTCCTAAGGACTGGAAGAAGAACCTGAAGTGCTACCGGTGTCATCAGCGAGGGCACTTCAAGCGGGACTGCAAGGTCAAACTGCAGCCTGGGCATGCTGCGGGAAAGGAGGAAGCTTGCTCGAGAAGTGAAGAAGCAGAATGGGGCGGAGCTTTTATGACGGGCACTTGTGTCCGGGCCTTGTCTGCTGAGGACTTCAACGACGAGTGGATCGTGGACTCCGGGTGTGGTCATCACCTCACCAGAGACAAGTCAAAGTTCACCTCCATGCAGGCATACTCAGGTAATGAAGCTATAATCACTGCTGATAATACTGTTTATGCAGTAGAGAAAGAGGGGGTCGTGTCTTTGGGTAGTGATCAGGGGCCACTCACGTTAAGGAGTGTGTATCACATGCCGGGCATGAAGAAGAACCTCTTCTCGGTGACCAATGCTGTGGACGCTGGGTATCACGTTCTGTTTGGGCCAACAGACGTGAGGTTCCTTCGCAACGTATCAGCAGTGAAGGCTGATGTTGCTCATGTTGGGAGGAGGGTGAAGAACTTGTTTGTTCTTTCCACTAATGCTTATGTTGAGAGAATGAGAGCCAATGATAGCGCTGTTATCTGGCATGAGAGGTTGGGGCATGTTGGCATGGACAAGCTGAAGGCAATGACTAGTAGAAGTCTGGTGAGGGGGTTGCCGAAGTTGTCCTCCTTTGGTGATGGGCATGTTTGTGCGGGCTGTCAATATGGTAAGGCACATCGCCTTCCGTTTGATAAATCACAAACAAGGAGCAAGAAACCATTGGAGTGCATTCATGGCGACCTGATGGGACCGACGGTTACTGCCAGCCTTGGTGGAAGCAAATACATGCTTGTCTTGGTTGATGACTACTCAAGATATACTTGGGTGTACTTCTTAAAGGAGAAGTCGGAAGCATTCTGTTTGTTTGTGGAGTTTAAGGAGTTGGTAGAAGGCCGGCTTGGCTTGCGGATTAAGAAGCTTAGAACTGATAACGGGGGTGAGTTTGTCTCCTCCGAGTTTTCTAACTTCTGCAGGAAGCACGGGATCCAACGGGAGCTTACTTGTGCCCACACTCCACAACAAAATGGGGTAGCGGAGTGGAAGATCCGTCATCTAACGGAGACCTACAAATGTTGGCTTCATGCGAAAGATATCCCAAGGTCCTTTTGGGCGAAGGGAATGTCTTGTGCTGCTTATGTTATCAACCGGATGCCACTCAGCCCTATCAACATGAAGACTCCAGTTGAGCTGTTGCTGAAGGAGAAGCCGAGTATGGGACACCTTAGGGTGTTCGGTTCAACTTGCTACGTGTATGTCCCGGATGCTTCACGGACAAAGCTGGATGCGAAGGCAAGGAAACTTGTCTTTGTTGGCTACGATGAGCGGAAGAAGGGATGGAAATGCATGGACCCTGTGACGAAGAAGTTCATGGTATCAAGAGACGTTGTCTTTGACGAGCTGACGTCATATGGAGGTGGCTCAGTGGAGCTAACCGGAGGTAGCAAGGTTGAGGAAGCACCGGTGGTGGCTGCTGAAGGCTTAGAAGAGGAGCTTGCTGTTTCACCAGCAGCTCCTGCTGCTTCGAACTCCGAGGCTGAGCCTTATGGCTCAGGAAGCAGGGGGAGCACTGCTCAATGCTTGCCCTAGGTAGGAGTGGAGCCTGAAGAAGCAACGGAAGCCGTGAGCAAGGAGCCAATTCTTCGGAGATCGAAGAGGGTGGTTAAGCCACCGGCTCGGTACTGTGATGGGAATGCAGTGAGTTTTGTCTCCTGCTTCTTTGCAGGTCCTCTAGATGAGCGAGAGCCTGCAAGCTTCAACGAGGCCACTGGAGTGAAGGAGTGGGAAGGTGCCATGAAGGAAGAGATTGATGCTCTGAAGAAGAATGAAACTTGGGACCTTGTGCCCAAGGTTGATGGCATTACTCTGGTTACTTGCAAGTGGGTGTATAAGTTGAAGAAGAAGGCTGATGGGAGCATTGATAGGTTCAAGGCTCGCCTGGTCGCTAGAGGATTCTCACAGCAGTATGGGGAAGACTATGAGGAGACATTCAGTCCAGTTACGAAGATGACTTCTGTAAGAGTGGTGATCGCCTTGGCTGCTAGCAAGGGATGGAGGTTGTGGCAACTCGATGTGAAGAATGCCTTTCTTTACGGAGAGATTGACAAGGACATCTTCATGGATCAGCCGCTTGGTTTTGTCTCTGAAAAGCATCCGGACTATGTCTGCAAACTCAGGAAGGCTCTCTACGGGTTGAAGCAAGCTCCTAGAACATGGTATGGGAAGATTGCAGAGTACCTGCAATTCTGTGGATACTTTTCTTCTAACTCGGATTCAAGCTTGTTCGTCAAGAAGAAGGGAGAGCTTCGTGTCTTGGTCTTGCTGTATGTGGATGACATGATCATCACAGGGAATTCGGAGGGGGAAGTAGCAAGGCTCAGGGCTGAGCTTGCTATACGCTTCGAGATGAAAGAATTGGGAGAGTTGCATCACTTTCTCGGTCTAGAAGTGGAGAGGAAGGAGTGCGGGATTCTCATTAGCCAGAAATGGTATGCTGATCGCATTGTGAAGCGGTTCGGCATGAGCGAAGGGAAGAAGTGCTCTACTCCACTGGAATCTGGGCTGAAGCTTCGACGAGATGAGGGAAGGGTTCTTCATGATCCCTTGGTGTTTAGGGCTCTTGTTGGGAGCTTGATTTATCTGACGATTACAAGGCCGGATATAGCTTATGCTGTTGGCCGAGTAAGTCGGTTTATGGCTGAACCAAGGCAATCTCATCTAGTGGCGGCAAAGGGGATTCTGAAGTATGTCAAGGTGACTTCTGAAATGGGACTCCTCTATGTAAGGGACGTGGAGTTTGCGTTGCTCGGGTACACGGATGCTGACTAGGGCGGTGATTTGGATGATCGGAGGTCTACTTCAGATTATGTGTTCACTTGCGGCTCAGCTAGCATCTCGTGGTGTAGCAAGAAGCAGGACTCGGTGTCGGTTTCAACCATGGAGCCGGAGTATAAGGCTTCGGCTGAAAGATATGGTACCTAAACACTTAGAGGGGGGGATGAATAGGTGACCTAATCCTTTTTAAACTTTAATGGCAGCAATCAGTTAATATCACAGATTTCTAACTATTTTATCACAGCAATCACAAAGCATACACAGCAAATCACAACACAGCAGACACAGTGATTTATAGTGGTTCCCCAAGCTTTGGGTACATCCACTTTCCCCCTTCGCCTATCTAGCAGTGTACTAGATTCAGCCAAACTTCACCACTGTCTCAGAACCCAAATTGGTTCCTACACCTCAGGCCCAAAGCCTTACAACTCAGCTTTATCCCAAAGCCTACACTCAGCCACAAAGGCCTACACTCAGCCAACAAGGCCTACACTCAGCCAACAAGGCCTACACTCAGCCAACAAGGCCTACACTCAGAGATTACAATCTCCTACACTCAGGCTTTCAAGCCCTACCCTCAGCCTTTATAATTACAGGCTTACAATTCACTAAGATCCAAAGGATCTTACAAGATAAAAATGTTTATTGAAACAATAACTCAACAACTCAGAAATAAAAGAGGGGAGTTGAGAGTTTCTTGATGAGTTCTTGGAAGAACTCAGCTGGATTCAATCTGACTTAGCTTTCTTCAAAGCTTCTTGAAAGTAGAACTGAATAAGAATGAATCCTCCTGCAGTTGATCCTTGACCTCTGCCACTTAAGATTCAGAATGAATCTGAATCCTTCTTCTCAGCCTAGTTCCAACGGCTGATTTCTTGGATGGAGCCCTCTCTCTCCAACTTCTTAGATCTGCACTTGGACTGCAAGATCTTCTTGTGTTGATACTCTGTGTACCACTTTAATAACTTGTTTTTCAACAATCTGAACAACAGTTTCTGTAAACTGTATGTACCTATTTATAGGCCTTCTTCATGGTAACCGGCTGGTCCGGTCCATAACTGAATTCTGACATCTCTGACAGGTGCTGTAGACCGGCTGGAACGGCAGCTGTCAAGTCATCCAATCAATTCTTGAAAATCTCTAACTGTCTGAAAGTGTCGAGACTTTCTGTCTTTAAGTGTCAACACTTATAGTCCAAGTGTCGACACATGATGTGTAAATGTCGACACAAGTCTACAAGGTGTCGACACAACTCCTTGTGTTGTAGATACTATGTCTCGACACAGATTCTTCTTCAGGTGTCGACACTGAAATTGAGTGTCGACACAAGTAGTTGATCTTCTATCTTCTTGCTGAATTCTTTTAAGTGTTGACACATCACCTTTGTGTCGACACATAGACTTCTATGTTGATACTTGCTTAGTGTCGACACAGCTTCTTGTGTCGACACTTGATTCTTATGTTGAGACTTCAGCTGAGTGTCGACACATTCCTTTAGTGTCGACACTTGTACTTAGAATAATTTGATCTTCCTGTTCTTTGCTAAGTGTCGACACAGCTCCATGTGTCGACACTTTCTTCAAGTGTAGAGTCTTCAGCTGAGTGTCGACATATTGTTCTAGGTGTCGACACTTACTTCATGTGTTGACTCTTCTATTGAGTGTCGACACTTTGTTCTTGGTGTCGACAATTACTTCAAGTGCTGACTCTTCTGTTGAGTGTCGACATATTGTTCTGGGTGTCGACACTTTAACTTAGTCTCTGCTGACTTTTGCTCAGTGTCGACACTTTCTGGTGTAGACATAGTTCTTCTAGGTGTCGACACAGCTCCTTGTGTCGACACTTCTTCTCTGCACTTTTCTTTACTGAGTGTCGATACAGCTCCTTGTGTCGACTCTGCATCGCAGGTGTCGACACAATGACTCCAAGTGTCGACAATGCTTGTCTGGGTGTCGACACAAGCTTTCTTAAGTGTCGACACTTTCCCTCTGGGTGTCGACACATGGACTTAGAAACTTTTTGCTTCAGTCCTTCAAATACTTAACCTGCACAAGTAAACTCAACATACATCAAATACATTATGATGTATATCATTGAGTTGTTTAGGCTTCTTCAAATCAGGTACATTTAACCAATGTACCCAACAATCTCCCCCTATTTGGAGAAGTCATAACCCTTAGTCAATGATATACACCATTCATAATTAAAATTACAAAATGATGTAAAGCAGGATTATATTCAGCAGGGTAAACATAACATGTATAAATCACACATTTATACAAATACATCAACACAGAACAAATAAGAAATAGACATATTCACAGAACAAACATGAAATATATTGATCATATACTGTTCTAACATTTGTCTTATACATTCTCAATAGTTCACAAAAATGTTTTACATTCAAAAGATTACAAAATAATCTTCAAGTAAATTCTTAATCTATTTCTGTTCTGGTTCCTTGATAACTATTCCCTTGCCAGCTTGAACTTTAGCTTTGACAGGGGCATCAGCAGTTTCAGCATCAGCAGGCTTCTTGCCTTTCAGATCTTTCTTTTTAAGCTCTTCAGCTTTGATCTTCTGCCTCTCAAAATAGTGGTATGGCTTTGGAAAGTACTTGCTAGGCTCCTGAGCTGTAGGAGGTAGCTTTCCCATCTTTGCCTTCCTTCTGTATTGAACAATGGCCTCCTGTCTTGATTCATGTTTCCTCCATTCAGCTTCAGAGAACCATTTGTTCCTGTCATGAATGTTATCCTTGGCAGCTTTCCAGGCAGTTAATATAATATTCCTAGAGGTAGGGCTCCACTGTTCAAAGTCTGGCCTTTATTCTGCTTGTTCCCTAAACCTCTTCTTAGACAGTCTTGTCTCTTCCTCTTTCTGCAATGCCTCTTGCATGGCTTCAGTAATTGGCTGAACCACTTTCTCCAGAATAACATTAGACTTCCATTCAGTTGGGCTATACATGTGATGAATATCAGCTTGCACCATGTCAAAATCTGGTGGAGGATAGATCACTTGAGCTACCTCTGGTTGCTCACCTCCAAGATATGCAGGTTGAATTCCAGATTCAGCAACATTGTCATCATCACAAAGTGGAGGATAGCCCAGTGTAGCTCTGATGGAATTAGATATCCATTTGGTATGGTCAGAGCTAGCTTTGACTAAAACTCTCTCCCCCTTTATGACTTCTCTAGTCATATGATCTCTGACATCATCCTTCTGAAATCTGATTTGACTATCCAAGTATCTGATTCTATCTTTAAAGAAAGGTTTGAGCTTCTGAAGTTGTTCAGATATGGCTTTCTGTGATGCTTGGATAGCAGTCTTAACAGCAGAGATTTCTTCTTGAAATACTTTATCAAAATCAGCTATAATAGCAGCAGTAGAGGTAGAAGGTTCAGTAGTCTTGTTCTTTAACTCAGTGACAATAGCATTATGTGAAGCAGTCAAATTGTCATTCATCCTTATTTGATTTTCAATAATATACCCTTGTTCAATGCTATGTCATCTACCTGTGCTTTGATCTTTTCCTGGTGTGTTGCCAAGTACACCACTGCATTTCCACCCTTGTGGAAGCATTCAGTCATCTCCTTCTTGTTGAGGTTCATTTCAAATCTTATGGATTTAATATCCTGGGCCAGATCAAATTTCAAAGATTTTTGCCTTTCATCCACATAAGTTTCTATGGCTTTTCTTTGTTCATCCAATTTAATCTGCAGTGCAACCATTAAAGCACTATAATCAACAGTTGGAGCTTGCTGAACTATAGGCTGTGGTGCAATAGATTGTAAAGCCTTTTTATAACTTTGACTCCTTCTCTTGAAGACATAAATTTTCTTTTGCTTAGCCCTTGTAGCCTCCTCATCTTGAGATTCTGAGGAGCTGGCTATGTTAACCCTATCCTCAGGGCTAGGGGGCCTCTCTTTCTGCACTCCAGGTGCCTTCTCTGTTTCCTGCCTTATAGGCTCTTCCAGAACTTGTACCTTCTCCCCCTCAACAGCAGCATTCTTGTCCATGTCAAAATCTTCTTGATTCAGATTTAGGAACAAGTCTTCCATTGTGTATTCTTGGGGTGATGGAGCAGGAGAAATTCTTGGTTCTTCAACTACTGATTCAGGAACCACTTCTAGTACAGCAGATGTGTCATCTCCAACAGCATCTGGTTCTTGAGTATTCAGCTGAGTATGCTGATTAACATCAGACAAATCAGCATCTTTTATAAGATATTCTAAAGTATTTAGGTCAGTGAGTACCTCTAGTATAATGGTGGTGGCTTGTTCACTTTCCAGTGTAGAGGGTTCTTCTACAACTGGAGGCTCCCCCTGGCTTTGATCCTTGTGGATGGGGCTAGCTTGAGGCAGCTCCCCCTGGATCTCATCAACCTCTTGAGGAGCAGGAGTCTTTTCAGCAGGCTCTTCCTCATTGTCATCTGGAGTGAAGACAACCTGTTCTTCACTGTCAGAACTACTGGTGGACTCTTGTGCCACTGGAGCAGTTTTTCTCTTTTTCTTTAGAGGAATCTCCTTCTCAGTAACTGTTTTCTCAGGGGTTGGCATTTACTTTGACAACACCCTGTCCCATCTAGAAAAGATCCTCAGATCCATCTTCCTCATGTGGTTTATCTTGCTTCCAACAGCAGTACTCATTACCTCTGGTATCACACCAGCTAGGTATAGACTAATGATTCTGCCCAGGTTGGGCTTCTTCAAGCTTTCCTTAATCTTCTCATAAACTACCATAGACCAGTCAGTTTTTAGTGAGAAGATAATCCTTGTCATTATTCCAAACATATTGGCAGACACTCTGTCATGCCCTCCTGGCTTGCTGAGTAATACTTTACCAACTATTTCAGACATGAATTTGCCTTGATTGTTCATGCCTTTCCTGTGGAAAACAGAACCTATCTTCATTTTAGGATCAAGTCCACACCATGTTAGAGCTTCCCTGGTCTTGGATGCAGTAACTTCTTCTTCATCTTGAGTTCTTGGCAATTGAAGCACCTTCCTCAGGCTCTTTGGCGAAATCTTAACCTTTGTTCCATGAACCCTGGATTTGATTTTGTATCCAGATTCATCCACCTTGGATCCAGAGAGGAATTCAAGTACCTCTTTCTTCTATATCTTAGTGGGTTCAGAAACTAGATAATCTAACCCGGAATCAGCGACTAGGGTTACAACAGACTTGATTTCTGGATCAGCATCTTCGAAAGCGTCGCGCACCAGCTCATATCCTTCGTTAACGTTCTCCTCTAGCTTAGGAGCCATTAGGGTTTGTAGAATTTGCCTTGAGAGAAGAGAGGTGTCGACACAGTATTTTTGGTCTCGAAACTTTAAAAGCGTGTCGACAAACAAAGACAAAACCCTATTTATACCTTTCTGATTTTGAAGATGAACAGGCGGGATAGTTAACTTAAAATGTGTCGACACTGGCAATAAGTGTCGACACTGACTTATAATGTCTCGACACACATGTGTCGACACAAGTTTAGTCAACAGATTTTATGTGTCGACACTTGGTTATGTGTCGACACAACATAACTCGACACATTGTCGAGACTTTACTTAGAAAATTCTGAGGAAAACTTAAGTGTCGACACTACATTGGATGTGTCGACACCTACTTGACATGTGTCGACATTAATATTCTGAAGTGTCGACACCAACTTTCTAGATGTGTCGACACCTTTTTCCTGAAGTGTCGACACCACTATTCTGTGTCGACATAGACTTGTCTATGTGTCGACACCTTTTTACTTAGCCAATTTCAATACTGTAAACTTACTCTAAGTTTATCATACCTAGTTAAATTTTAAATCTATTAAACTTAGCTTCTTCTAGGGGCTTAGTAAACATATCAGCTACTTGATTATCAGTTTTAATATATTCTAATGAAATATCTTCTCTTTCTACATGCTCCCTAAGAAAATGATATTTAATTTCAATATGTTTTGTTCTACTATGGGATACAGGGTTATTAGCTATTGAAATAGCACTAGTAGAATCACAGAAGAGTGGAGTTCTACTTACCTGAAATCCATAGTCCTCTAGCTGATGTTGTATCCACAGAAGTTGAGCACAGCAACTTCCTGCAGCTACATACTCTGACTCTGTAGTGGAGATAGCCACACTGGTTTGCTTTTTGCTACTCCATGAAATTAGTCTCCCACCTAGGAATTGACAGGTTCCAGTAGTGCTTTTTCTATCTTCTTTGCATCCTGCAAAGTCTTCATCTGAATAACCTGTTAGATCAAAATCCCCATTCCTAGGGTACCAGAGGCCTAGATAGGGAGTGCCCTTTAGATATCTCAATATTCTTTTGACTGCTGTCAAATGATACTCTTTAGGGCAGGCTTGATACCTTGCACAAACACATGTAGCATACATGATGTCTGGTCTACTAGCAGTCAAGTATAATAGGGAGCCAACTATCCCTCTATACAAGGTTTCATCTACAGGTTTCCCTGCATCATCCTTGCTAAGAGACATACTTGACCCCATAGGAGTCTTCATGGTGCTGGATGAATCCATACCATACTTCCTTATGAGTTCTAGGGTGAACTTGGACTGACAAATGGATAAACCACTCTCAGTCCATTTAACTTGGAGACCCAAGAAAAACTTCAGCTCTCCCATACTACTCATCTCAAACTGACCTTGCATAAGTTTTGCAAAATTTTTGCAAAGGCTGCTTTCAGTAGACCCAAATATAATGTCATCTACATATATTTGGACTAGTATAACTTTGCCTCTAGATTCCCTAAGGAATAGAGTCTTATCTATTTTCCCCCTTAAGAACTTGTTCTCAATGAGGAAACTAGATAGGGTTTCATACCAAGCCCTAGGGGCTTGCTTTAACCCATATAAAGCTTTCCTAAGTCTATAGACATAATGAGGTAGAGTTGGATCAACAAAACCTGAAGGCTGTTCCACATAGTCTTCTTCCTTAAGATTACCATTTAGGAATGCTGACTTGACATCCATTTGGTAAACCTTGAATCCTTGATAGGTTGCATAGGCCAAGAACATCCTTATGGCTTCCAGTCTGGCTACTGGAGCAAAGGTTTGATCAAAGTCAATACCTTCTTCTTGCATATATCCTTTAGCAATCAGTCTAGCTTTATTCTTAATGATGGCCCCTTGTTCATCCATCTTATTCCTGTAGATCCACTTGGTTCCTATTATATTATGGTCTTTAGGTCTAGGTACAAGTTCCCAGACCTTGCACCTCTTGAACTGATTAAGCTCTTCTTGCGTTGCTTCAGTCCATTGTGGATCCAGTATTGCTTCTTCAAATTTCTTGGGTTCAACTTGAGATAGAAAACTGGAGTAGATTGCTGCATTCATGTATCTGCTCCTGGTTTGTACTCCTTGTCTTGGATCTCCAATAATCTGCTCTACTGGATGATCTCTAAGATGCCTGTTGGCTGGAGGTATCCTAACTTCTGGTTGAACCACTTCAGTATCTCCATTATGCTGTACTCCTTGTACTTCATCAGCAACTGGCACATGTAGTTCTCCCCCTGGACAACAGCTACTGTCTTCTACTTGCTGTCTTGCAGCAGGTACTTCTTCTATTGCAAGCTTGTCCATCTTCTTTGATAAACCTGTGGGGCTGCATACACTACTAGACAACTCATTATTAATAAGTTTAGTCTCATCAAAAACTACATGCACAGATTCTTCTACAACTTGTGTAGTCAAGTTGTAGACTCTATAAGCCTTACTGTTATTGCTGTACCCAACAAAAATTCCCTCTTGGGACTTGGCAGCAAACTTAGTTAAGTAAGACTTTCCATTGTTAAGTATGAAGCATTTGCAACCAAAGATCCTGAAATAGGATAGGTTTGGTTTCTTGCCTTTCACAACTTCATAGGGGGTCTTGTTGAGCCCTTTAGTGATGGTAGCCCTATTTATAACATGGCATGCAGTATTAACTGCTTCAGCCCAGAAATACTCTGGCAGTGATGTATCACTTAATAGGGTCCTACCAGCCTCTATCAAGGTCCTATTCTTCCTCTCAGCAATGCCATTTTGCTGAGGTGTTCTAGGTGAAGAGAATTCTTGAAATATCCCAAAGTCTTCACATAGTTTTGTCATGCTATCAGACTGAAATTCAGTACCATGGTCACTTCTTATCTTGACCACTGTACTATTTAGTTCATTCTGAATTTGCTTGATAAAGCTATAGAAGACACTGGGTGTTTCAGATTTCTGTCTTAAGAAGAACACCCATGAAAACCTTGAGTAGTCATCTACAACTACAAGGGTATAGACCTTCCTACCTAAGCTGTGAACTGGCATTGGACCAAAGAGATCCATATGCAAGAGGTATAAACACCTCACAGCATCTTTGTTTTCTATGCTTCTAAAGGTGGATTTAGTCTGCTTGCCCTTTTGACAAGCTGAGCAAATGCCATCTTTAACACACTTAACTTGAGGACCATTCCTCACTAACTCTTTGCTAAAGAGTTTGCTAATTGTCTTGTAGTTAAGATGGGCTAGCCTCTTGTGCCATTTGACATAATGAGAGACTATCTCATCAGCTACAAGACACACTGGAGAACCATTGTTCTCAATCATAATGTCTAGGCAGTAGACATTCCTCTTCCTATAACCTGTCAAAATGATCTCTTGATCACTTGAACTCTTGATATGACAATCATTTTTAACAAATGAGATGTCATACCCTACATCACTTAATTGACTTATACTTATTAGGTTGTGTTTCAACCCTTTAACATAAGCCACTTGAGTAATGGTAACCAAGTTTGTAGAAATGTTACCAAATCCTTTGATGATTCCTTTTTCAGAACCACCAAAGGTGACTTTTGGACCATCTTTTATTGGAATGTAGTCCTTTAGTAATCCTCTAGTTCCAGTCATATGTCTGGAACATCCACTGTCCAAGTACCATGTTGGGGTATGGCCACTTCGACTCACCTGCAAAACAGATTAATGAACCTTAGAACCCAAAGAATTCTTGAGTCCTTGGTACTTGTTAGTTTGCAATCTGACAAAGCTACCTACTGGCTTTCCAACAGGTAGTTTGGTACTCACTTTGGCACTAACATTGTGCCAACAATCCATTGTAAAATGGCCAACTTTGCCACAGCACCAACATTCAAACTTATTGTACCTTTGCTCAGGTACTGACTTTGCTGTCTTATCTACAGCAGACTTGCTGAATGTTGGGGCTTTGCCCTTGGACTTAGACTTGGACTGCTCAGTCCTTGCAAGTTTAATAAAGCCCAGTCCAGCCTTGCCTTTATGATGAACAAATTCATCAATTAAAGGTAGCACTGACTTAGGTTTAGAAAACCTAGCAACAAGCTCTCTCACTTTCTGAAGATTGATCTCCAGACTCTTGATTTGATCATTCTTAAAGGTGATAGTCCCCATCTGAATCACTGTTATGTGTTTCAGCCTGGCTATCTCATTAAGCTTTTGATCAAATTGCTTCTCAAAATCTGTTGCAGCAGCTTTAAGATCAGCAATTTCCTTTGCCTGACTTTTGGCTAGGGACTTGCTTTTCTTGTAAGCTTGCAACAGTACCTTATATTCATCTATAAGCTGATGAATATCATCCTCAGACTCAGATACACTTTCATCACTTGATGAAGATGAATTTGATTCTGTACTAGAACAAGAAACTGAACTTAGAGTTAAACTTTGTACCTTACTGGGTCCTGGCTGCTCCAGGATTTTGTCACTCTCAGTCAATGTCATCAGTCCTTGGCACTGACAGTCTTCTTGTTCATAGATAGACTCCATTATCTGCATGAATTCTTCTTCTTCTTCAGCAAACAGCCTTATGTATGCCTCAGCATTAGACTCAGTTTCTGAAGAGGAGATATCTGATAGAGTCTTCTCTTTCTTGGCTACAAAAGACTTCTCTTTCTTGCCTTTGAAATGAGTCTTCTTCCTGTCACTAGACTCTTTTCTCTTTTCAGGACAATCTGCAATAACATGGCCCTGTCTATTGCAGCAATAGCACACTATCTTAGAACTAGTTGCCTTGCTAGATTTTGTCCACTTCCTGTCCTTCTTTGAATTCTTTTTATCCTGATAAAAATCTTCTTTTCCTTTTGAAGTAGAGAGCCTTGTCCTCCACTGTTTTTGCTTCAAGAATTTCTGAAAGTGTCTAGTGAAGGCAGCAAAGTCTTCATCACTTTCACTGCTTGCAGATTTTGTACTGACTGACTCATCTGACTCTGATTCAACTTCCTTTGGCGGTGGAGTTGATGACTTATTCCTGCACTTTCTGGAGGCATCTGTCTTGAAGGCTACTGTTCTTTCCTTGTGTTCAGTTCTTGTTGATTTCTCCTCCTCTTTCCTCACTGTCAGTTGCATTTCATAAGACAATAACTTGTCAAACAGTGTAGGTGGAGGAATTTCTCCCAACTTAGCCATTTCTCTTATGGCACAGATCTTGGTGTCCCAATCTTTGGTTAGGGACCTTAGGAACTTGTCATTTAGTTCATAGTTTCTGAACTCTCTTCCATAAGACATGAGTTCATTCACTATTCTGTAGAACTTCTTATAGCACTCAGTTATACTATCACCCTTTCCTTGTCTAAAGCTTTCATACTCCTGATTTAGCAAGGATTTTCTATCTTGTCTAACTTCTTCAGATCCTTCCATATACACAATAAGAGTGTCCCACATCTCTTTGGCTGTCTTACAGTATATAAGATTCTGAAATGTAGCATCATCTATGGCACTCACTATAATGTTTGTGCCCTCTTGTCCATGGTGGCTAGGACAATCTCATCCTTAGTCATTTCAGAGAAATCCTTTGGAGTTCTCTGACTGGATCTAGAACTGAAATCTTCATGGGCACATATGGACCCTCCTTGACTGTGATGTAAATCCTAGGGTCTGAGGCTTCCATAAACAGTCTTACCCTTTCCTTCCAGATCCCAAAGATCTCTTTCCTGCATATGGGTAATTTCATGGAACCCAATTCCTTGTGATTTTCATAGGAACTCATGTTTCTTGATTTTCTTGAATCTGTATTTTGACTTAGACTGAATCTGCCAATCAGGATCTCCTTAGACTGTTAGTCCTTTTTGAGGAACCTGGCTCTGATACCACTTGAAAGATATGGTACCTAAACACCTAGAGGGGGGGGGTGAATAGGTGACCTAATCCTTTTTAAACTTTAATGGTAGCAATCAGTTAATATCACAGATTTCTAACTATTTTATCACAGCAATCACAAAGCATACACAGCAAATCACAACACAGCAGACACAGTGATTTATAGTGGTTCCCAAAGCTTTGGGTACATCCACTTTCCCCCTTCGCCTATCTAGTAGTGTACTAGATTCGGCCAAACTTCACTACTGTCTCAGAACCCAAATTGGTTCCTACACCTCAGGCCCAAAGCCTTACAACTCAGCTTTATCCCAAAGCCTACACTCAGCCACAAAGGCCTACACTCAGCCAACAAGGCCTACACTCAGCCAACAAGGCCTACACTCAGCCAACAAGGCCTACACTCAGAGATTACAATCTCCTACACTCAGGCTTTCAAGCCCTACCCTCAGCCTTTATAATTACAGGCTTACAATTCACTCAGATCCAAAGGATCTTACAAGATAAAAATATTTATTGAAATAATAACTCAACAACTCAGAAATAAAAGAGGGGAGTTGAGAGTTTCTTGATGAGTTCTTGGAAGAACTCAGCTGGATTCAATCTGACTTAGCTTTCTTCAAAGCTTCTTGAAAGTAGAACTGAATAAGAATGAATCCTCCTGCAGTTGATCCTTGACCTCTGCCACTTAAGATCCAGAATGAATCTGAATCCTTCTTCTCAGCCTAGTTCCAACGGCTGATTTCTTGGATGGAGCCCTCTCTCTCCAACTTCTTAGATCTGCACTTGGACTGCAAGATCTTCTTGTGTTGATACTCTGTGTACCACTTTAATAACTTGTTTTTCAACAATCTGAACAACAGTTTCTGTAAACTGTATGTGCCTATTTATAGGCCTTCTTCATGGTAACTGGCTGGTCCGGTCCATAACTGAATTCTAACATCTCTGACAGGTGCTGTAGACCGGCTGGAACAGCAGCTGTCAAGTTATCCAGTCAATTCTTGAAAATCTCTAACTGTCTGAAAGTGTCGAGACTTTCTGTCTTTAAGTGTCGACACTTATAGTCCAAGTGTCGACACATGCTGTGTAAGTGTCGACACAAGTCTACAAGGTGTCGACATAACTCCTTGTGTTGTAGATACTATGTCTCGACACAGATTCTTCTTCAGGTGTCGACACTGAAATTGAGTGTCGACACAAGTACTTGATCTTCTATCTTCTTGCTGAATTCTTCTAAGTGTTGACACATCTCCTTTGTGTCGATACATAGACTTCTATGTTGATACTTGCTGAGTGTCGACACAGCTCCTTGTGTCGACACTTGATTCTTATGTTGAGACTTCAGCTGAGTGTCGACACATTCCTTTAGTGTCGACACTTGTACTTAGAATAATTTGATCTTCCTGTTCTTTGCTAAGTGTCGACACAGCTCCATGTGTCGACACTTTCTTCAAGTGTAGAGTCTTCAGCTGAGTGTCGACACATTGTTCTAGGTGTCGACACTTACTTCATGTGTTGACTCTTCTGTTGAGTGTCGACACTTTGTTCTTGGTGTCGACACTTACTTCAAGTGCTGACTCTTCTGTTTAGTGTCGACACATTATTCTGGGTGTCGACACTTTAACTTAGTCTCTGTTGACTTTTGCTGAGTGTCGACACAGCTCCAGGTGTCGACACTTTCTGGTGTAGACATAGTTCTTCTAGGTGTCGACACAGCTCCTTGTGTCGACACTTCTTCTCTGCACTTTTCTTTACTGAGTGTCGACATAGCTCCTTGTGTCGACACTTTGTGTCTGGTGTCGACTCTGCATCCCAGGTGTCGACACAATGACTACAAGTGTCGACACTGCTTATCTGGGTGTCGACACAAGCTTTCTTAAGTTTCGACACTTTCCCTCTGAGTGTCGACACATGGACTTAGAAACTTTTTGCTTCAGTCCTTCAAATACTTAACCTGCACAAGTAAACTCAACATACATCAAATACATTATGATGTATATCATTGAGTTGGGTGAGGCTTCTTCAAATCAGGTACATTTAACCAATGTACCCAACATCGGCCTTGGCTGCTTGGGAAGTCGTTTGGTTAAGGAGGCTTGTAGAGGATGTCCATGAAGAAGTGCAAGGGCCTACTTTACTCCGGGGTGACAATGAGAGTGCTCTCAAACTGGTTAACAATCCAGTGTGTCACGCCCGGACCAAGCATATAAAGATTGATCACCATTTCATCAGGGAGAAGGTGTTGGAAGGATCTCTGCTAGTCGGGCATGTTCGGAGTGAAGATAATCTTGCTGACATCTTCACGAAACCACTGTCGAAGGGGCCCTTTGAACGCTTGCGCAGCTTGCTGGGCTTGGTCACCACTTCTCACTTCAAGGGGGAGTGTTGAAATTTGTGAAGTGGAAGTGGGTGACGGGACAGGCCGGGCGGCCTGGGCAGACAGCATTGGCGGACTGGGCGGACTGGGCAGACTGCGTTGTGCGGCCTGATGGAAAGTCTGGTGGAAGCCGGCTGTTTTCTGAGTGGGTTGTTGCATGAAGTCCGCGGTTTGTGCGGCCTGGTATCTGCGGATAGAGAGGCTTGCGGACTGGTGCTTTGCTCAGTGGTCGTGGTGTAAGTTTGTGCTGATAGGCGGGTTGGCTTATGTCCGCGGGAAGCTAGCGGACTGATGTGTCCGCGGTTTTGGCTGTTGCGGACTGAGCTTAGAGCTTGGCTGAGGCCTTGTCGAGCTCTGGTGCTACAGCAGGTGTTTGCTGTGGAGATCGTTTTGGCGGCCTGTTTTTGGAGTCCGGGATATGACCGATGTGATGTGGCAGGAGTGCGAGGAGCTCGCGGACTGCTGGCGGTCTGTGCTTTGGTGTTTTGGCGGACGGGGGTTTGCGTCCGCCATGCTCGCATTGGCCCTTGATGATTTTGGGCTTGGTCACACTGTGCCAAGTTCAGTGTGTCCGCCGTATCTGCCAAGTCCGCTGTGACCGGGCGGACTGTTGCTAGCTGCCTTTGGTCGTGGACTTGTGGCGGATTGAGGTGTGAGTCTTGCGGACTGCCTCGGGTTGGTGCGGACAGCCATTGAAGGGGGTTTGCTGTCCTGCAGTGGTTGGAGCTTTGCGGGCTGATGCCTTGTCCGCTTAGCTTGGGCGGACTGGAGAGGGTTCGTCAATAGTTGTCTTGCTCCTGGCGGTTTTCCTTGGTAACCGGCCAAGTTCTTGCGGACTCGGCGGACGGTGTTCTGCGATCGCGCGGGCTGGGGCGGTGTCTCTATCTCTAGGGCGGTGACCACACTCCTCACCTCGCCTATAAATAGGACCCCCCCCCCTAGCAGGTCTACAGTAACCTAAGTAACTTGAGTGAACAGTAAGTTGGGTTGTGCAAGGAGCTGCGGTCTCTGTTTGTCAGTCCGCGCGGATTATTTCAGTGCTGACATTTGTTGTGTGCAGGTCGCGCGGTTTGCTTCAAGGAGCCAGGAGTTTGGCTGTGACTTCGGTCAAGTGCTTGGAAGTGTGCGATCTCTGCGGACTCAGCAGGAGGTCGCTCTGCGGCTTGTCAGTTCTGTTTCATTCTTGCCAGCTTCAATAACCTGTCCGCCGGCTTCAGGCGGGTAGGGGTGTTCCTCAGTTCAGGTTCAGCAGGAGACGAATAACGGTGTGTCCGCGCGGCCTCGCGGCTTCGGCGGACTCCGTGGCTATTTGGCGGATTGCAGCTTAGTTCGGGCGACTTCGGCGACCTCGGCGGTCTCGGTTTTTTGCTTCCATTGTTTGTTGGGTGTAACCCTTTGTTCCTTGGTTTTCCGCTGGTTCAACGTGAGAACTGGGTAGTTTCGAAGATATTAATTTGGCGTTTGGGCTATCTTGCTGACCACGTTGAGAAAATTTAACATTACCGTCTCATACTGCCCATAATGGTAAGCGTGTCACATGCCAATCGTCCAGAAATGGTAGTCGCGTCTCATATTTTAGGCAATTGCTAACGTACCTCGATAGAGTTATCACGCCAAATTAACGTAATATTTTCTCCCGCCATCACATGGATGACAAGCTTTATTTGGATCTTCATTCATCCAGATGATCGTCGGGCTCGCCTTTCAGTTACTGCAACTCGTTAATGTTCACACCAAATGTTAACCTCTTTACAAATTAGCTTTGCTGCTCTCGACAATGGTTTCATTTGAAAGTGTTCTATCAGATGTCCCACAATCACGATCTTTATAGCTAGTGGTAGATGTTATTGCCACGTAGTGGGACATTATTTAGAGCATGATATCCATCTTTGCATCACATTTACTTGTATGCATTTAATATGGTACTGTACGTATATTTCCTGAACATTATAAACACAAAATAAGCTTGATGAAATGCATAATATGATTTTATTCTCAAACTAAGAGATTTAGAATACATGTTCCAACATACTACACCATGGTGTATGGGCAAGATCACCCAAGGTTTACTTGGTCAACCCTAACTCAAACTGAGCATAGGTTCACCCTTAAAACCAACTAGGTGAACTAGTGTTCATCATGACCCAAGGTTGTGACCATAGACCCATCATGACATCACCATAGTGACTGGGATTGGTCTACTTTGAATGTTTGATTTACTCAAACCTTGACCTAAACCTATTTTTAGTTGAACGCCCCTTGACATGGATTAAAATAGCCCACCTCACTGACATGTGGACTGCCACATTGCCCAAAGTCAAAACCTAGCACAATTGGGTTAAAATATGATGGACTGGACCCTTTTAGCATTAGCATTGATATGTTCAAGCCCATCCTCATTTTAACTTGGCTTGACAGCATGGCACCCTATCTCCTCCATCTTGGCTGTCACCTTACCTCTTGGTCAAAGAAGTGGTCAATATGGCCAAAATAGGACTTTGACCGGCCATTTAATCTTTGAATAATGAAGATTCAATGCAAGGTGGCTGCCAAAGTTTGTGTAACCACTAGGATTAATTGTCAAGAGTTAAAAGGCTAGATCCAACCTTAATGAGGAATGAATTTGCTCTTAAAACCATAACCGGCCATAGTAGGGAGTTCAAGAGTGTATACCTCCATTATAGCCCAAATAAACTCTACAACCTCCTTCCTCACCATATACCCAATCACCTGACTCCTTTTGGGGGAGCTCTGGTGACAATAAAGCGACTTCAACCCTATATGATGCCTTCTACATCCACCATGCCTCCCAGGAGAAGTGCAATTCAATTTTACCCATCTTATGTGATATTCTCACCTTTACTTGATGCTTAGATCATTTACGATTCATAGCCACCTACTCCGGTGGACAGGGGAGTTTCTAAACAGCCCAACGTGCCTCAGTCCACCATCAAATAGGCAGCCGCTCCAGGCTTATCCAAAACTACATAAGAGAGTCTTAGTGGAGAGGAGGGCTCTCCCCTAGTGTTCCTAGAGGCATAACCACCACTTGGAATTTGAGATTTAGGCGGCAATGAGCTTATTTTTCTTTATTTTGATTTTCTAGAAAGCTTTGATGGAGGTTGGCTACTAGACCACCACCAGTGGGTGTGCCTCCCTCAAATGAACCCACTGGCAGAGGTGTTGTGGAACTCCAGCCAAAAGATTGTTGTCGGCAAGAAAAATAGGATGATGACATTTATAATGGGATTGATCCTCTGTCGTCAGATCTGCATTGGGAGGATCAATCTCGACCATCAGACTCACCAAACTATGATTGTCAATCATTGTTTTAGGTTGTTAAGGAGGAAAAAACTAATTTTGACACATCCCCCCATCAAATCAGTTCCAGAAATGTATGGGGAATTACCCGTACCCCATACATGATTTAAATGATTTAAATGAGTCTAAACTATAATCAGTTACTTTAATATATGTCACTGATTCTGATTAATAAGAATTAAAGGCCATACATGGTATACTAGAGGGTCCATCAACATGAAAGTTGTGGAGGGTCTTCTGACCTTTCCAAAATGTGGTGGCACATCCCATTGTAAGGTTTGTTTCTCAAGATATTAATTTCTAAAGATTAATGGAATTAATTTAAGTGTTACTGTTAAGAAATTCATATCTTCATACTTACTCAATATATTATCATAAAAAATTAATCAGAATAATTATTATTTAGAACCCAGAGAGTTTCATGCTTTTTGGATAATTATTTCCTAATGTAATACTGATTATTTTAGAGTAATCAATATGATTTAATTAAGCAAATAATATGCACTTAAAATGAATTTGGAGCCCAAATTATGGGCATGGATAGGTGATAACATTACTGACCTACGAAAAATATTTGGGGTCATTTGAGAAAGGTTTGCTCATGATTCTATATTAAGGAATAATGGATCTAATTTGCCACCAAACCATAAGGTCATTTAATTATGTGAATATTTCCCGTGTTACAAATCCATTTGAGTCAAAAATTTTACATAGCATTATTTATGTCATAAATCATCTAGGGTAAAATCTTGGGGTTGATTTGAGGATATATGAAGAAGTTTCACTTATGTTGTATGTGAATAAATGGTATCATATTAAACTTTTAGGCTTTATTGATATTGGGTATTTCTCAATCTTGGTGGTTTATATGTTGATGTTAAAATTTTTACAGAGTGTTCATCATGAGACATTCATCATATGTTTTAAATTTGAGAGCATTTAAAGTTCATATGGTTAGACTTTCATTTTTGATCATTATGTCAATAAATATGTTGAATCAAATATATAAAAAATTTAATAAGTGAAATATTTCCTAAACAAGGAAAAATTTCTTAGTGAAATTAAAAACATTGTTTCTTTCATAAATGAGAGACTCTCCATAAATTACTAGAATTTTTGGAGACTTATTACACTATAGTTTTGTGAATTATGTGGCAATTATTTCATTCTCAAATCAAGTGAATTTGAAGGCCAGATCTTGGATTTTTAATTGGATTTTTGGTAGAAGTTTAACCATAATAATTTCTGACATTGGTCGGAGTCACATTGCATTTGGAAGTCAGGAGATACCATTTTATCTTATTATTTTGGAAGTTCTACTATTTGATGTTTTAATCATTGCAATTGCCTTATCCCTTTATGGAAATAATACCCATCATGATGTTTAGAAGTCATAGTTTCTGCATTAGTGAAGGAGATAAGGTGGGTACTTAAAGCCCTAGTTGAACATATTACATATGTGTAGGAAAGAGGTGAGATTACAACTGATATTTCCACATAAGTGTGTAAGTCATCAAGCTAAGCCATAGATAGAGAATTATGAGGGTGAATAACATATTAGTTTGCTGGTATTACCCTAGGTAGTACCATATAAGACTTGCTTAGACTTTCCTAGTGGAACCCACAATGTGTTGTCGTGGATTGAGACTTTTAAGTCAAGGTCACTTTTTGAGCATGGTTGTATGCACCAGTATACCTTTGCTCCTAGGCACCCCCCACAACACCTGCAGTTAGCCTTCTTGTTTACTTTAGGAATGGAGGTCACTAGGAGTTAGTGGGGGGAATGCCTGAGGGGAGTTTGAGTGTTGTAGAGGTGATTGGTAGTTTAGACGAGCTAGATTTTGTCTTTAGTAGCTCTGGTCTTTTCTTTCTTGTGTTGGAACATTCCTCGCTAATTGGTTGAGGGGGTCCGGGGGTGGTGCAGTGCAGGAAATGCACTGCACCGTGCAGTGCGCGAGATTTGATGGGTGCGAGTGCATCTCCGCTCGCGGCGAGTTTCGTGCACGCTTTGATCTCTCGCGCACTGCTTTGAGATATGTGCGCTGATATGTGCACGCATCTCAACGCACTCGCATCCATTAGATTGCACTTTACGGTAAAGTGCAACGTATCTCGTCCGTCAGATTTCCTGCACTTTACCTCCCCCGGACCCTTGGTTGAGGTGCATGTGTGATTGTGGCAAATCTTCTGGCTCAACTGATGCATTCTGTTAGAGATTGAGTGTTGGACTCATTAAGGTAGTGGGAGTGGCTCGTAAGGGCGATAGCTAGGTTGATCTCTTAGTACTTATTACCCCTCATAAGATCCCACCACCTAGTTCTTTAGATTATTGACTTAAAATAAGTCATACAAAGTAGTACATGCCGATGCTGCACTACTAAATTAATTTCAAAGTAAGCTTATTTTTTTATTTATATGAGTTTTTTTTATTACCTTCAATTTCTATTTTTTAATTATAATTACTATTGAGCTACAAATGAAAATTTATTTAAAACAATTTTGTCACATGAGAAAAAAGTATTATGTTGATTAAAATATAATTATTCCAAATAAAATTTTATCAGTTGCCACATTAAAAATATCAAAATTTAAAAAATATATATTAAATATGTATTCTAAAGATATAATTAAAAAGAAAAATATTGACAACTTTAAAATTATTTCAGTTAATAAATCTCATATTAAGTAATTTTCTATTAATTTTTATGTGAATTAAAATTTAGGGCTGATTTTAAATAAAATTATTTGATAGTGAAAAAATATAGAGACTAATTTTAAATAATTTAAAATTTTACGATTAATTTTAAGAAATCACAAAACTTAAAGATTATTTAACCAACGTTTTGAAAATCGTACCGAAAATCAAACCAGGGAAGGAAAAGGTTCAATATTGAACCGGTTCAACTGGGGTCGAACCGTCACACACACACACACACACACACACACGAGTGTCCGACACGGGGCTTCGCCCGCCGCCTGGCGGCCTTCGCCACCCTCGACGGCGGGCTATGCCCATGTTTGATGCTCTCGTGCGAGCTTCGGTCGTATCCAGGTGGGCTTCATCGCCGCCACCACACAAGCTGCGTCTGTGCTCAACACTCTCAGGCAGACTTCGGCTGCCTCCTCGCCGGCTTCACTCGCCTCCGCACAGGCTTCGTCTGGCCTCCGCACGGGCTTCGTTCATGCTCGATGCTCCGAGTGGCCTATTTTTTTATTATTTAAAAATTTAAAATTAACTTAAAACAATAACAAAATCTGAACCTAAAATAGTAGGCCTGGTAAATTTTATTATTATACTTAATAGGCGGTAATAATACCTCCCGGTAAGAATAATACCGCCTGATTTTGTTACTATACTTTTCCACGATAAAGGGTAAGTTTGTTTCGGCGGTGACTGTGACAAAAGGAGTTGTGAGAATGGAGTTGTGGAAATAGAGGGTCAGTTTGTTTCGGCGTTGGCGTTGGCAAAAGGAGCTGTGAGAATGGAGCTTTAAGAATTGAGCTGTGAGAATGGAGTTTTTAAAAATGGAGAAACAGTTTGGTAAAACAGCGGTGACAGAGCTGTTCAGAATGGAGAAACAGTTTGGTAAAACAGCGGTGACGTTTCTGTTAATTTGTATGATCATATTCAACATTTAATTCACACAGGAGAAATATACCGCTCATGTTAAGCCCAAGTTTTTTAGTTACTGAAATAATAAAATAACATAAATATCATAAACAAATAATAATAACTTTAAACAGTTTTATACAATAATATTTAGTCATAAACATGTCCCGTGAATGAAAGCAAGAAACATTGTCGCAGATCTCTGTCTTCAACTCGCAAATATGTGCATCACCTGTAAATTACGACCAATTAGAAATGCAAAAATACAAAATTTTAAATTTAGCTATGAGAAATAAGGAAATTTTAAATACATATTAGCACAATGTATTAGATCAGCAATTGCATCTCGTAATGCGTACATCTCTGTTGTCCCTACACCAACACTCCTACTCTGACGCATGTCAATGGATCCACGTCGGTCTGTTCTAATTTCATTAACCTCTGGATATATCAAATTATCATCTTCGTCGCATGCAATGAAATCCGGGTCCGCATTTGATGAATGTCGTCGAATGAAATTATGAACTGTCATCGTAGCGACAACAATATCTCGCTGTCTATCGAAACTGTATTGCGGCATATCCCGAAGGATTGCCCATTTTTTTTCCAGATACCGAATGTGTGCTCTATGACACTACGCAATGATGAGTGTGCCCGGTTGAACATTTCTTGACGTCCTCGAATAAGACGATTACCACGTGCAAAATCTGCTAAATGATATCGTGTTTCTGGATAAGGCTTCAAAATTCCCCTTTCCAAAGGATACCCTGCATCAACCAAATAGTATTTGCCTGCAAACAGTAAAACATAATTTATTTCCAAATTATAAGCTCGCAAGATTCTCATGCGATTTTTTTTGAATTACCTGCAGGAGGATGAGGAAAATTCCAACAAGGTTCTCTTGTGGCTTTTTTATAAATCTGACTATCATGCGCTGAACCCTCCCATCCGGCCATGACGAATGTGAAACACATGTTGAAATCACATACAGCCATAACATTTTGGGTTGTCACCCCATGCCGCCCAATATATCTAACTTTATTTTCCAGAGAAATTCGAGCATCGACGTGTGTTCCATCTATTGCGCCAATACAATCTTTGAAATATGGCATGTAACGAGAATCGTTCAAAATCTGTGGCGGAATATTTTTGAATTCCCTGTCGGTTGCATCTATCGTTTTTATCGACATGTCAACTAGCGCATTGATACCCCTGGAAATGAATTTACTAATAGTCTCAGTCGAATGTTGAAATTGTTCTGGCGCCTGTCTGACAGTACAATTCTGTGCCATCACGTATAAGGTAATTGCAAGTACCTCGTGTGGAGTTGTTCGGCTAGAGCCACGCAACCCATATTCTTCGACAAGTGAAGTTAAGTGATCAATAAAAACTTCTTTTGACATTCTAAACATACTATGGAATCTAGCTGGATGACCACTCATTAACTCCACAAGCCATTTATGTCCCATATGTGATGATGTCATGCATGGGGTTCGAGTTTGATACAATGTATTATACTCATGCGTCAAACATATAGTGGTATTCAGAAGCATCAAGTAGTAAGCATTTCCAAGAAGATTTATCGAACGATTCTGGATTTGTTCAGAATCATCAATTATGTTATCCGTGAATTCATCAACTTCTAACTGAAGATTTTGATCATCCATAATCTAAACTGCAATAAAAATTGTGTTAATAGATCAAGTATGCAAGAGAACAGTAAGTCCAAAATTCAAGATCAAAGTCTACTTTAATTATTGAATATCAATCTGATGATTTGGAAAAGAATTATCAGCAAGACCAAGTTCTATTTTTGTTTGATTGAATAACAAAACTAATGAAAGAAAGTCACCACATATATCATTAGCTTAAACCAAGTTCCATAAACAACATAGATAAACCATAAACATAAAACATGAGCTTAAACCAAATTCCATAGACAACATAGATAAACTCTAAACATAAAACATAAGCTTAAACCAAGAGCCATAGACAACATAGATAAACCCTACACATAAAACATGAACTTAAACAAGTGATCATGGACCCAACTGCTGGCTCATGCATCGATAACGGTTCTTCAACCACCACACCCTCTTGTCTTCATCAAGACAAAGGAACATTTCCCTATTTGATTTTTGCATCATACAAACGGTTGCAAAGTCATATAGGAAATGATCTCCAATGATATCTTAGTGTTTTTTGAGTTCTTTTACGACTTCCGCAATACTGTATGATTGATTTGAAGAATTGGTGGCTTCTCTAATAGCTAGTCCAACCGATCTTGTTTCCTCCACCAAAGACCCAATGTTTATACGTACTGCATGCTTCTCTCTCCCAATTTTTGTTTTGCCCTTATTTATACGTTTTCTCACCGTGTCACTTGAATCTTCCTCATTACTATATGTCGGGCGGGTACATGAACCAAAGTCACCCGCATTCATTGGAGTACAGATAGGCTCCACCTCCTCCTCATCATCATCAATGAGTCGATCATCTCCCGTAGAAGAGTGGCGCTTTCCTAAACTTGGTGCCCAACAATGTTCTCTGGTCGCAGCTACTTCACTGAACATCATATCCAATTTCTCTTCGAGCTCTGGTGAGATGCCAGTATAGCGAAATTTTTTAGCTGCGGGGACAATCTAAAAAATAACAAATATATAATTCATTAGAATTTATATGACAAGAAATTAAAGGAAATAAGATGAACTAGCTTACAACCTTAAGTCGCTCATCTCACCATTCGTCAGACGCATCTATAGTCCTCCTTGAGGTGTTCCATCCCAAACCGGTCTCTTTTCCTTTAAGATCTTTCCACAATTTCCATTCTTTTTTCAACATATCCCATTTATTTTTCATTTGCCCTCAATCGTATTGTCTGCGAGTGCGTGCTTGGAAATTTGCTACTAAATTATTCCATCCAACTTTATTGAAGTGTGTGGTAGGTCTATTACCGAGTTCAATTTCTTTCACACAAAGCTCACAATAGGTAAAAACCTCATTTGCATCACATGTAGCCGACACTTCACCTTCCTTAGGTTTACCCATCTAAGAAAAAAACTACATTTAATTAAAAATACGATATATAGTACTGTGCTCAGTTTTTAATGTATAGTATTTCAAAATACGATATATAGCACTGTATGTTATAGATCATGTGACAATTCCATTATTCTTTCCAAAACTTCTTTATCAAAAAAAAATGAATAGTAAAGGTCTTCATTGTCATGGAACCACTGAAGGATGAACAGAAAGTCAAATTAAATGGGACAAATTTTGTGTTAAAGTAGACTAAGCACATCTGCACATGGATTTCTTAAACAAATGAAATTTAGGTAATAACCATTGAGTTAATAAGTGGTAAACTGGATGCATTAAGCACATTAAGCACATGTGATTCATTCATATACAAATGAAAATTAGGTAAGAACCAACACTGACTGTCAACCACCAAGATTCAGATGACAGATCACTAAATGATCCACTCACTCACCAAATTCTTCCCATATTTCTCAAATCTGAATATGAACATTATTTCATTTGCAAGAATAAAAATGAAAGAGCTATACAAGCAATCACCAAATGAACGTGATCTCTCTTACGGACGAACATAAAAACACACATGTTTAGCTAAATCTAAATCTAATAGGAAAATTAAGTAGATTATAGATTGCAATTAATCTGTTCATCGCAAAGCAATATCATACTACCCTCTTACCCAGTTCAGGAAGCTTCAATCTCCATCAGAAAGCTAAGCAGTTTGGGCGAGAGAGCAAGAGTGATTAGACTTGCCATTCGCAAACTCCAACTCACAGATTAGCAAAGGCCTTGTGTAAGAAATTATAACCATCCATACATTTAACAATAAAAATGGCAGCAGTATTTGAAATGAATAGTGGTACACAATTGTCCTGAAATGCTCCAGATCTGGTGCTAGGGAAAGCATAAGCATTTCTCCTGTTAGTGGATAACATAAGCCCAGATCTGGTGCTAGGTTAGAGGACCGGAGGAGGAGAAGAGGGGTATGAACAAATCCGGTGCCGGCGAGCTTCACCGGCACCGGATCTGTGGCCGGCGTCGTCTTCAAATGCGTTGAATTCGGTGAACGACCGGAGGAGAAGCGGGTACTGGACAGATCCGGTGCCAGCGAGCTTCACCGGCACCGGATCTGTTGTCGGCGTCGCCGTCAACGCAGCGCCTATGGTGAACGGCCGGAGGAGGAGGAGAAAGGAGGAAGAGGGAAGGAGTTAACTGCCGTCAAAGCAGCGCCTTCTATGGTTAGCAGCGCCTTCCTGGATCTGCAGGTTGCCGAGCGTTAACACCGGAGCGTTGAAAAGGAGAGTTCACCCGTTGTTGATAAAGCTCCGATTCAACGGAGAAATTGAAAACGCGTTATTGTCGGAACGCCCAAACAAACTGTTCATAATCTAACCTGGCGTTGCGTTGCGAACTCAACGGAGAGATATCGCTGAAACAAACGGTGCCCGAGCTGTTGGAATAGAGCTGTTCAAAATGACAAAACAGATTGGTAAAACAGCGGTGGCAGAGCTATTCAGAATGAAGAAACAGTTTGGTAAAACAGCGGTGACGTTTCTGTTATATTTAATTATCAAAAAAAGTTTCAATTACATTAATTATAATGTATTAAAATTAATATTTATTATAAATTACCTTAATTATAATAAAATAATCATATTAAATTATTATTATTATTATTAAATAATTAATAATAAAATCAAAGCTTATCACCGGTCCATGTCAGAGCTGTTCCTCGTTCTGGAGGAGGAGATTGTGGGTGGGGGGGGGAGGAGCTTCTCACATCTGGTCGGCGTCCATGGAGTTGGAGCTTTCACGTGTGTTGTCGCCGTCGACGTCTGGTCCCCGCGCACAACTCCTCCTCCAACCAGAGCTCCGACAACCTCCTCTTCGGCAGCAGTGGATCACCCATGGCAACGCGGCGTTGGAAAGCTAATCCCAGCACCTGTGGGAAAGCTCCGTTAGCAACGGAAAAAGAGGGCACCGTTGGCAACGGAATGGAGAAACAAACTGAACGAAAAGAAAAAAAAAATTACGGTCGGAACTCAACGGAAGAAATACGTCCAAACAAACGGACCCAAAATGGTAACGTTTTCTGTTTTCGTGGTGTGATAATATGAACTTTAATTAAAAATTTTATTATAGTAATAATACCGCATGATAAGCCCCTAATCGCGTATACTCCACGTGATTTTTTTAAATATCCATTCGTTTAGTCCCACACTACGGAAATGGATAGTTTTTGTTAGTATAAATATAATAATCGTCAATCGTTGTTTTAATTTGGATTGTGCAGGCGGGCTACGCAGGACAATATTGGGCTGGCTAAACTAGCAGGTAGGATTATACCTAGCAGGACAGCTTGTTGGGTGGGTTTTATTTAATTTTTTCAGAATTGAAAGGGTAAAATCGTAATTTCACATATATTTAGGACATCATAATAATAGTTTTATGAAACCTACTAGAATATATAGAACATTTTATTGAGCTCAATGAGGCATTTGATGAATTATAAAGTCATCATCCGACGTTTTATGTAATTTTGAACTCATGATATTCGCAGATCACAATATTTCTTTATATATGGTAGACATACATACATACATTATATTTAAAAGTTATATAAGGCCTGCAATTAATAATTGAAAAGGCAATATCATAATTTCACATAGATTTAAGACACTCTAATAGTAGGTTTAGGAGACCTACTAAAATGTAGAGAGAGCAATTTTATTAAGCTCAATGAGACTGTTGTTGAATTATAAAGTCATCATCTGATGACTTATGAAATTTTGAACTCATAATATTCACGGAGCATAGTATTTCTTTATATATGGTAGACATACATATATACACTATATTAAAAAGTTATATAAGACCTACAAATAATAATTGGAAAAGCAAAATCATAATTTCACATAAATTTAGTGCACACTAATAGTAGGTTTAGGAGACCTACTAAAATGTAGAGAGACCGATTTTATTGAGTTCAATCAGACGACAAAATCATAATTAAAATGTATTGGATCGGAGGTGTCAAGTACTCATCTAGGTTAAATAATCTTTTGACACAAATATTTTCCAAGTAAAAGAAATGTGTTACGTGCCTGAAATATTCAAACACCAGTCATATACGTGCCAAGCCGAATTCATTATAATTATTACGTGACAATGATGTTCGTGATAACGTTCTATGATTCTTCAAATTATTCATCAACTGAGATGCAAGTCATCTAATTGAATATTCAATTAACTATATCATTCACTAACTCATCTTCCATTTATCCAAATATATCATTTGTACAACCTCGGGCTCGCGAAAGGTCCTCAAAGCGCGAATAGTCAAGGCGGGCGAGTGGAATTGATGAGCGAGTGGGACCATGGGGTCCACTCGCAGGTGGCGAGACGAGTGGCCTTTGTAGTAGGAGAGACGCCCCTCCTAGGGCGGCGAGAAGACCCCATAGCAAAGGATATCAGCGAGACGAGCAGGAAGGCCCGTCTCGCCGCCAGGTGCTCCCCCACTCGCCACACATAAAAGGGGTCATTTTCACATTTCCATACCCAAGGGGGTTTTTACTCTTCTACCCCGGGTAATTTTACCCTTTTGTCCCTGATGGTCTGCATATAACTCCTCAGAACAGCGGAGTTTGGCTGTTGGCAGACCCAACCAGGGGTATTCTGGTATTTTTAGGTCAGCACAGTATGGTTATTTGCAGATCCAATTCAGAAAACTATAAATAGACCCAGAGGGTTTTTCAGAAGCACATACAGATATCTTTCCCGGGACTTGAGAGGCTTGTTTTTATGCTTTCTGAGGAGCTCTGAGCCCAGCTTTTGGCTTTGGAGGGGAAGCTCTCAGAGATCTTTAGGGTAAGCGGTGAGACCTCCCTACTGAGGCCTTGGGTCAGTTTCTAGTCCTTCACGACCAGTCGGAGGTCAGAGCTTGGGACGAGTAGGTGTTGGCTACACCCTATTTTTCGAACTCTTGTCGAAGTCAGATTTTGGCTTCAACAGTTCTGGTGCGGTTAGCGTGGAAGGTAGTTGATACAAGAAAAGCTTGAGTTTAGTCCAATGGCAGGAGGTGAAGGTGAAGGATCTGGTTTAGGACGTTCCCCCTCCCGGGTAGAAGAGGTGACAAGGAAGATGCTGGATGACTTCAGGCGAGAGGTCGTGCAGACCATCGACTTGGCCTTCTCGGCCAGAAGCGAGTGGTCCACACCTTAGGTCCCAATAGAGGAGGTCCCGCTCTTGGGCAAGAACGCCCCTAGACAGTGCCCGGGGAAGGAGGTTTCGGCGGAGGCTGGCGAGAGGGACGTGGTGGCGAGAGAGCTCTTCCCAGGCCAGCGTCCTGGGAAGGAGATTCCGGCAGAAGTTGGCGAGAGGGAGGCTGTTGTGCAAGAGCTCTTCCCTGGGCACGGTCTCGCGGATCGGGCCAGTTAGCCGAGGCCGCGAGACGTGCCCTCTCGGCAGGCAGGTGGCGAGAGCCCATTCAGTGAGCTCATCATCTCGGCTCCGATGCCAGAGGGGTTCCGGGAGCCCAACATGTCCTACTACTCGGGGAAGGATGGCCCTGTACAGCACATGCAATGGTTTGAAGATATCGTTTCGATAGGGCAGATGACGGATACCTTCAAGTGTCGGTTGTTTGCCATCACATTGAAGGAGAAGGCACGGGACTGGTTCCACCAGTTACCAGCAACGTCGATCTACTGTTTTGAAGATCTGCGAAGAAGTTTCCTGTTGAGGTTCTCAAAATCGAAGAAGCGTAAGAAGGAGGCGGAGTGCCTGTTTGCCGTGAGGCATAAGTAGGACGAGACATTGGTACATTACGTGGATTGGTTTCAGGAAGTGGTCCTCCTGGTCTAGGAAGTTCCAGGGTATACGTTGATGCTCGCGTTTACTCTGGGACTGAGGCCGGGTTTCTTCAGTATGGAGTTGAAGAGGGTGCCCCCCTCTCCTTTGAGGAGATCATGGAGAGGGCGGCAAAGGAGACAGACTTCGAGAGGGCCAATCCGGCGTTTGCGAGGAAGCTGTCCAGGTTGGCAGAGGATGATGTCAAGGAGCCAGAAGCAGGAAGGAGAAGGGAGTAGAGAGAAGAGAGGAGGAGAGAGGAACCCCGAGGTCAGGGGCAGCAAGGACTACATCAAGGACGGGGGGCCCGGGAGATAAACAGCCGGATAGGTTGGAGGCCTTAGGAGGGTCTCCCCTAGGAGTTAGGAGGATGTTTTCAGGGAAGAGATAACTTCCACGAGCCGAGGAGGTACGATTAGGCTACATGGAGGCAGGGGCCGAGGGATCGCTTTCAGTATCAACAAAAGGCAATGGAGATTGGTCGAGGCAGAGGAGGAAGGAGAGGAGCTCGGGGAGGAGATGGAAGGAGAGATGGGGGAGAAGGAAGAAGGGGTAGGGTGGCATTGCCTTTTTGTGACTTCCATCAGGAGGAGGGTCACGCAACGGCCACCTGCCCAGAGTTCTTAGAAGTGAGAGAAGTCAGGGGGTGAGGAGGCAGGAGCCGTCAGTGTGGATCGTGGAAGTGCAGCAGGGGGAGACGGAGGATAGATGCGAGGACCGGGTGGATGTAGGAACCCGGGGAGGGATCGGGGTGATCCATGGAGGAGTTGGGATCGAGGCTGCTCGTAAGGGTAGCCTCCAGACTATGTACCGAAGGGGGGTAGCCTCAATCTCCCAGGCTCCGCCCCCGAAAGAAAAAAATTACCTTTTATTCAGAGGATATGCCGGATTATGAAGACCCGTTCTGCGACGCCTTAGTGATCCAGACGGCGGTAGAAAACTTCACGGTCTCCAAGATCCTAGTGGACAACGGGAGCTCCGTAAATGTGATCTTCAAAAGGGCCTTCGATGAGATGCAGGTTGAGGGCAAGAGAGTACTAGCTTTAGACGGACCATTGTTCGGTTTCTCAGGAGAAAGGAAGGAAGTGGAAGGTGGAGTAGGGTTGCACGTAAAGTTGGAGGCGTGTCACGGAATTGCAGGTTCGTGATCGTGGACGCCCCGAGCAGCTATAGTGCCATCTTTGGGCTCCCCCTCATCAGCGCCTTTCGCTGCGTCCCCTCCTCGTTTCATCAGTGCCTCAAGTTCAACAATGGGGGGGTGCAGGTCAGGGTTAGAGGGGACCCGAAGGTGGCAAGATAGTGCTATCTTACGACAGTCAACACCATATCATGGATGACAGAGGAAAAGGAGTTGGAGATGAAGATGGCGGCGCATGAAGAAGTTGTCGGAGAGGAGGAGATGAGCCTAGAGGAGGCGAGAGAGGAAGCCGAGGAGGAAGTCAGAGAGGAGGAGATGAGCCTAGAGGAGGCGATAGAGGAAGCCGAATAGGAAGTCGGAGGGGAGGAGATTGAGGAGGAGCAGTGGGGAGGAGATGTGCAGGAGGTCCAGAGGGACGAAGAGTTGGAGTCGCAGGAGGGTAGGCAGGTGGAGGTGGAAGAAGGAGCTAAGAGGGAATCCCAGAGAGGCATGGAGATTGAGCAGCAGCAGCGTGAGAGCCTTGAGGAGGCGATGGAAGTTGAGGGAGCAGGAGGAGAAGAGGAGTTGGGGCAGGAAGAGGAGGCAAGGGCCGGCTGGGAGCAGTCACGGCTGGAGCCGGCAGAGGAGGTGGTAGAGATGGAAGTATTCACCAGTGCCGGACAGGTGCAAAAGGTGCGGATCAGCAGGGGGCTGAGCCCCGAGGACCAGGAGAGAGTGTAGGCTTGCATCCAGAGCAATGTCGACATCTTCGCTTGGAGCGCGGCTGACATGTCGGTCATCGATGCGGATGTGGCCTGCCACTGCCTAAACCTGGATCCCAAGACGCGCCCCATATGCCAGAAGATGAGGACCATCACAACAAAGCTGGAAGAGCCAATCCGCGAGGAGGTCAAGAAGCTTCTGGAGGCTGGATTCATCTCGGAGGTCCAGTATCCAGGCTGGGTCTCCAACGTGGTAATGGTGAAAATGGGGGGGGGGATGGCGCATGTGTATCGACTTTTCATTATTAAATAAATCATGCCCCAAAGATTGCTACCCCCTGCCTCAAATCGATGCGCTGGTTGATTCAGCCGTTGGTTTTTCAATTATGAGTTTTTTAGATGCTTTTTCAGGTTACCATCAGATCTGAATGCACCCTCCTGACGTCAAGGACATCTTCTTCATCACAAGGGTGGTAAGCTTCAGTTATAAAATGATTCCCTTTGGGTTGAAAAATGCAGGGGCTACATACCAACACATGATGGACCGGGTCTTCCAGAGCTAGAGGGGGAGAAACCTGGAGGTCTATGTTGATGACCTTATGGTTAAAAGCAAGGGTGTGGACTCGCACCTTCGAGATCTGGAGGAGACATTCGCAACCTTGCGGAAGTTCAAAATGAGGCTGAACCCCTTAAAGTGTGTTTTTGGGGCAAGCCGTGGGAAGTTCCTGGGGCATCTTCTGACCCCGGAGGGGGTAGAACCCAACCCAGATAAGGTGAAAGCCATCCTAGATCTAGAGTCTCCACGCAATGCTAAGGAGGTCCAGCGCTTGACAGGCAAGTTGGCCGGCCTGAATAGATTCCTCTCTAGGTCGGGAGAGAGATGTTCATCATTCTTCAAGGTGCTGCGGGGTAATCAAAGGTTCGAGTGGACTGCTGTAACACCCCCACCAGCCGCATAGCATATAGCAGTAGGTCCGGCCAGGGCCCGACGCCATATACCACAGACAGACCGGGTGGTTACTCAATGGAAACCATCCAACCAATCCAACGTCCTACATAGAGCATTCTAGTGGAAGCAGTTTTATAAGTTGTAATTAAAAGAACCCAGCAACAAGCATGAATGTCCACTAGACAAGCCAAAAAGGAATGAAGTGCATACACAAGTACTGGCTTTAAGGTCTTACAAATGGTTTACTCTTATTACATGTTTTCCATACCACGGCACGCAGACCGGTCATACTTGAACAAAAGCAAGTAAACACTCCAATTAGTCCTTCGAGGGCCGGCTTCGCAATTTGGGCTTTAGCTCGCTATTGACCGCTTGGTACAACAGCACCTGCAAGCAACAAACCACCGCACATTGACAAACAAAAGCAACAGTCAGCAATGCTGACCAAATTATAACGATCTCGCCCCCAATTCGGGGCGGCGATGCTCCTTCCCCACACTTATTAGCATAACCAAGCAGTGTATAAATATACATTCCATCACAGGCGTAGGCTCACACGGCCACACACCCCGTGCACTCAGGGCACATTCTCGGTGAACACGGTCAAAGCCCGCCGACTCACCACCGTCCCGAGGACGGCCAAACAATGAGCAATTTGTCTTCCCGCATGGGTCACAGTAATTTAAACCATAGACCGTTGAAGACCCTCATCTATGCCAACGGCTCTAATCCGAACGACATAGAACGGGTACGGTTCCATCTAACCCGTGCTCACATCGCAACGTTAATTTAAAACATATGCGTATGTCAAACTTCTCTCGAGTCCCGTTTCTGTCACACACTTCACATAACCCGGTTATGTTCAAGTTGGCTCCCAGGCCACCAAGTTGGCAAGATCACGCATCCGCCCAGTTTTTCAGGTGCACCTTAGGGTTAATCCCCAATGCTCCCTGTTGCAATCTACCACGTAGAAAACCCGAAAAACAAACATTCGCAAGAAGTCTTCTCCGGCATTTATGCAGTGCAACATCACCGATCCAGACCAACATGTACGGATAGGATTCACACATCATGTCTATGTCCGTTCTTGATTACGGACTCTACACAATGGGGACTTCACATATCTACCCGAAGGAACGCCTCCAACTCACCGCAAACTCGCGAGAGCGGGCTTCCTATGAAAAGAAGGAGAGCTTCACATGCTCAAGTAGAGAATCGTTACCCTAGCGTTCTTCCTTGGCGCCATGGAAATGTAAGCGGATGAAAAGCACCGCAATCTCCTTGCCTTCGTAGATTCGAAGTCGGCTCGCGATTTGGAGCTCTAAAACTCCTTCAAAGACTGGATCTAGACTTCTTCTTCCTCCTTTGCTCTCCACTCTCTCTAAGATTTAGACAGAGAACACGACAGGAAAAATAAGGGTTCTGAAACCCTTCTCTCGGGTATAACCTCTTCGGGAATAACCACAACCGTCAGATCCCACAAAAATGGATGCACAGACACGATCCAGGTCTGACCTGGACAAATGGGGTTAAACACCGCATGGTTCACCAATCCGGAGCAAGACACGTTCGCGGCCAATTAAATTGTGGCAGGACATTTAGTCAACTCCCGCCAAAACCCCAGCGTCAACACTCCGTGTCAACAGAATCAAACACGCCACAATCCGCCCCGCGCTCGACGATCGTCGAACCAAGATCGTCGATCGCTGCCAGATCGTCGAACGGAGATCTCTAGCCCGATCGTCGAACGCAAAACTCTGGCCAAATCGTCGAACGCACGACCCGATCGTCGAACCGACGGCCTGATCGTCGAACCTAGAAAACTGCCTGATCGACGAACACGCGGCCCGATCGTCGAATTCACGGCCCGATCGTTGAACCCAGAAAGCTGGCCCGATCGTCGAACACAGATAGCTGGCCCGATCGTCGAACACAGATAGCTGGCCCGATCGTCGACCGCAGTATTTTGACCAGATCGTCGACCGCTGCTCGGCGATCGTCGAACCCAGATTTCTACCTGATCATTTTGGCAGATCTTTGAACTACCCCGACACGCCCTGGGACACGCCCGTGTCCCAGGCCATGTACCCCTGCCAAATTCCAAATTTGGTACAGATTCGTCACCCATCGCTCTTTTGAGTTTCGGGGCGTTACAACTCTCCCCCTCATAAAAGAATTTCGTCCACGAAATTACATAAAGGAAAGATAAGTACAAAATTAAATTGTACCTGAGTGGAATAATTCCGGATACTCATCAAGCATAGTCTGCTCTCGTTCCCAAGAGAGTTCTTCTCGACCGCAATTGTCCCAACGGACCTTGACCATCCTGATCTCTTTATTGCGTAGCCGCTTGACTTCCGAGTCTTCAATCCGCACGGGCTTAACCTTTGTCGTCAACCCACTATCAATCGGCACTTGATCGACCGCGATCACTTGCGTAGGCTCTAGCACCGCCTTCCGAAGCACTGATATGTGGAATACAACATGTAAACCACTAAGCTCCACCGATAGCTTCAACCGATAAGCCGCTTCTCCAATCCGCTCCAGAACCTCAAACGGCCCAAGGTACCTCGGGCTTAGCTTTTTCAAGCGCCGCACCCGCGAGACACCCTTGAACGGCTTGATCTTTAAGTACACCCAGTCGCCCACAGTGAACTCCACGTTCCTGTGCTTGACATTATAGTACTTCGCTTGCCGGTCCTGAGCGATAAGAAATCTCTCCCAAATGGTTTGCACCAACGAAGTAGCATCTTCCACTTCTTGACATTTGTATAACTTTGACTCACCCGTTTCCAACAAGGACAACGACGTGCGACATCTTCTACCATAAAGGGCCTCGAAGGGCTCCATTTGAATACTCGCCTGGTAGCTATTGTTGTACGCAAATTCCACCAAATAAAGATGGTCTTCCCATTGCTTTCCAAAGTCCAAGACACACATGCAGAGTATGTCTTCCATAGTTCTATTGACCATCTCGGTCTGCCCATCCGTCTGCGGATGGAAGGCTGTGCTAAAACTCAACTTTGTTCCCAACATTTGTTGCACAAGCCTCCAATCATTGGACGTGAACCGTCCATCTCAGTCACTCACGATGTTGCGGGGCACACCGTGGAGCAGTACTATGTTATCCACATATAACTTTACCAACTTTTCCACTGGATCATCCTTCCTATGCGGAATGAAATGTGACACCTTCGTTAGCCGATCTACGACCACACAGATGGCGTCGTTCTCCTTTTGCAACCTTGACAACCCGTGCACAAAGTCCATAGTGATGTCGTCGAATTTCCACTCCGGAATAGGCAAGGACTTCAGAAATCCTCCCGGCTTTTGGCACTCCGCCTTCACCAAGGCGCAAGTTTGGCACTTCGCCACGTAGAGCGCCACATCCTTCTTCAAACCCGGCCACCAAAATAGTTTCTTCACGTCGCGGTACATCTTTGTGCTCCCCGGATGAATCGAGTACTTGGTATGGTGTGCCTCGTACAACAAATCCACCCGCAAACTGCCCACGGTTGGGACGCAAAGACGACCGTCTTTCCAAAGCAATCCATCCACAACTTCATATTGGTAATTTGACCCATCCAGAGCCTCTATCATGAGTTGCTTCATGTGGCCATCCAAATCTAATGCCTGCCAAATCCGATCCTCCAGGTCATATTGAACTTCAGTCCAATTCAAGAGTGCTTCAGCACTTGACTGCTTATCTACACAAACAATCTCCAACGTCTCCAACTCCCTAACCAACCGCTCGTCATGGATCGACAGCCAATTGGCTTGAGATGGGGCCCAACGACTCAACGCGTCCGCAACCGCATTACCTTTACCAGGCACGTAGTGGATCTTGAATATATAGTCCCCCAGGAACTCCATCCATCTACGCTGCCGCATATTCAGATCTTTCTGATCAATCAAATACTTCATGCTCTTGTGATCGATGTAGATATCAATATTCACACCGTACAAATATTGCCTCCACAGCTTCAAGGCAAAAATCACGGCCGCTAACTCCAAGTCATGGACCGGATAGTTCCTCTCGTGCACCTTCAGCTGTCTCGAGCCATATGCTATAACGCTTCCATGTTGTAACAGCACACCCAAACCACTGCCCGAAGCATCGCTATAAATCTCATAACCTTCGGTCCCACTCGGCGAACTCAGCATAGGCGTCGTGGTCAACCGACATTTCAACTTCTCAAAAGCTCGCGCGCACTCCAGCATCCAAACGAACTTCTGTTCCTTCCTCGTAAAAGTAGTGAGAGGTAACGCTATCCGCGAGAAGTTCTCTACGAAGCGCCTATAATAGCCGGCAAGCCCTAGAAAGATCCGGACTTCCGCTACTGTAAAAAGCTCAGGCCACTCCCGTATCACAACAATCTTCGTCGGATCCACTACAATACCTTCCCCACTCACTATATGACTGAGGAACGCCACTGAGGACAACCAAAACTCGCACTTTGAGAACTTGGCGTACAATTGATTCCTCCTTAGCGTCTCCAAAACCAAATGAAGATGCCTGAAGTGATCTTCGTCACTATGCGAGTACACCAAAATATCATCGATTAAGACGATCACAAAATGGTCCAAGTACTCCCTGAAGGTCCTGTTCATCAAATCCATGAACACTGATGGCGCATTAGTCAGCCCAAACGGCATGACCGTAAACTCGTAATGCCCGTATCTCGTTCTGAACGCTGTCTTCGAGATATCACTCTCCCTTATTCGCAGCTGATAGTACCCGGACTTGAGGTCCAACTTTGAGTACACCGTCGACCCGACTAACTGATCAAATAGATCATCAATCCGGGGGATCGGGTACTTGTTCTTTTCCGTCAACTTGATGAGCTCCCGATAATCAATACATAGCCTCAAGCTTCTGTCCTTCTTCTTGACAAAGAGGACTGGCGCGCTCCAAGGCAAAGAACTTGGATACGTATACCCTTGCTCCAACAACTCTTACAGTTGAACCTTCAGCTCCTCCATTTCCTTAGGCACTAGCCGATATGGAGAGTGTGACACAGGCTTTGCACCTGGTACGAGCTCTATTGTAAAATCTATCTCCCGCTGCGGCGGGGCTCCAGGAAGATCGCTCGGGAACACATCAGGATACTCCGATACCACTGAAATACTATCCAACGCGGGCTTAGGCTTTGCAACCTCCACTAGTGTAAAGAACAGTTCTGCACTAGCACGAACCACCTTCACCACCTGAAGAGCAGACATCAACATCTTGCTCGACCAGTTCAAGCCCGTGAAAGTCGTCTCACGTCCTGCTCCCAGCTTGACTTCCTTGCTACCACAATCAATATAGGCTCGCTGCTCCGAGAGCCAGTCCATGCCAAATATAACGTCGAATTCCACTAGTGGCAAAAACGACGCTTGCAGATCGAACTCTTGATTCCCAATTCAAATCTTCACACCATAGATTCTATCCGCGCGCATCAAACACCCATTGGGCAACAACACATCCAACTTGTCCTTCACCATCGAAGAAGGTACTCTAATGCGCAATATGAATCTTCCGGACAAGGAGTGTGAAGCTCCCGTGTCAAAGAGTGCTCTTGCCGGATACTCACAAATCAAAAGAAATCCTAAACAAGCAGTGGTAAGGTAACAAGCACATAACAAGTATTTAAAAGATTAACTTGCTATAAATTTAAATTTTACCTGTCACCACATACGCCTGTTTGATGGCCTCCTGTTGGCCAAGATTATAAACCCTCGGTTGGGCCGGAGCATAATGGGACGCGGTTGACTCCACCGCCTTGCCCTTCTCTTCATAAGTTGCTCCCGGCTTCCTTTCGGACTTGGGACGTCCGCTCCAGCAATCGCGGGCAAAGTGCTCCGGCTTTCCACAAGTAAAACAAGCACCCAGGGTCTGACCCGTAGTCGCCCCAGAAGCACCAGAAGAAGGAGCTGGACCTGAAGTCCTAGACTTCTTAAAGAACCTTTGATAGCCGGACTTTGAAGTAGTCGACACTTTGAACCCAGACTTATTATCATCAATGCTCTTCTTCGCTTGAACATTCTTCATATCCTTCTCCAAGGACCGGGCCGTGTTGACCAAGGTCAAGAAACCCTGCATCATCGGCCCCGAGAGTAGTAGCCTCAAATCATCTCTCAACCCTTCGTAGAATCGATTCATCTTGCGCTCCTCATCTGCGATGGTGGAGCTAGCATACCGACTCAATCGAGTAAACTCGTGGAGATATTCATCCACGCTACTCTCTCCTTGAACCAACTTCGGAAACTCGTTCTCCAACGCTATCCTCTGCGCTGAAGGGAGGTACCTAGCCAAGAACAGTCTCGAGAACTCCTCCATCGAGACATCTGTAAGTTTCCTACCTCTCAATAGATGCAACTCCAATCCTTCCCACCACAATCTCGCTTCACCGTCCAGAAGGAACGTAGCAATGGTGGTCATTTGTCATTCTTCTATCTTTGTTGCTGTCAAGACTCTCTTCACCCTGGAGAGCCAATCTTCAGCTTGAGATGGGGTTCCCAACCCCGAGAATACCGGCGGATTAAAGCTCATGACATGTTTGAGCTATCTCTCGGTTGCCCTCCTTGGCACCAACGACTCCACTACTACCTGCTCCACTCTCCTCGGCTCAACCTCTGGAAGAGGTACCTGCTCCATCGCAGGAGCGGGCTGCTACATTTGCCTTGCAGGATGCGCATTGATCATGGCAAACACTGCTTCGGTAACCAATCGTATGGTCTCAGCCGATGGAGGTGTTGCAGTAGCATCATTTGGTGTACTGCTAGCCTCAGAAACTCGACGTTCCGACGGCCCAGCACCGCTTCTGGTCACCTATAGTGGTACAAAACACCGTTAAGCGACCAAACAAAATTACAAACCGCAATTATAGGAACACGCAGGTTCCCCAAACACATGTATTTTCATTGCTAAGTGGACATTCATGGGTTCTTTTATTGTTATAACGATGACGCACACACATGTGCTCACCACCCCTTAAAAAGAATTCGCCCACGAATTCATTTTAAGCCTAACCGAAACCAGTAGTATGATACCAAATTGTAACACCCCCATCCGTTGCATAGCATATAGCAGTAGGTCCGGTCGGGGCCCGACGCCATATACCACAGACAGACCGGGTGGTTACTCAATGGAAACCATCCAACCAATCCAACGTCCTACACAGAGCATTCTAGCGGAAGCAGTTTTATAAGTTGCAATTAAAAGAACCCAGCAAAAAGCATGAATGTCCACTAGACAAGCCAAAAAGGAATGAAGTACATACACAAGTACTGGCCTTAAGGCCTTACAAATGGTTTACTCTTATTACATGTTTTCCATACCACGGCACGTAGGCCGGTCATACATGAACAAAAGCAAGTAAACACTCCAATTAGGCCTTCGAGGGCCGGCTTCGCAATTTGGGCTTTAGCACGTTATTGACCGCTTGGTCCAGCAGCACCTGAAAGCAACAAACCACCGCACGGTGGTAAATAAAAGCAACGGTCAGCAATTCTGACCAAATTATAACGATCCCGCCCCCAATTCGGGGCAGTGATGCTCCTTCCCTGCACTTATTAGCATAACCAAGCAGTGTATAAATATACATTTCAACACAGGCGTAGGCTCACATGGCCACACACCCTGTGCACTCAGGGCACATTCTCGGTGAACACGGTCAAAGCCCGCCGACTCACCACCGTCCCCAGGACGGCCAAACAATGAGCAATTTGTCTTCTCGGCATGGGTCGCGGTAATTTAAACCATAGACTGCCGAAGACCCTCATCTATGCCAACGGCTCTAATCCGAACGACATAGAACAGGTACGGTTCCATCTAACCCGTGCTCACATCGCAACGTTAATTTAAAACATATGCGCAGGTCAAACTTCTCCCGAGTCCTGTTTTCGTCACACACTTCACATAACCCGGTTATGTTCAAGTTGGCTCCCAGGCCACCAAGTTGGCAAGATCACGCATCCGCCCAATTTTTCGGGTGCACCTTAGGGTTAATCCCCAAGGCTCCCTGTTGCAATCTACCACGTAGAAAACCCGAAAAACAAACATTTGCACGGAGTCTTCTCCAGTATTTGTGCAATGCAACATCACCGATCCAGACCAACATGTCCGGATAGGCTTCACACATCATGCCTATGTCTGTTCTCGATTACGGACTCTACACAACGGGGACTTCACATATCTACCCGAAGGAACGCCTCCAACTCACCACAAACTCGCGAGAGCGGGTTTCCTATGCAAAGAAGGAGAGCTTCACATGCTCAAGTAGAGAATCGTTACCCTAGCGTTCTTCCTTGGCGCCATGGAAATGTAAGCGGATGAAAAGCACCGCAATCTACTTGCCTTCGTAGATCCGAAGTCGGCTCGTGATTTGGAGCTCTAAAACTCCTCCAAAGACTGGATATAGACTTCTTCTTCCTCCTTTGCTCTCCCCTCTCTCTAAGATTTAGACAGAGAACACGACAGGAAAAATAAGGGTTTTGAAACCCTTCTCTCGGGTATAACTTCTTCGTAATAACCACAGCCGTCAGATCCCACAAAAAGGGATGCACAGACATGATCTAGGTCTGACCTGGACAAATGGGGTTAAACACTGCATGCTTCACCAATCCGGAGCAAGACACGTCCGCAGCCAATTATATTGTGTCAGGACATTTAGTCAACTCCCGCCAAAACCCCAGCGTCAACACTCCGCGTCGACAGAATCAAACACGCCACAATCCGCCCCGCGCTCGATGATCGTCGAACCAAGATCATCGACCGCTGCCAGATCGTCGAATGGAGATCTCTAGCCCGATCGTCGAACGCAAAACTCTGGCCAAATCGTCGAACGCACGGCCCGATCGTCGAACCCACGACCCGATCGTCGAACCCAGAAAACTGCCCGATCGACGAACATGCGGCCCCATCGTCAAACCCACAGCCCGATCGTTGAACCCAGAAAGCTGGTCCGATCGTCGAACACAGATAGTTGGCCCGATCGTCGAACACAGATAGCTGGCCCGATCGTCTACCACAGCATTTTGACCAGATCGTCGACCGCTGCTCGACGATCGTCGAACCCAGATTTCTGCCTGATCGTTTTGGCAGATCTTTGAACTACCCCGACACGCCCTGGGACACGCCTGTGTCCCAGGCCGTGTACCCCTGCCAAATTCCAAATTTGGTACAGATTCGTCACCCGTCGCTCTTTTGAGTTTTGGGGCGTTACAACTGTTGAATGTGAAGAAGCTTTCCAATGGCTAAAGAGGCAGCTCTCCCTTGCTCCTCTACTTCAAAGCCCGAAGGAGGGGGAGGATCTGACCTTGTATCTCGGAGTGGGAGCAGAGGCAGTGAGCTCTGTCCTAGTTAGGGAGGAGGGGAGGAAGTAGTTGCCAATCTATTACGTCAGCAGGATCCTAAAAAAGGCGGAGCTTCGCTACCCTATCCTAGAAAAGCTGGCATACGCCTTGATCATTTCGGATAGGAAGCTCCGGCCATATTTCCAAGCACACTCGATCAAGGTGGTGACAGAGCATCCCCTCCATAAGATTTTTAAATGAGTGGAGCACTCGCGTAAACTAGCCAAGTGGTCTATCGAGTTGAGCAAATTTGATATCATGTTCGTACCAAGGCTCTCCATCATGGCGCGGGGGGTGACCGACTTCTTGGAATACTACATTGTGGAGGTAGGGGCCGAAGAGTCGGGGCCGCAGGATGCATGGAAGATGATGGTGGATGGGGCCTCGGGAAAGCACTCCCTCAGAGCAGGGGTGGTGTTGACAAGTCCGCAGGGGGTCACTATAGGGCAGACGGTGGTCTTGCACTTTCCTGCAACTAACAACCAAGCAGAGAACGAGGCCGTGATAGCCTGCCTTCGTTTGGCAAGGGAGCTTGAGATCCAGGATGTGGAGGCTTTCACGGACTCGCTGGTGGTGGCATCACAAATTTGAGGAGAGTTCGAAGCTCGGGAACCCACCCTAATGAAGTACTTGTCCCAGGTGAGGGCGATCATCGGGGGGTTCCAGACTTTCTCCATCCAACACGTTCCAAGAGAAGAGAGTGCAGTAGCCGATTGACATGCTAAATTTGGACCTCGGGGAGGAGGATCCTTGACGGATATGTTCCATCCAGCGATCGAGGAAGGGGAGCTCATGGAAGTCGATCAGAGACCCTCATGGGTGGATCCCTTCGTAACCTTCTTCGTCACAGGCAACCTCCCTGAGGGGATCAAGGAGGCAAAGAACTTTCGGCATAAGGCGACCCATTATCTCATGCTTGAAGGGAGTCTACATCAGAAAATGCTTTCGGGTCTTCTGGCACGATGCGTAATGGAAGGGGAGACCCGACAGATTCTGGAGGAGGTGCACTCCGGGGAATGTGGAAGCCATTCCGGAGGTAGGATGTTGGAAGCAAGGGTGGTCAGGCAGGGGTACTTCTGGCCCACCCTAAGGAAGGATGTTGCGGAGTTTGCAAGGAGGTGCCAAAAGTGCCAGCTCTACTCCCCCCTCCAGCTCCTGGCAGCTCAAAGGATTTGAAGCATCACGACACCGTGGTCGTTCGCTATCTGGGGGAAGGATTTGGTTGTGTCTTTCCCTCCAGCTAGTGGGAAAGTAGATTTCTCCTGGTTATGATCGACTACTTCTCAAAGTGGCTGGAGGTTAAGGCGCTGGCCAAAGTCACCTCCCAAGTCATCAAGAATTTCGTTTGGGGAGAGATCATCTGCAGGTACGGGCTGCCACAGGCCATTGTCACGGAGAATGGTCCTCAATTTGCAAGCGAGGAGTTTATAAGTTTCTGCACCCAGCTGGGCATCGACCTCAGGTTTGCCTCCGTCCACCACCATAGGAGCAATGACCAGGTGGAGGCGGATAACAAAATTATCATGAACCTGCTCAAGAAGAAGGTGGAGAACTTGAGGGGGAGCTGGGTGGAGTAGCTCCCCTCAGTTTTGTGGGCCTTGCGGACAACCCCGAACACGACCACCGGTGAGACCCCCTTCAAACTTTCCCATGGGTGTGAGGCGGTCCTGCTTGTGGAATTTGAGGTCCAATCCCCACAAGTTGTGGCTGTAGGTGATGGAGACGAAGCTTGGAGGCTAGAGAATGAAGGAGTCTTACGCCTCTCACTTGACATGGTGGAAGAGCTGCGTGATGTAGCAACTATCAGGCAGGAAGAGGTCAAGCAACGGATGGCAAGATACTTCGACAAGCACATCAGGGTCAAACAATTTGAAGAAGGAGATCTGGTGCTAAAGAAAGTTGATGCTGCGGGGAGGTATGCTCCCGTGGGCAAGCTCAACCCAAATTGGGAAGGACCTTATATTGTTGAGAAGGTCCTGAGAACAGGAGGCTACCACCTCTAGGATGTGGAGGGTAGGACCATGAGCCACACCTGGAGTGGCGATGACTTGAAGCGCTTCTACCCATGAGAAGGGAGGGCAAAAATTGCATATTCAAATCAAGTTCATTGTAATAAATTTCTCAAATTATTTCTTGTCTTTATCTATCATGAAGTTCTAACGACAGGAAGATGATCGCTTCTGCATTACCCCGAGCATGACTCGGCCCCAGGTAGACCCGCTGCGCAGGCTCTCATTAGCTGGCTGGTCCGAAGGCTCGCCTGTGGGGGAGAGGTCTTGGTCCTTGGTTCTGCACTACCCTGAGCGCGGCTCGGCCCTAGGTAGACCCGCTGCGCAGGCTCTCATTAGCCGGTAGGTCTGAAGGCTTGCCTATGGGGGAGAGGTCTTGGTCCTTGGTTCTACACTACCCCGAGCGCGGCTCGGCCCCAGGTAGACCCGCTGCACAGGCTCTCATTAGCTGGCAGGTACGAAGGCTCGCCTGTGGGGGAGAGGTCTTGGTCCTTGGTTCTGCACTACCCCGAGCGCGGCTCGGCCCCAAGTAGACCGGCTGTGCAGGCTCTCATTAGCTGGCAGGTCCGAAGGCTCGCCTGTGAGGGAAAGGTCTTGGTCCTTGGTTCTGCACTACCCCGAGCGTGGCTCGGCCCCAGGTAGACCCACTTCGCAGGCTCTCATTAGTTGGCAGGTCTGAAGGCTCGCCTGTGGGTAGAGGTCTGGTTCTTGGTTCTTGGTTCTGCACTACCCCGAACGCGGCTCAGTCCCAGGTAGACCCACTACGCAAGCTCTCAATAACAGGCAGGTCTGAAGGCTCATCTGTGGGGGAGAGGTATGGTTCTTGGTCCTTGGTTCTGCACTACCCCGAGCACGGCTCGGCCCTAGGTAGACCCGCTGCGGAGGCTCTTATTAGCTGGCAGGTCTGAAGGCTCGCCTGTTGTGGAGAGGTCTTGGTACTTGGTTCTGCACTACCCCGAGCGCGACTTGGCCCCAGGTAGACCCGCTGTGCATGCTCTCATTAGCTGGCAGGTCCGATGTCTCGCCTGTGGGGGAGATGTCTGGTTCTTGGTCCTTGGTTCTGCACTACCCCGAGCGCGGCTCGGCCCCAGGTAGACCCGCTACACAGGCTCTCATTAGATGGCAGGTCTGAAGGCTCGCCTGTGGGGGAGAGGTCTTGGTCCTTGGTTTTGCACTACCCCGAGCGCGGCTCTGCCCCTGGTAGACCCTCTGCGCAGGCTCTCATTAGCTGGCAGGTCCGAAGGCTCACCTTTGGGGGAGAGGTCTTGGTCCTTGGTTTTACACTACCCAGAGCGCGGCTCGGCCCCAGGTAGACCCGCTGCGCAGGCTCTCAATAGCTGGCAGGTCTGAAGGCTCACCTATAGGGGAGAGGTCTTGGTCCTTGGTTCTATAATACACCGAGCGCGTCTCGGCCCCAGGTAGACCCGCTGTGCATGCTCTTATTAGCTGGCAGGTCCGAAGGCTCGCCTGTGGGGGAGAGGTCTGGTTCTTGAAGTCTTGGTTCTTGACTCTTGGGGATAGTTCTAAGTTTCAGGGAATTCTACACCACTTCAAGCCCGGCTCGGTCCCTGGTGGACCCGTTGCTCAAGCTCTCGTCAGGCTAGCAGGCCAGTGAACTCACTCAATGGCAGAAGGGTTGGAAAATCCTTTCAAAACAATATCCCAAGCTTAACCTTATGAAATGAAAAATAAACTAAGGCAAAAGATTGGAGCAGTGCTAGTGGAGGCACTCGCAGCTGGCGGTCACGAGGATGGTCTCGATTAAGCGAGTGGTCACTCGCGTGAGATGAAAGGCTCACTCTAATAATCGAAGGGCAGGTTGCATCACCAAGATCCACTCGCGCAGGGAATACCTAAAGGCAAGGCGAGAAGATTATACCAGTCAGATCTCATGCGCGAAGGTAAAGGAAGTGACGACTCGCTACTTGGGCCAACTCTCCGGCAAGACCGCGAGACAAGAAGTAGCATCGTCTCTTGTGCGTAAGAGCATCGGAGGTTCGTCTCGCAGTCAGCAAAGTAAAGCAAAGTGTAGGTAGTAAAGGCAATAAGGCAAGACGGGTGGATAACACCATCTCGCAGGCCTAAGAAAACTAGTGATTCATTTCGCGTAATAAAGAGCAAAACAACAAATAAACATGTACATTTGATCGTCATTATGCATCACAAAATAGGGCTCAAAAAAGATGGTTTTAAGTTTTACAGCCACAGCAAAAAGAGGAGGAGAGAGGGATTCTAGATCTTGGAGTTGGCATGTCATTCCTCCTCGCCGGAAGCAGAATCCTCGCTCTACTCGTAGTAGAGCTAGGGGACCAGGTCGCGAATGGTCACCGTTTCTAAATCGTCCTTCACAACCCCTAGGTCCTTCATCATCTTCAAGACCAGCTCTGCCTCCCTGATGCCGGCATCTCGGCATTGCTCCTCAACCTCGTCAAAAGAGTAGTGCGGAGGAGGTGTCTGGAAGGGCTCGCGGCGAGACATTGAAGCGGCATCGGCCTGAAGGCGAGTATTCTGGGCTTTCAAGCCCTTGACCTCCTCCTCCAGGGCCACTACTCGCGAGTGCAGCTGCTCCGCCATCTCGGCATCCTGCGAGGCGCCCAGCCATTAGTAAATAGTTAAAAGCTTTTTGAAGGAAAAGAGTAAGGATAAGGCTTTACCACGCCACCTTGGGCTTTTGCAAGGAGGGTCTCGACATCAAACAACCTCTTTGCGAGGTCTTCAGATCTCTCTCTCTGCCGCCAGGTTTGTCTCACTCTCCGACCATCTTTTGTTGATATATATCAAACAGCGCGCAGCGCGGTGCGAGAACTCCAGGGCGCGCATCTGGGCGTGGGAGGACTTCATGATGATATCTCGCGTAGACTCGCTCTCAGGAGAGACTGCATCAATACCACCATAAAGGTCATACCCCACGGCAAAAGCATGACTGGTGGGCTCCTCCTGCTCCTTCCAAGGGGGAAGGAGGGTGGAGATGGAGACGCAGTTGACGTCCCGCCCCCACAGCAGAACAGGTTCGCCCGCAGCGTCTTGGACCATGGGGCCCAAGTTGAAGTTCATGTGGGAGGAGGGGGCAGGACGATTGGAAGAGGTGCCTTCGCGAGAGGTGGTAGCGGTTGGTTGATGGGAGGCAGCAGCAGGCTGATTGGAAAGTGCCGTCTCGCGAGTAGGCGAGACGGCATGTTGAGGAGGCGAGCGGGGCGATTGAGACCCCAAAGAGATAGGGCTCAAGGACCTATCCTTTTCCTTCGGGGTCATCTTCTTCTTCCCCTTGGAGACCACCACAGCCTTCTTCATTCTCTTTGGAGGGCTGGAGCGAGAGAGCACCATGTCGCCTGGAGGCCTCTTGAGAGGGGCAGGAGTCAGGGACTCTCTCGTCGCCTCAGCTGCCATGCTGGCGAGACCAAGGCCCTTCGAGGGGTGGATGTTGCTTTTATATGGAGTGAAAGTGCAAGTTAGATCTGATATACTCTAGAGGGGGGGGGGTGAATAGAGTATGATGCTTGCTAAAAACTTTTTACAACAGTTGTTGTATTGCTAAGTGAACAGGGAAGCAAATAACATAAAGTAAATCTAAACACAGAACAATCACAGGTCAATCACAAAACAATCACAAACCACAGCCAGAAACAAAAGAAAGACAAGCAACCAGAAGACACAAGGAGCTATAGTGGTTCCCCAACCAATCTGGGTACATCCACTCTTCTACCGCCCTAGGTAGGAATCCACTACAGGATGAGTTGATCAGGTGTCCTGGGCACCAATGTGCTTTTGATAAGGTGCTCAAAAACCAAACCAGTTTTTTTGATCAGGTGTCTTGCCACCACTGAGTTTTGATAAGGTCTCAGAAACCAATCACAAAATTTTGAAGGGAGTTTGAAAAACCCTTTACAACAGAGAGAGAGAGAGAGAGAGAGAGAGAGGAAAGGGATGAGATGATCTTCTCTGTCAACAGTCAGAGAGAAGATAGTGGATGTTGTCAATGCTCCCCCTGAGATTTTGAGTTGTTCAGGAAGTGAAGATTTGTATTAGGGTGATAGGCCTTCAGATGATTTGATCTCCAGCAAAAGATGATTTCAGCAACAACTAAAATGTGAGGTGTCTGGAGTCTTGAATGATGATGGCCTTTGAACACTTGAATCAAGAGAGATCTGAAAATTTCAGTTAGTTGATCTCCTTTTGTGATGTGTGTTCTTGTATGAATTTTTGAGACTGAGAATGTCTGCAACTCTCTTTTTTTCTCTTGTATAATTGTTGTTGTAAGAGTTGTAATTATTGTTGTTGCAGAGAATTATTGTTGTAGAAGTTGTTGTTGTTGCAGAATATGTGTGTCTCACTCTAAGAAGAGAATGAAAAACTGATCTTTTATTCCTTAAATCTAAATAGAATATTTCTCTGTCCAAGATAGCCATTAGCCTGTCATAAATGACTTTCTTAACTACATTTTGTGTTCTGGAGGAAAGTCCAATAAAACATTCCTTGAAAATTCCTTGAAACTTGCTCCAGATTAATTAAAAACGGCTACAGGATCTCTAACATAAGTGCTGAGAATAATTCCACAACTGTCCGAATTTGAATCTTGAAAAACGTCTAGCTCCTCAGAAAAACGTTGAACTGAGCTCCACTATCGTTGAACTGAGCTCAGAGACTGAACTTAGATAGAAACAGAGATCGTCGATCTGAGCTCAACTATCGTCGAACTGAGCTCAGAGATAGAGAATCAAACTGGAGTCAAGAACGTCGATCTGAGCTCGAAGATCATCGAATGGAGTTCGACGACTCGTTGAAGTTGAGCTCAGAGATCGTTGAATGGAGTTCGACGATTTGTCGAAGTGAGCTCAACGATCGTCGAATGGAGTTCGACGATTCGTCGTACTGAGCTCGACGAAATGACTTAGTCTCCTGAACTGAAATCTCTGGTCTTGAGGGCAGCTTCCAAACCTAAATACTAACCCTTAGACTCAATTCTAATTGACCTTTAGATCTATACAATGAGGTCAAGACAGGTTTCCTAAGAGACATAGTGATCATTGTCCAAATCAGAAATAGGGTGTTCCAACAATCTCCCCCTATTTGGGTTAGGATTACTATTTACAGACATTGGAAAAATAAAAACATACAAAGCAGAAATATAACAAACAAGACATAGCAGAAACATAAACATTATCTCAGATAGTTCACAAAATAAAATATACTGTCACCTTACAGAGTCATTCTTTTTCTTTGCTCTTTATAAGTACTATTTCTCTGTTGGGATTGAGAGCTTCTTTCGTAGATCTTCTATCATCAGCTGCACCTAGAGATGTTTGTTGCTTTGGCCTCGGCATTACAGCTTCTGGATGCAGCTTCATGTAGCTTTCTGAATCAAAGAATTTACTGGATGAGTATCTTTCAAGTTCCTTCTTTCTTTGATCTGATAAGGTAGTGATACTGAAAGTATCTTTTCCTTGTTCTCTGGCTTTCTTGATTTGATCTAAAGCATCCAATTCTTTCATCCTAGCTGTCCATGAAGTAGGATTGTTTTCTGGATCCTCAAATGGAACTGGATGCTCATATCTATTTGAAGGATTATCTGGAGGAGCTCTGGAAGAGACTAAATCTTTCAGCTTATAAGGAAAGGGACCAGAAGTAGTATCAGTGGAACCTTGTCCTTCCCTTTGGTAAGGATGTTGCCTGGAATATCCTTTAGAATAAACTTGGAATTATCTTTGATTTCCTCTGTAATTTCCTCTTCTTGACTGGTAGCCTCTAGATTGACTTCCTCTGTATTGGGATCTTCCTTGAGGTTGATAAGAGGTTTGGCTTCTGGCAGAAGGTTGAAATGCAGAACTTCCACTTGCACCTTCATCAGGTGAAGGAGGAGGAGGAGGAGGATTGAACTGGGATGATCCTTTATCATATTTTCTCTTCTTCTTCATAGCCTTCAATTGATTTTTTGGAGTATTGCATCCAATGTTCTGTGATAGGGTAATTATGCAGTATGTAGTATGGAATGTCATTTGTGTCTTTCACTTTTGCTGGAGGAACTCTCTTTATAGCTTTGCTTCTGGCTTTTCTTTTCCTTGCAATTGTTGTAGAGGAATCATCTGAATCAGTCCTAAACTGATCACTATCTGAGCTTTGATTATCATATAATGCATCAATCCTTTTGAGATAATCTATCTGTTGTTGAGATTGAGCAGAAGTAACAGCAGAGATAGCAACAGTAGTAGCAGCAGCAATAGTAGGAAGAGGGGTGGAAGCAATACTGGCAGAAGGAGTTACATCAGCAGATTCAGATACAAAACTTTTAGAAACAGAAGGTACAGCAGCAGTAGTATCAGATGAAACTGGAAAAACAACTGCATAAGGAGTAACAGCAGCAGTAATAGCAGGCTCAAAATCAAATGCCTTTGTCATATGCATATCCTCAGAAATAGCAGTAACAGAACTAACAGAAATATCAACATTAGCAGTAGGAGCAGCATCAGTAAGAGCAACAGAAACAGAAGGAGCAGCAGTATATAGGGAATTTACAAAAGAATTTATTAAAGTGGTGTCACAGCTTGAAATACGCACAATGGCCTTAAAGAGATCTTCAGATTGCTGGACTATAGTGTGCTGGACTGGAAGACAGTTGAAATAAGCAGAATTAAAAACTGATAACAGTGACTTGAGGTCCACTGTGATAACTACAACTGGAGGTACTGGAGCTTGAGCTTGGACTGAAGTAACAACAGCAGCAGGCAATCTTTCAACTTCATGAGGCATCTCCCCCTGCCTAGATTCAGTGGCAACTGGATCAAGACACCCATAAGAAGGGATTGCCTAAGGAGGAAGAATGGAAGAAAGCCTGGTAGACAGTTCTTGAACTGTTTTTATAAGTGGAGCCAAAGAGGTCTCCATCAAGAGTGATAGCCTTGGAGCTATCAGCTCATAGAGCCTGTCTGCAAGAGCTGGAAGATCTACATGCTCAAGAGAGACTTGAGTAGAGGTAGGAATTGAAGGTGGGGCAGCAGGAGATGTTGGTGGAGAACTTGTGGATGGTGGAAATGAAGATTGAGAGATGGGAATTGTGGAAATGGAAGATAGTGGAATGGAAATAGATGGTGTGAAGGATGGTTGTGCAATTATGTCTTGAAGTAGTTGTTGGTATGAGGTAGATGAAGATGGTGGCTCAGTAGGGGATGAGGGAGAATCATCCATATAGGAATCATCTATGAGGTTGAAAGATGGAATGTGAGAGGATGAATCAATATCTAGGTGTAGGTATTGATGTAGAGGATGGAAGAGTTCTTCTGTGAGTTATGGAGTTGGAGAAGGAATGGAAGTTGGATATGGGGTGGAAATAGTGATGGTGGAGGTGACTGTTATAGATGAAACAAGAAGTGGAGGAGGAGGAGAAGAAACATGCAAGTCTTCTGCAGGGGCAGAAACTTGATGGGAAGAGACTAAAACAGTCCTTGTGCCTGAAGTAGAAATGCCAGAAGGCCTACTGGGCTTCACAATTTGTCTGTCCCATTTTCCAAATAGGGCACAGGTGAGCCTCTTAGAGGCATTGATGTGCATCCCACTGGAAACTAGCAGTGCAGGGCATCTGTTCTGAAGAAACAACCCTAATATCCTTCCAAAATTAACAAAATTCTTGTTAATCTTCTTCTTAATCAAGTCAAAGAAAATTTCTCCCCAGTTCAGTTTTTTCTTGTCCACTAGGGCACCCATCAAGCAGAGTTGATACCTAGAGATGGTATCATGGGCTGAGTGTTTGGCCAACAATACCTTCCCAACAACATCAGCTAGAAATCTGTACTCAACAGACAGATTTCTCTTCAGCAATTTGCTAGGGTTTGCATCTGAATGTCCCATTCTTTCAAGCAAATTGGAAAACTCTTCTCCAGAAAGTTCAACAGAGTCTTCTCCAGATTTCAATTCAAAAACCTCTATCAAGGCAGCAGGTGTTAGGGATACCTGGGTTCCTGAGATTGTTCCAACCACTGTATTTTGATCCTGATTGTGGGCAGTATACACCCATTCCTTGATCTCATCTGCAGCAAATTTAATCCTTGTAGTCATTATGGTAACTAGCTGTTGTTCCTTGAAAAGTTCCAGAATATCTTTTAAAATTTGATCGTTGTTATTGAAAGAGTCCATGTCGATATCAAAACCTGGATCAAATTTCATTGCGTCTGGGATTGCAACTGAGACTGCCATTGATTCCTGCAAAAACTAACAAACAAATGACCAAGGGTAGAGAAGTTTGGAGGGAAAGAGAAAATTTGCAGAATGTATGAAGGCGCAAAGGGAGAATGACGACCGAAAAATGAGTTTTATATTAGGGTTCGAGGCAGAAAAGGAAAGATTGTTGAACTCTGTTCGACGATCTGGGCTTCTAAAGGAAACTGAAAGGTCATCAACATCGTCGATCTCCGTTCGGCGATATTGGAGAGCGTCGAGCTGCGTTCGACGATAGTTCAAAAAATAAAATCGTCGAGCTCCGCACGATGATCGCTTACCTGAAGAAAGATAGTTTAGCACTATCTGAGAAGCGCTGAACTCTAGTCGACGATTTCGGAAGTCGTCGATCTCCGTTCGACGATCGGGGGGAAAATCGTCGAGCGCAGTTCAGAGGCCAGAAACACTCTTATACACTAGAAAAATTAAGATGTTTGTCTAGTCTTGGTCAATTTTAGAGTTTTAAAATCTTGGATCTTATTTTACACTTCCTCCATCTAACATTCCTAACTGATTCAGAAAGAATGTATGTTTCTTTTCATCTAAGGGTTTGGTGAAAATATCTCCCCTTTGCAAATCAGTTGGGATATATTGAAGTTCAATTTTATTTTTCTCAACATTATCCCTTAGAAAGTGATGCCTAATTTCTATGTGTTTTGTCCTACTATGGAGGACTGGAGTTTGTGCTATAGAAATAACACTGGTATTATCACAAAATATTTTTGACTTCTCTAAGTTGTAGCCATAGTTTAGGAGTTGGTTTTGAATACACAATATTTGTGAACAACAACTACCTGCAGCCATATATTCAGTTTCAGCAGTTGAAGTTGACACAGATGTTTGTTTCTTGCAAAACCAGGAGACAAGTCTGTCACCAAGAAACTGACAAGTTCCACTGGTGCTTTTCCTGTCTATTCTGCATCCAGCATAATCAGCATCAGAAAATCCAGTTAAGTCAAATGCTGAATCTTTTGGATACCAGAGACCTAGATTTGAACAACTTTTTACATACCTGAGAATCCTTTTTACTAAGGTTAGGTGTGACTCTTTAGAGCTTACTTGGAATCTAGCACATATGCATGTAGCAAACATTATATCATGTCTACTAACTGTAAGGTATAATAAAGAGCAATCACTGCTCTATATGTTGTCTGATCAACAGGTTTCCCATGCTCATCAACATCTAATATAGCATTAGTAGGCATAGGTGTTTTCATACATGATGCTTCAGACATACAAAATTTCTTAACCAATTCTTTTGCATACTTGGTTTGAGAAATAAATATGCCTTCATCATGTTGTTTGATTTGCAATCCTAGAAAGAAGGATAGCTCACCCATGCTACTCATTTCAAATTTAGAATGCATTAGGTTGGAGAACCTTCTGCACAAATTTGAATCAGTAGAGCCAAATATAATATCATCTACATAGATTTGTACTAGTATGGTATGAAACTTATGGGTTCTAATAAAAAGAGTTTGGTCTACTCTACCCCTTATAAACTCATTTTTCAGAAGAAAGCATGCTAGGGTCTCATACCATGCTCTAGGAGCTTGCTTTAGACCATATAATGCTTTATGCAATTTGAAAACATAATCGGGATGAGTTGAAGAGATAAAACCTGGGGGTTGTCTGACATAGACTTCTTCTTTGATATCTCCATTGAGAAAAGCACTCTTTACATCCATTTGGTATACTTTGAATCCTGTGTGTGCTGCATAAGCTAAGAAGATTCTTATGGCCTCTAACCTTGTAACTGGTGCAAAAGACTGGTCATAATCTATCCCTTCTTCTTGAGAGTACCCTTGAGCAACTAGCCTTGCCTTGTTCCTTACAATGACTCCTTGGTCATCCAACTTACTTCTGAACACCCACTTTGTTCCAACAATAGAGTGATCCTTAGGTCTTGGTACTAGTTCCCAAACTTTGTTCCTTTCAAATTGATGCAACTCTTCTTGCATTGCAATGATCCAGTGTGGATCTTGCTCTGCATATTGAATGGATTGAGGTTCAATTTGAGAAAGGAAGAAAGTGTGCATCAGGTTTTGGTTGACCTAATTTCTGGTTTGCACACCAGCTGAGATGTCTCCAATCACTTGGGAGATTGGATGGTCTCTTGATGTTACTAAATCAACAGGGGATGTTGATTGTTCACCAACCTGTGTTGTTGTTTCCTCTTTTGGTACAACAACTGGCTCTTCAAGAAGTTTCTCTTCAATATGTTGAATGTCTTCTTCATCTTCACTGCTTTCCTCTTTTTGAATGATTTGTAACAAGTCCAAGTCTTCAGCAAGAGAGTGTACCTGCAAAGGTTCTATGGTAGAAGTATTCTTCTCCTTGAAAGACATGTTAGATTCATCAAAAGATATATGAACAGATTCTTCAATTTTGAGAGTTGATTTATTATATACCCTATAAGCCTTACTGATCATGGAGTATCCCAGAAACACTCCTTCATCAGATTTAGCTTGAAATTTTGCTAAGTATTTCTTGTCATTATTTTGAATGTAACAGATACAACCAAAAATTCTAAAATAGTCTACTTTAGGTTTCTTCCCTTTGAGTAATTCATAGGGAGTCTTGCCCTTCAGTTTATGTATTAAACTTCTATTCAACACATAGTTGGAGGTGTTCACTGCCTCTGCCCAAAAGGATAGAGGAAGGTGAGCATCTGACAACAATGTAGTGGCAGATTTAATAAGGGTTCTATTTTTCCTTTCAGCTACCCCATTTTGTTGAGGAGTTCTAGGAGCTGAGAAAGTGTGCCTGATCCCTTCACTCTGACAGAACTCTTGCATAAGAAGAGAATCAAACTCTGTCCCATGATCACTTTTGATCAGGGCAATGTGAGTATTGAACTCACTCTGTATGCATTTGAGAAACTCTGTCAAACACTTAAAGTTATCAGACTTCTTCCTCAGAAAGAACACCCATGTGAATCTAGAGAAGTCATCTACAACCACTAAAGTGTAAGATTTCCCTCCTAAGCTTTATACTGTAATGGGTCCAAAAATATCCATGTGTAACAGATACAAAATCCTAGGTGAATAACTCTTATTAAGTGACTTGAAACTATTTTTGGTTTGCTTGCCTAATTGACAAGCCCTGCAGAGTCCTTCCTTCTTGTACGGGCTAGAAGGTAGTCCTCTAACAAGGTTGTCCTTGGATAGCCTAGCAATGGTTTTAAGGTTTATATGTCCTAATCTCTTATGTCATAACTCATTAGGTCTACAAAAAGAATTAAACAAACAAATATCTACTTCTGTTGAAAGAAAGTCTACTAAATAGATGTTACCTTTCCTTTTACCTGTCAACACAGTTGTGTTGTCCTCTGATTTGATCTTGCATAAGGATTTCCTGAAAGTCACTTGGTAGCTTTCATCATATAGCTGACTGATGCTGATCAAGTTGTGCTTCAGTCCTTCCACATAGGCTACTTTCTTGAATGTGACTGTGCCAATTTGGACTGCACCATATCCTTTTGTCAGTCCAAAGTTTGAATCACCAAATATTACTTTGGGTCCAAGCTTGGATTTGAAGGATGTGAAATTGTCCTTGCTTCCTGTCATGTGCTTGGAGCACCCACTATCCAAATACCATTGCTGGTTTGATGTTGGATAGGTCTTCACCTGCACATAAAACAATTTACTTGTTTTTGACCCAGTTTACCTTGGGCCTAGGTTGATAACCTTTAAATTCAGAAATAAATGACATCCCTGGTTGACTCTTATAACCTTCAGGATGATATCTCCTTGGAGGTATTATCCATTCAGTATAAGGGTTAAATCTTTGGGATGAAGGACCCCTAGGTTTGGATTTTGATTTACCTTTGAATAAGTTTTCAAGGCTCTGATCTCTGCTCGACGATCGCTGAGCTGAGTTCGACGATCTTGGGTCAGATCATCAAGCTCCGTTCGACGATCGACTGTGGCAGAGTTCAGGGTTTAGAGATCGTCGACCTGAGTTCGATGATTTTGCCTGAGATCGTTGATCTCCGTTCGGCGATCGTCTAGCTCCGTTCAATGATTTCTGTTGAACTCTTGTTTTCTTAGGTAAGTCAGAATTTTTCCTATCTACCTCTACAACTCCCTAACCTTTATCAGAGATAAACTTGATTGGGGTTGTTAATACTATAGGTTGGCTAGATGAAGCACCCAAGCCCAGTGTACTGTTGAATCTTGAGTTCACTGTGCTTGTGATGTCCATTAGCTTGATACTTCTCCCATTAAGGGATTCTTCAAGCTTTTTAGCCTCTGATAGTTCACTTTTCAGTGAGGCTATCTGCTCCCTATAGCATTCCAACTCCTCAGAGAGTTTGAGGTTTTCTAATTTTAAGGTACTGTGTTCAGATAATTGATTTCTGAGAGAAATGATTTCCTTCTCAGATTGTAATAAGTCTAAACATAGTGCTTTAAACTCATACTTGAAGTACTCAGAGTTAAAATCAAAATAACTTATTACCTGGTCCTCTTCAAATTGAGTCTCTGGGTCTGACTCTGACTCTTCTGCATCAGAATTGTGTTGTGAGGCATTGATTACCATCATGCAGAATTCCTTTTCATCAGCATCATCTTCATCATCACTTGTGCTGGATGAAGCTTCTGATTCTTCTTCTGTCTCACTCCAAGTTTCAGCAACAAATCCCTTCCTTGTGTGTTTGTTCTTGCTGGAGGAGGGTTTGTCATTATTATTCTTCTTGAAGTTCTTGTCTTTTCTTCTTTCTTTCTTGTCCTTTCTGTTCTTGTTTTTATTTTCTGGACAGTCAGGCACAATGTGGTCTGGTTTCCTGCAACCAAAACAGATAATCTCTTTGTTATTTGATTCATCATACCTTGGCTTGTCATGCTCTTTGTTTGATCTTTTCTTGAAGTCCTTTCTGGCCATTTTGTAAAATCTTTTGGCCAGTAGACTTAGCAATTCCTCATTGCCTGTGAACTTGTCTTCAGGCTGATCTTCAGTGGCTTTGAAAGTTATTGACTTCTCTTTTCTTGTAGCTGGTGAGGTAGCCTTCTACTTTTCTTCTCTATTTTTGATGATCAGCTCATAAGACTTGAGCTTGCCCAAGAGAGCTTCAGTGGTGATCTCATTGAGACTTCTGGCATCCTTGATTGGCCAGATCCTTGAGTCTCAAGTGCTTGGGAAGCACATTAGGATTTTATCATTTAGCTCAGTCAATGAGATCTCTTTATCCAAAGTTTTCAGCTCATTGACTATGAGACTGAGTCTATTATACATGTCTGCTACTGACTCAGCTTCTCCTTTTTTGAAATTCTCATATTGGGTTATGAGGTGAGATCTTCTGTCTTTTCTCTCATCAGCTGATCCTGAGACTATTTCAGATAGCTTGTCCCAGATGTCCTTTGATGAGTTTCATTCAGCTACTTTTTGGAAAATTTCATCAGACATAGTCTGGGCTAGAATGTTCATAGCTTTTGCATCAACCAATTTCCATTTCTTTATTTCTGCATTGTTCCTGAAGGAGGTGGAACAACACTTGTACTTGTGTTCTCTGGAGGTCTTGGACACACTGTCAAAACAGAATTAAAAATGTCCTCATCAATAAAGTTCATGTACAGTCTAATCCTTGCCTTCCAAAGTGCAAACTTAGATAGATTGCACACTGGAGGTCTGGTGCTAGCATAATATTTGTTTGGGCCATGTTTTGTGAAGAAATAATTCTAATAACCAAAATCAAAACAAGCAGATCTAACTAGAGGGATCTTTGGGTTCAGGTGTTATCCTGTACAACCACTAAGGTGTGGTATTTTAACCAACCTCGCTTTGATACCAATTGAAAGTGCAAGTTAGATCTGATATACTCTAGAGGGGGGGTGAATAGAGTATGGTGCTTGCTAAAAACTTTTTACAACAGTTGTTGTATTCCTAAGTGAACGGGGAAGCAAATAACATAAAGTAAATCTAAACACAGAACAATCACAGATCAATCACAAAACAATCACAAACTACAAACAGAAACAAAATAAAGACAAACAACTAGAAGACACAAGAAGCTATAGTGGTTCCCCAACCAATCTGGGTACATCCACTCTTCTACCACCTTAGGTAGGAATCCACTACAGGATGAGTTGATCAGGTGTCCTGGGCACCAATGAGCTTTTGATAAGGTGCTCAAAAACCAAACCAGATTTTTTTGATCAGGTGTCTTGCCACCACTGAGTTTTGATAAGGTCTCAGAAACCAATCACAAACTTTTGAAGGAAGTTTGAAAAACCCTTTACAACAGAGAGAGAGAGAGAAAGGGATGAGATGATCTTCTCTGTCAACAATCAGAGAGAAGATAGTGGATGTTGTCAAAGCTCCCCATGAGATCTTGAGTTGTTCAGGAAGCGAGGCTTTGCAGTAGGGTGATATGCCTTCAGATGATTTGATCTCCAGCAAAAGATGATTTCAGCAACAGCTGAAATGTGAGGTGTCTGGAGTCTTGAATGATGATGGCCTTTGAACACTTGAATCAAGAGAGATCTAAAAATTTCAGTTAGTTGATCTCCTTTTGTGATGTGTGTTTTTGTATGAATTTTTGAGACTGAGAATGTCTGCAACTCTCTTTCTTTCTCTTGTGTAATTGTTGTTGTAAGAGTTGTAATTCTTGTTGTTGCAGAGAATTGTTGTTGCAGAAGTTGTTATTGTTGAAGAATATGTGTGTCTCACTCTAAGAAGAGAATGAAAAACTGATCTTTTATTCCTTAGATCTGAATAGAATATTTCTCTATCCAAGATAGCCGTTAGCCTGTCATTGTTAAAAGTAGCGAACTACCAAGAGAAAACGGATAGAGTTTTGAATAATTGAAATTTTATTATCCAAAAACGATATCATTTACAAAGGTATGACCTCCCTTTTATAGAATGGAGGGGATATGGGAGAGTACAAATAAATAATGTGGGACTAAATATTTACAGTACTGAGCGGCTAGAAATAAAGGAGACCGCATAGACCGCGCGGTTAGACAAATGAGTTAACCGCTCGGCAACTCCATCAGGATAGAACAGGCCGCAATTTGAGACAGATAGACCGCCCGGCCTTCAGGCTTCTGAGGAGACCGCTAGACCGCTCGGTCAACAAACCGCAGGATAAGACCGCAAGGCCGCCCGGTCTAATACTTCAACACTCCCCCTCAAGCTGGAGCATATATATCAATCATGCCCAGCTTGTCATAAATGTGGAAGAAGGAAGTAGAGACCGGCTTTGTGAAGATATCTGCCAATTCTTTGTCCGAGGTGACAAATGGTGTACAGATCTGTTTCTTCAAAATCTCTTCCTGAATGAAGTGACAGTCAACCTCTATATGCTTTGTTCTCTCATGGAAGACTGGATTTCTGGATATGTATATGGCGGGCTTGTTATCACAGAACATAGGAAGAGGATAGTCATAGACCTCCCCTAGGTCAAGCATGAGAGCCCGCAACCACTTTAACTCACACGTGGTTGACGTCATACTCCAGTATTCGACTTCTGCACTGGATCTGGAGACAACGGACTGTTTCTTGTTCTTCCAACTCACCAGATTTCCTCCAACAAAGGTACAAAAACCTGTTATGGATTTACGATCGCCTTTGTCATCCGCGTAACTAGAATCTGAGTATGCCTCAACCCTCAGATGACCATTCTTCTGAAAGATAAGCCCTTTGACTGGTGCTGCTTTGATATACTCTAAAATCTTCAGGGCAGACTGAAGGTGGCACTCCTTGGGAGCTTGCATAAATTGTCTGACCTTGCCTACAGCATAGGCGATGTCGGGTCTAGTCACCGTGAGATAGATGAGTTTGCCAACCAAACGTCTGTACCTGGTGACATCAGATAGAAGAGGCGAATCATCCGTCCACGTTTTGTCTTCTCCAATAGCCATGGGAAACCGAGCCGGTTTGGCACCTGTCAATCCAGCTTCTTGTAGAAGATCAAGGGCATACTTCCGTTGGGAGAGGACCAACGAGTCAAGTTTACGAGAGATTTCTATCCCCAAGAAGTATTTCGGGGAGCCCATATCCTTCGTGACCAAGTGTTGACGGAGGTGCTTCTTCGTCAAGTCCACCCCATCTCGATCATCGCCAGTAAGAAGAATATCATCCACATATACTGCCAAAACCACCAGTCCCGAGGCCGTTTTGCGAATGAATAAGGAGTGATCGGCCGAACTCTTTATAAAGCCGATGGTAGCCACAATAGCCTTTCTGAGTGGTAGAGTACCCCAGAAAGACACACTTGGTGGAACGGGGGAAAGCTTGTCGCGGGTAGCGGAGGGAGCGTGAACAAAGGCCATACAGCCAAAGACACGGAGAGGGAGAGGAAAAAGTTCCTTGTGGGGGTAGAGAATGGAGAAGGGGGTCTGGCCGTGGAGAATTGTGGAGGGAAGGCGATTGATGAGATAGCAGGCAAGGAGGACAGCGTAGCCCCAGTAGGAGCGAGGTACATGCATCTGCGTCATGAGAGTACGAGCAACATCAAGGAGGTGATGGTTTTTGCGCTCTGCCACCCCATTCTGCTGGGAGGTGTAAACACAAGTGGTTTGATGAAAAGACCATGTTGGTGAAAGAAAGAGGAGAACTCATCATTAACATATTCCTTGGTATTATCAGAACGTAAAACTTTAATAGACAGGTCAAACTGATTCTGAATCATAAAATAAAATGATTTCCACACAGAAAAAAGTTCAGAGCGATCTTTTAATAGATACACCCAAGTACATCGTGAAAAATCATCTATAAAAGTGACAAAATATGAACTACCCCGACCAATAGTGAGGGTAGGGGCCGGACCCCATACATCAGAATGAATAAGATCAAACAGGCGAGAGGAGCCACGGCCTTACTTCGGAGGGAAGGAGGAGCGATGATGTTTGCCAAGCTGACACACATCACAGTTGAGCGGAGAACTGGTAGGAGGTAAGTGAGGCAGAAGCTGTCAAAGAATCCGAGGAGGAGGATGTCCAAGGCGAAGATGCCACTGAAGGAGATCGGTGGAGGAGGAGTAGGCGGACAGAGAGGAAACATCGTCGAGGAAGTAGAGGCCGCCACTCTCAGTCCCAGTAGCAATCGTTCGCTGAGTCCTCGGGTCCTGAAAAGAACAAGTAGTTGGAGTGAACAAGACAGAACACTGAAGTTGGCGGCATAAAGTAGTAACAGATAATAAATTGCACGGGAACTTTGGGACATAGAGAGTGTCCTCCATGCAAAGCGATGGGGTGAGTTGAACCATGCCCGTCCCATGAACCGGGGACGGTGAACCATCCGCCACACGAACCGGGGGTAAGCGGTCATGTGTCTCAAGACGGGAGAAGCAATAAGGGTTGCCCGTCATATGATTCGTAGCACCAGAGTCAATCAACCATTTACCTTGGGTAACGACGTGGGCACTACCTGACGTCGTGGCTACAGAAGCAGACAGCCGAGAAGAGGCGGAGGCCGAAGAAGGAGCATCACTGAAAGGGCGAAGATGAGGACGTTTCTGCCAGCAGCGGTCAACAGAATGGTCGGTACGGCCACAGTGAGAGCAGAGGAACCGGGACGACCCCCGGCCGCCGGAGTAACCACGACCACTAGGGCCCCCCCTCTGAGCTTGATGAGCAAAGGAGTCCTGGGAAGGTGGGGAGGCCAACAGAGGCCGCTGAAGCAGCGAAGTAACAGCGGCAATGTGAGCTGCGGTGGCATCCAAAGTAGAAGATTCTACCTCACCCAGGATCTGTTGGTGGATCATATCATGGGAATCGGGAAGACGGAGAAGATAACAAACAACCAGGAGTTCCTGGAAGTGTTTGTGTTGGTCGGCTAAGTCCGCGGAGAAGGGGCGATTCTAGAGGATTTCAGCACCAAGAGCCTAAACCTGCTGATAAGCCGCAACAGGAGACATAGAAGGCCGGGCGAAGAGGTCCGCATAGAGAGTATAAATGTGGGACGTCTGGCCCCACTTGGAATAGAGAGCAGCAAGGTGAAGCCAGGCGGCCTTGACCGTCTCATCATGACGAATGACGGGAAGGCACTCATCAGAGAGGCTGTTGGCCAGCCAAGTGTAAACAAGAGCATCACTCGCATCCCAGTCATCAAACTCAGGAGAGGTACGAGGAGGAGGGTCATCGGTGAGGTGATGACGCTTGCGCTGAGAGCGAAGAAGGAAGGTGAAAGAAACACTGCAATCGGGATAGTTGGAGCCAACCAGCTTAGAAAGGGTGCCAAGGTTGCCCAAAGGAGGAGGTGGAGAGGGAGCAGCAGGAGTGGTGGAGATAACGGGGGTGGTGAGACCGGAAGTAGTCATCGAACACAGCAAGAAACCGCAGCGGTTTAAAAGGAAGAAGCCGCGCGAACACAAGCAGCCAGAAAGCTAACAAAGGCATAGCGGGAAAGAGGTCGCGCGGACTGAAAAATCCGAGCGAACATAAGAGAAGCGGAAGCAAGAAGCGGGGACTAGAACAAGTCACAAGCTGCGCGAACAGGGCAGTGGACAGAAGAGAAGTCAAGCCGCGAAGACAGGTCGCGTAAGGCAGAAAACAAGCCGCGAGAAGCAGAGAGCGCACACAAGTAGGAGGAAAACAGGGCGCTGTGAGAAGAAGGGGAAGAGGTCGAACGGCTAGAGGACAGGCCACGTGAACAGAAGCAGGGTGCTGCGAGAAGAGGCGGCGACTTAGAAGAGACAAAAAAGTCGCGCGCACAGAGGGCAGCAACAAGGAGAGGAAGAGGCCGCGCGGACAAGGTGCAAACCGTTACGACAAGCCGCACGGACAGGAAGACACAGAATCAGGAGGAGTCGATCGAGTGCTCTGATACCATGTTAAAAGTAGTGAACTACCAAGAGAAAACAGATAGAGTTTTGAATAATTGAAATTTTATTATCCAAAAACGATATCATTTACAAAGGTATGACCTCCCTTTTATAGAATGGTGGGGATATGAGAGAGTACAAATAAACAATGTGGGACTAAATATTTACAGTACTGAGCGGCTAGAAATAAAGGAGACCGCATAGACCGCGCGGTTAGACAAATAAGTTAACCGCTCGGCAACTCCATCAGGATAGAACAGGCCGCAACTTGAGACAGATAGACTGCCCGGCCTTCAGGCTTCTAAGGAGACCGCTAGACCGCTCGGTTAACAAACCGCAGGATAAGACCACAAGGCCGCCCGGTCTAATACTTCAACAGTCATAAATGACTTTATTAACTACATTTTGTCTTCTGGAGTAAAGTCCAATAAAACATTCCTTGAAAATTACTTGAAACTTGCTCCAGATTAATTAAAAACGGCTATAGGATCTCTGACATAAATGCTGAGAATAATTCCACAACTATCTGAATTTGAATCTTGAAAACGTCTAACTCCTCAGAAAAACATCGAACTGAGCTTCACTATCGTTGAACTGAGCTCAGAGACTGAACTTAGATAGAAACAGAGATCGTCGATCTGAGCTCAACTATCGTCGAACTGAGCTCAGAGATAGAGAATCAAACTGGAGTTAAGAACGTCGATCTGAGCTCGAAGATCGTCGAATGGAGTTCGACGACTCGTTATAGTTGAGCTCAGAGATCGTCGAATGGAGTTCAACGATTCGTCTAAGTGAGCTCAATGATCATCGAATGGAGTTCGACGATTCGTCGTACTGAGCTCGACAAAATGACTTAGTCTCCTGAACTGAAATCTCTGGTCTTGAGGGCAGCTTTCAAACCTAAATACTAACCCTTAGACTCAATTCTAATTGACCTTTAGATCTATACAATGAGGTCAAGACAGGTTTCCTAAGAGACATAGTGATCCTTTCCCAAATCAGTAATAGGGTGTTCCAACATGGAGGATGGGCTGGGATGACTCGCTCCCCTAAAAAACAAAACGAAGCAAGGCGATGAGAAGGTGAGACTAAGAAGCAATCAGACACAGCGAGATGAGAAAGGGAGACTACCTTCGGCAGGGAGTACTGAAGTAATCGAGTCGAGGCCTCGCCGCAGGAAGTTGAATTTGAAGTTCTTGCCGACGAAATATTCATACAGCTGCTTCTCTGGGCCGCTGACTTGTGCAGTGGCATCGAAACTTTCTGGAGGAGACACCGGCGCGATCTGGATGCCACCAAATTCAGCACGGTCGCCACGGATGAAGACGAACCGCGTGAGCTAGTGGTGATTTTTGTTGGGCGTCTCGCACACCTTGAGTCCTTGGCCGGTGAAGTACGAGACGACGTCAACATTGGTATGATAGATAAAGAGCTTGTGGAAGACCGTCAAGCTGAACTCAATGCGTTCCCGGCGCACATAGTAGGCAAAGGTGATCAACACCGAAATAGCATTCGGGTTGAACTGCGCCGGGACGACGCAGAAGTATTTAAACACTTGTTTTACCTCAGGCTATAGAGGCAGCCTCAACCCCTCCTTAAAGTGCGAGACGGGGAAGGCGAGCTCTCCCGGGTAATAGGTGTTGATGGACTTGCCAACTTTAGGGGGACGCGACTAGATCCCATCCCCCAGGTACTCGCGGATGAATCCGTTGTAATCTTTTTCAGGGAGCCTACCGAGCGGGAATTCATGGTCAGTGAACCGCTTCCTGCAGCAGCTGCGCCCCTCGCCTTCCTCAACTCTCTTCTTTCCCATCCTTGGTGAGACGGTGATTGCGAGGCGGTTTTGTCGATACGGCTTTCGGCGAGACGGAGAGAAAGAGGAAGAGTAAGAGAGGATTGGCGAGATGATCGAGAGGGTAAATGGCAAGAAGGGTCGGCGAGATGAAAGAAACAGAGGGGCAAGAGTTTGGGTGCAGCAGGAGTGAAGAATGCAGGTATCCTTTTGATCCAGGGTCGGGTGTATTTATAACAAGTATGGCGAAATGATTGGTAGGCGGGAAAAAGTACAGGGGAAGGGGAAGCGTCGGCGGTAGGCTCTCTTTCTCTCCATCTCCTGAATCTCGATCGGCGCGATCCGTCACAATCACGAGGTGATTAAATAAGGAAATTAAAAGAAAAATAAAGTTAAAACAGCAGTAATGAATAAATCAAAAACACCATCCAGCGTTTTAGCGTCAACATTTCTGATAAATACAGGAGAGACGGCAACGAACATCATTATTTAATTATTATTACATCATTCAGAGAAAATAGAAGAAGAGGGGCGAGACGGGCGACCTTCAGTACGGGTGTCGTTTCCTGCGACCACCGCGAGCTCCCGCGCAGGGAGGTCTACTACGTGAGTGGAAGGCGCGAACAGACTCAAGTTCTCGGCGCGCGAGACGGAGCTGCATGTCGGTCTCATTAATGATGGCATCAGGGTCAGTTCCATCAACATCTAACTCGACATTAGTCTCAGAAGATAGGCGAGCGCACTCGCTCTCCAGCCATTCTATGCGCCTATTCGCCGCCTGCTTATCCAGCGCTAGCGAGTGGATGATGTGCGCGTGTTTTTGGAACAGCTCGGCAGTCTTGCGCCTCATTTCCACCGGGTTCGCAGGGTCGCCAAGAAAATTTTCAATCCCATCAAGAGGAGGAAGAGGCGGGACGACATGTTGCCCAGGGTGCTTCTCAGCATGCGAGTCGGTCTGGGCGCCTGCGGAAGAAGTAAAGGAGCAGGGTGAGAGTGGATCCCGCAAAAGGGTGTGGGAGTAGCGAGTGGGACAACGAAGCAAGAGGGAATATTCTTTACCAGGGGGATGAGAGGTCCTGGCAGCCTGGGAAGGTTCGTTCCTCCTCTCGCTGGGAGGAGTAATTGGAGGAGTGGAAGGTGGTTGCGAGTCGGAATCTTCGCGATGGGCGGCGGAGTCATCTCGCGGGCTTTCCGGTAGATGTATAGCCGCGGGAGCTCCCTGGAGAGAAACCATTAAGAAAGCATATACAAATATTGAAGGAGTAATACAGATAGAAGCGAGAGCACACCTCTTTCTCTTTGGGAGATGCGGGAGGAGGGGTGAGGCAGGTCTCTGGGACTACGTGAGACGGATCCTCTGCAGAGGAGGGGCCACCTGTTTTTCCCTCTTCAAGCGAGATAGAGAGGATGTACAGAAGGAAGGGGGCGAACTAGGGTTGAGGTATAAGCAGCCACGGCGGCCTTGTTCTGTCGGCGCACTTTGGCAAGGATCTTGCGAAAGCTCTGGCTGTGAGACATGATGAATAGTGCTGCAAGGAAGGAGGAAGTGTGCAAAGGGGCAGCCTCTATTCGGGATAGGAATCCCATATTTATAGATTTTGATGGGGGGACTCAGAAGATTCTCCCATAAATATGTCAATAAATACGTATTAATAGAGAGCCTCGGTTGGATGTTCTTTCCGAGCTTAGAATAATCTCGAAAAGAGCGAGGATTGTGTACAACCTCGGGCTCGCGAAAGGTCCTCAAAGCGCGAATTGTCGAGGCGGGTGAGTGGAATTGATGGGCGAGTGGGACCATGGGGTCCACTCGCAGGTGGCGAGACGAGTGGCTTCTGCAGTAGGCGAGACGCCCCTCCTAGGGCGGCGAGAAGACCTTTAAAATGCGAGAAGACCCCATAACAAAGGATATCGGCGAGACGAGCAGGAAGGCCCGTCTCGCCGCCAGGTGCTCCCCCACTCGCCACATAGAAAAGGGGCCGTTTTCACATTTCTATACCCAAGGTGATTTTTACTCTTCTACCCCGGGTAATTTTACCCTTTTGCCCCTGTTGGTCTGCATATAACTCCTCAAAACAGCGGAATTTGGCTGTTGGCAGACCCAACTAGGGGTATTCTGGTATTTTCAGGTCAGCCCAGTATGGTTATTTGCAGATCCAATTCAGAAAACTATAAATAGACCCAGAGGAGTTCTTCAGAAGCACACACAGATATCTTTCCCGGGACTGGAGAGGCTTTTTTCTGTGCTTTCTGTGGAGCTCCGAGCCCAACTTTTGGCTTTGGAGGGAAAGCTCTCAGAGATGTTCCGGGTAAGCGGTGGGACCTCCCTGTTGAGGCCTTTGGTCAGTTTCTAGTCCTTCACGACCAGTCGGAGGTCAGAGCTTGAGGCGAGTAGGTGTCGGCTACGCCCCTATTTTTCGAACTCTTATCGAAGTCAGATTTTGGCTTCAACATCATTCATCTAAGTGTATATCAATATAAGACTCGCTCATGATCACAAATTCATATAATTCCAAAAATATTATAAGTCATCAGACTGGGTATTTGAGATTTAAACTTATTTACCAACCAAACATTTCAGGGTGAAATCATAGAATCGTAGAGCAGACAAAATAATTAGGACACAAATCCAATTAACAGATCAATGTATACAAAAAAGCAGCCATGAATCAGAGAATATAGGCATTAATTTAAATTCTAAGCTTGTAAGAGAGAGGGATCTCTACTTGCCTTAAAGAAGCTGAAATGGCGGCGGCTAAGCTGCGCGAGCATTGCTAACAATCTTATCTCGAACCTGATCAAGGGCAAGCAAGAATAATGTTGGCATAAAGGAAACCAAACGCTAGCATGAGCAATTATATTACAAGGCCAAAAGCACGAGAGAGCGATTTACCTCCCTCAAAAGTGAGGGGAGAAGAGACACCACGCAGAGATGAAGACTTGGCGGTGCTTAGGCTTGGGCAAACCCTAATTCGGAGTGGGAATCTAAGAGATTCCATCACGCGAGTCGATGAGAGGCACTGGAAATCATAAATAATATGGCATTAAACAATCACAAAAGGGGGAAACGATTATATATCGCGAAAAGAGGCACAAAGAAAACATTAGGGTTATAAAATAAATCTGAATAAGGGTGGAGGAAGGGGAATCTTACCCCAATGGAAGTCAAATTCGGGCTCAAGGAGGAGACAAAACCAAACCCTATGCATAAACACAGCCAAAGAGGCAATAAAGCTGATGTCGGTGCCTGGAGAGGATGGATGGGGTTGATTCCGGCCTTCAGAAACGGAGAAGAAGATTAGCTGGAGGAGGTAGTGCTGATATCGTCCTCGTAGGAGGAAGAAACACTGTCGGCGACCTTATCGATGAGTAGAACTGTCGGCTAGGGGGGATGAGAAGAGGCGCTGACCTCAAAAAGAGGAAGCGTCGGCCACGACATAAGCAGGAGGCGGAGACGGGAGGCACGTGAGCGGCAGGAGCCGAGATCGGGAGCAAGAGACGGGGCGGAATCGGGAGTAGGGCTTCGGTTGTGCAGGATGAGGGAAGGTTTGCAGAAAACCCTAGCCCGAGTGGGTTTTGCGTTTTGCGATTGCGGGAGAAATAGAAGCGGGGGAATAGGCTCGGGTTAAATGGGGAGTGAAATAAACTTTAGGTTTTTTAATTACTAAGAGGGAGAGATAGATTAGGTTATTTGTTATTATAACAAATATTAAAAAACCTGGATGTTACAATTAGTTACCACATTAGATTTAATTGGCTTTAGTTCTCTCATGTGTGAATTTTTTATCAAACATTTCAGTATGTGTTACCACATTAGTTCATCCATATTTGACATTTTAGTTTGTTCAATTGAATATGCCTAAGAATTTTGGATACCGTAATCTTTGTATTCATTGTCTTCTCTAGGATACGAGCATCTCCGCATGGGCTATGCTCGTGCTTGATGCTCTTCGCATCGTTAGTGCCCCAACAACGACGGTACCTCCGCCCAAAATCGCCCCTCTACGACGCTCAATCAATTGACATGGCACGGGGATCCCTCATGCCCTACGTGACTGTACCCACGCTTCGACAGAGTCCCGGAGCAGCGACGCTTCTGCAACTCGCAAACACCCGTGCACATGACCCTTGTCCCCGATGCTCTCCCTCGTACCTATTTTATCGTGTGCATGGGTGCTTGTGAGTTGTAGAAGCACGGCCGTGTCGGGACACTATCGAGGCGTGGGTACTGTCGCGTAGGGCACGGGGGCTCCCCGTGCCCTGTCAATTGATCGAGCATCATAGAGGGGGCGAGTTTGGGTGACGGTGCGGTCGTTGCTGGGTACTGTCGATATGAAAAGCATCGAGCACGGACATAGCTCGTGCAAAGATGTTTGTATATCTTTATACTATAAGCAAACTCCAAAAGAGTCATGGTGTAACATTCGTATTCCCAAAATACCCCCTAGAAATGATGTAACTCTTTAATGCCAAAATACCACTCATTTTTCTTATTCCTCTACTCATTTGCATGGTTTTTTTTGTCATTTGATCATAAATTTTTGTATTCTTCTACTAATTTGCATAGTTTTTTTCTTATTCCCCTACTCGCCGCCCCGCCAATGTAGCCGCTCTCGCCCCCGCCCAATGTCGCCGCCCCCAACCATTATCGCCGCTCCCGACCAATGTCGCCGCCCCCGACCAATGTCGCCGCCCCCGACAAATGTCTCCGCCCCAGACCAATGTCTATATATATATATATATATATATATATATATATATATATATATATATATATATATATATATATATATATATATATATGCATGAGTAGGGAAGACAAAGAGAGTGAAATATAAAATGCATGAATTTAAAACTCATTGGATTGATTGCAGTCGTTGGATCTGTGTGCTTTATTCATCAAATATTTGTTCTTTATTATTAAAAAAAGAAAACCACTAGCCCACCCAAACCTATACCCGGTGTAGGGAAGACAGAGAGAGAATGCGACAGAGAGAGAGAAATGAAAAGAGAGGTGAAGACAGTGCGGCGGAGAGGGAGAGCGAGAAATAGAAAAAGAGTAAAGAAATAATTTTTTTATGTATATATGAATAATTTTTTATAAAATAAATATTGTAATATTAATGTATATTTTTTAGGGTCTTTTTGACTACTCATATGTATATGTTGCAGGCAATGCCCGCCGGGGGTCAGCGAAGCCCGTCGTAGTAGGTCGGGTACTGTCGCGCATAACCGTAGGGGCAGAGCCCCGTATCGGGCACTCAGTTGTTTGCGAGCTGCAGAAGCGTCGCCGCGCTGGGATACTACCGAGGCATGGGTACTGTTTCGTAAGGCACAGATGCTCCTTGTGCCCTGTCAATTGATCGGCCGTCGTAGAGGAGGCGAGTTTGGGCAGAGGTGTCGTTGTTGTTGCGGTACTGTCGATTCGGAGAGCATCGAGCATGGGCATAGCCGGTGTGAAGATGCTCGTATATGTATATATGCTCGTGTATGTGTATATATATAAATATAAGCTTAAGTTTTTTTAATCCTAAAAAAATTTGAGTTGCTTCTCCCACAATACATATCGGAATTCGACAAATAATATATGCATTTTGTAGCCAAGAACGAGATGTACAACAATTATGTTGAATAATTTTTCAAAATTTACACGGTTTGGCTGGAATCTTGCCTGAAAGTTTGCTGGCTCAAAATAAATATAATAATAATAAATTTCAAAATTCGAGCATATATACATATACGAGCATCTTCACACCGGCTATGCCCATGCTCGATGCTCTCCGAATCGACAGTACCGCAACAACAACGACACCTCTGCCCAAACTCGCCTCCTCTACGACGGCCGATCAATTGACAGGGCACAAGGAGCATCTGTGCCTTACGAAACAGTACCCATGCCTCGGTAGTATCCCAGCGCGGCGACGCTTCTGCAGCTCGCAAACAACTGAGTGCCCGATACGGGGCTCTGCCCCTACGGTTATGCGCGACAGTACCCGACCTACTACGACGGGCTTCGCTGACCCCCTGCGGGCATTGCCTGCAACATATACATATGAGTAGTCAAAAAGACCCTAAAAAATATACATTAATATTACAATATTTATTTTATAAAAAATTATTCATATATACATAAAAAAATTATTTCTTTACTCTTTTTCTATTTCTCGCTCTCCCTCTCCGCCACACTGTCTTCACCTCTCTTTTCATTTCTCTCTCTCTGTCGCATTCTCTCTCTGTCTTCCCTACACCGGGTATAGGTTTGGGTGGGCTAGTGGTTTTCTTTTTTTAATAATAAAGAACAAATATTTGATGAATAAAGCACACAGATCCAACGACTGCAATCAATCCAATGAGTTTTAAATTCATGCATTTTATATTTCACTCTCTGTCTTCCCTACTCATGCATTATATATATATATATATATATATATATATATATATATATATATATATATATATATAGACATTGGTCTGGGGCGGAGACATTTGTCGGGGGCGGCGACATTGGTCGGGAGCGGCGACATTGGTCGGGAGCGGCGACAATGGTTGGGGGCGGCGACATTGGGCGGGGGCGAGGGCGGCTACATTGGCGGGGCGGCGAGTAGGGGAATAAGAAAAAAACTATGCAAATTAGTAGAAGAATACAAAAATTTATGATCAAATGACAAAAAAAACCATGCAAATGAGTAGAGGAATAAGAAAAATGAGTGGTATTTTGGCATTAAAGAGTTACATCATTTCTAGGGGGTATTTTGGGAATACGAATGTTACACCATGACTCTTTTGGAGTTTGCTTATGAGTAGAGCTTAAGTTTTTTTAATCCTAAAAAAATTTGAGTTGCTTCTCCCACAATACATATCGGAATTCGACAAATAATATATGCATTTTGTAGCCAAGAACGAGATGTACAACAATTATGTTGAATAATTTTTCAAAATTTACACGGTTTGGCCGGAATCTTGCCTGAAAGTTTGCTGGCTCAAAATAAATATAATAATAATAAATTTCAAAATTCGAGTCAGCAACCTTTCGGGCCTAAACCGTGCAAATTTTGGAAAAGTATTTAACATGAAAGTTGTAGATCACGTTCTTGGCTATAGAATGCATATATTATTTGTCTAATTCTGATATGTATTGTTAGAGAACTAATTCAAACTTTTTTAGACTTAAAAAAGCTTTAGCTTATATATATATATATATATATATATATATATATATATATATATATATATATATATATATATATATATAGACACACTATATTAAAAAGTTATATAAAGCCTCCAAATAATAATGAATTAAAAACTCATTCAAAAAATTTGCAAAATACATATTTTAGTCCCTAACTGTTAGTCTTTTTAGTATTTTAGTCCCAAACTGTTCTTTTTGAACAAATAAGTCCTGAACTTTTCATGACTTTTTATTTAAGTCCTAAACTTAACGGCAAAAGGGGTGAATACTTTTTCCTTCATTTCATTTTAAGCGAGCTGGTGATGCGTCGGCAAGTGTACCGATCGTAGTCAAGTAATAAAGTTGAGGAGTTGAATCCTCAGATATCGATCTCTCGAGGAGTGCAAATAGGGAGTGTGATTTCGTTATTAAAAAAGTGATTGCAAGTGTTAACGTAAACAAAGGGTTTTTGGTTCGGAGTTTCCTAAGTTTAACACTAATAAACCTATTGTGGGTCGCCGTCACCGCGTCTCTTTGGTGGATTACTCAAGAGAGTAATATGAAAGATGGATGAGCCAATGAGGGTCGCAATCACCTCTTCGCCACACGCACTTCTAGCAATCGCTAGAACGACACTATCTCAACAAGAACACTAAAAACTGAAGCTCAGCAACACAATCATGATCTAAGATATAACAACACATAGACATGCTGAAATACTTTAACTAAATAGTATTCTTAAGCAACAATCAAACAACCACAAGTTCATAACAAAGTAACCACAAGAGGAGGGGGAGAAATACAACCAAACGCACGAAGGCTTTTCGAGATTTGCAGCCGGAGTCAAGGGTTGTCGGGCCTTGCCCGAGCTCGGTCTACGGACGACGTCCGGGGTCCAGAAGGGTTGTCACCACCTTCCAATTACCCGTCTTCTTCATGAATAGTCGCTGGGCTAAATCTATCTGGAGAACTCCACGGATGCAGCACCTTATGAGCTTGAAACGGAGCTTGGAGTTTGGAGAAGAATATGGTGGCTGGAGATGAAGCTATTGCAAGCTTTTGGAGGGAGAATGGTGGCCGGATCAACTCTCCAATGAGGAGAGAGATGAGTGGGGGACCTATGGGGGCGAAAGACGGCGCTTCGCGAGCAGCAGTGGGGCGGAAATGAAAAGCGTATCTGCCCTAATTCGTGGAGCCGAGCTTAAATACTGCAGCAGAAAAACAGAGCGCATGATCAGTGGCACACGACCAGTGGTTGTGTGCACTAACGGTTGATGATCGTGCACTCAGCTCCCAGAGAAACATGTAGCTGCAAAGAAAAATTAATATATATACGCACGACTAGTGGCGCACGACCGATGGTGGTGCGTACTGGATCCATTGATCGTGCGATAGGCAATGGCAGAACTTCAGAAAAACTGGAATAACGAGCACGAGCAGTGGCTCATGATGCGCACTATGTCCAATGGTCGTGCGGTTGCCCAGGCAGAAATTGGAAAATGGAGAATATAGTGTGCACGACCAATGGTCATGTGCAATAGATCCACTGATCGTGCGTAGTGTTCCTGTACCGTTTGGGATTTCCCGAACAATCCCGGAACACGCACACGACCCCTGGACCTACAGTAGAAATAGAAAAGCCACCAGAAATGGCACACCACATTCTCCAGATACAAAAAACACTAAGTATGGCAAAAGTACAAAACTATAAAATCACACTGAAAATGGGCCTAAAGTGCACTTAACATGAAATGGACAGAGAAACAAATATGAATAATTATGGCTCTCAAGTGTAGTGCATTAATGAGAAAACTGGCCCATATGAGTCCAAAAATATGTATATAATTTGGACTCATCACACCCACAGACTTACCCATTTGCACATCCCGAGCAAATCATCACTCTGTGTATTAGGAAATATCTAGCTGGCTCAGTAATTTCAAAATAAAGTAAGACGAGAAATCAAATACATCATGGGCATAGAAAATATAATAGAAAAACTTTTTAATTATACTACGGAGTTTAAACTATTCGACAGGCGTAAATAAATATTGTATCTACTCAAAATTGGAATTCTAGAGAATCGTTTGGTCATGTGTAGGAAGAAAGTAGGCAGTCACTAAGATGAGCATTGCAAAAGATCGGGGCTCGTGATCACCTCCAAAGAAATCCATCAATGTCGGGAACCATATGCTTGCTCGTTCACACTCTCTCCACGACACTAGTTTGACTCAAGCGAAGAATCAATAGGACTTGTAGGATTGAATGAGGCTTAGGCTAAGGTTTGGTAGTCAAAGATAAACATGGAGGCTACACGCAACCAAAACGAGCGAACAACAACTAAACCAATACAATGAATAGAATTGCACGTGTGACACTCCCCCTAGACTTAGCTTGAAAACCGGGTGTGTACACGGCCTAACCCGACCAATAACATGATAAACATGATGGGGATTCAATTTCTCATTGTAATTCTTTAGGTTTTCTTTTTCAATTTTTGTTCTTTTTCTTTTTTTTATTTTTCCAATCCCCAATTTTAGCAAAATAGAATTATTTGTATTCATCATCACATCACATGAATTCCGCATATCACAACATCATCAAAATATTAAATTCAATTAACCTTATGGATTTGGTTGCGATAGTAGGTTTGGCTTTAGGCTTTGGTGAATGAAAGTGCAGCTGAATCAAAGGAGGGGTCGACACAAACTTGGCATGCAACGGTTAGCGGCTAGGACATGATAAATAAAGCTCAAACTAGCCAAAATGAAGGCCTACGTCATGCTCATGCTTGACTAACCATGCACCAATGTTTCGAGAGTAGCTTGGGGCAAGTTCTTAGCCACCGAGAATGATGATCCTTCCTCCCAACTCGAGTAATACGAGTCTAGTGACAGCTACACACATTCTTACACTACCGTTCGATTACTCCAGATTCACATTTTTGAGTAGTACAAATAATATTTACATATGCAGAAAAATATAAATCTACGAGCATAAAGAAAAATTAAATCTATACTATTTCTACACAGACCATGAGTACTCGATTAGGAGCACTGCACAAGTTTCTAACTACTCTATCCTAAAATCCTAAGCCAACACAACTATTTTAAAGTTTACATAAAAATAAAACATTTGACTCGAGCTGCGTGTGTGGTTAAGATTGCGCTTAAGTGGGTGATTTAGTGTGTGCTACAGTGATTATGAAATAAATAAATAACAGATTGGTATGCATTAAAATGTGTTGTGTAGTGACCACAAGCATGCTCTCCCCCCCAGACTTAAACTAAGCAACCTAACCAAGATTTGCAATAAAATCAAATAAATAAGAGTTGGGAGAGAGGTTACCCATGCTCAGCAAATGTGCATAGCAGAAGATTGGCGTTAAATTCAGCAGAAAGTCCACGGCCCAAGCAAGCACCATCTGCAAAAGAGAACATGTCCAAGCAAAAAAACTATAAACATAAAATCACAAAAAAAACTTAATTGGAAGCAGAGAAATTGGGTTGTATCCCATAAACCACTTTTATTTACCGTCCTTAAGGTGGACCAAATACCTATATTAAGCATAATATATAATGTTTAGAGCATAAGTTTAATAAGCAACGAAAAGGTCTAGAGTTACACACATAATTAAGCAAAAAATAAAAGCAGAGAATGCAGAAAAGGGGCCCCGGAGATCCTTCACTTCTCAGCTGAATGCTGACTTGTGATAGATCCCCCCAGTCACACGAGATAAGGGAGAGGCGAAAGCTTTAGGGCCTAGGGAAGATGAATCTCCCCTGCGCCTAACCTCTTCCTTTTCACGCATGCGGGCAAAATTTTGCGCCTTACACATGAGCAGTTCTTTTCTTTTCATATCCACGGATGGGGTTCGCCAGGGACGTATAACCACTCCATGCGAATCAGCAGGTCTAGGATTTCTATCCGCGGGCATCCCTTCCTCACCCGCGGCGGGTGATAGATCAGCCCAAGTGACCTGTTTTATAGTGCTAGAAAATTTGTTCAGGTCAATAGAAGTTTTAAATTTTATATTCTGCACGCTCTCTACAGTCGTGCTTAGCTCACGTTCCTTCTTATCTGAGTCTTGTTTCATTTCAAGCAATTCCATCTTCGTATCTCCATCAGCTAACATCCGCAGCTCTGCCACTTTCTTAACTTTATCTTCCTCAATAAGGAGAACACCTGTCTCAGCAGCACTAGATAAATTATCAGATAACAAAACATTCAACTACTGCATTTTTCTGGGTTCAATCAGAGGAATGGGTGGAAGGGACGGCAATGAAGGCAAATCAACCTTGGGAACCAAGGTGATGCCGCTCGCATTAAACTGCAATGTAGCCTCACTAGCTTTTAGGAATGGGACCCCCAAGATGGGTTTTGTGGCATTTCCCATGGGTCCCAACACCTGGAAGTCAGTGACTACAATAGCCCCATTCAGTTTCACTTCCACCTCCTTGATTTCCCTGTTGGTCTTTACTACCGACCCATCAGCAAGCACTAGTGACTTTCGGATATTTGATTTGATGTTTAAATTCAGTTTCTCAACATCTTGTAAAGCAAGAATGTTGCACGGCGATCCGAAATCACATAAATCTACCGTCTCCATCTTATTAATCGCACACTTAACAGCCATTTCATTTTTATTGCACTCCTATGCCTCCCCAGCACTCTTTCCTTGCTCACGGGGATTTTTTATTCATATCACTTGGGAGGGTGCCGCGAGTACGCTCGGAGAACACCTGGGCCAGTTGCCCCAGTTGTGTTTCCAAGTTCCTCATGGAAGCGGTTTGAGTGGCCATATTAGATTGGGCCATATCTACAAATTTTTCCATCATTTCCTCCAACGCACTCTTACGCGCCACCTATGCATTCTAATCATAACCCGTATGCGGTGGTCGCAGCTGGCCACTAGATGCTTGAGCATCAAATTGATGCTGGCCTCCTGCCACCTTTGACCGGGAGCATTTTGATTTCACGATAAATTAGGATGATTTCTCGCGTTGGGGTTGTACGCATTATTATAAGGAGCAGTGCGGTTTTGATTATTTGTAAAATTTACGCTCTTTTCAGAAGTTATACCTGGCGGCTCAGCATAGGTTTCTCCAGCAGTGCACTCATAAGCATGATGGCCGGGGTTACCACAACCCTGGCACGAAATATCCATAAACTGAGCTGGAGGAGGGGCCGATCTGGTCAACATCATCCTTCCATCCAAAGTATGATGGCTCACCTCCGCTTGTTGCACCACAACATTCACTTCAAATAGATTCCTCTCCCCTCTAGGGGTATTTCTTCCGGCGGTCTAGTATGTATTATGGGAGGCAGTGTCGCGAAGTAGCCTCAATGCCTCGTCAGGAGATAGGTTCATTATTGTTCCTCCAGCTGCTGCGTCGATCATAGCCCTGTAATTTGGCTCAATAGCAAAATAGAATATTTCTACTAAATTCCACGGCTCACAGCCATGCTGGGGGCATCGATGCTGCAGGTCAGCAAACCTCTCCCATACTTCAGATAAAGTATATTGGTCCATCTGCCGGAAGGTAGTTATTTATCTCCGGGCGTTCACAATTTTATCCACCAGGTGGAATTTAGCTAAAAACTTAGAGGAAAGAGCCTCCCAAGTAGTAGCAGTCCCAGGCGCAATGGTATGGAGCCAGGTTTTGGCGTTATCCCTCAGCGAAAACGGGAATAGCCTCAGCTTCACTACATCATCAGGAATTCCATCATAGCGGAAGGTGCTACAAATGTCTGAGAACTCCTCCAGATGGAGCAGTGGATCCTCACTCGGCAGGCCTGAATATTGCGTATTATTTCGGATCATGTTCAGAATAGCGGGCATTATCTCGAAATGGTTGTTTACAATGGCCGGTCTGAAGCTAGGGAAAACACTTCCCGCGGTAGGGGTTGTGAAATAACGCATTGTCTAATGCGTGGTTGGACCACCTCTTGGCCCTCAACAACCCATTCACCGTGGCCATTTCCTCCTTGACCAAGATCCTCCATCCTTTCCTCAGCAGCAGTAGCACGCAAGCGAGCTCGCCTTGCACGTGCAGTTTCAATCTCACACACAAGATCTTCAACCCTATCACTGGAGTTGGGATCTGTCATACAACACAAAAAATCCTTTCAAAAATACCAAAAACACTTGCAAACCTTTTCAAAAGAAAAATACACGCAACAGTTGCACTCCCCGGCAACAGCGCCAAAACCTTGATGCGTCGGCAAGTGTACTGATCGTAGTCAAGTAATAAAGTTGAGGAGTTGAATCTGCGGATATCGATCTCTCGAGGAGTGCAAGAAGGGAGTGTGATTTCGCTATTGAAAAAGTGATTGCAAGTGTTAATGTAAACAAAGTGGGTTTTGGTTTGGAGTTTTCTAAGTTTAACACTAATAAACCTATTGCGGGGCGTCGTCACCACGTCTCTTTGGTGGATTACTCAAGAGAGTAATATGAAAGATGGATGAGCCAATGAGGGTCGCAATCACCTCTTCGCCACACATGCTTCTTGTTGGGTATTGTATCCACACTAACCCAGATTTGATGAAGTCACCTTTGAACTAAGATGAATTAAGTTGTATTTGATGCTTGGTTTGAGTTATGTGTTTGCAGGAATTATTATGGGAAGTGTAGACCAATGTCAGTCTACAATGGGTCACCAAACACAGGACCATACAATGTAATCCCTCATTGTGTGTTCCAAATTGTTGACTCATGTGTAGCCTCTCTATTGGGATACACTTCATATTCAAGCTCTAGGACTATATGAAAAGACTTGATGTTGGTTTCACCTTAGAAGAAGAGAAAATTCTGTCAAGAAAATTTTCTAAGTAAAGTACTTGAGTAGTTTTATACTTACTCGAGTAAGTTACTGAGTTCATACTCGAGTAATAATACTCTTACTCGAGTAGTTAAGATGTATCCCGAGTAGTCCAATTATGGCTCTCGAGTAGCTAAAACAACTACTCGAGTAGTTTTCTTTCACCTCTCGGGTTTACAAAAATTTCCTTCTCAAATTTTTCTAAGTTAAATACTCAAGTAGTACTGTATAGTACTCGAGTAGTTTTATCTTCTCTCTCGAGTAGTTGAATTCTAACTCTCGTGTAGTTCTCACTTACTTGAGTAGTCTAAGTCATGTACTCGAGTAGTTCATCTACTACTCGAGTAGTCCAGTTTTTATACTCGTGTAATCAAGAATTTCATTCCAGAAAATTTCTCTAAGTGAATTACTCGAGTAGTCATCTCCATATACTCGAGTATTTTTATTTGTCTCGAGTAGTTCAACTTCTATACTCGAGTAGTCATGTTTTCCAGTTCCAGAAATTTTCTAAGTCATTGTCTCGAGTAGTTTCTTATATACTCGAGTAGTTCATTCTTATATACTCGAGTAATCTACTCCACCTCTCGTGTAAGTACTCAAGTACTCGAGTATGTTATTTTTGTTACTCGAGTAGCTGATTCTGTTTCTTCTTACTTACTCGAGTAGTTGACTCCATGTACTCGAATAATTATCTCATTCCCTCTCGAGTAGTTCTTCTCGTGTACTCGAGTAGTCATCTTCTACCTACTCGAGTAGTGCTGCAAGTACTCAAGTAATCTTTTATATCTCGCGTATTTTACTTGACTTTTTCGAAAATTCATTAAGTCCAGAATAACGGTTCACTTAATGAACTTTGACATGATTGGTGCACGTGTCTCTTATAATGACTGAATTATGGTTAATCTTCTTCTCTCTTATAAAAGGTCTTGTCTAAACCGACAAACCCTAACGATCATAATTCTAAGATTATTCTAAGAAATTTTTGCAGTCGCCTCTGTTTCCTCTCTCTCTCTAAGAAACGCAAACCGCCGCCGTCGCCGTCGCTGATTCCCGACAGGCTAGGGTTTCATCTTTTGAGGATTTAGATCAAGAAGGCTTTCCAGATCGAGATTCGCTAAACTACTTATTTTCTGATTCGATCGATCATGTGAAGCCAAGAAGTTTCAGACCCAATCTTGCCGAGATTTCTCTTCATCATTCTGATAAAGCCACAAAGCCTAGAAGAAGAAATTTCTGGTCTACAATTACAGATCTGAAAAAGAAGATTACTGTGTGTATTTCTATACAATTTTTTTCATTCTTGTAGGAGAAATTTCTCCGAGTGTAGGAGCTTTTTGTCTCCAAGATTATAGGAAGTCTTATCTTTCGAGTGTAGATCTGTTTTGTGGATCGAGATTGTAGGAACGTTGTTCCGAGGGTAGGATTGATTTTCAATCCGAGATAGTGGAGTAGCCGAGTCTAGTGTATTGCTAGATCGGTGAGGAAAAGTGGATGTACCCAAGGTTGGGGAACTACTATAAATCTTGCCTCGTCTATGTTTGATTGGTAGATAGATCTGTGCATTGGTTTGTAATTTTTATTCCGCAAAAAGATGCACAATTCACCTATTCACCCCCCTCTAGGTGATTTAGGTAGGCAACTATAAACTTTCAATTGGTATCAAAGCGAGGTTGATTGTTAAAAGGTTAACACCTTGATCAGATCCTTCAATAGTTGTCCTTTGAGATCTACCAAAGATGGACAGGGCTAAAGATTTTGTCAAGCTTCCTTTATGTACCAAAAATAATTTTCCCATGTGGAAAGAGAGAATCAAGTTCTTTATGGAAGTTGTGGATCCAAGGATCTTCATGATAGTTGAATAAGGTCCTTATATTCCCATGACCGTCTCCACTATAGATCCAACTAAGAAAGTCCCAAAGAAACTTATGGATCTAGATAAGGATGAGATTGCACTTGTCTCATTGGACAAAAAGGCAAAAAATATCATAGCAAGTGCAGTCGATGATTCAATGCTGCAAAACCTGATTCACTGTCAGTCTGCAAAGGAGATATGACAGTCATTAGTTACCTTGATGGAAGGTACAGAAGAAGTGAGGGATGATAGAAGATCCCTTCTTAATCAGAAGTATGAAGCTTTCCAACAAGGAAACAAAGATATCATTGCTGACACCTTTGAGAATTTCTTCAAGATAGTGAATGGGCTAATGGTCTATGGCAGAGTCTTCACTAATGGAGAATTAAATAAATTCTTGAGATCCCTCACTAAGGAATGGGATAACAAGTTCTGTGCCATATGGGAGTTTGGAAAACTGGCCGAGACAGATCCTCAGAATCTCTTCGGGAAGCTTATATCATATGAGCTTCAACTCAACACCAGAAAGGCTGAAGAAGAGAAGAGCGGGTCTGCATTCAAAGAGAAGTCTGTTGCTTTAAAGGCAGACACCTCTAAGAAGGCAAAGGTTGTTTCTCCTACTCCAGCACAAGAAGTTAGTGAAGAAGAAACCTCAGAGCCAAGCACCTCAGGGTCTGAAGTATCAGAAGGAGAGTTCTCACTACTCCCACGACAGTTCAAGAAATTCTTGAACAAGAAGAAGCAATGGAAAGGCAAGGATGCCTCCTATAGAAGATCACAACGTGATGGTGATCGGCAAAGAAAATGCTCAAGTAGCCATGACAGGTATAACTCTAAACAGAACAAATATGTTTCTACTGACATTATTTGTTATTGTTGTATTAAGCCAGGACACATCATCGCTGACTGCCCTCACAAGAAGAAGGAGGGTGATAGAGGAGAGGAAAAGAAGTCCCCGTACCATAAGAAGAGGACAAAGAAGAGCTTGATAGCCAAAAAGGACAAGACTCTTAGTGACTCTAACTCATCTGAGTCGAGTGAAGAAGAAGAAGCCTATTTTGGACTCATGGCTCAAGCTGATAAAGAACAAGAGCCCAGTTCACTGGGAAGGTAAACTCTCACACTCCTCTTTCAGATTATGAAGTTTTTGAACATAATTGTGAGGATAGCTCTTATGACGATGAGTCAGAACTCATGGACCAATATAAGGATTTAATCATGGCTTACGACAAATGTCGCCGAGTCGTGAAAACTCAGGCTAAAGAGATAAAGTCTCTCAAAGCTGAAGAGAGCATCTTGAGAGAGAAAGTCGCAAAGACTGACTCGCTCGAAGAGAACTTCAATAATATTATTGAAGAATATAACAAAGCTCTTGAGCATCTTGATCTTAAAGAGAAAATCATCAAAGAGTTGGAAGAACAACTCGCCTCTGAAAAGAAACTTGTTGAAAGTTTCTCGAAGCCTAAGACTGTTCTTCCATTCATTACTTAATTCTCAGCTAAGGCTAAGGGTGCTGGACTAGGCCATGAAGAACCTCCTAGTAAGTCTTCTAGGAGAAATAAGGCTCAACAAAAGAATAAGGCCGCCAAAAAGGCCTTAGCCAAATAGAAGGGGAAAGCCCCTCAAGATCAGACCACGTTCAAAAAGGTTATATTTCTTTCAAACGAGTTTGATCTCGACTCATCTTACAGACACTTTGCTAGGCATACCTATGTAGAGTCAAAGTCTCGTTATCAAGGATGGACTGAACCCAGAAACTTTGGTGAAAGTGTCTTTAAGGCACCTTATGAAGAAGTCATTCTTCAGAGCTATGGCCATTTCAATCATGTCCATAACTTCAAGAAGGCACCAAAGGCAAAGCCTGTTGTAGAAAAGCCAATGAAGGAGAAGAAATCATGTGATCGATATCACCATGAAGCTTCTTCCTCCAAGAATGTTGCCCCTGCTAGACCACAATTCCAAAAGGTCAAGCATGAGAACATAAGGCAAAGATACAATAGATTTGACTGTTGTTGTTGTGGCAGAAGTGGTCACTTTGCCATTGATTGCTGGTTTAATCCCAAAAATGTTGCAACCCCACATGTTGGTAATATGAGGAAGACCACTCCTAATACTAATATTTGTAGGGGGAGTGTTCTAACCCGAGACCAAGGACACAAACGTATTTGGGTTCCTAAGGCAAACTGATTGTGATTGCAGGTATGTCCAAAGGCCACCAAAACGCCAATCTGGTATTTGGACAGTGAATGCTCTCGGTATATGACCGGGACAAGAAGCCTAATTCAGAACTTTACTCCAGTCGTGAACGGACCGAAGGTCATCTTTGGAGGTTCAAACCGTGGAATCACTAAAAGCTACGGTATGATTACAAACGGTAATGTATCCTTCTCAGATGTGGCTTACGTTGAAGCTTTGGAACATAACCTTATAAGCATAAGCCAACTCTGCGATAAAGGATACATAGTTGAGTTTCACGCTGATACGTGCTTGATAAAATCTGTTGACAATATGTAAACTATTCTATCTGGCACTCGAAGCAGAAACATATTTTGCTTGAATTTGATTTGTATAGATTCTTCGACACCAGTGTGCTTTTTAGCAAAAGATAGTGCGTCGCTTGGTGACCAATGATACAAGAGACTAGCACATATTAATTTCAAAACTATTAATAAATTATTTTCAATGAACTTAGTACGTGATGCCCCAAATGTCAAGTACGTCAAAGATATACCTTGTCATGCATGTGTAAAAGGCAAGAAAATAAGGGTTACCTTTAAAAGAGTTATTGGCAAGGATTTTAATAGATGTCTTCATATACTACATATGGACTTGTTTGGTCCACTGCAAACTAGAAGTTTGGGAGGTAAGGATTATACGTTAGTAATTGTTGATGATTACTCGTGCTTTGCGTGGGTGTTCTTTTTGAAACACAAGTCAGATACCTTCGACATCTCTGCTAATTTTGCCAGGCAAGTTCAGAATGAGTACAACTGCTCCATAGTCAAAATCAGAAGTGACAATGGAATAGAGTTCAAGTCTGGGGCCATGACAGAATTTTGTGAAAGCTTAGGTATCTTTCATGAGTTTTCCTCTCCTCGTACTCCACAACAGAACGAAGTGGCTGAGATAAGGAATAGAACACTCATAAAGGCCTGCAGGACCATGTTGAGTGATGCTTCACTTCCAGAATACTTTTAGGCTGAAGCCGTCAACACTGTACGCCACATGCAAAATCGAGCTCTCATAAACAAAAACCACGATAAGACACCTTACGAACTTTTGAAGGGCAGGAAACCAACCGTCTCATATTTTAGAATTTTTGGCTGTAAATGCTTCGTGCTCAACAATGGTCAGTATCATACTATAAAGTTTAGCGAAAAGAGTTTTGAAGGTATTTTTGTAGGTTATAGTGGCCATAGTAAGGTATATAGGATTTTTAATAGAAAAACCCTGGTTGTAGAAGAATCGATACATGTTGTATTTGATGAGACGAGCTTGCTGCAAAGCAACTCTTCTAGTGTGCTCATTGAAGATGCAGGTGAAAAGCTGAAAGAAATTAGCTTGGATGGACCGTCCGAAGATAAAGGTGAAAAGTTCATCAAGATCACCACTCCAACCCCTATTGGAGAGGCTGATGATCAAGATGAAGAAGTCATCCAAGATGAAGAAGTCACTCCAGTGATAGAAGATAATCCAGATGCAAGGACTCTAGAGCTCAGACATATGAAGGATCACCCCATGGACCAGATCATAAGAGATCCTCGGGATGGTGTCAGAACTCGTAGAGGTACAACTAATGAGAATCTATATTTAAGTTTTCTCTCGCAGGTTGAACCAAAGAAGTTTGAGGAAGCAAACTCAGATGCATCATGGATAATGACAATGGAAGAAGAACTAAACCAGTTCAAGTGCTGCAAAGTATGGATACTTGTTCCAAGACCTAAAGGTAAGAACATCATTGGGACAAAATGGGTCTACGGGAACAAGATGGACAAGGACGGAACGATAGAAAAGAATAAGGCCAGACTTGTCGCAAAAGGCTATCGTCAAGAAGAAGGAATCTACTTTGACCAGACGTACGCTACAGTGGCAAGGCTGGAGGCAATAAGATTATTCCTAGCATATGCTGCACTCAAAGGCTTCACTGTCTACCAGATGGATGTGAAGTCTGCCTTCCTTAATGGTGACATAAAAGAAGAGGTGTATGTGGAACAACCTCCAAGTTTCGTTGATTCTAACTTTCCTGATTATGTTTACTTACTGCATAAAGCGTTATATGCTCTGAAACAAGTTCCTCGAGCTTGGTATGAGACGTTGTCTAGCTTTCTACTTGAGAACAAGTTTACAAGGGGAAAGATAGAAAAGACATTATTTCTTAGGGAAATTAAAGGCAAGATTTTGTTAGTGCAAATCTATGTCGACGACATTATTTTTGGCTCTACTGATGACAACCTCTATAAGAAGTTTTCAAAACTTATGCAAGGGAAGTTTGAAATGAGCAGTATGGGCGAGCTGAAGTATTTCTTAGGGCTTCAAGTGAAACAATCTGAAGATGGAATTTTCATCTCGCAGACCAAGTTCACCAAAGATCTTATTAAGAAATAAGGAATAGAGAACGCAACCTTGATGAGGACTCCAATGGGTTCAACTATGTATTTAGATGAAAGAATTGGTTTCAAGATAACCTAATACACCTAGAGGGGGGGGGGTGAATAGGTTCAAATCCTTTTTATTCTAAGGCAGATAATAAACTCTAATTTTCTGTTGGTTATACTATTAACGCAGCAAACATATCTCAGAAATATATCCAATCACAGAGTGCACAGGATTTATAGTGGTTCCCCAAGTATTGGATACATCCACTTTCCCCCTTCGTCTATCTAGCAGTGTGCTAGATTCGGCCTAACTTCTTCTCTTCATCTCAGATCCGCAGATCTTACAGCTCAGAACCCAATCTAGGTTCCTACAACTCAGAGTGAGTCCACACTCCTACAGCTCAGACACACAGCCCTACTTCAGCCTTCAACAAGGCCTACACCTCAGAGATAACAATCTCCTACAACTCAGGCTCACAGCCCTACCTCAGCTTTCAACAAGGCCTACCACTCAGAGAAAATACTCTCCTACACTCAGCCTTTATAAAAACAGGCTTACAACTCAGATCTATAAAGATCCTATAGAAAATAGATTTAAGTTTGTAATTAACCACCACCCAGATAGAGAGAGAAGGGATGGATGGTTTCTTGATCAGTTCTTGGAAGAAACTGATGGTAGATAACAACCACTCTTAGCTTTCTTCAAAGCTTCTTGAATCTGAACTCAGTAGGGTTGAACTCTTGTGAAGTTGATCTTCAATCAGCTCCTTTCTTGAAATTCAGATCTCAATCTAAATCCTTATTAGCAGATTGGTTCAAGATCTGCACTTGAGGGACTTGATGATGAAAGCCCATTTCTTCTTTGGAGCTCTCTCTCTCCAAATTCTTCTGTTTCTCTTTCTTCAGTATTCTGTATTGATTGGTATGAGTTCCTCTGATTAGTTCATAATCTTCTGTTGAAGGAGAAAGCCTTTATATAGTCTTCCTCCATGGTAACCGGCTGATCCGGTTTCTAACAAACTTCTGACAGCTTTGACAGTTGCAGTAGACTGGTTAGAAATGGAAGCTATCAAGTCATCCAGTCACTTCTTGAACTCTGTCTCTGTCAGTAAAATGTCGAGACTGAACTGCATCATGTGTCGACACAAGTAGACTAAGTGTCGACACAAGTGAACTAAGTGTCGACACAAGCCTTGGTGGTGCCGACACATCTCCTTTGTTGTTGTTAATGCTTCTCGACACATCCTTCGGTAGAATGTGTCGACACTGATTCTGTGTGTCGACACAATCACTTCTTCTCTTTAACTTTGTTGAAGCTCTACAGTGTGTCGACACAACTCCTGTGTGTCGACATAGTTGATTTCGACAAAGTCTTCAGTGTGTCGACACAATTGATGTCGACTAAGTCTTCCTGTGTGTCGACACTGCCTCTTGGTGTCGACACAGTTGATGTCGACAATGCTTCACTGTGTGTCGACACTGCCTCTGCATGTCGACACAGTTTCTTCTGGTGTCGACACAGCCTTTCCAAATGTCGATACAATTAACTCCAAGTGTGGATACAGCTTTTCTCCAGTGTCGACACAAGCCTTCATAAGCGTCGACACAACTTCTCCTGGTGTCGACACATGGACTTAGAAAATTTTTCCTGCATTCTTGTATTTTCTTAACCTGCACATATAAACTCAAAACAACATCAAATACACCTCAATGCATATCATTGAGTAAGGTGAGGCTTCTTCAAATATGGTACACATTTTCCAATGTACCCAACAATCTCCCCCTATTTGGAGAAGTCATAACCCTTAGTCAATGATATACACCATTCATAATAAATACACATTATGATGTATAAAAATATTATATGACAGGGTAACTGCTAACAAAACATATAGAATATATCATCATAGAATAATAATGCTAACACAATGAGCATTAATTAATGTTTTGTTTCAACTTACAAAAATTTCTTAATCAAAAGTTTACATAGATTTTAATAACTAAAGATTACAAAGTTGTAAAATCTAGTAAATCTAATCTAAAGTTGCTCTGGCTCCTTGATGACAATTCCTTTGCTTGATTGTATCTTGGCTTGAACTGGAGCATCGGTATCATCAACTGGCTTCTTGCCCTTTAGATCTTTCTTCTTTTGCTCTTCAGACCTAATTCTTTGCCTTTCAAAGTAGTGAAAGGGCTTTGGGAAATATTTGCTAGGCTCCTGAGCATTAGGAGGTAGCTTCCCATCTTTAGCCTTTCTTCTATACTGTAGAATGGCTTCTTGTCTAGCTTCATGCTTTTGTCATTCTTGTTCTGTGTACCATTTGCCCCTCTCATGGGTCTTGTCTTTTATAGATTTCCAAGTAGTCAGTATAATGTTCCTAGAAGTAGGACTCCACTACTCAAAATCAGGCTTCAATTCTGCATATTCTCTGAATCTCTTCTTTGACAGTAGAGCTTCTTGCTCTTTGTGCAAAACTGCCTCTGACACTAGCATGTATACTTTCTCAAGGATAATATTTTTATTACCCTCTGGAGGGCTGTACATTGACTATACCTCTTGGTGAATCATTTCAAAATCAGCTGGAGGATAAATAACTTGAGCAACTTCAGCTTGATCACCTCCAAAATAAGCATGGTGTATACCTGACTCAGCCACATTGTCATCATCACAGAAGGGTGGATATCCAAGGGTGGCTCTGATGCTATTAGAGATCCATTTGACATGATCAGTGCCAGCTTTGACTGACACTCTCTCCCCCTTTATGACTTTTCTGGCAACATGATCCCTGAGATCACCTTTTTGAAATCTGATTTGCTCATCAAGAAAATTAACTCCATCTTTATAAAAAGACTTTAACTTCAGTAGCTGTGCAGAAATAGTCTTTTGAGATTGCTCAAGTGCTGTTTTTACAGCAACTAGACCTTCCTCTAATTGCTTGTCAAAATCTGCCTTGGCATTAGTCCTTGCTTCAGGCTGAGCAGTTGCAACATTCTTCAGTTCTGTAACAATCACATTATGTGATTCAGTCAGATTATCATTCATTCTAAGTTGATTCTCCAGGACATAGCCTTGCTTGACAGCTATATCATCAACTTGAGTCTTGATTTTCTCTTGATGTGTTGCTAGGAAAACCACAGTATTTCCTCCTTTGTGAAAGCAATCAGTCATTTCCTTCTTATGCTGATTTACTTCAAATCTTATAGATTTAATATCTGTACCCAAGGAGAGTTGTAGATCTTTGTGAGTTTCATCCATATACTTCTCCATGGCAATCCTTTGTTCATCTAGCTTAACTTGTAAAGATACTAATAATGAGCTATAATCTATAGCTGGGGCAGATTATGGAGCAGTTTGTAAAGCCCTCTTATAACTCTGGCTTCTTCTTTTGAAAATCATTAGCTTCATTTTCTTAGCTTGTATTGCTGTTTCATCTTCAGAAGTTGAGGTATTGGCTATTTCAACTCTATCCTTAGGACCAGGAGGCAATTCCTGTGCAGTCCTAGGTAGCTCCCCCTGAGTCCCTTGCTCCTCCCCTACAGTACTCACTTGCTACTCCTCAATGTGAACTTGCTCCCCCTCAAAATCTGTTTGCACTAAATCAGGGAACAACTCTTCTAGGGTGAACTCTTGTTGAGTAGGGACTTGAGGCACCACAAACTCAGGAGCATTATCAGCAGCAGATGTATCTTCTATGATAACATCTTGTGGTTGACTGTTTAGTTGAGTTGGCTGGTCAACATCAATCAAAGATTCAGTTAGAGTCTCATCCTTATCATTAAGAATTGACTGATTAACCTCTTGAATTACCTTAAGAATTGTCTGTGTATCCATTTCACTTTCCAAGTGAGTTGGCTCTTCCTCAACATGAGGCTCCACCTGCACTTGTGCACCATCTGTGGGGTCTTATGTAGGAATATCTTGTCCTGTAGATTGTTCAGGAATCTCGTGCCTCTCCTCATCAGGCATGTCCTTAGTTAGGACTCTATCCCATCTAGAAATAATCCTAATATCCATTCTCCTCATATGATTTATCTTAGTCCCAGCTGACTGTTCCATCACTTCAGGTATTGTTCCAGCTAAATACAAGCTCACAATTCTTCCCAGATTTGGCTTCTTCATACTTTCCTTAATCCTTTCAAAAATGACTTCTGACCAATCTGTGGTTAGTCTATAGATGATTCTGGTCATAAGGCTGAACATATAGGCAGAAATACTATCATGCCCCCTGGCTTACAGAGAATCACTTTGCCAACTACTTCTGAAAGGAATTTTCCTTGTTGATTCATTCCTTTCCTGTTCAAAGCTGATCCAATCTTCATGGTGGAGTCCAGTCCACACCATTGAAGTGCTTCCCTTAGCTTAGATGTGGGTACATCTTCTTCTTCTTGTGTTCTTGATAGGTGAAGAACTTTCCTTAAACTCTTATGGGTGGTTTTCACCTTTACTCCATGGACTGTGGATCTAATTTTGAGTCCAGTTTGATCTAGGGTAGCATCACCAAAGAATTCTAGTGTTTCTTTATTCCAAATCTTAGTTGGTTCAGAAACTAAGAATTCCAGACCGTTTTCAGCTATTAGGGTTATTACTCATGTAATTTCTGATTCCGCTCCATCAAATGCGTTCTGAACCAGTTCGTATCCTTCATTGACATTGTCCTCGATCTTTGGCGCCAAGGTTGTTGAGAGCAATCTGTTGTGAGGGAAGAGAGTTTGTCGACACAATATTCTGGTCTCAAGAATCTGGAGAGCGTGTCGATAGGGTTTGTTGTTGACCAATTTATACCTTGTTGAGCAAAGAAGGTCAAAAGGCGCGTCAACAAACACTGAATGTGTCGACACTGTTGAAAAGTGTCGACACAGACTACTTAAGTATCGATGAAGGTGTTGACTTCTATGTGTCGACACCAATTATGATGTGTCGGCACAAATATCCTTAACTGACGACTCAGTGTTTGAGTGTCGACACAGACATCTGCATGTGTGGACACCACTTTCCTGAAGTGTCGACAACACTTCTCTGTGTCGACACTGTTTTGCTAGATATGTCGACACAGTTTTACTTAGCCAATTTTGTTAAACTAATCTATGTTCAACATTCCTAATTCAATTTTAAACTTATTGAATTTAGTTTTATCTAGAGGCTTAGTAAACATATCTGCAATTTGATAATCTGTTTTGACAAATTCTAGTGAGATGTCCTCTTTCTCTACATGTTCTCTAAGAAAATGGTATCTAATTTCTATATGCTTAGTCCTACTATGTGAAACAGGATTATTAGCATTAGAAATAGCACTTGTAGAATCACAAAGCAAAGGTGTTCTACTTACCTGAATACCATAGTCTTCAAGCTGGTGCTGAATCCACAACAGCTATGCACAATAACTTCCTACTACCACATATTCAGACTCAGCTGTGGAAATTGCCACACTAGTCTGCTTCTTACTGCTCTAAGACACCAATCTTCCTCCTAGAAATTGACAGGTGCCTATAGTTCTTTTTCTATCTTCTTTGCAACCTGCAAAGTCTGCATTTGAATAACCTTCAGTAGAAAATCTCCATTCCTAGGGTACCAAAGGCCTAGATTAGGTGTGCCCTTAAGATATCTCAAAATCCATTTGACAGCAGTAGGATGAGATTCTTTAGGACTGGATTGGTACCTAGCACAGACACATGTAGCATACATGATATCTGGTCTACTAGCAGTCAGATATAGGAGGGAGCCAACTATCCCTCTATACAAAGTTTCATCTACAAGTTTCCCTGCATCATCTTTGCTAAGAGACACACTTGTCCCCATTGGAGTTCTCATGGTAGTGGATGATTCCATACCATACTTCTTAATTAACTCCTGGGTGAAATTAGACTGGGATATGGACAAGCCATCTTCAGTCTGTCTTACTTGGAGACCCAAGAAGAACTTAAGTTCTCCCATACTGCTCATTTCAAATTTCTCTTGCATAAGTTTTGCAAACTTTCTACAAAGGTTACTTTCTGTAGAACCAAATATTATGTCATCAACATATATTTGGACTAGGATTATCTTTCTTTTGGATTCCCTAAGGAATAGAGTCTTATCTATTTTCCCCCTTGAGAATTTTTTCTCAATGAAGAAAGTAGATAGGGTTTCATACCAAGCCCTTAGGGCTTGTTTCAACCCATACAAAGCTTTCCTAAGTCTATAGACATAAGTAGGATAGAGTGGATCAACAAAACCTGAGGGCTACTCTACATAGACTTCTTCTTTTAGATTTCCATTTAGGAATGTTGATTTTACATCCATTTGGAATACCTTGAGGCCTTGATATGCTGCATAAGCAAGGAACATCCTAATTGCTTCCAGTCTTGCTACAGGTGCAAAGGTTTGATCAAATTCAATACCCTCTTCCTGTTTGTATCCTTTTGCAACAAGTCTTGCTTTGTTCTTCACAATGATCTCACTCTCATCCAGTTTGTTCCTAAAGATCCACTTTGTTCCAATGATGTTGTGATCTTTTGGTTTAGGAACTAACTTCCAGACCTTGCACCTTCTGAACTGATTCAGCTCCTCTTGCATGGCATCAATCCAATGTGGGTCTAGAACAGCTTCTTCAAATTTCTTAGGTTTCACTTGAGATAAGAAGCTAGAGCAAAGAACTGTGTTCAGATTCCTGCTCCTTGTTTGTACTCCTTGTCTTGGATCACCAATTATCTGATTTGCTGGATGATCCTTTAAGTGTCTAATAGCTGGAGGTAGTCTATCTTCAGGTTGAACACCTCCAGTCTCTTCATTATGCTGCACCTCTTGGTTTTCATCAGCATCTGGAGAGTCTTGTACTTCCCCTGGACAGTAGCCACCATTTTCCACTTCCTGATTTGCAGTTAAATCTTCTGTACTGGTAAGCTTGTCCATTCTCTCATTTATACCTGTAGAACTGCAAGAACTACTTGGCAACTCACTGTTAATAAGTCTTGTTTCATCAAAGACAACATGTACAGACTCTTCTACAACTTGAGTAATCAAGTTGTAGACCCTATAAGCCTTACTATTGTTATTGTACCCAATAAATATCCCATCTTGTGATTTGGCAGCAAACTTAGTTAGATAAGACTTGCCATTATTAAAGACATCACACTTGCAACCAAAGATCCTAAAATAGGATAAGTTTGGTTTTCTGCCCTTCATAATCTCATAGGGAGTCTTTTTGTGGCTCTTGGTGATAGAAGCCCTATTGATCACATGACATGCAGTGTTTACTGCCTCAGCCCAGAAATATTCTGGGAGAGAAGTGTCACTCAATAGAGTTCTACCAGCCTCAATCAGTGTTCTATTCTTCCTTTCAGCAATACCATTTTGCCGTGGTGTTCTAGGTGAGGAGAATTCTTGAAAAATTCCAAATTCTTCACACAGTCTTGTCATACTCTCATATTGAAATGCAGTGCCATGGTCACTTCTGATTTTGACCACTGTACTGTTCAGCTCATTCTGAATTTGTTTGACAAAACTATATAAAACACTTGGGGTTTCAGATTTTTGTCTCAGAAAGAACACTCATGAATATCTAGAATAGTCATCTACCACCACAAAAGTGTAGACCTTCCTACCTAGACTATGAACTGGCATAAGACCAAATAGATCCATATGCAAGAGGTATAGACACCTCACTGAATCCTTGTTTTCAAGGCTATGAAAGGAGGATTTGGTCGGCTTGCCTTTTTGACAAGCTGAGCATATCCCATCCTTTATACACTTAACTTGAGGACCATTCCTCACTAACTCTTTGCTAAAGAGTTGGCCAATAGTCTTGCAGTTAAGATGGGCCAGCCTCTTATGCCATTTAACACAATGAGAGGCTCTCTCATCAGCTATAAGACAAATAGGAGAAACATTGTTCTCACACTCAAAGTTAAGATAGTACACATTTCTTTTTCTATATCCTATCAATATGACCTTTTGATCACTTGACCTTTTGATATGACAACCATTCTTGATAAATGAAATGTCATAACCTAAATCACTCAGCTGACTTATGCTAATTAGGTTGTGTTTCAAACCCTTTACATAGGCCACTTGAGTGATTGTAACTGAGTTATTAGAAATGTTACCAAAACCATTGATGACTCCCTTTTCAGAACCACCAAAGATTACTTTAGGCCCATTCAGCATAGGTGATTAGTCCTTCAGCAATCCCCTTGTTCCAGTCATGTGCCTGGAACATCCACTGTCCAAGTACCATATAGGGGCATGACAACTTAGACTTGTTGAAACCGGAGTCCGGTCTCCTGTGGAGTTCGACCCTTGGGGAAGGGGTGACCACGCACCTACTACCCTCAAACAAATGATCTAGGCACAAGACTAGGAACACAAGGGACAGACCCAAGGTCTCAGCGTGGAGGACCCGCCGTATACCCGGAAGACTAACAAACGCTTCCCCTCCCAAGCCAAGGGCTGAGCTAAGGCACCTTCGGAGGGCTCTCTTGGCCGACCGGAACATCTAAGGAGGATCTCCAGATCCACTCCCAAACTAGAGGTGCCACCTCGGGTCTATGTAAAATGTTCCCCGCCCGCCTTACTCTTGGCGCAAAACCGCCCAGCAGCCCTACTCTACGTAGCCCCAATTAGGTCGCTAATAGCGGAACTCCGCTACTCTGAAAGGATGACAACGGTCCATCATGTGCTTCCCGGCATCTATACCTCTGGGCCCACACGGGGGGAGCGGTTCACGAACACACCGCTCGCCCAAGATAGGAGGAGTAAACTATATTCACAGAGCATCACAGATATGAAAAACTATTACAGGAATATAAATTCTATACTCGGCACGCAGGCCAGAAATATAAACAAAAAGGCCCTCGAGGGCCAGCACAAGCTTGGGCTTAAGCCCGCTACTCCCCGCCTGGTACTGCAACACCTGTATGCCAACGTCTCGACGAGCGGCGGCCAACTAGTCATCAGTCGGCTAATATAAGCGGGCCAAACATATTGCGCACACCCCTTCTTTTGGGGCTTGTGGCGCGCATTCCCTGCAAGCGGCTAATAAACAACTTCCTCGAAGTCTTCTCTGGGAACCCCAGAACATCACCAATCCGGCTCACACGTCCGGATGGGCTTCACACAGCATGCCTAAGCCCGTACTCACGCTTCCGGGTGCTAATGCAATTAACTGCGGGGACGTACACGTCAACCCGTCGGAAAGCTCCCTTCCCCCCACCCGTTGGTGGAGAGGGGCTTCCATGCAAATATGTAACCTGAAGGCTTCACCTGCCCAAGTTGAAACATCATTACCCTTGTCGCGTGCTTGGCGGCGGGGGTGGGAGAGGAGCTCCGGGTCGATTCTGCTGCGTGCGGCCGCGTATGTGGTCGATCTCCACTCCAGGCCGAGCCTCGCTCCAGGCTGAGCCTCGCTCCAGGCCGAGCCTCGCTCCAGGCCGAGCCTCGCTCCAGGCCGAGCCTCGCTCCAGGTAAAGCCTCGCTCCAGGCAGAGCCTCGCTCCAGTCCGAGAGAAAGAGAGGATCGACCGGGGGGGTGGTTGCTGCTCCAGGTCGGGAATAAGAGAGGGCCGGCCAGGTTGGCGTTGCTTCAGGCCGGGAAAAAGAAGGAGAGGGGCGGCCGGGCTGCTTCCTTGCCGGCAACGGAAGAGAGCGGGAATGGGGCGGCCGGGCTGCTTCTTCGCCGGCGACGGGAGAGAGAGAGAGGAAGGGGAGGTCGTGCCCTAGCTTCGCTGGCGATGGGAGAGAGAGGGGGAAGGCGACCGGGTTGCTGCTTTGCCGGCGACGAGAGAGAGGGAGAAAGGGCGGCCGTGTCCTGCTTTGCCGGTGACGGGAGAGAGGGGATAATGGCGGCCGTGCCCTAGCTTTGCCGGCGACGGGAGAGAGGGGGAAAGGGGCTGCGGTGCTACTGCTTTGCCGGCGACGGGAGAGTGGGGGAAAGTGGCGGCGGCGGCTAGTCTCCAGATCGGCTAGGCTAGGTTTTTCCCCTGCTTCTCTTTTTCTTCCTGAACCCTTCTCCCGAGCCCCCCTTTTTTTTCTCTTCTTCTTCTTTTATTTTTTATTCCCTCTTCTCCTTGCTGTACCCCCGTCTCCTTGCTCAAATCCCCTCCTGCCACTTTTTTATCTTATCCCCTCTCATAATATATATATAATATATTATATATATTATAATATAATATCTATAATATAATATATATATATATCATAAACCTATGCGCATAAGACCTCTGCACGCACGCACGAGGACCCGTACGTCCTCGAACAGGACGGCACCAAAACGTCGCCCAAAACACGCCCCTAGGCTGATATTTGGGGAGGGTGCCACTCTCCCGGCTACGGGGTTGTACACAATTCCCGCTCTTTTCGAGCTTGGCACAAGCTCGGAAAGAATCATCCAACCCAACGTATCCGGCGAGTGGGAGCCGACCCAAAAAACATTTTTGAGAGAAACTGAAATCTGCGCTTGGAGCATCAATCTCTCCATGACCTTTCTGAAACTTTTGAATCACTCGATACCCTTTGGCTCACTGCTATTGAATTGCTCTTATACCATTACTTACAACGAGTATATAATTTCTCGTGATATCGTGAAACAACAAATCTGTTTCCTCTGTATCTTCTTGTACACGCTGAGCTAATCCTTTCCCCCCAGGTGTGCCTACAGCCCTGCCAGCTAATGAGAGCCTGACAGCGAGTCTACCCGGGGCCGAGCAGCACTCGGGGTCCCTTACCCCCCAGGTGTGCCTTCAACCCCGCCAGCTAGTGGGAGCCTGACAGCGAGTCTACCCGGGGCCGAGCAGCACTCGGGGTCCCTTACCCCCCAGGTGTGACTACAGCCCTGCCAGCTAATGAGAGCCTGACAGCGGGATCTGCTCGGGGTCCACTACTACCACCATCGAGTGACTTCCAGCCCTGCCAGCAAGGTGAGAGCCTGACAGCGGGATCTGCTCGAGGCCCACGGATGACACCGAGTGACTTCCAGCCCTGCCAGCTAGGTGAGAGCCTGACAGCGGGATCTGCTCGGGGTCCACTACTACCACCATCGAGTGACTTCCAGCCCTGCCAGCTAGGTGAGAGCCTGACAGCGGGATCTGCTCGAGGCTCAAGGATGACACCGAGTGACTTCCAGCCCTGCCAGCAAGGTGAGAGCCTGACAGCGGGATCTGCTCGGGGTCCACTACTACCACCATCGAGTGACTTCCAGCCCTGCCAGCTAGGTGAGAGACTGACAGCGGGATCTGCTCGAGGCCCAAGGATGACACCGAGTGACTTCCAACCCTGCCAGCTAGGTGAGAGCCTGGCAGCAGGATCTACTCGGGGTCCAAAACTACCTGACTTGACTTTGCTCGAGATGGAGACATCTTATTTACTTAAGAGGTGCTGGAGAGTTAATTGCATCGATGCTTTTACAAATGGATGACGCATTATTTTCGTAAGAGAGACGATCTGGAAGTCGTCAAATCGGGAAGCTGGCATCTGAGTCTGTTCCTAATAATTCCTCCAATCAGAAGAGAGATGCAATAGGGAGGACATAGGCCGACGTGCAAGGGGGGAGCTGATCTCGGCCGTCAGTGCAGAGGCTCGGTCTTACAATAGCGCTTAAAGTCCCGAGGCATCGTCCCATCATCCGAACTGGGCTATTTAAAAGGAATGGGTTGGACGTTTCGTATCCTGATCAAATGACAAAGATCACTTTCCGCCATGTCACTTGCGATTGCTTGGAGAGATCGATCCTTTATCAAATCTGGGAGGTTAGCGTCTAGGCTCGTTCCTGATAATTCCTCTAGTCGGAGGAGATGTGCGATCGGGAGGACATAGGCCGGCATGCAAGGGGGGAGCTGATCTCGGCCGTCAGTGCAGAGGCTCGGTCTTACAATAGTGCTTAAAGTCCCGCGGCACCGTCCCATCGTCCGAACTAGGCTATTTAAAAGGAACGGGTTGGACGTTTGGCTTCCGGAGTCGATCGCGAGGCTAACCCTTGAAGCCCTCAGAAGCTCGAGGCGAATCGGTAATAAAGAGAAAACTTGACCGCTACTGAATTACAAGGAAGAGTTAACATATTACCGCTAGGGAGGGAACCCTTTCCGGTCACCCCGGCTCATAATACCTCTCAGCTGCTCTCTTACTCGATCTTGAAGATAAGAACCTCCAGGTTTCTCGTTGATGTAATAAGTGGGGACACACGGGTTTTCACAGGTAGAAGTGCTTCAAATAGGTGCAAATCCTACTCCAAATGCTATGGGATTCAGACAACAGCTATGGGAGGGGACAACTCTGAGTGTGAGGACCTTACACACAAAGTGTCAATGCATGACCGTGGTCGTCACCTGGTTCCACTCCTATAGCCATGATGTTCGCATGAGTTCTTCTGTGCTGGTCACTCTCCACGCTCACTGCACCAAAATGTTGAAACCGGAGTCCGGTCTCCTATGGAGTTCGACCCTTGGGGAAGGGGTGACCGCGCACCTACTACCCTCAAGCAAACGATCTAGGCACAAGACTAGGAACACAAGGGACAGACCCAAGGTCTCAGCGTGGAGGACCCGCCGCATACCCGAAAGACTAAAAAACTCTTCCCCTCCCAAGCCAAGGGCTGAGCTAAGGCACCTTCGGAGGGCTCTCTTGGCCGACCGAAACATCTAAGAAGGATCTCTAGATCCACTCCCAAACTAGAGGTGCCACCTCGGGTCTATGTAAAATGTTCCCCGCCCGCCTTACTATTGGCGCAAAACCACCCAGCAGCCCTACTCTACGCAGCCCCAATTGGGCCGCTAATAGCGGAACTCCGCTACTCTGAAAGGATGACAACGGGCCATCAGGGGCTTCCCGACATCTATACCTCGGGGCCCACACGGGGGGAGCGGTTCACGAACACACCGCTCGCCCAAGATAGGAGGAGTAAACTATATTCACAGAGCATCACAGATATGAAAAAAATATTACAGGAATATAAATTCCATACTCGGCACGCAGGCCGGAAATATAAACAAAAAGGCCCAAGAGGGCCAGCAAAAGCTTGGGGTTAAGCCCGCTACTCCCCGCCTGGTACTGCAACACTTGTACGCCAACGTCTCGACGAGCGGCGGCCAACTAGTCATCGGTCGGCTAATATAAGCGAGCCAAACATATTGCGCACACCCCTTCTTTTGGGGCTTGTGGCGCGCATTCCCTGCAAGCGGCTAATAAACAACTTCCTCGGAGTCTTCTCCGGGAACCCCAGAACATCACCAATCCGGCTCACACGTCCGGATGGGCTTCACACAGCATGCCTAAACCCGTACTCACGCTTCCGGGTGCTAATGCAATTAACTGCGGGGACGTACACGTAAACCCGTCGGAAAGCTCCCTTCCCCCCACCCGTTGGTGGAGAGGGGCTTCCATGCAAATATGTAAAGTGAAGGCTTCACCTGCCCAAGTTGAAACATCATTACCCTTGTCGCGTGCTTGGCGGCGGGGGCGGGAGAGGAGCTCCGGGTCGATTCTGCTGCGTGCGGCCGCGTCTGTGGTCGATCTCCACTCCAGGCCGAGCCTTGCTCCAGGCCGAGCCTCGCTCCAGGCCGAGCCTCGCTCCAGGCCGAGCCTCAATTCAGGCCGAGCCTCGCTCCAGGCCGAGCCACGCTCCATGCCGAGCCTCGCTCCAGGCCGAGCCTCGCTCCAGGTCGAGCCTCGCTCCAGGCCGAGAGAAAGAGAGGATCGGCCGGGGGGTGGTTGCTGCTCTAGGTTGGGAAGAAGAGAGGGTCGGCCGGGTTGGGGTTGCTTCAGGCCGGGAAAAAGAAGGAGAGGGGCGGCCGGGCTGCTGCCTTGTCGGTGACGGAAGAGAGCGGGAATGGGGCGGCCGGGCTGCTGCTTCGCCGGCGATGGGAGAGAGAGAGAGAGAGGAAGGGGAGGTCGTGCCCTAGCTTCGCCGGCGACGGGAGAGAGAGGGGGAAGGCGGTCGGGCTGCTGCTTTGCCGGCGACGAGAGAGAGGGAGAAGGGCGGTCGTGTCCTGCTTTGTCGGCGACGGGAGAGAGGGGAGAATGGCGGTCGTGCCCTAGCTTTGCCGGTGACGGGAGAGAGGGGGAAAGGGGCTGCGGGGCTGCTGCTTTGCCGGTGACGGGAGAGTGGGGGAAAGTGGCATCGGCGGCTGGGCTCCAGATCGGCTAGGCTAGGTTTTTCCCCTGCTTCTCTTTTTCTTCCTGAACCCTTCTCCCGAGCCCCCCCCCTTTTTCTCTTCTTCTTCTTTTATTTTTTATTCCCTCTTCACCTTGCTGTACCCCCGTCTCCCTGCTCAAATCCCCTCCTGCCTCTTTTTTATCTTATCCCCTCTCATAATATATATATAATATATTATATATATATATATATATATATATATATATATATATATATATATATATATATATATATATATATATATATATATATATATATATATCATAAACCTATGCGCATAAGACCTCCACACGCACGCACGAGGACCTGTACGTCCTCGAACAGGACGTCACCAAAACGTCGCCTAAAACACGCCCCTAGGCTGATATTTGGGGAGGGTCCCACTCGCCCGGCTACGGGGTTGTACACAATACCCGCTCTTTTCGAGCTTGACACAAGCTCGGAAAGAATCATCCAACCCAACGTATCCGGCGAGTGGGAGCCGACCCAAAAATTTTTTTTGAGAGAAACTGAAATCTGCGCTTGGAGCATCAATCTCTCCATGACCATTCTGAACCTTTTGAATCACTCGATACCCTTTGACTCACTGCTATTGAATTGCTCTTATACCATTACTTACAACGAGTATATAATTTCTCTTGATATCGTGAAACAACAAAGGCGTTTCCTCTGTATCCTCTTGTACACGCTGAGCTAATCCTTTCCCCCCAGGTGTGCCTACAGCCCTGCCAGCTAATGAGAGCCTGACAGCGAGTCTACCCGGGGCCGAGCAGCACTCGGGGTCCCTTACCCCCCAGGTGTGCCTTCAGCCCCGCCAGCTAGTGGGAGCCTGACAGCGAGTCTACCCGGGGCCGAGTAGCACTCGGGGTCCCTTACCCCCCAGGTGTGCCTACAGCCCTGCTAGCTAATGAGAGCCTGACAGCGGGATCTGCTCGGGGTCCACTACTACCACCATCGAGTGACTTCCAGCCCTGCCAGCTAGGTGAGAGCATGACAGCGGGATCTGCTCGAGGCCCACAGATGACACCGAGTGACTTCCAGTCCTGCCAGCTAGGTGAGAGCCTGACAGCGGGATCTGCTCAGGGTCCATTACTACCACCATCGAGTGACTTCTAGCCCTGCCAGCTAGGTGAGAGCTTGACAGCGGGATCTGCTCGAGGCCCAAGGATGACGCCGAGTGACTTCCAGCCCTGCCAGCTAGGTGAGAGCCTGACAGCGGGATCTGCTCGGGGTCCACTACTACCACCATCGAGTGACTTCCAGCCCTGCCAGCTAGGTGAGAGCCTGACAGCGGGATCTGCTCGAGGCCCAAGGATGACACTGAGTGACTTCCAGCCCTGTCATCTAGGTGAGAGCGTGGCAGCGGGATCTACTCGGAGTCCAAAACTACCCGACTTGACTTTGCTCGAGATGGAGACATCTTATTTACTTAAGAGGTGCTGGAGAGTTAATTGCACCGATGCTTTTACAAATGGAGGACGCATTCTTTTCGTAAGAGAGACGATCTGGAAGTCGTCAAATCGGGAAGCTGGCGTCTGAGTCTGTTCCTAATAATTCCTCCAATCGGAAGAGAGATGCAATCGGGGGGACATAGGCCGACGTGCAAGGGGGGATCTGATCTCGGTCGTCAGTGTAGAGGCTCGGTCTTACAATATCGCTTAAAGTCCCGAGGCATCGTCCCATCATCCGAACTGGGCTATTTAAAAGGAACGGGTTGGACGTTTCATATCCTGATCCAATGACAAAGATCACTTTCCGCCTTGTCACTTGCGATTGCTTGGAGAGATCGGTCCTTTATCAAATCTGGGAGGTTATCGTCTAGGCTCGTTCCTAAAAATTCCTCTAGTCGGAGGAGAGGTGTGATCGGGAGGACATAGGCCGGCGTGCAAGGGGGGAGCTGATCTCGGCCGTCAGTGCAGCGACTCGGTCATATAATTGCGCTTAAAGTCCCGCGGCACCGTCCCATCATCCGAACTAGGCTATTTAAAAGGAACGGGTAGGACGTTTGGCTTCCGAAGTCGATCGCGAGGCTAACCCTTGAAGCCCTCAGAAGCTCGAGGCAAATCGGTAATAAAGAGAAAACCTGACTGCTATTGAATTACAAGGAAGAGTTAACATATTACCGCTAGGGAGGGAACCCTTTCCGGTCACCCCGGCTCATAATACCTCTCAGCTGCTCTCTTACTCGATCTTGAAGATAAGAACCTCCAGGTTTCTCATTAATGTAATAAGTGGGGACACACTGGTTTTCACAGGTAGAAGTGCTTCAAATAGGTGCAAATCCTACTCCAAATGCTATGGGATTCAGACAACAGCTATGGGAGGGGACAACTTTGAGTATGAGGACCTTACACACAAAGTGTCAACACATGACCGTGGTCGTCACCTGGTTCCACTCCTATAGCCATGATGTTCGCCTGAGTTCTTCTGTGATGGTCACTCTCCACGCTCACCGCACCAAAATGTTGAAACCGGAGTCCGGTCTCCTGTGGAGTTCGACCCTTGGGGAAGGGGTGACCGCGCACCTACTACCCTCAAGTAAACGATCTAGGCACAAGACTAGGAACACAAGGGACAGACTCAAGGTCTCAGCGTGGAGGACCCGCCGCATACCCGGAAGACTAACAAACTCTTCCCCTCCCAAGCCAAGGGCTGAGCTAAGGCACCTTCGGAGGGCTCTCTTGGCCGACCGGAACTTCTAAGGAGGATCTCCAGATCCACTCCCAAACTAGAGGTGCCACCTTGGGTCTATGTAAAATGTTCCCCACCCGCCTTACTATTGGCGCAAAACCGCCCAGCAGCCCTACTCTACGCAGCCCCAATTGGGCCGCTAATAACGGAACTCCGCTACTCTGAAAGGATGACAACGGGCCATCAGGGGCTTCCCGGCATCTATACCTCGGGGCCCACACGGGGGGAGCGGTTCACGAACACACCGCTCGCCCAAGACAGGAGGAGTAAACTATATTCACAGAGCATTACAGATATGAAAAAAATATTACAGGAATATAAATTCCATACTCGGCACACAGGCCGGAAATATAAACAAAAAGGCCCAAGAGGGCCAGCACAAGCTTGAGCTTAAGCCCGCTACTCCCTGCCTGGTACTGTAACACCTGTACGCCAACGTCTCGACGAGCGGCGGCCAACTAGTCATCGGTCAACTAATATAAGCGGGCCAAACATATTGCGCACACCCCTTCTTTTGGGGCTTGTGGCGCGCATTCCCTACAAGCGGCTAATAAACAACTTCCTCGGAGTCTTCTCCGGGAACCCCAGAACACCACCAATCCGGCTCATACGTCCGGATGGGCTTCACACAGCATGCCTAAACCCGTACTCACGCTTCCGGGTGCTAATGCAATTAACTGCAAGGACGTACACGTCAACCCGTCGGAAAGCTCCCTTCCCCCCACCCGTTGGTGGAGAGGGGATTCCATGCAAATATGTAAACTGAAGGCTTCACCTGCCCAAGTTGAAACATCGTTACCCTTGTAGCGTGCTTGGCGGCGGGGGCGGGAGAGGAGCTCCGGGTCGATTCTGCTGCGTGTGGCCGCGTCTGTGGTCGATCTCCACTCCAGGCCGAGCCTTGCTCTAGGCCGAGCCTCGCTCTTGGCCGAGCCTCGCTCCAGGCCGAGCCTTGCTCCAGGCCGAGCCTCGCTCCAAGCTGATCTTCGCTCCAGGCCGAGCCTCGCTCCAGGCCAAGCCTCGATCCAGCCCGAGAGAAAGAGAGGATCGGCCGGGGGGTGGTTGCTGCTCCAGGTCGGGAAGAAGAGAGGGCCGGCCGGGTTGGGGTTGCTTCAGGCCTGGAAAAAGAAGGAGAGGGGCGGCTGGGCTGCTGCCTTGCCGGCGATGGAAGAGAGAGGGAATGGGGCGGCCGTGCTGCTGCTTCGCCGTCGACAGGAGAGAGAGAGAGAGAGGAAGGGGCGGCCGTGCCCTAGATTCGTCGACGACAGGAGAGAGAGAGTGGGAAGGCGGCCGGGCTACTGCTTTGCCGGCGACGAGAGAGAGGGAGAAAGGGCGACCGTGTCCTGCTTTGCCGGCGACGGGAGAGAGGGGAGAATGACGGTCGTGCCCTAGCTTTGCCGGCGATGGGAGAGAGGGGGAAAGGGGCTGCGGGGCTGCTGCTTTGCCAGCGACGGGAGAATGGGGGAAAGTGGCGGCGGCGGCTGGGCTCCAGATCGGCTAGGCTAGGTTTTTCCCCTGCTTCTCTTTTTCTTCCTGAACCCTTCTCCCGAGCCCCCCCTTTTTTTCTCTTCTTCTTCTTTTATTTTTTATTCCCTCTTCTCCTTGTTGTACCCCCGTCTCCCTGCTCAAATCCCCTCCTGCCCCTTTTTTATCTTATCCCCTCTCATAATATATATAATATATTATATATATTATAATATAATATCTATAATATATATATATATATCATAAACCTATGCGCATAAGACCTCCGCACGCACGCACGAGGACCCGTACGTCCTCGAACAGGACGGCACCAAAACGTCGCCCAAAACACGCCCCTAGGCTGATATTTGGGGAGGGTCCCACTCTCCCGGCTACGGGGTTGTACATGAATCACCTGCAATAAAGATTACTTAACCTTAGAACCCAAATAACTTTTGGGTCCTTGGTGCAAGTTAGTCTGAACTTTAATAAATCTGCCTGCAGCTTTTCTAACAGGCAGACTGCTACTCTCCTTGACACTGATATTGTGCCAACAGTCTAAGGCAAAGTGGTCTATCTTGCCACAGCACCAGCACTCAAACTTATTATACCTTTGTTTAGGTACAACTTTAGCTGAATTATTAGCAGTAGATCTATTGTTCTGTGCTGGGGCATTGCCTTTTTTTATTGGACTTAGTAGTCCATGTAGTTCTCTTAAACCCTAATCCAGTCTTACCCTTTTGAGACACAAACTCATCAATCAAGGGTAATACAGATTTTGGTTTAGAAAAACTAGCTACAATCTCCTTTTCTTTCTGAAGTCTATTCTCCAGACTTTTAATCTGATCATTTTTAAATGTGAGAGTACCCATCTGAATAACAGTAATGTTTTTCAGTCTGGCTATCTCATTCAACTTCTGATCCAGCAACTTCTCTGAATCAGATCCAGCCAACTTAAGAGCTGCAATTTCCTTAGCCTGATTCTTGGCCAGGTTTTTACTTCTCTTAAGTACCTGCAATAAATCTCCATATTCATCTATCAGCTGATGAATATCACCTTCAGACTCAGACCCATCCACATCACTTGATGCAGATGTTACTGACTCTGACCCAGTACTATAATCTGAATTTCTAGAAAAACATTGTACCTTACTAGGACCAGGCTGATCCTGGCACTTGTCTTCTTCTAACACAGCCATCAGTCCCTTGCACTGATGGTCTTCTTGTTCATAGATAGAGTTCAGCACTTGCAGAAACTCATCGTCTTCATCTGCTGCATATAGACCAATGTATGCCTCAGCTTCAGATTCTGACTCTGAAGAGGGTTGGTCTGTCAAGCTCTTATCCTTCTTAGCAACAAAGGATTTCTCCATCTTGCTCTGGTGTTGAATCTTCTTTTTATCAGCTGACTCTTTTCTTTTATCTGGACACTCATCCATAACATGTCCAGGCCTATTACAGCAGTAGCAAACTATCTTTGATGTTGTAGATTTGCTTGGCTTAGACCTGCTCCTGTTCTTCCTGGATGACTTCCTCTTTTGATAATAGTCATCCTTAGGCTGAGATGTGGAGGGCTTAGACTTCCACTGCTTCTTCTTCAGGAATCTCTGAAACTGCCTTGTGAAGGTAGCAAAGTCTTTATCTGAGTCACTACTGTCTGAACTTTGGTTGTCTGAATTATCTGAAGCAATTTCAGCAACTATCTTAGGAGGTGATGGAGACATCCTCCTATTCTTCCTAGTGGCTTCAACCTTGAAGGACACAGACTTTTCTCTATGCACCCATTTTGCACTTTTCTCTTCCTCTTTCCTAGCCATCAGCTGCATCTCATATGATAGTAATTTTCCAAACAAAGTTGAGGAGAGATATCTGCAAGTTTGGCCACTTACCTAATGACACAAATCTTAGTGTCCCAATCCTTTATCAATGATCTTAGGAATTTATCATTCAATTCATATGTACTGAAGATTCTTCCATAGGACATCAGCTCATTTACTATTCTATAGAACTTTTTATAGCACTCAATTATACTGTCAGACTTTTCTTGTCTGAAACTCTCATATTCCTGGTTCAGCATAGACTTTCTATCTTGTCTGACTTCTTCAGAACCCTCCATGTAGACTATCAAAGTATCCCACATTTCCTTGGAGGTCTTGCAGTGAATTAAATTTTGAAAGGTTGAATCATCTATGACACTTACTATGATATTTTGGGCTCTTTTATCCATAGTTGCCAGGATGATCTCATCCTTAGTCATCTCTGAAAAATCCTAGGGAATTATTTGGTTTGCATCTAGAACTGACAACTTCATTGGAATATAAGGACCTTACTTTACTATAATGTAGATCCTTGGATCAGAAGCCTCCATAAACAGCCTGACCCTTTCTTTTCATATTCCAAATATCTCCTTCCTGCATATGAGTAATTTCATAGAACCTAGTTCCTTATGATTTTCTCCTGAACCCATTTTCTTGATCTTGAATCTGCCTTATGGATCTAACTCAGACTGTTAAGTCCTTCTTTGAGTAACCTCCCTCTGATACCACTTGAAAGAATTGGTTTCAAGATAACCTAATACACCTAGAGGGGGGTGAATAGGTTCAAATCCTTTTTATTCTAAGGCAGATAATAAACTCTAATTTTCTGTTGGTTATACTATTAACACAGCAAACACATCTCAGAAATATATCCAATCACAGAGTGCACATGATTTATAGTGATTCCCCAAGTATTGGGTACATCTACTTTCCCCCTTCGCCTATCTAGCAGTGTACTAGATTCGGCCTAACTTCTTCTCTTCACCTCAGATCCTCAGATCTTACAGCTCAGAACCCAATCTAGGTTCCTACAACTCTGAGTGAGTCCACACTCCTACAGCTCAGGCACACAGCCCTACCTCAGCCTTCAACAAGGCCTACACCTCAGAGATAACAATCTCCTACAACTCAGGCTCACAGCCCTACCTCAGCCTTCAACAAGGCCTACCACTCAGAGAAAATACTCTGCTACACTCAGCCTTTATAAACACAGGCTTACAACTCAGATCTATAAAGATCCTACAGAAAATAGATTTAAGTTTGTAATTAACCACCACCCAGATAGGGAGAGAAGGGATGGATGGTTTCTTGATCAGTTCTTGGAAGAAACTGATGGCAGAGAACAACCACTCTTAGCTTTCTTCAAAGTTTCTTGAATCTGAACTCAGTAGGGTTGAACTCCTGTGAAGTTGATCTTCAATCAGCTCCTTTCTTAAAATTCAGATCTCAATCTGAATCCTTCTTAGCAGATTGGTTCAGGATCTGCACTTGAGGGACTTGATGATGAAAGCGCCTTTCTTCTTTGGTGCTCTCTCTCTCTCTCCAAATTCTTCTGTTTCTCTTTATTTAGTATTCTGTATTGATTGGTATGAGTTCCTCTGTATTAGTTCATAATCTTCTGTTGAAGGAGAAAGCCTTTATATAGTCTTCCTCCATGGTAACCGGCTGATCCGGTTTCTAACAAACTTCTAATAGCTTTGACAGTTGCAGCAGACCGGTTAGAAATTGCAGCTATCAAGTCATCCAGTCACTTCTTGAACTCTGTCACTGTCAGCAAAATGTCGAGACTGAACTTCATCATGTGTCGACACAAGTAGACTAAGTGTCGACACAAGTGAAGGAAGTGTCGACACAAGCCTTGGTGGTGTCGACACATCTCCTTTGTTGTTGTTAATACTTCTCGACACAGCATTCTGTAGAATGTGTCGACACTGATTCTGTGTGTCGACACAATCACTTCTTCTCTTTAACTTTGTTGAAGCTCTACAGTGTGTCGACACAAGTCCTGTGTGTCGACACAGTTGATGTCGACAAAGTCTTCAGTGTGTCGACACTGCCTCTTTGTGTGGACACAATTGATGTCGACTAAGTCTTCCTGTGTGTCGACACTGCCTCTTGGTGTCGACACAGTTGATGTCGACAATGCTTCACTGTGTGTCGACACTGCCTCTGCAAGTCGACACAGTTTCTTCTGGTGTCGACACAGCCTTTCCAAGTGTCGACACAATTAACTCCAAGTGTTGACACAACTTTTCTCCAGTGTCGACACAAGCCTTCATAAGCGTCGACACAACTTCTCCTGGTGTCGACACATGGACTTAGAAACTTTTTCCTGCATTCTTGTATTTTCTTAACCTGTACATATAAACTCAAAATAACATCAAATACACCTTGATGCATACCATTGAGTAAGGTGAGACTTCTTCAAATCTGGTACACATTTTTCAATATACCCAACACTGGACAAGGATGAAAAAGGGAAACCTTTTGATGAAACCAAGTACAAAAGCATAATTGGATCCTTGCTCTACCTTACGACAAGTAAACCTGACATAATGTTCTCAACATTTGTCTGTGCTAGATTTCAGGTGAACTCTAAGGAATCTCACTACACTGCTGCAAAGCGGATTTTGAGATACCATAAAGGTACACCAAATCTTGGCTTATGGTACCCAAGAAGTAATGACAACGAACTAATAGGCTTTTCAAATGTAGAATTTGCAGGGAGCAAAGACGACAGGAAAAGCACTTCCGGGACATGTCAATTCTTTGGAAGAAGACTTATCTCCTGGAGCAGCAAGAAGCAAAACTGTGTGGCAATCTCAACTGCTAAGTCAGGGTACATCTCTGCAGGCAGTTGTTGTGCACAGTTACTATGGATAAAGAATTAGTTTGAGGACTACAATATGAAGTTTGAAAAGATTCCATTATTTTGCGACTCTTCCAGCGCAATAGCAATAGCCAACAACCCAGTCTCGCACAGCCGGACAAAGCATATATAGCTAAGGTATCACTTCATCCGGGAGCATGTGGAGCATGGGGACATAGACCTTCAATATGTCTCCACAGATAGGCAAATTACAGATATTTTTATGAAGCCGCTGGACGAGACCAAGTTCTCGTTCTTTAAAACAGAACTTGGGATGCTCAACAAAGAAGACTAGAGAAGATGGATTTTCAAGAAGGCTTAAGGTTCAAAGGTTAGTCAACAATTCGATTTTTATAAAATTTTAACTCCTTGACTCGAGTAAGATACAGCCTACTCAAGTAATAATATGACCTACTCGTGTAGTAGAATGACATACTCGAGTAGTCTACTTGACCTACTCGAGTAGTAGAATGACATACTCGAGTAGTCTACTTGACCTACTCGAGTAGCATACTGACATACTCGAGTACCTCACTGACCTACTCAAGTACTTCCATACATCTACTCGAGTACTTTTGTATCCCTACTCGAGTAATTCCAGACTTATCTACTCGAGAAATTTCCTCACTCGTGTATATGCTGAGTCATTTGTTTTTCAAATTTTCTTATGCGCAAGCCAAGGCTTATGTTGCCTCTTCTTTGGCTTATTTCATTCATTTTCATTAGACCAAAAATTAGGGTTATATAACTAAGAAAATCCAGAAAAGTCTTACACGAAATCATTTCCGCTCTCTCGAGTACCCGACTGCCTCTTCGCCTTCCTCAGTTAGCTGTAGAGCCGCACAATTTCCTTCACCCCGTTGAACCTTTCTACGGTTTATGCATCTCCAAGATTTCTGAATCATGGCCGCCTCCTCTAAAATCGGTGTGGGTTCGGAATTAGTCACCGCCGGGATTGCTGGACTCTCTGACGACTTCCATAATCTATTGATTCTGCTCGACACCGCAGGATTAACATTCGTTTTCCAAGAACCGTGTCGAATTCTATTCCCCGACGTTGCAAAATTTTTCAGAAATGTCAAAGTGAAGCGCCACGGGACAGTTCTCAAATCTACAGTTCAAGGTATAAAGATCAAACTTACCCCAAACTCTATTTCTCAACTTCTTTAGCTGCCAGTTCCAGATGCAGATGATTTTCTGGGTGATGAAGAGTATGCCAGGACTTGCTTATTTTCTGGAATTTCTGCTGATGCAAAATATATCAGAAGTGCTGACATGAATGCAGAAGGTAAACTGCTGGTTGATATTATAGGAAAAATTCTTCTGTGCAAAACAAACTCCATAAGAGATATCACTTTATATTTCTTTGAAATGATGCAAGACATAGTTTGTAGAAAAGCCTTTCAGCTTGGCTTGCTCATGCTGAACAAAATGAAGGAGAGCATTAAATCCCCCAACTATGCAAGGATCATTTCATTACTCCTTCATGAGTTAAACCCAGAAACCTTCACCCTCTCTCAAGGAAGTATCCTTCATCATATGAAGAAGGTCTCCATCTCCTCAATTCAAAGATGGGAGCTCAAGTTGAAGAATTCTTCTCAAGCTGCTAAGGTTACTGAAGTTATTGACACAGAGGACAGGACTCCATCTCCTTCTCCATCCCAGGTCCCCAGCTCCTTTGGTGCACCTAATGAGGGGGAGCCTGCTCCTTCTGTTTCAGCCAGGATGCCTACTCCTCCAGCACCTACTCCTCCACCTGTTACCCCAGAAGACATTCCCTCAGATCAACAACTTCAAGAAGCACTTCTATGCACTGATGTTGCCATCAATGAGATGATAGAATAATTAACTGCAGATGAACCACCTCCTCCTCTATCTCCAAAAGCTCCATCCACTGAAATACCCAAAGACCCTACTCCAGTGCAATCTCCAGCAAGGTCTCCAGAAAATTCTCCAGCAAGGTCTCCAGCTAAATCTCCTGATGCCCACAAAGCGCAAACAGAAACCATCTTCATTTCAGATGAGGCATCACCTGGGCCAGTTGAAGCTCCTCTAAGGAACTTAAATTTCTCCATCCCCATAATCACTGATGAAGGGGATGCCATGGTACCCACTACAAGAGCTCAGAGCTCGGTTACCCTCACAGAAATAGCTCCATGGGTAGCTCCTCTTATTCCTTCTGCTCCATCTACTTATGCTCCTCCTTCTGCTACTACCTCTTCCTCTACAGATTTGATGACACAGATTGACCTTCTACTTCAAGAGCAGAAAACATACTTTGATACTTGTACTAAGACTGTCATAGATAAGGTCACTGCTCTATAAACTGAGATGAGAAGAGGATTTGCTGAAATTCACCATAATACTAATCAGCTCAAACATCTATTCCCAATTGGTGGCAAAGCATTAGACCACACCATTACTAGTGTTGGTCAAGTCATGGAGTAAGGTCTGACTCTTGCTAATAATCAGAAAGAATTGTACAAACAAGCTGAAGCTACAAAAATGAAAATCTGTGAAGAAGTTGGCACTTTCAAAGATGATGCCATCTCTCAGTTATCTATTGAAGTCAGAAAGGGGGAGAAGTTGGTGAAAGAATACTTAGAAAAATCAGATGCTGCCATGCAAGAGTTTTGGAAAGCAAAAGTGAAAGAGATCCATGATGATGTCCTAGCTCAAATTCAGAGTGTCAAATTCTACACCTATGACACTACTGTATGGATGCACAACCAGATCCTTCCTGAATTTGCTACTGATCCTAATATCATTCCTCATCACCTGAACGCTCTAGATGTTGCTGATGCTCCTGCTCCTCCTCTGCAACCTACCTTCTCTCCTAGGCCTAATGATTCAGTTGCCCCTCCTAATACCTATACTCAGGGTTGGGAAGATGATCCTGCAGTCATTTTCCTCAAAGCTCCTCCTGAGATTCTGACCTATAAGAAGAAAAGAAAGTATGGTGGAGGTCCTTCTGTCAGCAAGGCCATTCCAGTCTCTGATCCTGAGAAAATAAAAGCTCCAGAATTTGCTGAAATATGGTCTCCCACTTCTAAGTCCCTCATCCTGGAAACACTCAAACTTATTTTGGACTACCATGAGAGCAGGAATATTCACTACAGTTCCCAGGAATGGGAGTTATATGATAAATCAATGACCAAGAGAAGGATATATGACAGAGAATTTGGAAGAAACAATCTTGCTGCTCCTCCAAGACCCCCCAAGTATTATCCAAAGCCTTACAGCTATCAAAGGAGATAACAGGAGAAACAGGATAGACAACATCATCAGAACTAGCCAAAAGGACTTATGAGTTGTGGAAATGATTTTTGTTGATAATGACATTTTTGGATATTCACACTTATTTAATTCTATGTTTTTGATCTCATTATCTTTTTCATAGTCCCTTGCTTGCTTACACTGCTTTATATACTTAGCATTCTTTTTATGTCCATAATTCACCTTAGTGTAAAGGATTCTGACTTCTACAAATAGGGGGAGATTGTTCGGTATTGTATCCACACTAACCTAGATTTGATGAAGTCACCCTTGAACTAAGATGAATTAAGTTGTATTTGATGCTTGGTTTGAGTTATGTGTTTGTAGGAATTCTTATGGGAAGTGTAGACCAATGTCAATCTACAATGGGTCACCAAACGTAGGACCATACAATGTAATCCCTCATTGTGTGTTCCAAAGTGTTGACTCATGTGTAGCATCTCTATTGGGATACACTTCATATTCAAGATCTAGGACTAAGTGAAAATACTTGATGTTAGTTTCACCTTAGAATAAGAGAAAATTCTGTCAAAAAAATTTCCTAAGTAAAGTACTCGAGTAGTTCTATACTTACTCGAGTAAGTTACTGAGTTCATACTCGAGTAATAATACTCTTACTCGAGTAGTTAAAATGTATCCCGAGTAGTCCAATTATGGATCTCGAGTAGTTAAAACAACTACTCTAGTAGTTTTCTTTCACCTCTCGGGTTTACAGAAATTTTCTTCTCAAATTTTTCTAAGTTAAATACTCGAGTAGTACTGTATAGTACTCGAGTAGTTTTATCTTCTGTCTCGAGTAGTTGAATTCTGACTCTCGTGTAGTTCTCACTTACTCGAGTAGTCTAAGTCATGTACTCGAGTAGTTCATCTACTACTCGAGTAGTCCAGTGTTTATACTCGTGTAATCCAGAATTTCATTCCAATAATTTTCTCTAAGTGAATTGCTCGAGTAGTCATCTCCATATACTCGAGTAGTTCTATTTGTCTCGGGTAGTTCAACTTCTATACTCGAGTAGTCATGTTTTGCAGTTCCAGAAATTTTCTAAGTCTTTGTCTCGAGTAGTTTCTTATATACTCGAGTAGTTCATTCTTATATACTCGAGTAGTATTTCTTATACTCGAGTAATCTACTCCACCTCTCGTGTAAGTACTCAAGTACTCGAGTATGTTATTTTTGTTACTCGAGTAGCTGATTACGTTTCTTCTTACTTACTCGAGTAGTTGACTCCATGTACTCGAATAATTATCTCATTCCCTCTCGAGTAGTTCTTCTCATGTACTCGAGTAGTCATCTTCTACCCACTCGAGTAGTGCTGCAAGTACTCGAGTAATCTTTTATATCTCGAGTATTTTACTTGACTTTTTCAAAAATTCATTAAGTCCAGAATAACAGTTCACTTAATGAACTTTGACGTGATTGGTCCACGTGTCTCTCATAATGACTCAATTATGGCTAATTTTCTCCTCTCCTATAAAAGGTCTTGTCTAAACCGACAAACCCTAACGATCATAATTCTAAGAAGATTATTCTAAGAAATTTTTGCAGCCGCCTCTGTTTCCTCTCTCTCTCTCCAAGAAACGCAAACCGCCACCGTCTCCATCGCTGATTCCCGACCGGCTAGGGTTTCATCTTTTGAGGATTCAGATCAAGAAGGCTTTTTAGATCGAGATTCGCTCAACTACTTATTTTCTGATTCGATCGATCGTGTGAAGCCAAGAAGTTTCAGACCCAATCTTGCTGAGATTTCTCTTCATCATTCTGATAAAGCCGCAAAGCCTAGAAGAAGAAATTTCTAGCCTACAGTTGCAGATCTGAAAAAGAAGATTACTGTGTGTATTTCTATACAATTTATTTCATTCTTGTAGGAGGAATTTCTCCGAGTGTAGGAGCTTTTTGTCTCCGAGATTGTAGGAGGTCTTATCTTCCGAGTGTAGATCTGTTTTGTGGATCAAGATTGTAGGAACGTTGTTCCGAGGGTAGGATTGATTTTCAATCCGAGATAGTGGAGTAGCGGAGTCTAGTGTATTGCTAAATCGGTGAGGAAAAGTGGATGTACCCAAGGTTGGGGAACCACTATAAATCTTGCCTCGTCTGTGTTTGATTGGTAGAAAGATCTGTGCATTGGTTTGTAATTTTTATTCCGCAAAAAGACGCATAATTCACCTATTCAGCCCCTCTAGGTGATTTAGGTAGGCAACTATAAACTTTCACTTCTAACAATCGCTAGAACGACACTATCTCAACAAGAACACGAAAAACTGAAGCTCAGCAATACAATCATGATCTAAGATATAACAATACATAGACATGCTGAAATACTTAAACTAAAAAGTGTTCTTAAGCAACAATCAAACAACCACAAGTTCAGAACAAAGTAACGACAAGAGGAGGGGGAGAAATACAACCAAACGCATGAAGGCTTTCCGTGATTCGCGGCCGGAGTCAAAGGTTGTCGGGCCTTGTCCGAGCTCGGTCTACGGATGATGTCCGGTGTCCAGAAGGGTTGTCACCTCCTTCCAATTACCAGTCTTCTTCGTGAATAGTCGCTGGGCTAAATCTATCCGGAGAACTCCACAGATGCAGCACCTTTTGAGCTTGAAATGGAGCTTGGAGTTTGGAGAAGAAAATGGTGGCCGGAGATAAAGCTATTGCAAGCTTTTGGAGGGAGAATGGTGGCTGGATCAACTCTCCAAGGAGTAGAGAGATGAGTGGAGGACCTGTGGGGGCGAAGGACGGCGCTTCGCGCGCAAGAGCTGGGCGAAAATGAAAACCGTATCTGCCCTAATTCGCAGAGCCGAGCTTAAATACTGCAACATAAAAACAGAGTGCATGATCAGTGGCGCATGTCCAGTGGTCGTGCGCACTGACGGTTGATGATCGCGCGCTCCACTCACAGAGAAACCTGTAGCTGCAAAGAAAAATTAATATATATGCGCATGACCAGTGGCGCACGACCGATGGTCGTGCGCACTGGATCCACTGATCGTGCGATAGACAATGGCAGAACTTCAAAAAAACTTGAATAACGCGCATGAGCAGTGGCGCATGACCAGCGGTCGTGCGCACTATGTCCAATGGTCGTGCGGTTGCCCATGCAGAACTTGGAAAATGGAGAATATAGAGCGCACGATCAGTGGCGCACGACCAGTGGTCGTGCGCAATAGATTCACTAATCGTGCGTAGTGTTCCTATACCATTTGGGATTTCCCGAACAATCCCGGAATACGCACACGACCCCTTGACCTACAGTACAAACAGAAAAACCACCAGAAAGGGCACACCACATTCTCCAGACACAGAAAACACCAAGTATGACAAAACTATAAAATCACACTGAAAACGGACCTAAAGTGCACTTAACATGAAATGGACAGAGAAACGAATATAAACAATTGTGGCTCTCAAGTGTAGTGCATTAACGAGAAAACTGGCCAAGATGAGTCCAAAAATATGTATATAACTTGGACTCATCAGCTGGCGCCTAATTTCTCCCACGCCAAAACTCCACGGCGACCACTCCTAGTGATTAATCCACGACGAGTACTCAGCGACGACTTATCCGATGATGACTCCACGCGAGTACTCGAGAACTATACGATTCCAATAGATATCATCACTGGGGCGTCGATTGCAGCAGCCCAGCAGGTAATTAAACCTCTTAGGATTTCTGCGAAGAGTGCATGTGGTTCATTTGGTTTAGGGTTTTGCCTTGAGCGCACCTATTTTTTTATTTATTTAGGTAATCGAATTTCTTGTCGTTTTTCCCAGCGAGTTATGGTTGAGAACACTATAAAATTTCTGTTTTTATGGTTAATTCCGCGATTGCAGCAGATAATTTTCGCAAAATCTGTGCAGCAAAATCTTATGTTTCTTAAATGATTACTTTTGTGGTAAATGGTGTTGTATACTCCAAGTAATGGTGTTAACTCCAAGTATACACAAAGTATTTTTAAATAGAGGAATCACGGCTTTTGGTTCTACCATAAACAACCCAAATTGGTATGTAAATAGGGAAACTACGCTGCTTTGAGAGGATAATAACAAATCTAAAGAGATATCTTGGGAGCCTAGACTTGCCCATGGGAGCCTGAACTCGCCCTTGGGTTCCTGGATTCGCTTCCGGGATCCTGGACTCGCTCATGGGTTCCTGGATTTGCTCATGGCCTACAATAGCAGAATCCTTGCTTTTGGTTCTACCATACGCAGCCCAAATTGATCTACCAACAACGAAACACCGTTGTTTGTAGATGATATTAGCAGACCTAAAGAGGTATCATTGGAGCCTGGACTCGCCCCTAGGCCTGGACTCGCCCGTGGGAGCATGAACTTGCTACTGGATGCCTTGATTCCCTCCAGGGAGCTTGAACTCACCCCTGGGTGCCTGGACCCAGAACTAAGAAACAGACTTTGAGTTGCAACGAGAAGGTCCTGCATCTATATTTTTTGAGTGAGAGCACTTGATCGGGTGCCCGGAACTAATAAACAAACTCAGAGCTGCTGCAAAGAGCTCCTGCCACACACCCGGAAGATCAAACAGATCTTCCCCCTCCCTAACCAATGTTGAGTTAGGCACCTTAGAGGGCTCTTGGGGCCAACCAGGACCCTCCAGAGGATGGGGAAGCCAAAGAATAGAGTCATCTCCAAAGGGTGCCCATGGGATATATTTATAGTTATCTAAACCTGGCCTACAATAGCCACACACCCGGAAGATCAAACAGATCTTCCCCCTCCCTAACCAATGTTGAGTTAGGCACCTTAGAGGGCGCTTGGGGCCAACCAGGACCAACCAGAGGAGGGGGAAGCCAAAGAATAGAGTCCTCTCCAAAAGTGCTCATGGGATATATTTATAGTTATCTAAACCTGGCCTACAATAGCGGAATCCCTGCTTTTGGTTCTACCATACGCAGCCCAAATTGATATGTCAACAACGAAACATCGTTGTTTGTAGATGATATTAGCAGACCTAAAGAGGCATCCTGGGAGCCTGGACTCGCCCCTAGTCCTGGACTCGCCCGTTGGAGCATGAACTCGCTACTGGGTGCCTTGATTCCCTCCAGTGAGCCTGAACTCACCCCTGGGTGTCTGGACCCAGAACTAAGAAACAGACTTTGAGTTGCAGCGAGAAGGTCCCGTCACACACTTTGAAGATCAAGGAGTGCTTCCACTTCCCTAAGCAATGATGAGCTAGGCACCTTAGGTAGGGCAGCGTGCACCTACTTCTTTTGAATGAGAGCACTTGATCGGGTCCGCGGAACTAGGAAACAAACTCTGATCTGCTGCAAGGAGGTCCTGCCACACACCCGGAAGATCAAACAGATCTCCCCCCTCCCTAACCAATGTTGAGTTAGGCACCTTAGAGGGCTCTTGGGGCCAAACAGAACCAACCAGAGGAGAGGGAAGCCAAAGAATAGAGTCCTCTCCAAAGGTGCCCATGAGATATATTTATAGTTATCTAAACCTGGCCTACAATAGCCACACACCCGGAAGATCAAACAGATCTTCCCCCTCCCTAACCAATGTTGAGTTAGGCACCTTAGAGGACGCTTGGGGCCAACCAGGACCAACCAGAGGAGGGGGAAGCCAAAGAATAGAGTCCTCTCCAAAGGTGCCCATGTGATATATTTATATTTATCTAAACCTGGCCTACAATAGCGTAATCCCTGCTTTTGGTTCTACCATATGCAGCCCAAATTGATCTGCCAACAACAAAACACCGTTGTTTGTAGATGATATTAGCAGACCTAAAGAGGTATCCTGAGAGCATGGACTCGCCCCTGGGCCTGGACTCGCCCATGGGAGAATGAACTCGCTACTGGGTGCCTTGATTCCCTCCAGGGAGCCTGAACTCACCCCTAGGCGCCTGGACCCAGAACTAAGAAACAGACTTTGAGTTGCAGCGAGAAGGTCCCATCACACACTTTGAAGATAAAGGAGAGCTTCCCCTTCCCTAACCAATGATGAGCTAGGCACCTTGGAGGGCGCTTGGGGCCAACCAGGACCCACCAGAGGAGGGGAAGCCAAAGAATAGAGTCCTCTCCAAAAGTGCTCATATGTTATATTTATAGTTTTCTAAACACAGCCTACAAATAGAGGAATCACGGCTTTTGGTTCTACCATAAACAACCCAAATTGGTATGTTAATAGGGAAACTACGCTGCTTTGAGAGGATAATAACAAATCTAAAGAGGTATCTTGCGAGCCTAGATTTGCCCATGGGAGCTTTAACTCGCCCTTGGGTTCCTGGATTCGCTCCCGGGATCCTGGACTCGCTCATGGGTTCCTGGATTTGCTCATGGCCTACAATAGCGGAATCCCTGCTTTTGGTTCTACTATACGCAGCCCAAATTGATCTGTCAACAATGAAACTGTTGGATCCCTAGTTGATTTGGGCTAGGTTCACTGACTTTGGATGTCTATAGTCTGGGTCAAGTTTGTGTCTTAGAGTCTAGGTCAGTCCTCTATCTCAACTTCAGATGGACCAGCCTTCTTCAAGACCATCAGGAACTCCAGATCTATCAGTTTTTCAGACTAAGTGAAATGAGTTCGATGTTCGTCGAACTCAGCTCGACGAAGGGAGCTCTGCGCTCGACGATTGTGAGACAATTCGTAGTGCTGAGCTCGACGAACTTTGTTCTTTGCTCGACGAACACCAGGTTCTATTTCAAGCATTCTCAGGACTACTTCAAATTTCTCTAAGTCCAGCTCCATGCTTCGGTCGACGATTTATATACTGAGCTCGACGAACTTGGACCTCAAGTTCATAGCTTCTCAGGACGACGAATGATAATCTCTACTCGATGATTTTTGTGCTCAGAGAATCTGTGTCGACACTTAGGGCTTGTGTCGATACCAGACGATTTGTATCGACACCCAGGATTTCAGTCGACACCAGCGTGTGTCGATACCAGAGGATTTGTGTCGACACCTAGACCAATCTGTTGACACCAGAGGAGTTGTGTCGATACCAAGATCAATCTGTAGACACCAATTTGTGTCGACACAGCATTTCAATAGATGCAGAGTATTTCGTCCAAGTCCAGAACTTTTATCAGGTCGACGAAGTTTATCCTCACCTCGACGAATTTGGTTCTCTGCTCAACGAATAATGTTTGTCTGATATTGAAGATTGTCTATTCAACGATGAAGACTGTCAGCTCGACGAACTCAGCTCAGCTCGACGAACCCAGCCCAGCTCAGCTCGACGAACTCGGCTTAGCTCGACGAATTCAAGACTCAGCTCGACGAATTCTGTTCGTCGGTCGACGATTCCAGACTAGGTCTTCTTCCGTTCCCGTCTCATTCCATGGCGCTGATTCCTGGACAATTAATGGCAGTTCTTCACAGTATACTACCGTTAGGATACGCAGTTAATTCTGGATTATTACATGCCGTTTTCCCGTGGAAACAGTTGGGGAAATAATTAATTGCTGCTTACTTTCCAGGCCGTCTGTAATTACTGCTCGACATTCAAAAAATTTGAATGATCTCCATGACAGATAGAGAAATACAGAAACCAAAAGTAATACAACAGGCACACAACACCAGACAACAACAAGAAGAAGATAGACAGTGATTCAGACAACACAAGAAAAAGAATTCATTCTTGGCCCAGAGAGAAATTGATCTAGAAGAAGAAGAAGAACATTACATCAATATCAAGAGTCTTCTTCATCTGCTTTTACTCAGGAGAACTTCAAAACAATACATTCATATCAGTTGCAAGAAGTTCCTGAAGACTTTCTCTGGACCTGGAATTCTAGTTCTTTGAAGACCTATCACCCTGAAGCAGTGCTCCAGTATTCTTCCTGAACCATTCTACATCTCAGGGGGAGCAAAGCTGCTAAACAACATTCCACAAGTCTTCTCATTTGATTTGATAAGGAGAAGATCTCATCACCCTCACACTCCACCTCTGTATAGGGTTTTAATTCCCTTCAAAATTATTCTGGTTGTAAGTCTCCCTCCAAAAGACTTGAGGGTTTGGTTTTTGGGAACCTGATCAAAACCTCATTGGTGCCAGGACACCTGATCAACCCCTTCCTGCAGTGGATTCCTACCAGGGTGGTAGAAGAGTGGACTACCCAGATTTGGGGAACCACTATAAATTTCTTGTGTCGTCTGGTTGCTTTCTTTTCCTTTTGTTTTCTGGCCTTGTTCTGTGATTGTGCTGTGAAAAAAATAGAAGAAAGCTGTTAAAAACCAAGTTCAGCAGAATTCGTCGAACTTGGATCGACGAAATCCTGCAAGATCGTCGAACCCCGATCGACGAACGCTGAACTCAAACTTCAGAAATAATTATTCATCCTACTGCGATCGATGAACTGTGTACAGTTCGTCGAGCAGAGGTCGACAAACGTGGGACGCAGAAAATGACCATGGTCATTCTCTGAGTGGAGGTCGACGATCTCATCCCCATTCGTCGAACTCCGGTCGACGAACTTACAATAATTCGTCGATCCCAGAACGACCAAATATAAATAATTTCTCCAATAGAAATTTTAAAACAGCTAACAAGACATTTAATCCAGTAGCTGATTGGATAATTCCACATAGGAGATATCACCCTCTAGGGTATAAGTCTCAACCTGCATTATCAGTCATCTCTAGTTTTACTTTTCAACCAAACCAAGGACCCAAGGTAACCTGGGTCAAGAACAATTGAGCTTTATTTTTTTGATGGAGGTACATGTGAAGAACTGTCCAAGGCTAAGTCAGACATGGTACCTGGACAGTGACTGCTCCAAGCACATGACTGACAGCAAAGCAAATCTCTCCAACTATAAGTCCAAGCTAGGACCAAAGGTGATATTTGGAGACTCAAAGAGTGGTCAGTCAGAAGGGTATGGAAGAGTAAACATTGGAGCAGTGACCTTCAAAAAGGTGACATATGTAAGAGGACTTAAACATAACCTTATATCCATAAGTCAATTATGTGATGAAGGTTATCAGGTACATTTCAACTCCACCTCTTGTTCTATTATAAATGATAAAAACCAAACTGTTTTAATTGGACTTAGACAAGGAAACATATATTTAGTAGATTTCATTTCTGCCACAACTGATATTTGTTTACTCAATATCACTAGTAACAAAAATGAGTTATGGCACAAAAGGCTAGGACATGTAAACCTTAAGAACATATCTAGGTTATCTAAAGACAACCTTGCTAGAGGTTTACCTTCTGGCCCCTACAAGAAGGAAAGCCTATGCAGGGCTTGTCAACTAGGCAAGCAAACTAAAACTAGCTTCAAATCCATTAATAAAAGTGATTCACCTAGGATATTGTATCTGCTTCATGTGGATCTTTTTGGACCCATTGCAGTACAAAACCTAGGAGGGAAGTCTTACACCTTAGTCATTGTTGATGATTTCTCCAGATTCAGTTGGGTAGCCTTCCTGAGAGCTAACTCAAATACATTCAAAGTTCTTACAGATTTTCTCAGGACCATACAGATTGAGTTCTCTACTCATGTTGCATTGATCAGAAGTGATCATGGCACAGAGTTTGAGTCTCTTCTTATGCATGAGTTCTGTGAGAAGGAAGGTATCAGGCAGTGCTTCTCAGCTCCTAGAACTCCCCAACAAAATAGGGTAGCTGAAAGGAAAATAGGACACTCATTGAAGCTGCAGGTACATTGTTAGCAGATGCCTACATGCCTCTATCCTTTTGGGCAGAAGCTGTAAACACAGCTAACTATGTCCTGAACAGATGTCTTATACATAAACTAAAACACAAGACCCCCTATGAATTACTTAAAGAAAAGAAACCTAAAATCACTTACTTTAAAGTTTTTGGTTGCATATGTTACATCCACACTAATAACAAGAGATACATCAGAAAATTTGAGGCTAAGACTGAAGAAGGGATTTTTCTAGGATATTCCCAAGTAAGCAAGGCCTATAGGGTTTTCAACAAATCATCCCTTAAAATTGAAGAATCTGTCCATGTGTCTTTTGATGAAGCTAACATGTCTTATAAGGAGAAAGACATTTCTACCAATAGTCCTTTGCAGGTTTCACCAATGTGTGAGTCTATGGATGGACTAAACCTTACCCAAGAGTTTCCAACTCATCCCACTCCACAGGCTGCTGAAGATAGTGAAGAAGAAATCCAAGAGGAAGTAACTGAACTTCCATCAACAGCCAGTACCATTCCTCAAGAGGAATTATTTGCAGAAGCTGTTGCTCAACCAACTCCACCAACTGATCTTGTCACATTTAGAGATCACCCCAGATCTCAAGTGATTGAGGACATTTCAGTTGGTGTACAGTCAAGACATCAGCTCAATCAAGACTTGATGCATGCCTATTTTCTCTTCCAAATTGAACCTCTCACCATCCATGAAGCTGAGCAAGATCCCCACTGGATTCTTGCAATGCAAGAGGAACTAAATCAATTTGAGAGATGTAGAGTTTGGGATTTGGTTCCAAGACCCCATAACTACCCAGTTATTGGAACCAAATGGGTCTATAGGAACAAATTAGATGCAGAAGGGAACATAGTAAGGAACAAGGCTAGACTGGTTGCCCAAGGATATAGGAAAGAAGAAGGAATAGACTATGACCAAAACTTTGCCCCTATTGCAAGGTTGGAGGCCATTAGAATATTTCTAGCCTATGCAGCATATAAAAAGTTCAAGGTATTCCAGATGGATGTCAAGAGTGCCTTTCTGAATGGTGTACTTCAAGAAGAGGTTTATGTAGAACAACCTCCAGGTTTTATCTCTCTAACTCAACCCTCTTATGTTTACAAGTTGCATAAAGCTCTCTATGGTTTAAAGCAAGCTCCAAGAGCTTGGTATGAGACCCTAGCTAGCTTTCTTTTAGAGCATAAATTTACAAGAGAAACCTTAGATAAAACCTTTTTCACTAGACATCATAAGGACTAAATCTTATTGGTACAAATATATGTGGATGACATTATTTTTGGGTCTACTGATCCCAAATTGTGCAAGAGGTTTGCTGACCTCATGCATTCCAAATTTGAGATGAGTAGCATGGGTGAGCTTTCCTACTTCCTTGGTCCCCAAGTGAAGCAGCTCCCTGATGGCATCTTCCTCTCCCAATCTAAGTATGCTAAAAAGCTTATTAAAAAGTTTGGGATGGGTGATGCCTCAGGAATGAAAACACCTATGTCTACAAATGCTATTGTGGATTTTGATGCAGCAGGGAAACCTGTAGATCAGAAACATTATAGGGCAATTGTTGGATCCCTATTATACTTAACAGCTAGCAGGCCTGACATAATGTTTGTCACATACCTTTGTGCTAGATTCCAAGTGAATCCTAAAGAATCTCATCTTATTTTTCTAAAAAGGATTTTGAGATATATAAAGAGTTGTCCTAGTTTAGGACTCTGGTATCCTGCAGAGTCAGAATTTGAGTTAACTGGATACTCAGATATTGACTATGCTGGATGTAGAGTGGATAGGAAAAGTACCTCTGGAACTTGCCAGTTCCTGGGTATGAGACTTGTCTCTTGGTTTTGCAAAAAGCAGACATCTGTGTCTACATCAACTGCTGAGGCAGAGTATATGGCTGCTGGCAGCTGCTGTTCACAGATGCTATGGATACAAAACCAACTCCTAGATTATGGTATCCACTTAAATAATTCAACCTTATTTTGTGATAATACAAGTGCTATTGTTATAGCTCAGAATCCAGTTCATCATTTTAGGACTAAACATATTGAAATAAGACATCATTTCATTAGAGATAATGTGGACAAAAAAAATTAACTTGATCCACATTCCTACTGATCTACAGAGAGCAGATATCTTCACCAAGCCTTTGTATGAGAAAACCCATCTGTTCTTTATAACTTAACTGGGAATGATTGATGGAGAAGAGTTAAATTAATTTCTGTCTGCATTCGACGAATTCTCCAGAGTTCGTCGAACGGAGGTCGACGAATTAGGGAAAGTTCGAGAGATTCTCGTCGAACGGAGATCGACGAATTCTCTGTGTGGAAACAATTTTCGTCGAACGGAGATCGACGAACCTTGCTTCAGAAAACATTTCGTCAAACGGAGTTCGACGAACTGTCTTCAATTCTTCTGAATGGGTTCGACGAACTACTCTCATATACCTTATTTCGTCGATCTCAGTTCGAAGATTTGTCTTCTTTTTCGTGGAACGGAGCTTGTCGATTCATATTCTGAAAATCTTATATCTAGGTTTTCTTCGACCTCCGTCCCGCGCTTTCAGTTCCTTTGCTCTTGATCGCCGTTTTCTCTGTAATCTTCTTTGCAGGTCATCAATGGCAATTCCTCCAGGAGCACTTGCAGCGATGAAGTTTGATGCAGCATTCTCAATGGACTTTGAGTCCTTCCAGCATTCCGATCCAATTTTTCTGTACATCCTTGAATTACTTGAAGAACTGCATCTCAAGGACTTCATGACACGCAACATCAAGCTACACTCAACCGAGATAAGAGAATGGGTGTATACTGCCACAATTTCTGAAGATGGAAATCTGACAGGAAATATTGGAAACTCTGTCGTTTCCCTGTCCCCATCAGTACTCTCTGAAATATTTGGTCTGATCAATGGGGAAGACAACTTGGAAATGGACGCTGAGGAATATGCTGATATGCTGAAAGTCATGGGTTTCTCCGGCAACAACCCTAATAAGCTTCTGAAGAAACAACTGTCCGCCACTTATCAATTTTTGGCTGACATTGTCGGGAAAATTCTGTTGGGCAAGCACTTGGCACACGACTACATCACTCGCCATCAATTCCTGATCATGTGCGCAGTACTCAATAAGCGTCAGGTTGATTGGGGCATGGTTTTCTTTGACCTTATCAAGAAAAGAACTAGCAAGAAGGAAGTCTGCTACGGCAGAATCCTGAGGATTTTCCTCCAGGAAAAGGCCAGTGAATGTTTGGTCTCCCCGACCACATTCATCAATGCCAGCAAGCGCCTCACCTGCGCCTTGTTCGGCCGATGGGAGAGGACAATCTCCAAACCCTCCAAGGGTTCCTCCTCCTCCATCAATGCTTCTGAGAGCACTAGGACCGTCAAGGTCACTCCTCACCCTGACTCTGAAGAGTTCATTCCCCCCTACCAAATCTCTTCCCACTCCTCATGCACCTCAATTGACTCCACCTCAACATCAATCTCCACCGCCTGATCTTACACATATGTCTACACCACCAGTTTCCCCCACTGAAACACATATTCCCTCACCTCCTCAATCCCCTCTTCCACCACACATGTCCACTATTCCATCCTACACCATACCCACTGAATCACAACCTGTTCTCCCTCCCTTATCCCCTCCACATATTCTTCCTTCCTCATCTTACTATTCTTTCTCCACCTATGGATTCTTCCACCATTCCCACCATCATCTCTCTTCTGACTCCTCTTATCAAATCACTCATCACAGAGGCTATTACACCTCTGGTGAATTCAATTGATTCTTTATCTGCCCAAATCTCAGCCCTCTCTGCTGCCCCCTCTTCATTCCGGGGCCTGGCTCCAGGTTCACCTGAACCCAGGCAGGGGGAGATGCTCCATGATGAAGCTGGTGCAGCAGCTACAGAAGTGAATACTGTTGATATAGATATAGATACTACAGATATAGTTGATTCAGTGCTTGATAATGCACTTGCAGTTACAGATACATCAATAGATTTTATTCAATTCATGGAGACTGACAGTAGCCTTGATGAGTCAGTAAATTCAATAACAACTGCTGGTGATTTTCTTATAAATCCCTCAGTTAATTTATCTGAGATACTTCAGATCTTTGATCATGTATATATGAAGCTTCCTTCAGTAGAGATTGCTAAGCCATATTTGGCTATTGTCCAGTATACCTCTCCAGCAAATCCAGCAGTTGCCAGGCAACTTTGTGCATCCTTTGCTACTCCTGCTGCTGTTCCAACTCCTGTGTCAATTCCAGACATCTGCCCTGTCCCAGATTTTGTCATGGATGATTCTCCCATGCCTGATCTAGATGAGCTCATTCTGACAGACATTGAGGAAGAGAACAAGGCAGCAGCTGCAAGTTCTGTCTCTACTGCTGTTGAACCTTCACCCTCTGAACCTTCTATTCCCCCTCTAGAACAACCTCTTATCATTCCTGATGCCACTTTGAGAAAGCTGGATGCTTTGTATGATAACCCTCAGAGTTCAAATTCTGATGATGATGATGAATCAGATGAGGAGGCTGCTAACAAGAAAAAGAAGTTGCTCCCTAAGAAAAGGAAGGCTCCTCCTCCTCCTGCTCCCAAGCCTAATCCCACTACAGACACTCCATATTATATTCTGCATAATGTTGCTCGTTACAAAGGGATGCCTGCATGGATGTGGTTATCTAAGAACCAGCAAAAAGAGAGGAAGAGGAGTAGGAGATACTCTCCTCCCCCAGTGCATAGATATAGAAAGGATCCTCCTCCTCCTCCTCCAGCAGCAGGTGCCTCTGGCTCTAGCTCTCAGAGATCTGCTCCTATTCAAACATATCAGAGACAAATAGGGAGATCCTCTAGTGGCAGTCAGCCAAGGCCACCATCTTCAGGCAATCAACACCATCAACAACAACAGCAGCAGCACCAGGAATCTAAGGTACATGAAGCTGAAAGGCCCTATTCCCCTCCTGAAGATCCAGAAACAGCCAACACAGCCAGAATGGCAAGATTCCAAGAAATCATTGGCTTATCTCTAATCAACAAAGCTAAAGCTGAAGGCAAGGACACAACAGGCTTAACTACTATGTCTTAGTACAGGAGAGATGAACTAAAAAGATTTGGGAAAGCAAACAAGCTACTCAATGTTGATGAGTACATGAATCTTCACCCAGAAGCAGTTATCCCTAGAGCCACTTCACTGAACATCATAGGGGAAGCTGACATGACTATGACCAAGGCTCAAGCTTCAGATCCCAATAGGGAAATCATTTTCAAGAAGCCAGGAGATAAAGTAGCAGAAGTCAAGCCAAAACAGAAGAAATCAGAGAAGTAATTTTGTGTTCTCTTTTCATTTCTGCTTCTGTTTCAGTCTATATTTTGCATTAAAACAAAGCCAGTATGTATATATATATCTGTTGCATGTGTTGTAAATTCTCTGCCAGATATATCTCTTAATTTTGCTTTGTTTTTCTGTTTGTTCTTTGCTTGGAGTTTCTGTTAGTGACCTCACCCAAATAGGGGGAGATTGTTGGATCCCTAGTTGATTTGGGCTAGGTTCACTGACTTAGGATGTGACCCATCTTGTATAGTCTGGGTCAAGTTTGTGTCTTAGAGTCTAGGACAGTCCTCTATCTCAACTTCAGATGGACCAGCCTTCTTCAAGACCATCAGGAACTCCAGATCTATCAGTTTTTCAGACTAAGTGAAATGAGTTCGACGTTCGTCGAACTCAGCTCGACGAAGGGAGCTCTGCGCTCGACGATCGTGAGACAATTCGCAGTGCGAAGCTCGACGAATTTTGTTCTTTGCTCGACGAACACCTGGTTCTATTTCAAGCATTCTCAGGACTACTTCAAATTTCTCTAAGTGTAGCTCCATGCTTCGGTTGACGAATTATATACTGAGCTCGACGAACTTGGACCTCAAGTTCATAGCTTCTCAGGACGACGAATGCTAATCTCTACTCGACGATTTTTGTGCTCAGAGAATCTGTGTCGACACTTAGGGCTTGTGTCGACACCAGACGATTTGTATCGACACCCAGGATTTCAGTCGACACCAGCGTGTGTCGACACCAGAGGATTTGTGTCGACACCTAGACCAATCTGTCGACACCAGAGGAGTTGCGTCGATACGAAGATCAATCTGTCGACACCAATTTGTGTCGACACAACATTTCAGTAGATGCAGAGTATTTCGTCCAAGTCCAGAACTTTTATCAGGTCGACGAAGTTTATCCTCAGCTCGACGAATTTGGTTCTCTGCTCAAAGAATAATGTTTGTCTGATATTGAAGATTGTCTATTCAACGATGAAGACTGTCAGCTCGACGAACTCAGCTCAGCTCGACGAACCCAACCCAGCTCAGCTCGACGAACTCGGCTTAGCTCGACGAATTCAAGACTCAGCTCGACGAATTCTATTCATCGGTCGACGATTCCAGACTAGGTCTTCTTCCGTTCTCGTCTCATTCCATGGCGCTGATTCCTGGACAATTAATAGCAGTTCTTCACAGCATACTACCGTTAGGATGCGCAGTTAATTCTGGATTATTACGTGTCATTTTCCCATGGAAGAAGTTGGAGAAATATTTAATTGCTGCTTCCTTTCCAGGCCGTCTGTAATTACTGCTCGACATTCAAAAAATTTGAATGCTCTCCATGACAGATAGAGATATACAGAAACCAAAAGTAATACAACATGCACACAACACCAGACAACAACAAGAAGAAGATAGACAGTGATTCAGACAACACAAGAAAAGGAATTCATTCTTGGCCCAGAGAGAAATTGATCTAGAAGAAGAAGAAGAACATTACATCAATATCAAGAGTCTTCTTCATCTGCTTTTACTCAGGAGAACTTCAAAACAATACATTCATATCAGTTGCAAGAAGTTCCTGAAGACTTTCTCTGGACCTGGAATTCTAGGTCTTTGAAGACCTATCACACTGAAGCAGTGCTCCAATATTCTTCATGAACCATTCTACATCTCAGGGGGAGCAAAGCTGCTAAATAACATTCCACAAGTCTTCTCATTTGATTTGAGAAAGAGAAGATCTCATCACCCCCACACTCCACCTCTGTACAGGGTTTTAATTCCCTTCAAAATTATTCTGGTTGCAAGTCTCCCTCCAAAAGACTTGAGGGTTTGGTTTTTGGGAACCTGATCAAAACCCCATTGGTGCCAGGACACCTAATCAACCCCTTCCTGCAGTGGATTCCTACCAGGGTGGTAGAAGAGTGGACTACCCAGATTTGGGGAACCACTATAAATTTCTTGTGTCGTCTGGTTGCTTTCTTTTCCTTTTGTTTTCTGGCCTTGCTCTGTGATTGTGCTGTGATTAGTCCTTTGCTGTTTTCTGGTTTATTGTATTTGCTGCACACACACTCACACACATCTAAAATACAACAGCAGTTGTAAAAGTTTCAAAATCACCAGATACTCTATTCACCCCCCTCTAGAGTATATCAGATCTAGCTACACTTTCAGAAACACCGTTGTTTGTAGATGATATTAGCAGACCTAAAGAGGTATCCTGGGAGCCTGGACTCGCCCCTGGGCCTGGACTCGCCCGTGGGAGCATGAACTTGCTATTGGATGCCTTGATTCCCTCTAGGGAGCTTGAACTCACCCCTGGGTGCCTGGACCGAGAACTAAGAAACAGACTTTGAGTTTCAATGAGAAGGTCCTGCCACACACTTTGAAGATCAAGGAGAGCTTCCCCTTCCCTAACCAATGATGAGCTAGGCACCTTGGAGGGAGCTTGGGGACAACCAGGACCAATCAGAGGAGGGGAAGCCAAAGAATAGAGTCCTCTCCAAAAGTGCTCATATATATGGTCTATTTATACTTTTCTAAACACAACCTACAACTAGAGGAATCACAGCTTTTGGTTCTACCATAAACAACCCAAATTGGTATGCCAATAGGGAAACTACGCTGCTTTGAGTGGATAATAACAAATCTAAAGAGGTATCTTGGGAGCCTAGACTTGCCCATGGGAGCCTGAACTCGCCCTTGGGTTCCTGAATTCGCTCCCGGGATCCTGGACTCGCTCATGGGTTCCTGGATTCGCTCCCGGGAGCCTGGACTCGCCCCGGGGTGCCTGGACTCACCCCTGAGAACCTAAGCTCTCCCCGGGGTGCCTGGACTCGCCCGGGGAGCCTGGACTCGCCCCTGGAAGCCTAGACTCGCACCAAGGATGACCAAGGCATCCTTGGTCATCTGTGATCTCGACGAATTACTGGTTATACAAGTGTCATGTGCGAATTAAGAGTGCTGGCATGTTGTGTGTACATTTTTTTTCAAAGTTAGGAGGGTAAATTTGTAATTTCATATTGTAGGATAGAAACCATATTAAATTCCTAATTTAGGAGAGCTTACTGTGGTGGGTTTAGGGGCCATACAAAAATTTAAACGAACTACTATGATTCGGTCATGTGATCGAACGGTTGAGATCTTTTGATTTTATCAAATCAGATAGTCTTGATTGATTTCATGGTATGCCAAGATTATATGGTATGAAATGAAAGTATTTTTTTATATAGTATTTTTTATTATGTTATTTTTTTATTATAAAATATTTTCTATTATTTTATTTTTCCTAATATATTTATTTTTTAAATTAATATTAAAGAAATTAAAACACAACCTACAAATAGAGGAATCACGGCTTTTGGTTCTACCATAAACACCCCAAATTGGTATGCCAATAGGGAAACTACGCTGCTTTGAGAGGATAATAACAAATCTAAAGAGGTATCTTGGGAGCCTAGACTTGCCCGTGGGAGCCTGAACTCGCTTTTGGGTTCCTGGATTCGCTCCCGGGATCCTGGACTCGCTCATGGGTTCCTGGATTCGCTCCCGGGAGCCTGGAATCGCCCCGGGGTGCCTGGACTCACCCCTGGGAGTCGAGGCTCTCCCTGGGGTGCTTGGACTCGCCCGGGGAGCCTGGACTCGCCCCTGGGAGTCTGGACTCGCCCCAAGTGGGGACTTCTTCTACACTCGTCCTAGGGAGACGAGATCCTCCAAGGCATCTTTGGTCATCTGTGATCTTGACGAATTACGACTTATACAAGTGTCATGTGCGAGTTAATAGTGTTGGCCCGTTGTGTGTACATGTTTTGTTCAAAGTTAGGGGGGTAAATTTGTAATTTCATATTGTAGGATAGAAACCATATTAAATTCCTAATTTAGGAGAGCCTACTATGGTTTAGCCCTACTAAAATTTAAACGAACTACCATGATTCGGTCATGTAATCGAACGGTTGAGATCTTATTTTATTAAATCAGACAGTCTTGATTGATTTCATACTATGTCAGGATTATATGGTATGGCATGAAAGTATTTTTTTTATATATATAGTATTTTTTATTATGCTATTTTTTATTATAAAATATTTTCTATTATTTATTTTTCCTAATATAATTTATTTTTGTAAATTAATATTAAAGAAATTAAATCAAATTTTAAAAAGAAAATAAAAAATACCTCGCCTGTTATTTCTCTTTAGTATAATTTGTTTTTACAATTAATAATGAAGAAATTAAAAAATTTAAAGACAAACAAAATAAAAAACAAGAGAGGCGTGGTTTTCCGCTATAACAGATAATAAAAAATTTTTTTAAAAAAAACTTCTCTTAACACGCCTTTAATCCAACATTTTCTGATTAGATATATCTTTCGTGTTTAAATTCGAGCAAAGAGTTATCATATTAGAAACTTATTATATTAGCGTGCTAATCATAGCTGGAAAGTTAGTTAAAAGTCTCTTGTTCCTCCACCTAAACTTTGTCAGCACAAATTTTTATTTTTTTTATGTTTTTTGTCCCACATCGTATCGTATAATTCAGTTTATTTTTCAAGTTTAAATGACTGGCCAACACATATTAGTTTCAAATTGAAATGTGCGGGCTAACTGGAGCGGGCTGGTGGCTAACTCAGTGTCACAAGCGAGTTATTAGTGCTGGCATGTAGTAGTGTGTACATGTTTTTTTTCAGAGTTAGAAGGGTAAATTTGTAATTTGATATGCCAGGATAGCAGCCCTATTAAATTTGTAATTTCAAGTCCCGGTTCATGCGGTCATGACCGCTTGACCGGTGAAAATAAGTCCTCTCAAACGGAGCCTAGATCTTCTGATCTAACCTGATCGGATGATATTGATTGATTTCATGGTATGTGAGGATTATATAAAATAATATTAAAATAAAATAATTAAATTATAAAAATTATTTGTATATATAATTATTTTTTTATTATTATTATGTTTTGTTATAAATAAAATAATATATTTAATATCACATGCATAAAATATAATTTTGTTAAGATAACTTAGTATAATTAAATAATATAATAAAATTAGGGCACAACGACAAAAGATCCATATAGCCAATCTCATTATAGTGGAATAAAAGCGTGGGTGTTGTTGAAACCGGAAATCGGTCTCTGTGGAGTTCGGGATTCCAAAAGGGATGTGACCTCACACTTACTTCCCTCGAGCTAGCACACCGGGCCAAAGACTCAGAAAGCAAAGAACAGAATCGAGATCCCAACGGGGAGGTCCCACCACACAACCGGAAGATCAAAGAATGTTTCCCCTCTCAAACCAATGCTGAGTTTGGGCACCTTGGAGGACACTAAAAGCTTGCTAAGAAAAGTCTGAGGAAGAAGAAGTTAAGAGAATCCATCTCTCCAAAGGTGCCCCCTCGGGTCGATTTACAGTTTTCCAAACTTGGTCTGTCAACAACGTAACTTCACTATCACATTTTGCTATACGCAGCCTAATCAGGTCTGCCAACAACGTAACTTAGCTGCCAAAAATAGTTATCTGCAGGCCTCCAGAGGGTATCCGGGTAATTTCACCCCTGGACCCACTGGGAAGTGGTCCGTAGAAACACCACTCGCCTGAAGGAGCGAATGCTCGATGAGCCTCGCATTCGCCTCTGTAATGCCCCGAAACTCAAAAGAGCGACGGGAGGCGTTTTGTACCAAATTTGGTTTTTGGCATGGGGTACACGGCCTGGGACACGGGCGTGTCCCAGGGCGTGTCGTGTTTGTTTCGACGATCTGGCCAGCGATCGACGATCTGGCCAGCGATCGACGATCTGGCCAGCGATCGACGATCTTGGGTCGACGATCGTCGAACAGCGAACACAGCTGGTTGTCACGGGCGTGTCATGCTGGTTCGACGAACAGGCCAGCGATCTGGGATAAACGATCTAGCAGCGTTCGACGAACAGGCCAGCAATCTGCGATCGACGATCTGGCGGCGTTCGACGATCCGGCCAGCGATCAGCATTCGACAATCTTGGCTCGGCGATCGTCGAGCGCGGGGCGGATTGTCGCGTGACTCTGTCGACGCGGAGTGTCGACACCGAGGTTTTTGGCGGGATGTTGACTAAATGTCCCGACACAATTTGATTGGTCGCGGACGTGTCCTGCTCCGGTTGGTGAACCGTGCGGTGTTTAGCCCCGTTTGTCCAGGTCAGACCTGGATCGAAGCCGTGCATTTCCCTTTTGTGGGATCCAACAGCTGGTGGTTAATCCGAGTGGGTTATACCCGAGTATAGGGTTTCAAAACCCTTATCTTATGCTGCTGGTTCTCTGTCTAAGTTCTAGAGAGAAGGGAGAGCAAAGGAGGAAGAAGAAATCTAGATCCGGTCGTTGGAGGGGGCTTCGGGACTCCAAATCGCGAGCCGACTTCGGATCTACGAAGGCAAGGAGATTGCGGTGCTTTTCATCCGCGTAAATTTCCATGGCGCCAAGGAAGAACACTAGGGTAACGATTCTTTACTTGAGCATGTGAAGCTCTCCTTCTTTTGCATAGGAAGCCTGCTCCCGCAAGTTTGCGGTGAGTTGGAGGCGTTCCTTCGGGTAGATATGTAAAGTCCTCGTTGTATAGAGTCCGTAATCGAGAACGGACATAGGCATGGTGTGTGAAGCCTATCCGGACATGTTGGTCTGGATCGGTGATGTTGCATTGCATAAATGCCGGAGAAGACTCCGTGCGAATGTTTGTTTTTCGGGTTTTTCTACGAGGTAGATTGCAACAGGGAGCCTTTGGGATTAGCTGCAAGGTGCACCCGAAAAACTGGGCAGACGCGTGGTTCTACCAACTTGATGGCCGGGGAGCCAACTTGAACATAACTGGGTTATGTGATGTGTAAACGGATTGGGACTCGGGGAAGTTTGACCTGCGCCTATGTACTTAAGTTGACAGGGCGGTGTGAGCAACGGGTTAGGCGGAACCGTACCCGCTCTATGTCATTCGGTAAAGAGACCTAACTGTACATGCCACTTATCGTTGGCATAGATAGAGGGTCTTAGGCAGTGGCCAGAAAGACCAAATGTTCACGAGTTATGGCCGTCCAAAGGGACGGTGGTGAGTCGGCGGACTTTGACTGTGATCACCGAGAATGTGCCCTGAGTGCACGAGGTATGTGGTCGTGAGAGCCTACGCCTGTGATGTAGTGACATTACTATACTGTTTGGTTATACTAATAAAGTTCAGGGAAGGAGCATCGCCGCCCCGGATTTGGGGGCGGGATCGTTATAATTTGGTCAGCATTGCTGACCGTTGCTTTTGTTTGCCACTGTGCGGTGGATTGTGCTTGCAAGTGCTGCTGCACCGAGCGGTCAATAGCGGGCTAAAGCCCAAGTTACTGTGCCGGCCCTCGAAGGCCTAATTTTTGGATGTTTTCTTTTATTCATGTATGGTCGGCCTGCGTGTCGAAGTTTGGAAAACATTTAAATTGAGCAAACTGTTGTAAGGCCTTAAGGCCAGAACTTGTGTATTTGTACTTCATTCCTTTGGGATTATTTAGTGGACATTCATGCTATTTTTGCTGGGTTCTTTTTATTGCAACTAATAAAACTGCTTCCGCTAGAATGACTCTGTGTAGGACGTTGGAATGGTTGTGAAAGTGAGGGTTAGGTCTACAATACTCTATAGGGGGGGTGAATAGAGTATATTTAAAATTTGTTAGGTCCCTATAAAGGTGCTGTTACAGCTTTTGCTGAAAACTGAAAAGGTGTAGTAATTAGGAAACTGGAGAACAGAAAATAGTAAACATAATCACAGCCACACAACAAGAACAAAAAGAAAAAGATAGGCAACCAGACGACACAAGAAATTTATAGTGGTTCTCCAAATCTGGGTTGTCCACTCTTCTACCACCCTGGTAGGAATCCACTCAGGTTGTTGATCAGGTGCCTGTCACCAATGTATTTTGATCAGGTCCCCAAAAACCAACTCAAGTCTTTTGGTTAGGAGACTTGCAACCAGGAATCACTTTTGAAGGGAGATGACAACCCTTTATACAGGAGGGGGTGAGAGAGTGATTTTGTCTTCTCTTTCTCAATAAACTGAGAAGACTTAAGTGGATTGATGTTTAGCAAAAGCTCCCCCTGAAATATTGAATGGTTCAGGAAGATTTGGAAGCTTTTCTGTAGGGTGATAGGTCTTCAATCAGAGTTCTTGACAGGCAGTGATGCAGAAGCTTCTTGACTAATTTGATATTTTGTTGTCCTTGGAAGTCCTGGAGGTATGATCACTGCATGTCACTGTAAGCTTCAGTATGATTTTTGTGTGAAGCTTTTCTGCTGCTGTATGAAATCTTTCAGTCAGTCTGTGTGCGTCTCTATTTTTCTGACTGAGTATGTTCTTCCAGGCTACCGATTATCGATCTTGTATTCTTCTATATCTTTTCAAAAATTTGAATCATCGGTAATTAATGTTGACGCCTTGAGAATAATCGGCATTGAATCATTTCCTCAACTGTCCCGTGGAAAATCAGCAAGTAATATTCCTGAAGAAGACAATAATCAATGCTCCTTCTAACAGATACATTCAAAGAATGTAGAGCATTAATTACTCAGGAATTTCCGCATTAGAATGGGGACAGAAGGCCGCAAATGGCTAAGTCTGGAGTCGTTGAACGAATAACAGAATTCGTTGAGCTGAGTTACTAGTTCGTCGAACTGATAAGTTGACTTCGTTGACTTGAGAAGTTGACTTCGTCGACCTGAGATCTTCTAAAAGAAGGTTGTTGTGAACTCGAGGTCCAAGTTCGTCGAGCTCAGAATCTTGTTCGTCGACCAAAGTCTGAAGTTGGACTTAGAATAATCTGGAGTTATCCTGACTTTAGTTTGTTGAAGTATGCCAGTTTTCGTCGACTAGAGAATGAAGATCGTTGAGCTCAGCTCAGAGAAATATCTCAAGATCGTCGAGCTGAGAACGTCTTTCGTCGACCTGAGTTCGACGAACGTCGAACTCATTTTACTTGGTCTTGAGATCTTCTAAGTCTTGAGTCTCTGATAGTCTTGTTGATAGCTGGTCCATCTGATGTTGACTCTAAGGACTTGGCCTAGACTCTGGGACACAACTATGACCCTGGTTATACATGTTGGGTCACATCATCCTAAGTTAGTGAACCTAGACTAAATCAACTAGGGATCCAACAATCTCCCCCTATTTTGGTGAGGTCACTAATAGACTCAAAACAAAAACATAAGAATAAACAAAGCAGGGAAAAAGGTATATTTGGTAGAGATTTTTTAACACATGCATCAGATATATATGTACATGAGATTTGTTTTAAACAGACAAATCAGTTTTAAGGCTAATGTAGAGAGAAGAAAAAAATTGAAGTAATGTAAAGATTATTTCTTCTTTTCCTTATCTGCGGGCTTATCTTCTGTGGTCTTTTCACCTGCCTTTGTAAAGATAATTTCTCTTTTTGGATCCAAAGCCTGTGCCTGTGTCATTGTCATGTCAGCTGTCCCAATAATCTTCAGAGATGTAGTTCTGGGGACAATTGCTTCAGGATGTAGCTTCATGTAATCATCAACATTGAATAATTTATTTGCTTTGTCAAATCTTTTGAGTTCTTCCTTTCTGTATTTAGACATAGTTGAATATCCTGATATATTTTTGCCTTCAGCTTTTGTTTTATTAATCAAAGAGAGACCAATAATTTCCTGGAATCTAGCCATTCTAGCAGTATTTGCTGTTTCAGGATCCTCAAAAGGAACAGGAGGTGAATATGGTCTTTCAGGACTATTAGCCTTCTGGTCTGCAGAGATACTTTGTTGTTGCTGCTGATGTTGTTGATGTTGTTAATGTTGCTGTTGTCTTTCAGAAGTGTCGTGCCTTTGATGACTATTTCCAGAAGGTCTCCCTTGGTGTCTCTAATAGGTTTGAATAGGGACAGACCTCTGAGAGCTAGAGCCAGCGACACCAGCTGCTGGAGGAGGTGGAGGAGGTGGATCTCTTCTGTACTAATGAACTGGTGGAGGAGAGTATTTTCTACTTCTTTTCTTCTCCTTTTGCTGATTTTTAGACAACCACATCCATGCTGGAATTCCTTTGTAAGGAGTAATATTTTGGAGGATATAGTATGGAGTGTCATTCTTTGGGCTTGGCTTAGCAGTAGGAGGAGGAGGGGCTTTCCTTTTCTTTGACAAAAGTTTCTTCTTTTTCTTAGCAGCTTCTTCATCTGAATCTTCATCATCATCATCATCATCTGAATCCTGAGGATTATCATATAAAGCATCTATATCTCTCAAGATGTCCTCAGATACAATAAGTGTTTCAGTTGGAACCTGAACTGAGCTTTCAGCTACTTTTGTTTCTTCTGCAATGTCAGCCAAGATCAACTCATCTAGATCTGACATAGGGGAGTCATCCATTACAAACGTTGGTGCAGAGATAGCTACTGGAGGGGATGGAATGACTGCCAAGGTTGGTGCAGATACTGGAATTACAAAGCTATCACATAGTTGCTTAGCAACTGCTGAACTGACAGGAGAGGTATAAGGAATAATAGCCAAATGTGGCTTAGTAAATTCTTCTGGAAGATAATGCATATGTACAGTGTCAAAGAGTTTCAATAAATCTTCTAAGTGAACTGTGGGATTTAGTATAAAATCACCAACAGTTTTGAATCCTTCAAAATCCGACTCATCAAAATCCATGTCAGTATCAATGAAATCAATTAAATCTTTACTTATATAATCTGTATATTCTGCTGTGAAGACTGGAGTATCTGTTGGTGCTGGAGCTGAAGACTCTGAAGCTGTAGCTGCTACTCCATCATCAGGCATCTCCCCCTGCCTGGTTTCAGTGGGAATTGAGGCCAGGCCCCTCACTGAGGAGGGGGCAGCAGTAAGAGCAGATATTTGGGCAGATAAAGATGTAATGGTGGTAGCAAGAGGTGTAATGGCCTCTGCTATAAGTGATTTAAGAAGGGGAGTGATGATGGTGATGATAGATGAGATGGTAGAGGGGTCCAATGAGAAAGTGGTAGATGGTGTTGTAGTTGGTGTGGAAGAGGTGTCAACTATCGATGGAATAGAGGGTGGAACATCAGGTATGTGAAGGTTAGATGTTGATGGGGATGGAAGGGTGGCATCTTGCATCATGGTGTCTGATGGTAGGATGTAAGATGGTATGGAAGATAGATGTGGGGGAAGTGGAGACTGTGGTGGTGTAGAAATGTATGTGTCATGAGGGGATTCAGGAGGTGTGGGTGGTTGATTTTCCTGAAGGGAGGAAGAGGGAATGTCAATGATGGTGATTGGTAAAGATGGAGTGATTGGGGATTTTGTTGTTGTTGGAAGGGGGCTGGAAGAGAAGATGTGGAATGAATGTTCTCTTCAGCAGGGTGGGGAGTGGCTTTGACAGCCCTTGTGCCTTCAGAAGCTTTGGTGGAAGAGGTGGAAGCCTTAGAGGGCTTAGTGATGATCCTCTCCCATCTGCCAAATAAGGCACATGTCAGCCTTTTACTGGAATTTATGAATATGGTCTGGGAGACCAAGGATTCAACAGCCTTTTCCTGTAGGAAGATTCCTAGAATCCTTCCAAAACAAACTTCCTTCTTAGTGTTCTTCTTCTTTATCAAATCAAACACAATTTGTGCCTAGTTTATTGGCTTCTTGTTGATGATTGCACACATAACCAGAAACTGGTGTCTGGTGATATAATCGTGTGCAGTGTATTTTCCAAGTAGCACGTTGCCAACCAAGTCTGCTAAAAACTTATAGGGGGCAGACAGGTGTTTCTTCAAAATCTTGTTAGGATTATCTCCAGTATAATCCATGAGATTTAGCATCATATCTGATTGCTCTACTTCAATCTCGAGGTCCTCTTCTCCATTTCTCAATCCAAAAATCTCAGTTAAGATTGCGGGGGTTAAAGAGACTGAGTTACCCGCGATAGTGCCTGTCATGGTGTTCTCTTCTGTGGACGACAGTGTGTATACCCATTCCCTGATTTCCATGCTGTGCAGTTTGATCCTTCTCATCATCAGGGTTTTTAGTTCCTGTTCTTCAAGAAGTTCCAGGATATACAGAAAGATTGGATCGGAATGTTGAAACGAATCGAAATCCACGTCAAATCCTGTATCAAACTTCATTCCTGTGAGATTGCTTACCAGAGTCGCCATTGAAATCACCTGCAAGAAAGACACAGAAATGACGATCAAGTGCAAGGGAACAGAAAGCGCGAGATGGAGGTCAAAGAAAACCTAGATATAAGGTTTTCCAGAATATGAACCGACAAACTCCGTTCCACGAAAATAAAATTAATTCTTCGAACTGAGGTCGACGAAATAGTTTAGAGTTAAATAATTCGTCGAGCTCATCAAAAGAATTGAAGACGGTTCGTCTAACTTAGTTCGACGAATATCTTCTGAAGCAAATTTCGTCGATCGCTGGTCGACGAAAATTGTTTCACTCACAGAGAGTTCGTCGATCTCCGTTCGACGAGTATCTCTCAAACTTTCCCTGGTTCATCAAACTCCATTCGACGAACTCTAGAAAATTCGTCGAATGCAGACAGAACTTAAACTAAGTCTTCTCCATTGATCATTCCCAGCTGATTTAGAAAGAAAGCATGATTTTTCTCATCCAGAGGTTTGGTGAATATATCATCTTTTTGTAAATCAGTGTAGATATAGACAAGCTTAATCTTATTTTTGTCTACACAATCCCTAATGAAATGATGTCTTATGTCAATATGTTTTGTCCTACTATGGTGAACTGGATTTTGTGCTATGGCTAGAGCATTAGTATTATCACAGAATATGGTTGAATTATTTAAGTTGAACCCATAATCTAGAAGCTGATTCTGTATCCAGAGCATCTGTGAACAACAGCTGCCTGCTGCAATATATTCTGCTTCAGCAGTTGAAGTTGACACTGATGTTTGCTTTTTATAGAACCATGATACTAATCTCATACCCAGGAACTGACAAGTTCCTGAAGTACTTTTTCTATCAACCCTGCATCCAGCAAAATCAGCATCAGAGCATCCAGTTAACTCAAATTCTGATTCAGCAGGATACCATAGGCCTAAATTAGGACAACTCTTTATATATCTTAAAATCCTTTTTAAGAAAATTAGATGGGATTCTTTAGGGTTCACTTGGAACCTAGCACAAAGGCATGTATCAAATATAATATTTGGCCTACTTGCTGTGAGGTATAATAGGGACCCAACAATGCCCCTATAAAGTTTCTGATCTACGGGTTTTCCTGGTATATCAGAGTCCACAACAGCATTGGTGGCCATGGGAGTTTTCTTAGCTGAGCCATCAGCCATGCCAAACTTCTTTAAAAGTTCTTTAACATATTTTGCTTGAGAGATGAAGATGCCATCAGGGAGCTATTTCACTTGGAGACCAAGGAAATATGAAAGCTCTGACATGCTACTCATTTCAAATTTAGAATGCATGAGGTCAGAAAACCTCTTGCATAATTTTGAATATGTATAGTCAAATATAATGTCATCTACATAGATTTGCACTAATAAGATTTGGTCCTTATGATGTCTAGTTAAAAGGATTTTATCTACAGTTCCTCTTATAAATTTATGCTCTAATAAGAAACTTGCTAAGGTCTCATACCAAGTTCTTGGAGCTTGCTTTAGACTATAAAGAGCCTTATTTAGTTTAAAAACATAAGAGGGATAAGTTGGAGAAGCAAAACCTGAAGGTTGTTCTACATAAACCTCTTCTTGTAACACTCTATTTAAGAAAGCACTTTTCACATCCATTTAAAAAACTTTGAACCTTTTGAATACTACATAGGCAAGGAAGATCCTTATAGATTCCAAACTTGCAACAGGTGCAAAGGTCTGATCATAGTCAATTCCTTCCTCTTGCCTATATCCTTGAGCAACAAGCCTAGCCTTGTTCCTCACAATGACTCCTTGGGCATCAAGCTTATTCCTGAAAGCCCATTTGGTTCCAATAACTGGGTAGTTTTGGGGTCTTGGAACCAAATCCCAAACTCTACATCTCTCAAATTGGTTTAGTTCCTCTTGCATTGCAAGGATCCAGTGGGGATCTTGCTAAGCAACATGAATGGTTAGAGGTTCAACCTGAGAGAGAAAACATGCATGCATCAAGTCTTGGTTGAGTTGATGCCTTGTCTGTAGACCTGCTGATATGTCTCCAATTACTTGAGATCTGGGGTGATCCCTAAGTGTGACAAAATCAGTGGGTGGAGTTGGTTGTGCAATAGCATTTTGAATAAATTCCTCTTGTGGAATTATATTTGTTGTTGGTTGAGGATCATGTTCTTCAGCTTCATCTTCTTCACTATCTTCAATAACTTGTGGAGAGGGATGAGTGGGAACCTCTTGGGTGAGGTTTAGTCCATCCAATGTCTCACACAAGTGGGGTACCTGCAAGTTGCTACTAGTAGAAACTTCTTTCTCCTTGCAGTACATGTTAATTTCATCAAAAGAAACATGAATTGACTCTTTTACATTTAATGTTGATTTATTAAATACCATATAGGCCTTGCTTACTTGGGAGTATCCTAGAAAAACTCCCACTTCAGCCTTAGCTTCAAACTTTCTAATATATTTTTCTTGTTGTTATTATGTATATAACATGTACAACCAAAAACTATAAAATAGTTTATTTTAGCTTTCTTCCCTTTGAGTAATTCATAGGGAGTCTTGTTCTTCAATTTGTGAATTAAACTCCTATTCCGGACATAGTTTGCAGTGCTAACAGCCTTTGCCCAAAAGGTTAGTGGCATGTATGCATCAGCAAGCAATGTACCTGCAGCTTCAATGAGTGTCCTATTTTTCCTTTCAGATACCCCATTTTGTTGGGGAGTTCTAGGAGCTGAGAAGCAATGCCTGATACCTTCCTTCTCACAGAACTCATGCATAAGAAGAGACTCAAACTCTGTGACATGATCACTTCTGATCAATGCAACATGAGTAGAGAACTCAATCTGTATAGTCCTGAGAAAATCTGTAAGAACCTTGAATGTATCTGACTTTGTTCTCAGAAATAATACTCAACTAAACCTGGAGAAGTCATCCACTATAACTAAAGTGTAGAATTTCTCTCCTAGGCTTTGTACAACAATGGGTCCAAAAAGATCCAAGTGTAGCAAATACAAGAATCTAGGTGAATCACTCTTATTAATTGATTTGAAACTAGTTTTAGTTTGCATGCCTAGTTGACAAGCCCTGCAGAGACCTTCCTTCTTGTAGGGAGCAGAAGGTAGACCTCTAACAAGGTTGTGCTTAGATAGCCTAGCAATGTTTTTCAGGTTTACATGTCCTAGTCTTTTGTGTCATAAGTCATTCTGATTACTAGTTAAATTCAGTAAACAGATATCAGTTGTGGCAGAAAGAAAATTTACTAAGTAAATGTTTCCTTGTCTACTTCCAGTTAAAATAATTTGGTTATTTTTATCAATGATAGAGCAACTAGATGGGTTAAAGTATACCTGATAACCATCATCACATAATTGACTTATGGAGATGAGGTTATGCTTCAGTCCACTTACAAATATCACCTTTCTGAATGTGACAGCTCCTATTCTTACTTCTCCAAATCCTTTTGACTGACCACATTTGGAGTCACCAAAGATAACCTTTGTCCCTAGTTTGGACTTGTAGTTGAATAAGATGTCCTTGCTGCCAGTCATATGCTTGGAGCAGCCACTGTCCAGGTACCAAGTTTGATTTACCACTGGACAATTTTTCACCTGCAATGCAAACAGTTAATGATTTTTGACCCAGGTTACCTTGGGCCCTTTGTATGGCTGATAAGAGAAATTAGAAATAACAGAAAATTCTGGCTGGAATTTATATCCTAGGGGGTGATATCTCCTAGGTAGAATGGTCCAGTCAGCTTCCTAGAAGTATTTAAGTTTCTGTTGAAGTTATAGTTTTGACTAAGTCTTCCTGGGTTCGATGAATTTATGTAAGTTCATCGATCAGAGTTCGACGAGTTGGGTTGAGATCATTGATCTCTGCCCAGAGAATGAACATGTTCATTCTCTGTACCCCACGTTCGTCGAGCTTTGCTCAACGAACCATACAAAGTTCGTCGATCGTAGTTAGACGAATAATGATAACTATAGTTGGCGTTCAGAGTTCGTCGATCTGGGTTCGATGAACTGCCCCCTTTTCGTCAATCTGAGGTCGACGAAAATTGCTGAACTTTGTTTTTATTGTGTGTTTTCTGTTTTTCAATTTTGTCCTTAGTTTTAATTTGTTCAAGAATTTTATTTACCTTATATACTTGATCAGTATTCTTCTTTCCTTTCTCAGAAATAAAATTTATGGGTTGTGACAGGTGGTTTTTCTGAATAATAGGTGGTTCACTAGATGATGCACCTAATCCTAACTTACTTCCATTAAATCTAACATTAGATATGTTGGTGATTGCTGCTAGTTATTTGCTTCTTCCATTTAGTGATTCTTCTAGCTGTTTTGCTTTACTCAATTCATCTTTCAGAAGAGTGATTTGTTCACTAAACATGTCTATTTCATTTTTTAATTTAGTGTTTTCTAAAACTAAGCTATCATAGTTAACTTGTTTATCTCTGAGAAGTTTGATTTCCTTCTTAGAGTTGATTAAATCTAAACACATGATTTTAAAATCTGATTTAAAAGATTCTGAATTATAATCAAACCATGATAATACCTGATCAGCTTCTGATTCAAAAGCTTCCTCATTTTCTGAATCTCCTTCTTCTGAGTTGCTTCTTGAGGCATCAATTGCCATGAGGCAAACCTCCTTTGCTCTTTCTTCTTCCTCATCTTCACTGGAGCTTGAGGATGTTGACTCTTCTTCAGTCTCACTCCAGGTCTCAGCCACAAACCCCTTTTCCTTCCTCTTGTGTTTGCTGGAAGAGGGTTTTCTGGTGTACTGTCTCCTGGAATACTTTTTCTTTTCTCTTCTCTTCTCTTTCTTCTGGTTCTCTGGACACTCAGAGAGAAAGTGCCCAGGTTTCCTGCATCCATAACACACCACTTCATTTGTTGGTGTCTTATAATACTTTGGCCTGTCATCTTTTCTTGATGACTTTCGTCTGAAGTCCTTTCTAGCCATCTTGAAAAATCTCTTAGCCAAGAGACTTACAAGTTCTTCATTTGATGTTGAAGATTCTGATTCTTCTGAGGCTTTGAAGGCTATGCTCTGTTCTCTTCTAGCTGTTGGAGGTGTTCTTTGTTCAGCAGCTGTTGGGTACATTGGTCAAATGTACCTGATTTGTATAAGCCTCAAACAACTCAATGATATACATCATAATGTATTTGATGTATGTTTGAGTTACTTGTGCAGGTTAGGTATTCACTGGACTGAAGCTAAAACTTTCTAAGTCCATGTGTCGACACCCAGAGGGAAAGTGTCGACACTTGAGAAGGCTTGTGTCGACACCCAGACAAGCAGTGTCGACACTTGGAGTCATTGTGTCGACACCTGGGATGAAGAGTCGACACCAGACAGAAAGTGTCGACACAAGGAGCTGTGTCGACACTCAGTGAAGAAGAATGCAGAGAAGCAGTGTCGACACTTAGCAGAAAGTGTCGACACCTAGAAGAGCTGTGTCTACACCAGAAAGTGTCGACACTTGGAGTTGTGTCGACACTCAGCAAAATTCTGCAGAGACTAAGTGCAAGTGTCGACACCTAGCACAATGTGTCGACACTTAACCAGAAGAGTCAACATATTAAGTATGTGTCGACACTCAGCACAATGTGTCGACACACAACCAAAAGAGTCAACACTTGAAGTATGTGTCGACATTCAACACAATGTGTCGACACACAACCAGAAGAGTCAACACTTGAAGAAAGTGTCGACACCCAGCACAATGTGTCGACACTCAGTTGAAGATTCAAAGAAAGTGTCGACACAAGGAGCTGTGTCGACACTTAGCAAAGAACAGAAATATCTACAAAAATATTCTAAGTACAAGTGTCGACACTAAGGGAATGTGTCGACACTCAGCTGAAGAATCTATATTGAAGACTTGTGTCGACACCAAGAAGCAGTGTCGACACTTGACAGTTTCAACACATGAAGATGTGTCGACACAAAGGAGATGTGTCGACACTTAGAAGAATTTAACAAGTTACAGAAGATCAAGTACTTGTGTCGACACTCAATTCCAAGTGTCGACACCTGAATAAGAATCTGTGTCGAGACATACAAGGAGTTGTGTCGACACCTTGTAGACTTGTGTCGACACTTACACAGCATGTGTCGACACTTGGTCTATAAGTGTCGACACTTAAGAACAGAAAGTCTCGACACTATCTGACAGTTAGAGAATTTCAAGAATTGACTGGATGACATGACAGCTGCCGTTCCAGCCGGTCTACAGCACTTGTCAGAGATCTCAGAAGTCAGTTATGAACCGGACCAGCCGGTTACCATGAAGAAGGCCTATAAATAGGCACAGACTGTTTACAGAAAATATTGTTGTTGTTAAGAGTTAATAGAAGAAGATTAAGTTCTGATTGAGTTTAGATTAATCTAAGAGATTTGTTCATGTGGTTGCTGATCAAGTTATCCAAGTGATACAAATCAAGAAGATCGTGCTGTCCAACGGCAGATCTAAGAAGTTGGAGAGAGAGAGCTCCAATCAAGAATTCAGTCTTTGGAACTAGGCTGAGAAGAAGAATTCAGAAGCATCTAGATCTTAAGAAGCAGAGGTCAAGGAACAACTGCAGAGGATTCAGACTTATTCAGTTCTACTCAAGAAGCTTTGAAAGAAGCTATGTCAGTTTGGATCTATCTGAGTTCTTCCAAGAACTCAGCAAGAAACTTTCAACTCCTCTCTTATTTTCTGAGTTGTTGAGTTATTTGTTGTAATACTATTTTAACTTGTAGGATCTTTTGATCTGAGTGCATTGTAAGCCTAAATTTATAAAGGCTGAGGGTAGGGCTTGATAGCCTGAGTGTAGGAGTTAAAGAACTCTGAGTGTAGGCCTTGATTGGCTGGGTGTAGGCCTGGGTGGCTGAGTGTAGGCCTTTGTGGCTGAGTGTAGGCTTTGGAGAAAGCTGAGGTGTAAGGCTTTGGGCCTGAGGTGTAGGAACCTATTTGGGTTCTGAGACAGTGGAGAAGCTTGGCCGAATCTAGTACACTGCTAGATAGGCGAAGGGGGAAAGTGGATGTACCCAAAGATTGGGGAACCACTATAAATCACTGTGTGCTGTGCTGTGAATGTGATGTGTATGTTTGATTATTGCTGATTGCTGTAATAGACTACTTAGAAATCTGTGATATAACTGTTTGGCTGCCAACAAAGTTAGAAAAGCATTAGGTCACCTATTCACCCCCCCTCTAGGTGTTTAGATACCATATCTTTCAAGTGGTATCAGAGGGAGGTTCCTCAAAACAAGGACTAACAGTCTAAGGAGATCATGTTTGGCAGAAACAATCTAAGTCAGAAAACAGCTTCAAGAAAATGAAGAACCATGGGTTCCTTTGAAAATCATAAAGAATTGGGTTCCATGAAATTACCTATTTGCAGAAAGGAAATTTTTGGGATCTGGAAAGAGAGGGTAAGGCTATTCATGGAGGCCTCAGACCCTAGAATCTACATCACAGTAAAGGAAGGGCCTTATGTGCCAATGAAGATCTCAGTATTGGATGCAAATCAGAGAACTCCAAAGGATTTCTCTGAGATGACCAAGGATGAAATTGTCCTAGCCACAATGGACAAGAGGGCACAAAACATAATAGTGAGTGCCATTGATGATGCAACTTTTCAGAACTTAATTCACTGTAAAACAGCAAAAGAAATGTGGGATACCCTCATTGTCTATATGGAAGGTTCTGAAGAAGTTAGGCAAGATAGGAAGTCCTTGCTTAATCAAGAGTATGAGAGCTTTAGGCAAGGCAAGGGAGATAGCATCACTGAATGCTACAAGAAGTTCTATAGAATAGTTAATGAACTCATGTCTTATGGAAGAGAGTTCAGCAACTATGAACTAAATGACAAATTCCTAAGGTCCCTAACCAAAGATTGGGACACCAAGATCTGTGCCATAAGAGAAATGGCAAAGTTGGGAGAAATTCCTCCTCCTACACTATTTGGCAAGTTGTTGTCATATGAGATGCAGCTGACAGTGAGGAAAGAGGAGGAGAAATCAACAAGGACTGAGCACAAGGAAAGGACTGTTGCCTTCAAGACAGAAGTTCCCAGAAAATGTAGAACTAAGTCATCAACTCCACCTCCAGAGGTAGTTGAATCTGAGTCAGAAGGGTCTGTCAGTACAAAGTCTACAAGCAGTGAAAGTGATGAAGACTTTGCTGCCTTCACTAGACACTTTCAGAAATTCCTGAAAAAGAAACAGTGGAGGTCCAGACCATCTACTTACAAGGGAAAAGAAGTCTTGTATCAGGAGAAAAAGCCTTCTAAGAAGGACAGGAAGAAGACAAAGACAAGCAAGGCAACTGGATCAAAGATTGTGTGCTACTGCTGCAATAGACAGGGTCATGTCATTGCTGATTGTCCTGAGAAAAGAAAAGAATCCAGTGACAGGAAAAAGACTCACTTCAAAGGGAAGAAAGAGAAGTCTTTTGTTGCCAAGAATGAGAAGACTCTTTCAGATATTTCTTCTTCAGACACTGATACTGATGCTGAAGCCTACATAGGGCTATTTGCTGAAGAAGAAGAAGAAGAATTTATGCAGATCTTGGAGTCAATTCATGAACAAGAAGACTGCCAGTGCCAAGGACTGATGGCATTGACTGAGAGTACCAAAATCCTGGAGCAGCCAGGACCTAGTCAGGTATAAAGTCCAACTCTAAGTTCAGTTTCTTGTTCTAGTTCAGAATCAGATTCATCTTCATCAAATGATGGAAGTGGTTTTGAGTCTGAGGATGATATTCATCAGCTCATAGATGAATATAAGGTGCTGTTACAGGCTTATAAGAAAAGCAAGTCCCTTGCCAAAAATCAGGCAAAGGAGATTGCTGATCTCAAGGCTGCTGCAACAGAATTTGAGAAGCAATTTGATCAAAAACTGAATGAGGTAGCTAGGCTGAAACACATTACAGTGATTCAGATGGGTACTATCATATTTAAGAATGATCAAATTAAGAAACTGGAGACAAATCTTCAGAAAGAGAGAGAACTGGTTGCAAAGTTTTCAAAGCCTAAATCAGTTCTACCTTTGATTGATGATTTTACTCATCACAAAGGTAAGGCTGGACTGGGTTTTGTTAAACCTGCCAGGACTGTTCAGGATCAGTCCAAGTCCAAGGGCAAGGCCCCAACATTCAATAAGTCAGCTGCAGTTAAAACAGCAAAGTCTGTACCTAAGCAAAGGTACAATAAGTTTGAATGTTGGTGTTGTGGCAAGGTTGGCCACTTTGCCTTGGATTGTTGGCACAATGCCAGTGCCAAGTTGAGTAGCAAGTTACCTGGTGGAAAGCCAGTAGGTAGCTGTGTCATGTTGCAAACTAACAATCACCAAGGACCCAAGTTTACTTTGGGTTCTAAGGTTCATTAATTTGTTTTGCAGGTGAATCCAAGTGGCCATACCCCAACATGGTACTTGGATAGTGGATGTTCCAGACATATGACTGGAACAAGGGGACTACTGAAGGACTATATTCCAATCAAAAATGGTCCTAAAGTGACTTTTGGTGGTTCTGAAAAAGGAATCATCAAAGGGTTTGGTAACATTTCTTCAAACCTTGTTACCATTACTCAAGTGGCTTATCTTAAAGGGTTGAAACACAACCTTATAAGTATAAGTCAGTTAAGTGATGTAGGGTATGACATCTCATTTGTTAAAAATGGTTGTCATATCAAGAGGTCAAGTGATCAAGAGATCATTTTAACAGGATATAGAAAGAGGAATGTCTACTGTCTAGACATTATGATTGAGAACAATGGTTCTCCTGTTTGTCTTGTAGCTGATGAGACAGTCTCTCATTGTGTCAAGTGGCACAAGAGGCTAGCTCATCTTAACTACAAGACTATTAGCAAACTCTTTAGCAAAGAGTTAGTGAGGAATAGTCCTCAAGTTAAGTGTGTTAAAGATGGCATTTGCTCAGCTTGTCAAAAGGGCAAGCAGACCAAATCCACCTTTAAAAGCATTGAGAACAAAGATGCTGTGAGGTGCTTATACCTCTTGCATATGGATCTCTGTGGTCCAATGCCAGTTCACAGCTTAGGTAGGAAGGTCTATACCTTTGTAGTTGTTGATGACTACTCAAGGTTTTCCTGGGTGTTCTTCTTAAGGCAGAAATCTGAAACACCTAGTGTCTTCTACAGCTTTGTCAAGCAAATTCAGAATGAACTAAATAGTACTGTGGTCAAAATTAGAAGTGACCATGGTACTGAGTTTCAATCTGAAAGCATGACAAAACTATGTGAAGACTTTGGGATATTTCAAGAATTCTCTTCACCTAGAACACCTCAGCAAAATGGCATTGCTGAGAGGAAGAATAGAACCTTGATAGAGGCTGGTAGAACCCTACTTAGTGATACATCACTGCCTGAGTATTTCTGGGCTGAAGCAGTTAACACTGCATGCCATGTTATAAATAGGGCTACCATCACTAAAAGGCTAAACAAGACCCCATATGAAGTTGTGAAAGGCAGGAAACCAAATCTATCCTATTTCAGGATCTTTGGTTGCAAATGCTTCATACTTAACAATGGGAAGTCTTACATAACTAAGTTTGCTGCCAAGTCCCAAGAGGGAATTTTTGTTGGGTACAGCAACAATAGTAAGGCTTATAGAGTATACAACTTGACTACACAAGTTGTAGAGGAGACTGTGCATGTAGTTTTTGATGAGACAAAACTTATTAACAATGAGTTGTCTAGCAATGTATGCAGCCCCACAGGTTTGACAAAGAAATTGGACAAGCTTACTATAGAAGAGATGCCTGCTGCAAGACAGCAAGTAGAAGGCAATAGCAGTTGTCCAGGGGGAGAACTACATGTGCCAATAGCTGAAGAAATACAAGAAGTACAGCATGATGCAGATGCTGAAGAAGTTCAACCTGAAGTTAGGATGCCACCAGCCAACAGGCATCTAAGAGATCATCCAGTAGAGCTGATTATTGGAGATCCAAGACAAGGAGTTCAGACAAGGAGCAGAAATCAGAATGCTGCAGTATATTCTAGTTTTCTGTCTCAAATAGAACCTAAGAAATTTGAAGAAGCTATACAAGATCCACAGTGGACTGAAGCTATGCAAGAAGAACTTAATCAGTTCAAAAGGTGCAAAGTTTGGGAACTGGTTCCTAAACCTAAAGACCACAATGTTATAGGAACTAAGTGGATCTACAGAAATAAGTTAGATGAACAAGGGGTCATCATTAAGAATAAAGCAAGACTGGTTGCAAAAGGATATAGGCAAGAAGAAGGTATTGATTTTGATCAAACCTTTGCCCCAGTAGCTAGACTGGAGGCCATAAGGATGTTCTTGGCCTATGCAACCTATCAAGGATTCAAGGTTTACCAGATGGATGTCAAGTCAGCATTCTTAAATGGTAATCTTAAGGAAGAAGTCTATGTGGAGCAGCCTTCAGGTTTTGTTGATCCAACTCAACCTCATTATGTCTATAGACTTAGGAAAGCATTGTATGGGTTAAAACAAGCTCCTAGGGCTTGGTATGAAACCCTATCTAGTTTCCTCATTGAGAACAAGTTCACAAGGGGGAAAATAGATAAGACTCTATTCCTTAGGGAATCTAGAGGCAAAGTCATACTTATCCAAATATATGTAGATGACATTATATTTGGGTCTACTGAAAGTAGCCTTTGCAAAAAGTTTGCAAAGCTTATGCAAAGTCAATTTGAGATGAGTAGTATGGGAGAGCTAAAGTTTTTCTTGGGTCTCCAAGTTAAACAGACTGAAAGTGGCTTGTCCATATGTCAGTCCAAGTTCACCCTAGAACTCATAAGGAAATATGGTATGGATTCATCCAGTACCATGAAGACTCCTATGGGGTCAAGTATGTCTCTTAGCAAGGATGATGCAGGGAAACCTGTAGATGAAACCTTGTATAGAGGGATAGTTGGCTCCTTACTATACTTGACTGCAAGTAGGCCTGACATTATGTATGCTACATGTGTTTGTGCCAGGTATCAAGCCTTCCCTAAAGAGTCTCACTTGACTGCAGTCAAGAGAATTTTGAGATATCTAAAGGGCACTCCCTATCTAGGCCTCTGGTACCCTAGGAATGGAGATTTTGATCTAACAGGTTATACAGATGCAGACTTTGCAGGATGCAAAGAGGATAGAAAGAGCACAACTGGAACCTGTCAATTCCTAGGTGGAAGAATAATTTCATGGAGCAGCAAAAAGCAGACTAGTGTGGCTATCTCCACAGCTGAGTCAGAATATGTAGCTGCAGGAAGTTGCTGTGCTCAACTTCTATGGATTCAACATCAGCTAGTGGACTATGGATTTCAGGTAAGTAGAACTCCACTTTACTGTGATTCTACAAGTGCTATTTCAATAGCTAACAACCCTGTATCTCATAGTAGAACAAAACATATTGAGATTAAATATCACTTTCTTAGGGAGCATGTAGAAAGAAATGATATTGCACTTGAATATGTTAAAACTGATAATCAGATAGCTGACATGTTTACTAAGCCCTTAGAAGAAGCTAAGTTCAATAGATTAAAAATTGAACTAGGAATGATAAACTTAGACTAAGTTTACAGAATAGAAAATTGGCTAAGTAAAAAGGTGTCGACACATAGACAAGTCTATGTCGACACATAATAAAAGTGTCGACACTTCAGGAAAAAGGTGTCGACACATCTAGGATGTTGGTGTCGACACTTCAGAATGTTAGTGTCGACACATGTAGAGTAGGTGTCGACACATCCAATGTGGTGTCGACACTTAAGTTTTACTCAGAATTTTCTAAAGTAAAGTCTCGACAATTCGTCGAGTAGAGTGGTGTCGACACATAGCCATGTGTCGACACATAATATCTGTTGCCTAACTTGTGTCGACATGTGTGTGTCGAGACATTATAAGTCTGTGTCGACACTTAGTGCAAGTGTCGACACATGTTTAGCTAGCTGTCCCGCCTGTTCATCTTCAAAATTAGACAGGTATAAATAGGGTTCTGTCTTTGATTGTCGACACGCTTTCACAGTTTCGAGACCAAAACTCTTGTGTCGACATTTCTCTTTTCTCAAGCCTAATTCTCCAAACCCTAATGGCTCCCAAGCTCGAGGAAAACGTCAACGAAGGCTACGAACTTGTGCGCGGCGCATTCGATGATGGCGATCAAGATATCAAGTCTGTGGTTACCCTAGTTAGCGATTCAGGACTAGAATACTTGGTTTCAGAACCAACCAAGATATGGAAGAAGGAAGTGCTTGAATTCCTTACTGGAGCAACTGTGGATGACTCTGGATACAGAATCAAATCCAGAGTGCATGGAACCAAGGTCAAGGTATCACCCAAAAGTCTGAGAAAGGTACTTCAGCTACCTAAGACTCAAGAAGAAGAAGAAGTTTCTACATCCAAGACCAGGGAAGCTTTGGTCTGGTGTGGTCTTGATTCTAAGATGAAGATAGGTTCTGTCTTTAACAAAAAAGGCATGAACAGTCAAGGAAAATTTCTGTCAGAGATAGTGTGCAAGGTCATTCTCAGTAAGCCTGGAGGGCATGACAGGGTGTCAGCCTCAATGTTCAATGTCATGACAAGAATTATCTTCACCATAAGAACAGATTGGTCAATGGTAATCTATGAGAAGATCAAGAAAAGTCTGAAGAAGCCCAATTTGGGCAGAATTATAAGTCTCTACCTGGCTGGTACAATACCAGAGGTAATGAGCACAGCTGCTGGAAGCAAGATCAATCATATGAGAAAGATGGATTCTAGGATATTTTCTAGGTGGGAAAGGGTGTTGTCAAAGGACATGCCTACCCCTGAGAAGCCAGTTTCTGAGAAAGTTACTCCTCCCAGGAAGAAGAGAAAGACTGCTGCTGTGACACAAGAGTCCTCCAGCAGTTCTGATAGTGAAGAACAGGTGGTGTTCACACCTGATGATCAGGAGGAAGAGACAGTAGTCAAGTCTCCTGCTCCTCAAGAGACAGCTGAGATTCAGGGGGAGCTGCCTCAAGCTAGCCCCATCCATAGGGATCACAGCCAGGGGGAGCTTCCAGTAGTAGAAGAACCATCTACTCTGGACAGTGAGCAAGCCACCATCATTATTCAAGAGGTACTCACTGACTTAAAAACTTTAGAATATCTTATAGAAGATGCTGATTTGTCTGATGTTCCTCAGCAAACTCAGCTACCTAGCCAAGCTCCAGATGTTGTTCTTGAAGACACATCTGCTGTTGTGCAAAATGTTCCAGATACTACTCAAGTAGTTGCAGAACCAAGTACTTCTCCTGCACAGTCACCTCCTGAATACACAATGGAAGTCCTCTTTCTGAATTTAGATCAAGAGGATTTTGACATGGACAAGGTTGCTGCTGAAGATAAGAGTGCTGCTGCTGAGGGGGAGCACATGTAAGTTCAGGATGAGCCTTTAAGGCTAGAGACTGAGAAGGCACTTGATGTGCAAGCAGACAAACCTGAGAGCCCTAAGGATAGAGTTGATATTGCCAGTACTTCTGCCTCTGAGGATGAGGAGAGTGCTAGGGCCAAGAAGAAGAAAATCTATGTTTTTAAAAGAAGAAGTCAGAATTACAAGAAAGCCTTGCAATCCATTGCCCCACAGCCTATAGTTCAACAAGCTCCAACAGTTGATTATAGTGCTTTGATGATTGCCATGCAGATCAAGTTGGATGAGCAAAGGAAGGCAATAGAGGCTTATGTGGATGAAGGGCACAAGTCCCTACAGTTTGACCTTGCACAAGATATAAAGTCTATCAGGTTTGAGATGAACCTGAACAAGAAAGAAATGACTGACTGCTTCCACAAGGGTGGGAATGCAGTAGTCTATTTGGCAACTCACCAGGAGAAGATCAAGACTCAAGTAGATGATATAGCATTAAAGCAAGGGTATGTGCTGGAAAATCAGTTAAGAATGAATGATAATTTAACTGCCTCCCACAATGCTATAGTCACTGAATTAAAGAATAAGTCTGCTGAACCATCTACATCTGCTGATGCTGCAAAGGCTGATTTTGATAAAATCTTTCAAGCTGAGATTACTGCTGTCAAAACTGCTATACAAGATTCCCAGAAAGCAATCTCTGAACAACTTACAAAGCTTAGACCTTACTTTAAAGATGGAATCAGGTACTTGGATAGTCAAATCCGATTCCAGAAGGATGATGTAAGAGATCATGTTGCTCAAGAAGTCATAAAGGGGGAGAGAGTGTTAGTTAAGGCAAGTTCTGAGCATGCAACATGGATATCAAATTCAATCAGGGCTACACTTGGATATCCTCCCCTGTGTGATGACAATGAAGTTGCTGAATCTGGACTGAACCCTGCATATTTTGGAGGTGAGCCACAAAAGGTAGCTCAAATCATTTATCCACCTCCAAATTTTGAAATGATTCAAGCAGAGGTGAGCACAATGTATAGCCCATCTGGGGGCAAGGACAATGTCCATTTAGAAAAGGTTGTTCAACCTATAACAGCAGCTATGCAAGAGGCCTTAGACAAAGAAGAAGAGGCAAGGTTGTCAAAGAAGAGGTTTAGGGAACAAGCTGAACTAAAGCCAGACTTTGAACAATGGAGCCCTACCTCTAGAAATATCATTCTAACTGCCTGGAAAGCTGCTAAAGACAACACTACTGATAGAAATAAGTGGTTCTCTGAAGCAGAATGGAGGAAGCATGAGATCAGGCAGGAAGCCATTGTCCAGTACAGAAGAAATGCTAAGTTAGGAAAGCTACCTCCTACTGCAGTGGAGCCTAGCAAGTACTTTCCTAAGCCCTATCATTATTTTGAAAGGCAGAAAATCAAGGCTGAAGAACAAAAGAAGAAGGACTCAAAAGGCAAGAAGCCTGCTGATGCTGAGCCTACTGCTGCTGCTGTCAAAGCTAAAGTCCTAGCTGGCAAAGGAATTGTTATTAAAGAACCTGATCAGAAATAGATTAGGAATTAAACTTGATGCTTATTGTAATCTTTTAAGTGAAAAACATTGTTGTACACCATTGAAAATGTATAAGGAACAATATTAGAACAATATATGATAAATATAGTATGATTGTTCTGAAATGTGTCTATTTTTTGATTATTCTGGAATGATTAATGTGTATACATGTGTGCATTATTACATGTTTAAGTTTACCCTGTTGAAATATACCTGCTTTACATCATTTTATAATTTTTAATTATGAGTGGTGTATATCATTGACTAAGGGTTATGACTTCTCCAAATAGGGGGAGATTGTTGGGTACATTGGTCAAATGTACCTGATTTGAAGAAGCCTCACCCAACTCAATGATATACATCATAATGTATTTGATGTATGTTTGAGTTACTTGTGCAGGTTAGGTATTCACTGGACTGAAGCTAAAACTTTCTAAGTCCATGTGTCGACACCCAGAGGGAAAGTGTCGACACTTGAGAAGGCTTGTGTCGACACCCAGACAAGCAGTGTCGACACTTGGAGTCATTGTGTCGACACCTGGGATGAAGAGTCGACACCAGACAGAAAGTGTCGACACAAGGAGCTGTGTCGACACTCAGTGAAGAAGAATGCAGAGAAGCAGTGTCGACACTTAGCAGAAAGTGTCGACACCTAGAAGAGCTGTGTCTACACCAGAAAGTGTCGACACTTGGAGTTGTGTCGACACTCAGCAAAATTCTGCAGAGACTAAGTGCAAGTGTCGACACCTAGCACAATGTGTCGACACTTAACCAGAAGAGTCAACATATTAAGTATGTGTCGACACTCAGCATAATGTGTCGACACACAACCAAAAGAGTCAACACTTGAAGTATGTGTCGACATTCAACACAATGTGTCGACACACAACCAGAAGAGTCAACACTTGAAGAAAGTGTCGACACCCAGCACAATGTGTCGACACTCAGTTGAAGACTCAAAGAAAGTGTCGACACAAGGAGCTGTGTCGACACTTAGCAAAGAACAGAAATATCTACAAAAATATTCTAAGTACAAGTGTCGACACTAAGGGAATGTGTCGACACTCAGCTGAAGAATCTATATTGAAGACTTGTGTCGACACCAAGAAGCAGTGTCGACACTTGACAGTTTCAACACATGAAGATGTGTCGACACAAAGGAGATGTGTCGACACTTAGAAGAATTTAACAAGTTACAGAAGATCAAGTACTTGTGTCGACACTCAAATCCAAGTGTCGACACCTGAATAAGAATCTATGTCGAGACATACAAGGAGTTGTGTCGACACCTTGTAGACTTGTGTCGACACTTACACAGCATGTGTCGACACTTGGTCTATAAGTGTCGACACTTAAGAACAGAAAGTCTCGACACTATCTGACAGTTAGAGAATTTCAAGAATTGACTGGATGACATGACAGCTGCCGTTCCAGCCGGTCTACAGCACTTGTCAGAGATCTCAGAAGTCAGTTATGAACCGGACCAGCCGGTTACCATGAAGAAGGCCTATAAATAGGCACAGACTGTTTACAGAAAATGTTGTTGTTGTTAAGAGTTAACAGAAGAAGATTAAGTTCTGATTGAGTTCAGATTAATCTAAGAGATTTGTTCATGTGGTTGCTGATCAAGTTATCCAAGTGATACAAATCAAGAAGATCGTGCTGTCCAACGGCAGATCTAAGAAGTTGGAGAGAGAGAGCTCCAATCAAGAATTCAGTCTTTGGAACTAGGCTGAGAAGAAGAATTCAGAAGCATCTGGATCTTAAGAAGCAGAGGTCAAGGAACAACTGCAGAGGATTCAGACTTATTCAGTTCTACTCAAGAAGCTTTGAAGGAAGCTAAGTCAGTTTGGATCTATCTGAGTTCTTCCAAGAACTCAGCAAGAAACTTTCAACTCCTCTCTTATTTTCTGAGTTGTTGAGTTATTTGTTGTAATACTATTTTAACTTGTAGGATCTTTTGATCTGAGTGCATTGTAAGCCTAAATTTATAAAGGCTGAGGGTAGGGCTTGATAGCCTGAGTGTAGGAGTTAAAGAACTCTGAGTGTAGGCCTTGATTGGCTGAGTGTAGGCCTGGGTGGCTGAGTGTAGGCCTTTGTGGCTGAGTGTAGGCTTTGGAGAAAGTTGAGGTGTAAGGCTTTGGGCCTGAGGTGTAGGAACCTATTTGGGTTCTGAGATAGTGGAGAAGCTTGGCCGAATCTAGTACACTGCTAGATAGGCGAAGGGGGAAAGTGGATGTACCCAAAGATTGGGGAACCACTATAAATCACTGTGTGCTGTGCTGTGAATGTGATGTGTATGTTTGATTATTGCTGATTGCTGTAATAGACTACTTAGAAATCTGTGATATAACTGTTTGGCTGCCAACAAAGTTAGAAAAGCATTAGGTCACCTATTCACCCCCCCTCTAGGTATTTAGGTACCATATCTTTCAGCAGCCTCCCTTATTTTTTATTAACTGCTCATAAGACTTTAGTTTACCCAATAGAGATTCAGTTGAAATCTCATTTAGGCATCTGGCCTCCTTGATAGGCCAAATTCTTGTGTCCCATGAGCTTGGGAAGAACATCAGAATTTTGTCATTCACTTCAGTGAGAGTGATGACCTTGTCCAGAGTTTTTAGCTCATTAATAATTGATCTTAATCTATTATACATCTCTGAAACTGTCTCAGCTTCTTGTTTCTTGAAATTCTCATATTGGGATATGAGATTTGATCGCCTATCCTTCCTTTCATCAGCTGATCCATCAACCATTTGTTTTAGGGAATCCCAAATGGCTTTTGCTGACGTGCACTCAGCAACCTTCTCGAAAATGTCATCAGACATTGTTTGTGTCAATATGTTCATGGCTTTTGCATCAGCAATCTTGGCTTTCCTGTAAGCATCATTATAATCTAGAGGAGGTACTGCAGTCATATTTGTAGAGCTACTTGGAGGAGCTGCAGGTGGTGGAGGTACTCCTGTTGAGATGGAAGCAAAGATATCTTCATCAATAGAATTCATATATAGCTTGATTCTTGCCTTCTAGATTCCAAACTTTTGCATGTTGCAAACTGGAGGTGTGGTGCTTGCATAATCTTTATTCTGTGCCATGGCTGTGTTTCTACTATAAAAGTTAAATGTGAATGAAGGTGATGTGTAGATCTAACAAGGGATCTTTTGGTTCAAGATTTAACTTATGCAACCAAAGGAACCTGCTTTGATACCAATTGAAAGTGAGGGTTAGGTCTACAATACTCTAAAGGGGGGTGAATATAGTATATTTAAAATTTGTTGGGTCCCTATAAAGGTGCTGTTACAGCTTTTGCTATAAACTGAAAAGGTGCAGTAATTAGGAAACTGGAAAATAGAAAATAATAAACCTAATCACAGCCATACAGTAAGAACAAAAAGAAAAAGATAGGCAACCAGACGACATAAGAAATTTATAGTGGTTCCCCAAATCTGGGTAGTCCACTCTTCTACCACCCTGGTAGGAATCCACTCAGGTTGTTGATCAGGTGCCTGTCACCAATGGGTTTTGATCAGGTCCCCCAAAACCAACTCAAGTCTTTTCGTTAGGAGATTTGCAACCAGGAATCACTTTTGAAGGGAGATGACAACCCTTTATACAGGAGGGGGTGAGAGAGTGATTTTGTCTTCTCTTTCTCAATAAACTGAGAAGACTTAAGTGGATTGATGTTTAACAAAAGCTCCCCCTGAAATATTAAATGGTTCAGGGAGATTTGGAAGCTTTGCTGTAGGGTGATAGGTCTTCAATCAGAGTTCTTGACAGGCAGTGATGCAGAAGCTTCTTGACTGATTTGATATTTTGTTGTCCTTGGAAGTCCTGGAGGTATGATCACTGCATGTCACTGTAAGCTTCAGTATGATTTTTGTGTGAAGCTTTTCTGCTGCTGTATGAATTCTTTCAGTCAATCTGTGTGTGTCTCTGTTTTTCTGACTGAGTATGTTCTTCCAGGCTACCTATTATCGATCTTGTATTCTTCTATATCTTTTCAAAAATTTGAATCATCGGTAATTAATGTTGACTCCTTGAGAATAATTGACATTGAATCATTTCCTCAACTATCCCGTGGAAAATCGGCAAGTAATATTCCTGAAGAAGATCGTAATCAATGCTCCTTCTAACGGATACATTCAGAGAATGTAGAGTATTAATTACTCAGGAATTTCCGCATTAGAATGAGGACAGAAGGCCGGAAATGGCTAAGTCTGGAGTCGTTGAACGAATAACAGAATTCGTCGAGCTGAGTTATTAGTTCGTCGAACTGAGAAGTTGACTTCGTCGACCTGAGAAGTTGACTTCGTTGACCTGAGATCTTCTAACAGAAGGTTGTTGTGAACTCGAGGTCCAAGTTCGTCGAGCTCAGAATCTTGTTCGTCGACCAAAGTCTGAAGTTGGACTTAGAATAATCTGGAGTTATCCTGACTTTAGTTTGTTGAAGTATCCCAGTTTTCGTCGACCAGAGAATGATGATCGTCGAGATCAGCTCAGAGAAATATCTCAAGATCGTCAAGCTGAGAACGTCTTTCGTCTACCTGAGTTCGACGAACGTCGAACTCATTTTACTTGGTCTTGAAATCTTCTAAGTCTTGAGTCTCTGATAGTCTTGTTGATAGCTGGTCCATCTGATGTTGACTCTAAGGACTTGGCCTAGACTCTAAGACACAACTATGACCCTGACTATACATGTTGGGTCACATCATCCTAAGTTAGTGAACCTAGCCCAAATCAACTAGGGATCCAACGGGTTGGATGGTTTCCATGGAGTAACCTTCCGGTCTGTCTGTGGTATATGGCGTCGGGCCCCGGCCGGACCTACTGCTATATGCTATGCGACGGATAAGGGGTGTTATAATTTGGTATCAGACTACTGGTTTTAGTCAAGCTTAAATGAATTTGTGGGCGAATTATTTTAAGGGGTGGTGAGCACATGTGTGTGCGTCATCGTTATAACAGCAAAAGAACCCATGAATGTCCTCTTAGGAATGAAAAATACACGTGTTTGAGGAACCTGCACGTTCCTATAATTGTGTTTTGCAATTTTGTTTGGTCGTTTAATGGTGTTTTGTACCACTATAGGTGACCAGAAGCAGTGCTAGGCCGTCGGAACGCCGAGTTTCTGAGGCTAGTAGTGCACCAAATGATGCTCCTGCAACACCTCCATCGGCTGAAACCATACGATTGGTGGCCGAAGCAGTGTTTGCCATGATCAATGCGCAGCCTGCAAGGCAAATGCAGTAGCCCGCTCCTGCGATGGAGCAGGGTACCTGAAAGAGAAGGTTAGATCTTAACTAAACTAATTAGAGTAAAATCACAACACAGAATAAAGTAAGAATATCAAGCAACCAGAAGAGACACAAGGATTTTATAGTGGTTCCCCAACCTGGGTACATCCACTCTTCTACCACCCTAGTAGGAATCCACTCAGATTTTTGATCAGGTGCCTGACACCAATGGGTTTTGATCAGGTCCCCAAAAACCAACTCAAGTCTTTTGGTAGAAGACTTGCAACCAGGAATCACTTTTGAAGGGAGATGACAAACCTTTATACAGGTGGGGGTGAGAGAGTGATTTTGTCTTCTCTGTCAACAATTAGAGAGAGGACTCAGGTGGATATGATGTTAGCAAATAGCTCCCCAAGAGATATTGATTGGTTCAGGTTAGCAGGAAGCTTTGCTGCAGGGTGATAGGCCTTCATAGTGATGATGTCTCTAGCAGGCTTCTTAGACTGATATTGATTTGTTATCTCTTGAAAGCCTGGAGCTGATGAAGAACTCTGATGATTATTTTCTTGGTGATGCAGAGTTCCTTTCTCTGTAAAAGCCCTTTTTATTTCTTCTTGTGTTCTGCGTGTATTCTGTCTGTCTATTCTATATTCTTCCCTGTATTTGAATTCCGTAGATTTGATGGCGGAAGAAACATTCCCGAGAGTGAAGATGCTTTGGAAATTGATCCGGACTTAATTCTACTGTAACTGCCCGTTTGAACGGCTATTTTCACTAGGAATGTTGACTGTAATTAATCCTCAATTAATTCTGCCAACTGCTACTGATTGCTCAGAAAACGTCGACCTGAACTTTCGTCGAGTTCATCGATCGTCAACCTGAGTTCGACATTCGTCGAACTCAGCTAGATTCGTCGAGCTGAATATCTTGCCTGCATTTGCCGACCGGAGCTTGCAGTTCGTCGAGCTCAGTTTCTGTGTTCGTCGAGCTGAGAAACTGACTTGCTAATTTTGTCGAGCTGAGCAAGTGTTGACCACCAATCGTCGACCTGAGTTCGACATTCGTCGAACTCAGCTTCTGTCATCATTCGTCGACCTGAGCTTTCGTCATTCGTCGAACTGCGTTCGACGATCGGCGAGTTGATTCTCTGACTTTGTCTTAACTGTTGTTCAAATTTCTTTCAGCAATTCTGTAGAGTTCTTCTGAATGACCTGTCCGGAAATAGTCCTATGACCCATGACTATACATGGTGGGTCATTCTAAGCAACCCTAATAGTGTTCCTTCCCCAAATCCTAACTGGGGTTCCAACAATCTCCCCCTATTTGGGTGAGGACACTATTTACATAAATATAAGTAAAATACAAGGCAATTAAATATAATTAAATCTGGATCAAGTACTTCTGCTGTTGTTGTTGTTACAGCTGTTGTTGATCCTTGCCCAAATCTGCAGCATTATAATTTGTTGTTGTTGCTGCTGCTACAATCCCCATAAACTCCTGCTACTGCTGGAATTTCTGCAGCTTCATTTACAGGCATCTCCCCCTATATGCATAGCCTCGCACAAATTATTCAGCCACTGATATCTTGTATATTTGCTGGACTGAATTCTTTTCCTGCAAGGAGATGTTAGGAGTTCTGGACCCAGATAACCTTGGGTCCTGGTTCTCTTTTATAATAGCCAGAAATAAAAGAACAAAAATTTCTGTTTTGAAATTCTGAGTTCGACGAAAAATATTTTCATCGATTTGAGTTCGACGAATGATATTGAGATCGTTGATCTCTATTCACAGAATGATAATAATTGTTTTCTGTGATCCATTTTCGTCGATCTCTGTTCGACAAATTAAATTTGTTTCGTCGAGCACAGAGTCCTGAATAGTTCAAAGCAAAATCTTTGTTCATAGTTCGTCGATCTGAGTTCGACGAATAGTATTGATGTCGTCGATCTCCGTTCGACGAAATATTTTGAACTAAGATTTTCTGATGATTTTCATGTGATAATCTGAAATCAGTGTTAAATTTAGCTGAAGAAGAGTCAAGGGAAGAAATAACCTGATCCTCTTCATCTGATTCACACTCTGATTCTTCAGATTCTTCAGCATAACTGCTGCGAGAAGCATCTATTGCCATTAGGCAAAATTTTTTTGCACTTTCTTCTTCTTCATCCTCAGTTGAACAGGAGAAAGCATCTGAGTCACTCCAGGATTTAGCATGAAATGGTCTTTCTGTTGCTGATCCAGCAGCCAAAGCTGTGAGGGAGTCCCACATCTCTTTTGCAGATGAACATTCAGCAAGTTCTTCAAAAATGTCATCAGACATTAATTGTGCCAGAATGTTCATTGCTTGTGCATCAGCAATCTTCATCTTTTGCTGGGCATCTATCCATTGGGATGATGGAACAACATTTGGACTTGTTGTTTGCTGAGATGGAGCTGGACCTGACAAAATAGATTTAAAGATGTTTTCATCAATGGAGTCCATATAAAATCTAATCCTTGTCTTCCATAGTGCAAGCATATCTAGATTACACATGGGGAGTCTGGTGCTTGAAAACTCATCAATTTGTGCCATGATAACTCTAAAGATATTTAAGATCTATCAGATCGTTTTGGTTCAGGTGTTAGCCTGTACAACCAAATAAACCTCTTAAGGTGTGGTAGTTTAACCAATCTCACTTGGATACCAATTGAAAGAGAAGGTTAGATCTTAACTAAACTAATTAGAGTAAAATCACAGCACAGAATAAAGTAAGAAGATCAAGCAACCAGAAGAGACACAAGGATTTTATAGTGGTTCCCCAACCTGGCTACATCCACTCTTCTACCACCATGGTAGGAATCCACTCAGGTTTTTGATCAGGTGCCTAACACCAATGGGTTTTGATCAGGTCCCAAAAAACCAACTCAAGTCTTTTGGTAGGAGACTTGCAACTAGGAATCACTTTTGAAGGGAGATGACAACCCTTTATACAGGTGGGGGTGAGAGAGTGATTTTGTCTTCTCTATCAACAATCAGAGAGAGGACTCAAGTGGATATGATGTTAGCAAATAGCTCCCCCTGAGATATTGATTGGTTCAGGTTAGCAGGAAGCTTTGCTGCTGGGTGATAGACCTTCACAGTGATGATGTCTCCAGCAGGCTTCTTAGACTGATATTGATTTGTTGTCTCTTGAAAGCCTGGAGCTGATGAAGAACTCTGATGATTATTTTCTTGGTGATGCAGAGTTCCTTTCTCTGTAAAAGCCCTTTTTACTTCTTCTTGTGTTCTGCGTGTATTCTGTCTATCTGTTCTATATTCTTCCCTGTATTTGAATTCCGTAGATTTGATGCGGAAGAAACATTCCCGAGAGTGAATATGCTTTGGAAATTGATCCGGACATAATTCTACTGTAACTGTCCGTTTGAACGGCTATTTTCACTGGGAATGTTGACTGTAATTAATCCTCAATTAATTCTGCCAACTGCTACTGATTTCCCAGAAAACGTCGACCTGAACTTTCGTCGAGTTCATCGATCGTCGACCTGAGTTCGACATTCGTCGAACTCAGCTAGATTCATCGAGCTGAATATCTTGCCAGCGTTCGTCGACCAGAGCTTGCAGTTCGTCGAGCTCAGTTTTTGTGTTCGTCGAGCTGAGAAACTGACTTGCTAATTTTGTTGAGCTGAGCAAGTGTTGACCACCAATCGTCGACCTGAGTTAGACATTCGTCGAACTCAGCTTCTGTCATCATTCGTCGACCTAAGCTTTCGTCGTTCGTCGAACTGCGTTCGACGATCGTCGAGTTGATTCTCTGACTTTGTCTTAACTGTTGTTCAGATTTCTTTCAGCAATTCTGGAGAGTTCTTCTGAATGACCTGTCCGGAAATAGTCCTATGACCCAAGACTATACATGGTGGGTCATTCTAAGTAACCCTAATAGTGTTCCTTCCACAAATCCTAACTGGGGTTCCAACAGTACCTCTTCTAGAGGTTGAGCCTAGAAGAGTGGATCAGGTAGTAGTGGAGCCGTTGGTGCTAAGGAGGTCAACCGAGAGACAGATCAAACATATCATGAGCTTTAATCCTCCGGTATTCTCGGGGTTGGGAACCCCATCTCAAGCTGAATACTGGCTCTCTCGTGTGAAGAGAGTCTTGACAGCGACGGAGACGGAGGAGTGGCAGATGACCACTATAGCTACGTTCCTGTTGGATGGAGACGCTAGGCTGTGGTGGGAGGGTTTGGAGCTGCATCTATTGAGAGGAAGGCAACTTATAGACTTCTCGATGGAGGAGTTATCGAGACTGTTCTTGGCTAGGTACCTCCCTTCGACTCAGAGGATAGCTTTAGAGAATGAGTTCCAGAGGTTGGTACAAGGAGAGAGTAGCGTGGATGAGTATCTCCACGAGTTTACTCGGTTGGGTCGGTATGCTAGCTCCACCATCACGGATGAGGAGCGTAAGACCAACCGTTTCTACGAAGGTCTAAGAGATGACTTGAGGCTACTACTATCGGGGCCGATGAACCAGGGTTTCTTGACCTTGGTCAACACGGCCCGGTGCTTGGAGAAGGACATGAAGAATGTTCAAGCGAAGAAAAGCTTGGGTGATAAGAAATCTGAGTTCAAGGTGCCGACTACCTCAAAGTCTGGGTACCGTAAATTCTTTAAGAAGGCTAGGACTTCGGGTCTAGCTCCTTCTTTCGGTGTTTCTGGGGAGACTACGGGTCGGACCCCGGGTGCATGTTTTACTTGTGGGAAGCCGGGGCACTTTGCCCGTGATTGTTGAAGCGGACGTCCCAAGTCCAAGAGAAAGACGGGAGCAACTTATGAAGAGAAGGGCAAAGCGGTGGAGTCAACCGCGTCCCATTATGCTCCGGCTCAACCAAGGGTTTATAATCTTGGCCAACAGGAGGTCATCGAACAAGCGGATGTGGTGACAGGTACGGTTTAATTTGTAGCAAGTTAAATTTCTTTAAATACTTGTTATGCGTATGTTACCTTACCACTGCTTGTTTAGGATTTGTTTTGATTTGCGAGTTTCCGGCGAGAGCACTCTTTGATACGGGAGCTTCACACTCCTTCTTGTCCGAAGGATTCATATCGCGCATCGGAGTACCTTCTTCGATGGCAAAGGACAACTTGGATGTGTTGTTACCGAATGGGTGTTCGATGCACGCGGATAAAATCTGCAGTGTTAAGATTCGCATTGGGAATCAATTGTTCGTTTTGCAAGCGTCATTACTACCGTTGGTGGAGTTCGACGTTATATTTGGCATGGACTGGCTCTCGGATCAGCAAGCCTATATTGATTGCGGTCGCAAGGAAGTCAAGTTGGGAGCAAGTCGTGAGATGACTTTTACGGGCTCAAGAGGGTCGAGCAAGACGTTGATGTCTGCTCTTCAGGTGGTGAAGGCTGTTCGTGCTGGTGCAGAGTTGTTCTTTATACTGGTGAAGGTTGCAAAGCCAAAGCCTACATTGGATAGTATTTCAGTGGTAGCTGAGTACCCTGATGTGTTCCCCGCAGATCTTCCTAGAGCCCCGCCTCAACGGGAGATAGATTTCACGATTCAGCTAGTGCCAGGTGCGAAGCCTGTGTCACGATCTCCGTGTCGGCTAGCGCCTAAGGAAATGACGGAGCTGAAAGTGCAACTTCAAGAGTTGTTGGAGCAAGGGTTTGTGCGTCCAAGTTCGTCGCCTTGGAGTGCACCGGTCCTCTTTATAAAGAAGAAGGACGGGAGCTTGAGACTTTGTATTGATTATCGGGAGTTAAAAAAGCTAGCGGAAAAGAACAAGTACCCAATCCCAAGGATCGATGATCTTTTTGATCAGTTGGTCGGGTCGACGGTGTACTCTAAGTTGGATCTCAAGTCTGGTTACTATCAGCTGAGGATAAGGGAGAGTGATATCCCTAAGACAACGTTCAGTACAAGATACGGGCATTACGAGTTTACGGTCATGCCGTTTGGGCTGACGAATGCGCTGTTAGTGTTCATGGATTTGATGAACAGGACCTTCAGGGAGTACTTGGACCATTTTGTGATCGTCTTCATCGACGATATTTTGGTGTACTCGCAGAGTGAGGAAGATCACTTCAGGCATCTTCATTTGGTTTTGGAGACGCTAAGTAGGAATCAATTGTACGCCAAGTTCTCGAAGTGCAAGTTTTGGTTATCCTCAGTGGCGTTCCTCGGTCATATAGTGAGTGGGGAAGGTATTGTAGTGGATCCGGCGAAGATTGTTGCGATATGAGAGTGTCCTGAGCTTTCTACTGTAGCGGAAGTCCGGAGCTTTCTGGGGCTTGCCGGCTATTATAGGCGCTTCGTAGAGAACTTCTCGCGGATAATGTTACCTCTCACTACTTTGACGAGGAAGGAGCAGAAGTTCGTTTGGACGCCGGAGTGCGTGCGAGCTTTTGAGGAGTTGAAATGTCGGTTGACCACGGCACCTGTGTTGAGTTCGCCGAGTGGGACCGAAGGTTATGAGATATATAGCGATGCTTCGGGCAGTGGTTTGGGTCGTGTGCTATTACAGCATGGAAGCGTTATAGCATATGGCTCGAGACAACTGAAGGTGCACGAGAGGAATTATCCGGTCCATGACTTGGAGTTAGCGGCCGTGATTTTTGCCTTGAAGCTGTGGAGGCACTACTTGTATGGAGTAAAGGTTTAAAGTCCACCTAGTGTCAACTATGTGCACCTATGGGGGGGGGAATAGGTGACGTGTAGCGCTTTTGCGGAATTTATAATAGTACCTGCACAATAAAGTAAAACAACACAGCACAACAGAGTACACAACGATTTATAGTGGTCCCCCCTCGACCTGGGTACATCCACTTTACCCCTTCGACCTATCTCCCAACCAGGGACGACTCGGTCTCTTCTCCAATGGGATTGAAATCCAATCCCTGCACAATCGGAAGGAACCCTTCCACACGTGAGAGTCAACACTCCCACAAAACGGGTTGCACCCAACCCTTACAACACGGAACAAACGTTCCTTTACAACAAAAGTAAATCTAGAATGTACACGAGATACAAACTTCGTTTAGAGACTACGGTGTTCCTCTTCATTCGACGACGTGTTCGTGAAGTCAACGAAGAGTCTACAACCCTAGATCTCTCTTGGAGAGGATCTCCCCGGAACCGGCGGCGGCAATACAAACGGTGGCTTGGTTCGGGATCGGCGGCGACGACGATGTGCGGCTGCACTTCTTTAGAGATCCAAACTTCGTAGCGAAGCTAGCTAGGTCTACCAACGGTCACACTAGGATCAATCGTCTCGATCGATTCGGATGGGGAAGACTTTCCCGATCTACAAATCGAGAGACAAGAGATCTCCGGTTAGACACGTGAGACGCTGAGCTTAGCTAGGCTTCTATCGACCGGAGATCTGGAAGAAAACACGATCACGATCGGCGATCTACACTCTCACGCGGCGACGGAGGTGGCGGCAGAAATCGCGAACTAGGTCAAGTCGCGGCTCTGCTTTGTATATCTTTTTCCCCGTTTCTACTGTTCAAAAATACCCATGTATTTATACACTGTAGGCACTTACAATATGACCGTTGTGGGCCCCACACGTAGATACCCGAAATCCGGTTCAAAATAGTCCAGCGGCAGAATCCGGTCCAGCAGCATCCAGAGAAAACGCCAAGTAAAATTCGTCGAGAATCATTGGTGATTCTCGACGAATCGGCGAGAATCAGTTAATGATTCTCGACGATTCGTCGAGAATCACTAGTGATTCTCGACGATTCACTTGTTGATTCTCAACGATTTTCACTTGGTATTCATGATCTGCTCAGCGACGGGTTCGGCGAGAATCATCAGTGATTCTCGCCGAATCTTACTTGGCACCGTGTTGAGGTAGCCGGAAAGAGTCGGCGAGAATCACTAATGATTCTCGACGATTCGGCGAGAATCACTAGTGATTCTCGCCGAATCGGCGAGAATCACTTGGTGATTCTCGTCGAATTATACTTAGACGAATTTTCGTCTTTCCACCCAAGAGCGGCTCCTTGACTCATCCTTGCTCCTTGTCTTCTCTTGCATAAACATGGCCCTGTACTTGAAAGTAAGTGCACTTCAATAGAGAGAGTACACGTAGGCCAACACACTGATCTGCTCAACGAGGGATTATGTCGTGCAGACCCGTGTATATTGACCTACTGCACCCTGACATTGGTGTGCACTTAGCGTGGAAGAACTGCAAGTACAACTTAAGAAGTTTCATCAAATACATTGTGAATTCATCTTAGCCTGACAGGTGGCTTCCTCAAATCCAGGTGATTGTGGATACAATACCCAACAATCTCCCCCTATTTGACGAAGCCAAAACCCTACTAGCTAAGATGAATAACACTAATCAAATAATAAAAAACAGCATTCAGAAGTTAAACATGCAGCACAAGAGAATATAAACAACCAGATCAGGACTTGAGTCATTCACATATTCAAATACAAATGTATATATATATATATATATAATCTCAGAATTGTTCATATCATAACAATAAGCATTAAATGTTCTTAGGAGAGAATGACAAGCTATAAGTTGTTGACTATCTTTCCTTAGCTAAGTCATCCTTGAGTTTTTGCGCCAAAAACTTCTTCCTTTGTCTCTCCATGTACTCTTTAGGCTTCGGGTAATATCTGGGAGGAGGAACTTTATCTGCATCCGTGTTGTTTCTGAAGAAGATGTTCCTTTTGGCTTCATACGTCTTATGCATCTCCTATTCATACTGGCTGTATACTTCGTTTCGATTGAGTTCTCCTTTTTCTTGTAGCCAAAAGGTGTCCAAGATGATGTTCTTTGAAACTGGACTCCACTTTTCGTTTCGTACTTCCTCCTCACTCATTCTGATTCTCTTCTCAGCTAGTATCTCCCTAGAGGTCACTTCCTGAGCTTTTCTCTTGCCCCTGGCTTTTGCTAGGGCCTCTTGGTCAAACATGCTCCTCAGTTTAGCTTTGGAAATAGCCCTAGCATCAGCTTCACTTATGGGAACATCTGCATCACTTGCACCTATTCCCTCAGCAGCACTTACTCCCTCAGCGGCCGTAGAAGTCTCAGGAGCATGAGTACCTGCAGGATTGTCAGGCAAAACGACGCCTAACGCGCCTAACGCCTGTTGGAGCATCCAGCAGCAGCTCTCATAGACATATTTGTTCGACTGTTCGAAGTTTGTGATCATGATTTCTTGAAGCTCGACCATCTTAGCTATATACTCTTTCTCCCCCTTTTTGGCTTCGACCGCTATGGAGTTTGCATAAGAATGTAGTGACTCATCAATATGCTTGGTGGTCCGGGAGAATTCAGTGACCAAGGCCTACTGATTGGCGTTGAGAGTTACCATATTACCGTCAAACTTTTGAATGTTGTCTGCTACAACATGCGCATTCTGATTTACTATGGCAAGAGTATCGGTGTTCGTTTTCAATCCGCCCATAAGAAGTGTGACAGCTTGGCCGGCCGTTGTATACTTTTCTTCAAATTTCTTGTCCATCATGTCAAGTTTATGATTGATCTCCACCATGTTCTTCAGCATGAGATTTTCAGACTTCTTAATCCTTTTCAGCATTTTAGTTTGAGCTTTTTCAAAAGAGTCTTTAAGCTCATCCACTATCCCTTGAATGACACCCACGGTGTGAGTGGCTAGCTCATCTCGTAATGGAAGATCCGGAGACGCTGCTTGGCCGTGCACTTCAGCAGACGCATCTGTAGAGCTGGATATAAGCACAGTCTCTAATGGGGGAATGCTGGTGGCTTCTGCAGATTTTTCTGACTCCCCCTCCGCTGGTGCACTAATGTTTTCAGGAACGATTTCAGGTGCGTGCTTGTCAGATGGGGGTTCTATGAGATCCGGAGCCTCCAATGCTTCATGTCCTTCATTTCTGTCTTCCTCTCCGTCATCATTCATGAAATCATCTTCATCAGCAGCCTCTTCCAACTCTTTGTCAGCAGTCTCCTGTATGGTAGCTTCGGCTCCTTGATCGTTCCGGTTCAGGGCCTCCTCATGCTCCAGCACAGTTTCACTTTCTTCTTGTATTTCGGCCACATCATCCCTGGCCACCTGGGAGATGTCAGATACTATATCAGTATGAGGGGGTAGAGGCTCCCCCTCGATTCCTGCAGTCAAAGTATCCGGAATTTCACTGGGGGTGACTGCTGGAGATACTCCTTGTTGTTCTTCCACTGCAGTCTGCCCAATATGCCTCTCCCATCGGTCAAACACACTTGAGTCCATCTTCTTCAAGTAGTGGATAGGAACACCTTTACTCATGTCAAACTTGTCTCCATTTAGCTGATTTAGATATAGACTTATGATGCAGCCAAAACTCGGAGAGCCCAAGGTGTCCTTTATCTTCTCGAACAGCAACTCCCCCCAGTTAAACCTTTTACGGCAGACAACAGCTATCAGGATCTTGAACATATCCGCTGAGATATGGTCATGAGAGCTCGGCTTGTAGATGAGCACCTTTCCAATTATGTCAGACAGGAGCTTCCCTTCTTCATTCATATCCTTTCTCTTTATTGACCGAGTTCCTCGTGGGAGACCGCAGAATAAGAGAGTTCTGGTTTTGTCATCGTCCTCCAGATAGTCCTCATGCTCCGAGCTAGAAAGCTGCAGGAAGCGGGTCAGCTTGCTGGCAGACATCTTGATCTTCGCCCCAGCCACCTTGCTTTTGATTAGTGAGTCGCCATTTCGGAGTCTTGCGGTAGCAAAGAACTCCAGCACCTCTTTGTCCAAGATTTTGCAAGGGTGCTCCAGGACGAATGTTAGCCCAGCCTCTTCCAGCATCAGAATGATGTTGCGGAATTCGTCCGAGGCATGAGAGAACCCAGTTCGAACAAGCTCGCAACCAGTGACCAACCCAGCAGTTGACCTTGGAGCCATTGCAGATCTAGGGAGAGAAGCCCTATTCTACAGTTAATCAAAAATCAAAAAGAAAGCGATACTAGTGATCAAGTCCAAGTGAGGGTGAAGGGATACCTAGCGGTGTAGACGGTGAGTTAGTTCGAGCGGAGAAGAATCGAAACTGGGAGAGATCGTCGGTGAGAGCTTCGGCGGGATTCTTGCGGGAGACCTTCGATGAAGACCGATTCAGCGAGCTTTCCTGCAGGAGTCGGCGAGTTGCCCTTCCGGTAAGTTTCCCTTGCGGCGGTGAGTTTTGCGGGAGTCGGTGAGTTGCCCCTCGGCGAGTTTCCGCCGGAGAAGGAGAGAGTTCCCTGCGGAGAGAGTCGGCGAGATTCGGCGTGCTTCCGCGAGTCGGTGGGAATGTGAAGAGTTGGCGGAAGAAACCTAGTGTCTCCTGCGAAGTTCGGCGGGATGCGTATAGTGTCTCCTGCGAAGGTCGGCGGGATTTGTATAGTGTGCTCCTTCGGCGGGATTCTTATGGAAGGTGAAGGGTCGGAGGGAATTCTTCCTCAAATGCCAAGCTCGACGAGTTAAATGGGATTCTTATGGTTTCCGTTTGTCTAAGTTAATTTGAAAGTCTTCTAACTATATAGATACTCCTGAAAGTCAAGTTATTAGGGTTTGGGCCGGCTTTTCCATACACATATTGAGCCAGTGGAATTAATTTAACGACGTAAGTTAATTTGAAATTCTTCCAACGACGTATCTTTGTTAGTTTTCAGTGAATTAATTTACGCCTGCAGATGTTAGTTCTCGAATCTACCAGTGGAAGTTCTGATAACTCTTTAATGATGTATCTAAGGTTTATATTCATCGTGTGACCCTATCCTTGGATGTGCATACATACACGTATATACAAAGATGTATCTGTATATAAAGATATATATATATATATATATATATATATATATATATATATATATATATATATATATATATATATATATATATATATATATATATATATGTAACTGTCAATGGAAAACGACTCAAGTCTTGGAACTGATCATGAGTACCTGGGATTTTGAGAGTCATCGTTTAGTCCCATAGGTAGAACATATTAGGAGCTCAATGTGAGTATGCTCAAGTCGATATCACATCTGTTATAGTAGACGCTGGTTCCAATTTAGTCTTGAGCCACCTACTGTCTGGTTCCCATCATATTCACGGGAACCTAGACTACCCTGCAAGAAAGAATTACTTTACCTTAGGAACCCAAATCATATTGGGTCCTAGGTTTCTGTTAGCATAAGCACGCAACTGCCTTCCTTCTGAAAACCTATCAGGAAAACTACCTCTGTCCCGTGAATGTGGATAAGCCCTTGCCTTTGGCACAGAGGGGTTGTGCCAACAGTCGACGGCAAAGTATCCCACTTTGCCATAGCACCAACATGGGTGAATGTTGTATCGCCGTTTCCGACCTGATCTAGTGACTGAGGTAGTCACGGTCCTAGGTCTAAACGGGATAGAGCAAGATCTCCTCACAAAATTTCCTCTTCCATCGTGACACGTGGAAGGGTGGAAGGGATGCATGTTGTGAGCGTCATGAGGCCGGGAAGGTGGTGCCATTCTTTCAGGCATCCCCCTTCCTGAGGCCCCATGAAAACTTACACCATGACTTCTATCCCCCCTATCATGTGTCCTCGGGTGGTGAGAAGTCTTCTGTGAGCTGGGACATGCAGATTCACACCGAGTTGAGGCAGTGGCAGTGAATACAAAGGGCTCGGAATGAGCCTTAGGTATTCTCTCATGGGTGGCCACGACGGCCCTTGCACTCCGGGTGTCTCCACATGGGGACAAATCACCCTTGTAGTGACCACGACTATTCCTGTGGTCATACCTGAAGGCATGATGAGTTGCCTTCCTGCTTGGAGTGGGGGGTCGGAATACCGTTTCCCCATTTCTCCACGAATTGATAATCCGGGAGATCCACCCATTTTCTTGCTTTCTCTTTATAGCATCAACCTTGGAAAAGTTTGATACTATTCTTTTCTCATTCTCTAGACTACTCTCTAGAGCTGAGATTTTAGAGTCCTTGGCCTTGTTGGACGCCAATTGGAGAACCAACAAGATTTTCAGTCGAGCAATCTCTTGAGCTTGCTCCTCAGCAAGTAGGTTGCTTGTCTGAAGGGCTCTCTTCAGGGAATCAGCATTTTCTGAAGGAGGGCAGTTCCTGTCTTCAGAAATTTCAAGAGATACGGGGCAGGACGAAGAAGTTACCTGCTCCTCAGCGATATTGTCATTAGAGCCAGTGACCATTGTGTCATCCTCATCAGAGCTGCTTTCCTCGCTGGCCTCTTCAGTCTCTGACATGGACACTGGAGCTCTGATGCAGTCCGAGAGATCCTTGCCTTCATCTTCAGAAGTGAGGACCCCCACATACGCTTCATCCTCTGATTGACAGCAGACTCCAGCTTTCTCTGACCCCCCCATCAGCTCTGAGATCATCATTCATAGATATTTAGCCGTCCTACATTTTTCCAATCTAGAGCGAGAAGCTCCAGACCAGATATCCATGATAATTTGACGAATCCTCTTATCCAAATTAAAGAATGAAAGCTCCATTTCTGACATCTCAGCAATGCACTTGGGCACTTGAATTCCAGAGTCGGAGGTCTTCATAGGAATAAAAGGACCCTCTTCCAGGATGAAAGATGCACGAGGATCGATAGCATCCAAGTGATACGACACTCTCATCCTCCAGACTGGATAAAACTCCTTTGTACATGCGGGGAGTCTGAGTGGCGATATCTCATAATCCAGCTCCATGCTTCTGACACTAGTGGCAGGATACTACTCAAGGTGTAAACCTTTTGATGAGCAACCTCCCGCTGATACCACTTGAAAGTCCACCTAGTGTCAACTATGTGCACCTATGGGGGGGGGGGGAATATGTGACGTGTAGGGCTTTTGCGGAATTTATAATAGTACCTGCACAATAAAGTAAAACAACATAGCACAACAGAGTACACAACGATTTATAGTGGTTCCCCGACCTGGGTACATCCACTTTCCCCCTTCGACCTATCTCCCAACCAGGGACGACTCGGTCTCTTCTCTAACGGGATTGAAATCCAATCCCTGCACTATCGGAAGGAACCCTTCCACACGTGAGAGTCAACACTCCCACAAAACGGGTTGCACCCAACCCTTACAACACGGAACAAACGTTCCTTTACAACAAAAGTAAATCTAGAATGTACACGAGATACAAACTTTGTTTGGAGACTACGGTGTTCCTCTTCGTTCGACGACGTGTTCGTGAAGTCAACGAAGAGTCTACAACCCTAGATCTCTCTTGGAGAGGATCTCCCCGGAACCGGCGGCGGCAATACAAACGGCGGCTTGGTTCGGGATCGGCGGCGACGACGATGTGCGGCTGCACTTCTTTAGAGATCCAAACTTCATAGCGAAGCTAGCTAGGTCTACCAACGGTCACACTAGGATCAATCGTCTCGATCGATTCGGATGGGGAAGACTTTCCCGATCTACAAATCGAGAGACAAGAGATCTCCGGTTAGACACGTGAGACGCTGAGCTTAGCTAGGCTTCTATCGACCGGAGATCTGGAAGAAAACACGATCACGACCGGCGATCTACAATCTCGCGCGGCGACGGAGGCGGCTGCGGAAATCGCGAACTAGGTCAAGTCGCGGCTCTGCTTTGTATATCTTTTTCCCCGTTTCTACTGTTCAAAAATACCCATGTATTTATACACTGTAGGCACTTACAATATGACCATTGTGGGTCCCACACGTAGATACCCGAAATCCGGTTCAAAATAGTCCAGCGGCAGAATCCAGTCCAGCAGCATCCAGAGAAAACGCCAAGTAAAATTCGTCGAGAATCATTGGTGATTCTCGACGAATCGGCGAGAATCAGTTAATGATTCTCGACGATTCGTCGAGAATCACTAGTGATTCTCGACGATTCACTTGTTGATTCTCAACGATTTTCACTTGGTATTCATGATCTGCTCAGCGACGGGTTCGGCGAGAATCATCAGTGATTCTCGCCGAATCTTACTTGGCACCGTGTTGAGGTAGCCGGAAAGAGTCGGCGAGAATCACTAATGATTCTCGACGATTCGGCGAGAATCACTAGTGATTCTCGCCGAATCGGCGAGAATCACTTGGTGATTCTCGTCGAATTATACTTAGACGAATTTTCGTCTTTCCACCCAAGAGCGGCTCCTTGACTCATCCTTGCTCCTTGTCTTCTCTTGCATAAACATGGCCCTGTACTTGAAAGTAAGTGCACTTCAATAGAGAGAGTACACGTAGGCCAACACACTGATCTGCTAAATGAGGGATTACGTCGTGCAGACCCGTGTATATTGACCTACTGCACCCTGACATTGGTGTGCACTTAGCGTGGAAGAACTGCAAGCACAACTTAAGAAGTTTCATCAAATACATTGTGAATTCATCTTAGCCTGACAGGTGGCTTCCTCAAATCCAGGTGATTGTGGATACAATACCCAACAAAGGTCGATATTTATACCGACCATAAAAGCCTGAAATATTTGCTAGATCAGAAAGATCTTAACATGCGGCAGCGTAGATGGATGAAGTTCCTGGGGGACTATATGTTCAAGATCCACTACGGGATTGGTAAGGGCAATGCGGTTGCGGAGGCGTTGAGTCGTCGGGCCCCAGCTCAAGTCAAATGGCTGTCGATCCATGATGAGCGGTTGGTTCGGGAGTTGGAGGCGATGGAGATTGTTTGTGTAGACAAGCAGTCAAGTGCTGAAGCATTATTGAATTGGACTGAAGTCCAATATTACCTGGCTGATCGGATTCGGCAGGCTTTGGATATGGATGTCCACATGAAGCAACTCATGATAGAGGATCTGGATGGGTCAAATCCCCAATTCGTTGTGGAGGACGGATTACTTTGGAAGGACGGTCATCATTTGTGCGTCCCCAAAGTGGGAAATTTACGGGTGGAATTGTTGTACGAGACGCATCATACCAAGTACTCGATTCACCCGGGAAGCACGAAGATGTACCACGATGTTAAGAAATTGTTGCCAGGACTGAAGAAGGATGTGGCGCTGTACGTGGCGAAGTGCCAAACTTGCGCCTTGGTGAAGGCGGAGTGCCAAAAACCGGGAGGATTCTTGAAGTCCTTGCCTATTCCGGAGTGGAAGTTCGATGACATCACTATGAACTTTGTGCACGGGTTGACAAGGTCGCAAAAGGGGAACGATGCCATTTGGGTGCTCGTAGATCGTCTAACGAAGGTGTCGTATTTCATTCCGCATAGGAACGATGATCCGGTTGAGAAATTGACAAAGTTGTATGTAGACAATATTGTGCGGCTTCATGGTTTGCCCCGTAGCATCGTGAGTGACCGAGATGACGGTTCACGTCCAATGATTGGAGGCTGGTGCAGCAAATGTTGGGAACAAAGCTGAGTTTTAGCACAGCCTTCCATCCGCAAACGGATGGGCAGACCGAGAGGGTCAATAGGACAATGGAAGACATGCTCCGCATGTGTGTCCTGGACTTTGGAAATCAATGGGAAGACCACCTATACTTGGTGGAATTCGCTTACAACAATAGCTACCAGGAGAGTATTCAAATGTCGCCCTTCGAGGCCCTTTATGGTAGAAAATGTCGCACGCCGTTGTCCTGTTTGAAAACGGGTGAGTCAAAGTTGTATAAGCGACTTGAAGTGGAGGATGCTACTTATTTGGTGAGAACCATTCGAGAGAGGTTGCTAGTCACTCAGGACCACCATGCTAAGTACTATAATGCCAAGCACAGGAACGTGGAGTTCGCTGTTGGCGATTGGGTGTACTTGAAGATCAAGACGTTCAAGGGTGTCTCGCGGGTGCGGCACTTGAAGAAGCTAAGCCCGAGGTACCTTGGACTGTTTGAGGTTCTGGAGCGGATTGGCAAAGCAGCCTATCGTTTGAAGCTATCAGTGGAGCTTAGTGGTCTACATGATGTATTCCATATATCGGTGCTGCGGAAGGCAGTGCAAGAGCCTACACAAGTGATCGTGGTCGATCAAGTACCGATTGATAGTGTGTTGACGACAAAGTTCAAGCCTGTACGAATTGAGGATTCGGAAGTCAAGCGGCTACGCAATAAAGAGATCAGGATGGTCAAGGTCCGTTGGGACAATTGCGATCGAGAAGAGCTCTCTTGGGAGCGAGAGCAGACTATGCTTGACGAGTACCCGGAGTTGTTCCGCTCTGGTACAAATTTTAGTTTTGTACTTATCTTTCCTTTATGTAATTTCGTGGACGAAATTCTTTTAAGAGGGGGAGATCTGTAACGCCCCGAAACTCAAAAGAGCCACGAGAGGCGTTTTGTACCAAATTTGGTTTTTGGCAGGGGGTACACGGCTTGGGACACGGGTGTGTCCCAGGGCATGTCGTGTTCATTTCGACGATCTGGCCAGCGATCGACGATCTGGACAGCGTTCGACGATCTTGGGTTGACGATCGTCGAACAACGAACACAGCTGGTTGTCACGGGCGTGTCATGCCCGTTCGACGAACAGGCCAGCAATCTAGGATCGACGATCTGGCAGCATTCGACGAACAGGCCAGCAATCTGCGATCGACGATCTGGAGGCGTTCGACGATCAGGCCAGCGATCAGCAATCGACGATTTGGCAGCGTTCGACGATCTTGGCTCGACGATCGTCAAGCGCGGGGTGGATTGTGGCGTGTTTGACTCTATCGGCGCTGAGTGTCGACACAGAGGTTTTTGGCGGGATCTTGACTAAATGTCCCGACACAATTTGATTGGTCGCGGACGTGTCCTGCTCCGGTTGGTGAACCGTGCGGTGTTTATCCCCGTCTGTCCAGGTCAGACCTGGATCGAAGCCGTGCATTTCCCTTTTGTGGGATCCGACGGCTGGTGGTTAATCCGAGTGTGTTATACCCTAGTATAGGGTTTCAAAACCCTTATCTTCTGTCGCTGGTTCTCTGTCTAAGTTCTAGAGAGAAGGGAGAGCAAAGGAGGAAGAAGAAATCTAGATCCGGTCCTTGGAGGGGGCTTCGGGACTCCAAATCGCGAGTCGACTTTAGATCTACGAAGGCAAGGAGATTGCGGTGCTTTTTGTCCGCGTAGATTTCCATGGCGCCAAGGAAGAACGTTAGGGTAATGATTATCTACTTGAGTATGTGAAGCTCTTCTTCTTTTGCATAGGAAGCCCGATCCCGCGAGTTTGCGGTGAGTTGGAGGCATTCCTTCGGATAGATATGTAAAGTCCCCGTTGTATAGAGTTCGTAATCGAGAACGGACATAGGCATGGTGTGTGAAGCCTATCCGGACATGTTGGTCTGGATCGGTGATGTTGCATTGCATAAATGCCAGAGAAGACTCCGTGCGAATGTTTGTTTTTCGGGTTTTTCTACGAGGTAGATTGCAACGGGGAGCCTTGAGATTAACTCCAAGGTGCACCCGGAAAACTGGGCAGACGCGTGGTTCTGCCAACTTGATGGCCGGGGAGCCAACTTGAACATAACTGGGTTATGTGATGTGTAAACGGATTGGGCTCGGGGAAATTTGACCCGCGCCTATGTTCTTAAGTTGACAGGGCGGTGTGAGCAACGGGTTAGGCAGAACCGTACCCGCTCTATGTCGTTCGGTAAAGAGACCTAAAGGTCAGCGGCACTTGCCGTTGGAATAGATAGAGGGTCTTAGGTAGTGGCCAGAAAGACCAAATGCTCACGAGTTATGGCCGTCCAAAGGGATGGTGGTGAGTCGGCGGACTTTGACCGTGATCACCGAGAATGTGCCCTGAGTGCACGGGGTGTGCGGCCGTGAGAGCCTACGCATGTGATGTAGTGACATTACTATACTGCTTGGTTATACTAATAAAGTACAGGGAAGGAGGATCGCCGCCACGGATTTCGAGGCGGGATCGTTATAATTTGGTCAGCATTGCTGACCGTTGCTTGTGTTTGCCACCGTGCGGTGGATTGTGCTTGCAGGTGCTGCTGGACCATGCGGTCAATAGCGGGCTAAAGTCCAAGTTGCTGTGCCGGCCCTCGAAGGCCTAATTTTTGGATGTTATCTTTTATTCATGTATGGCCGGTCTGCGTGCCGAAGTTTGGAAAACATTTAAATTGAGCAAACTGTTGTAAGGCCTTAAGGCCAGAACTTGTGTATTTGTACTTCATTCCTTTGGGATTATTTAGTGGACATTCATGATATTTTTGCTGGGTTCTTTTTATTACAACTAATAAAACTGCTTCTGCTAGAATGACTCTGTGTAGGACGTTGGAATGGTTGGATGTTTTCCATGGAGTAACTTTCCGGTCTGTCTGTGGTATATGGCGTCGGGCCACGGCCGGACCTACTGATATATGCTATGCGACGGATAGGGGGTGTTACAGCCTCTCAGGCTAGTGCGGACTTTACCCATCACTCGCCTGTCTTGGCGAAAGCCCTTTTATATGCGCATTAAGGCGCAAGCCTTCGGCGAATGCATGATGAAGACCACACTCGCCCCAGGGCCTAACTGCCCCTCCTGAGTTGGGCGAAAGCTCATTGATGCGTTGTGCGAGTGCGAGCTAGTCTACCCCAATCGCCTCTTCGACTATCCTGAACCTGAAAATCCTCCTGCCATGCCTTGAACTTGTCGGAGGGTCTCACTCAACAAATACGGGGTTGTGCACAATCCCCGCTCTTTGTGAGCTAGTCTTATGCTCGGAAAGAAAAGTTCAACCTCTAGTATTTGGTGAGTGTTTGGTGACCTGGAGGGAATCTTGGTGGGTCCCTCCACTGGTTATAAATACTCGGTCATATTTAGGTGATACTTGCTCTTTCCAACCTTCTCGGATTTCTCTTTCTCGCCTCCAACTCGATGTCGCTCTCGAAAGATGCACATGATCGCCTTGCCGCTGCGAGAGCAGAAGCCAAATCTACAGTCGTGTTTGCTCCATGGCTTGACCGGAAGGCCCCGAGCTCGTCCCCCAAGATGAAAAAGGCCAAGATGGTCAGGTGCGACCTAGCAATGAACGAGTCCATCCTGCTGACTCCACACTCTGGGATCCCTCAGGTATCCTCATTGCTTCTCCTCTCACCACTTTATTCAAACATAAAAATAAGCACCAATGTGTCTGCTCGCAGAACCATCCAACAGAGAAGGATATCGGGGAGGGGACGACGAATTCCGAGCCGTACTCGCTTGAAGTAGGGAATGACAAGCCGACCCCTGAGGTCATTTCCCAAACTAAACCAGACGATATCCCGCGAACACCGAAAAGTCATCTTCTGCATATTCCCCTCTTATCAACTTGCTTACCTGTATCTTCCACAGCTCCCACCTTTAGTGTAACATCCCGATTTTATTGGGTCACCGGAATCTTAGTGGGCCCAATAAAAGTGACCCGAACCTCTACCCATGGCCCACACTAGGGTAGAAGGTAACCCTAAGCAGGGTTTATAGATCTAGAGAACTCTGATTTGAGTTCTGTCAGTTCCTATGGCTTCGTATAATCAATACAAACGCAATGGAACTCGTTTCGTTGAATTCCGAGGTCATATGGTAGGTATGGACATTCCTCGTAAAATGTTGCGAAAATGAGATTTTTGAATAATGACCTAGAGAACTACGAGTTGAGTTCTGTCAGTTCCTATGACTTTGTATAATCAATACGAACCCACTAGGACTTGTTGTGTCACGATCTGAAGTCTAACGACGAATATAAGTATTTTGACCGTTTTAGCGCGCTGCGACGCACAGATTTTGGATAATTAACAAAAGAACTCAGACTTTACCCCGGTTAGTGGCATTGAACTCGTATGACCAATACGAAGTCAACCGAGTGTGTCCCGGTTAATTTCAGTGACAGGTAGTCATCCCGTGATCAAATCAAGCATAGTTGTGCACCGAAAATTATGCGCACACAAATTATGACACGACACCCCAACTTTGACCCGACATCCGATGTCATAGACTCATTTTGACTTTAACCAGAAAGGGGAGACCCACCTGAGGGTTGACTTTGGTCAAACCTCCATTTTCTCTCTTTTTGAAAATTTTCCAAATGAGGAATGCACCTCCTCTCCATGGGTTGCTTGGGCCCTACCCCTACCTTTGGGCCACTAAAACCAGCTATCAATGGGAGGATAATGGGTCATGGCTCAAGATAGGCCCAACTCTCTCTCCCTTCCCTCTCCCTCACTACCAAGCCCAAGGCCCTTGGGTTTGTTTCTTCCCCTCACTCCTTCTACAGCAGCAGTGATCCACCTCTAGCTGTCCATGGACAGCTTCATGGTGGTGATTAATACCTCACTAAGGAGGGATTAATCCCACATCGAAGGGGGGGGAGAAGGCCCCTCTCACGGCTCTTTATTGCCTCTTCCCCCTTCTTCCTGCTGACAAGAAGCTCTGGTGAGCCTTTCCCCTCTCACCGGAGCTTCCTTCGCCGAAAACAACCACCCACAAGCTCCACTACCACCACCTTTAGTGGTGAATCAGGCTGGTCCCTCCCAAGACCCCTTAATACAGGTGGAAGCTTCTCTCCTCTCCCCTCCCTATCTTTGTGACGTCGTGCATGTGCCTCCTGGCGGCCGGAGCGCCGCCAACACCACCTGAGCCAACCTCCAGGTTTGGTGGTGGCCACAAGTTTTTACCCTTGCCCAGCACCGGTGGTGGCACTGGGGAAGGGCTAAACCACCGGGGATAACCATCCCCGACGGCGGAAGGCCGAGGTGCCGCCGGAAATCGCTGCTCTGGCAGCCCCCGAAAATAAGGTATTTTCTATATTATTCAGCAGCAGCGGTTAGCGGCGTCCGGCTGCCCGAGCATCACCAGAGAATGGTGCAACCCCCGACGCGTCGGTCGGGGGTGGCCGGAGCAGTCGCCAGAGAGGCGAGGTAGTGCGGTGGCGTTGGGCGCGGAGCCACCCGCCGCCCTTTTTTTTGTAATTTCTGGCTATGGCCGGCGGCGGCAGGCTGCCAGACCACCTCCTAGAAGTTTGCTGGCCTCCGGCATGCTGACCGGAGGCGGCATCAACACCTCTGGGTTGCCGGCCGGCGGTGGCAGAAGCTTTATCTTCTACACCGCTGGTGATTCACTACTGTCGTCTGATCTGATGGTGATAATCAGATGACAACAACGTTATTAAATTACGCGCTGCATTATTTTCTACGGACCCACAGCGGTTCTGCCCCTGATCCGCTGTGGGGTCAGAAAACTCTTTCCCCTGATCCAGATCGATATTAGCCGCAATATGAGCTTAGATCTGCTATATGCAGACCACTATTTATTCAGAACCTTGGATAATTTTTATAAAAACATATAGGCTCCTAGGGAAAAAGTGTTGAACATAAAAATTGTTTCGCTCATCATATGAGCTAAGGGCGATGATGATACCTTTAAGACTAGCATGCACATTGACTAATGACCTGTCCTTACAGGTCATGATATTGTGATATCACGTCATCACATGGGTACTTGTTATGAACAAGTTGTACTGGACAGACCAACCATGAGAATACTTTTTAGATTGTTATATAATCATGCCACAGGTATGGCTCAAATGGCAATGGTGTTTGTGGTCCTTTGACCAGAAGTCACATCATTCATCGAGTGAGGAAGAGCATGCTTTGATGCCATCAAAAGTCCAGTCTTGAGAAAGTTGGATGACAAAGGTAGTTATTGCGTACGTTACGAATCATTTGGGTGTTTGTGTGTGAGTAGAGATGAGATTTGTCCTCCTTTATGACAGGAGTTGCATCCATGAGCCCCTTGATGGAATGGGACTGAGAAATGTATACTCATGCTTGGTTGAGTTAATATATGATAGTGGGCTCACCAATTTCTGGAAGTCCATTCTAGATCAGGAAACTGGGATTTAACAATCATGAGGGCGACACAGTCTATACCTCTAGTTCTATCCGGATGTAAGAGACGAAGGGACATGATAACACTGTAGCATTGGTCACAATTGCTTTTGAGTTTATAAACTCTTACTGCTTGGGGAGTAATGATGTATTATTAGATGTCCTTCATTATTTGTGAAGTTTTTGTTTGATACTTTCAAGATCAAGTGGGAGACTGTTGGTGTTACCATTATGATATAGAAGTGATCAAGCATGTGGCCTCACTACCAACTCAGTATGAGGCTATCAGGGTCGCACATAAGATTGTAGAGAAATTGGGAGATTGGATATGTATGATATATTCAACGATTCGTCGAGTCAAAGTGTTGATTCGACGAGTATGATACTTAAGCATTGAGTGCATTGACTATACTCGACGATTCGTTGAGTCAAGGAGTTGTTTCGATGAGTCTGGGTCTCAGGCGTTGAGTGTGTTGATCTCACTCAACGCCTTCGTCAAGTAAGGGGTTACTTGACGAATCTGGAACTTAGGAATTGAGTGCGTTGAGTGCACTCAACGCCATTCGATGAATCTGGATTTTGGCATTGAGTGCACTCAACGCCATTCGATGATTCGTCGAGTATGATGTAAAGAGCATTGAGAGCATTGAGTCCACTCAATGCCTTCACAGAGTCAAACGTTGATTCAGTTGAGGATGGTGTTGAGTTCGTCATGTATCCTATGGATACTCGACAATTCGTCGAGTATGTGTTGATACTCGACGATTCGTCTTGTATGCTATAGATACTCGACGATTCGTTGAGAAAAGCGTTGTCTAGTCGAATTTCTGGACTCTAAGTCTGGGTCTGCCAATAGCGACGGGAACTGTTTTGTTTATTCCTTGGATATAAATAGAAGTCTTTAGGGTTTCTTCTGTACGATAGATGCGATATTTTTTTGTCAAGCACATGAGTCGTACTGTGCGAAAAGATGGAAGCCCTAGAATCCCAAAGAAAGCGTTTCATCGTCGCTGTCGCCGATCCCGATCCCGATGAGTGTCGCCGCCGTCTCTCCTCTAACAGATCTAGCAGTCTGTGGAAACGTTGAGTGTCCTCTCCCGACCTAGTGCTTGTCTGACGAGTAGCTGCGGGTTCTCCCGATCATGTGGATTTCCTGTAGAGGTGCAGATATACCTTTTGCTCTCAGGACTCGAGTCGCTAAGTGGCTGACAGATTTTTCTAGAGCATCTTGGTTGAGTATAGACTCAATCCCTCAAAGGTAATTTTATTTACAGCAAGCTTTACTTCTTGATTCATGAATATTGTCAGATCCGAACATTTTGGGTTTTCTTGTTCTCTTTTTCCGTTGCGCACACAAACATTGTTCCGTCTAGTAAAACCCAACAATGCCTGTGATACGTGCATGGCTTGAAGGCCTGCGAAGTTCATACTGTTGGACCGATGTTTCACATGCCCTGTGTTTGAGAATATCAACTCCCAGATTGTATTTGATCACGTCTTCTGTTGATAGAGTGTGCAGGTTGACAGGTTCAAGTGAAGAGAAGAAGCTGCCTACAAATGTTACCGGCGGGCGTTAGAAGTTACCACTGAGCGGTAGCTGAAATTAAATCGACACGGCGCTCGGGAAGTTATCAGCGAGCACTAGTACTAACGCCTCGCACTAGCTCACTCAACACCGTGTTGAGAGCGCTGATAAGAAAAGCATTGAGTGCGTTGAGACAGTGGCGTTGAATGGATGCTACCGCCAAGCGCTATCACTTACCGCCCCGCGCTAGATCACTCAATGCCGTGTTGAGAGCGCTGAGAAGAAAAGTGTTGAGTGCGTCAAGATAGTGGTGTTGAATGGATGCTACCGCCAGGCGCTACCTCTTACCGCAACGCGTTATCCGCTCGACGAGCGTCGAACCGGTTTCGTCGAGCTGCTGACCTACCACCAGGTTTTAGTGCTAACACAACGCGATAGATGCTCGACAAACGTCAAGCATGGCAGTTCGACGAATGTTATTCTACTGCAGGCGATAGTATTTACCGCCACGTGTTATCCCTTCGACAAACGTCGAGCCAGTTTTCATCAGGCGCTGGACTACCGCCTGTCGCTAGTACTACCACAGGCATTACCAGAATGATTTATTTGGACTTAGCGCTCTGGACAAAATCGGCGCTAGCCCTACTACGCCGCGCTTGCCGAATGGCGAATCGTTGCGTCCAACACTACCGCGTGGTGGAAGCGGTAACCGCACGATGCTAGCATATTTGAAAAGGCAGAATTTATTTTGAATATTTCTTTCCAGATTTAGAGGACAGCTGACATAACAAGCTCGCAAACTTACCGCCGGGTGCTAGTCTTACCGCAGGCGGTAGCCTATTTTCACGAAGACATATAAAAGGCCGCCTTGGTTTCAGTGCCCTGCAATGATTAAGACTTGGAGAAAAAGAAAGGACGGGAGTTCGTGAATTCTAGGGTTCGGTCGCCTTCTTGCGCTCTGTTCCACATGTCTCCGTTAAAGAAGAAGATAGTGGTCTCCCTCTCGCTCGTGATTGAAAGACTCTGAAGATCCAAGATCTACACTTAATACGAAGAGTCGACCGGTTGCCAACAAATGGAGATCTTAAGCACCGGCCGTGGATCGCTACACGGAGTTGTCTTCAAGAGGGAGAACTTCATCTTTTTAATATTTTTATCTCTTACTATTGTATTCCTTTTTGTCTTTTCTAAATATTGAGTAGTGGAAAATCAACCGGTAAGGGTCGTCGGATTCCGGGGAAGGATTTCATGGGAAATCATCCTGAGGATAAGGATGTCTAGATCTGGAGGATCTAGCGGGGATCTAAGAACCTTCCTTGCGTGGACGTGAAGAGTGGCTTGAAGACCTTTCTTGGAGGGAAAGGGAGAGAGCCAACCAGTCAAGGTAGTGGGCCAGTATAAAAAACTAAAAGAGCTTTTATATTTCATCGCCTTCGATCTCCGGCGTCACGGAGATCAAGTTCTTGTAATCACTTAGAACATTTGTCACTTTTATTCATGCAATGGAACTTTTATTTCATCTTCATCTGATTGTGTGATTGTTCTGGGTGTGTCAAGTTAGTGATTGTGCTGTGTGGTTTGCGAATGAACTTGCGCAGGAAAACGAGTCCACAGACGTACTGCCGCGCGTTAGATACCTAACGCCCTGTAGTAGTTTCCAGGACTTGATTTCCTGGTGTGAAATATTTTTAAATTTCATTTAACGCGTCAAACCTTATTCACCCCCACCTAAGGCTGGCCACGAGATCCAACAAGTGGTATCAGAGCCAGGTTACTTCAAAATGAGATTCAAAAACTGAAGTAAGATGGCCAACTCTGTACCCGCATTCAATGAGGGTCAAGGTGTGAGTAGACCCCCACTGTTCATGGGGAGTGACTATAGTCACTGAAAGACTGGGATGAAAATATTTCTGATGCCTCAGAGCATGGACGTATGAGCCATAATTGAGACAAAGTACACTACACCTACAGTCACGGTTGGGGATACTGCCATGGAAAAACCACGTGATAAGTGAGATGACACTGATAAGCTTAGATGTACGAATAATGCCAAGGCTATGAACTCGTTATTTTGTGACTTGGACAAGAATGAATTTAACAAGATATGTAACTGCGAAACTGCTTATGATATATGGCGTCTTCTTGGGCTAACTCATGAAGGTACTTCGCAGGTAAAGGAGTCGAAGCTATTCCAACTCGAATCTGAATATGAACAGTTCCAGATGGAGATCGACGAGGATGTGGATAGCATATACACTCGTTTCACCAAGATCGTCAACGCTTCAAGATCTCTCGGAAATAATTTTCCAAATGGTGACCTAGTGAGGAAGATCCTGCGATCTCTGCCTCCTCGCTTTAACCCGAAAGTGACTGCTATTATTGAGTCTCATGAGATCATCACCCTGTAGATAGAGAGCCTCATCGGCAATCTGAAGACACACGAACTTGAATTGAAGATTCAAGCAGAAGAATATCCCAAGGAAGGAAAGAAGAAAGGACTGGTGCTGAAGACTAAAAAGGAGATAAAAGCTGCTGAAGATTCTGCGGAAGATGAGGAGGAGAGCCTCTACGTTCAAGAATTTAAAAAGTTTAGGAGGAATCCCAAGAAGCAGGGACAATTCAAGAAATTCCTGAAGAGAGGAGCTGGAGAAGGCAGAAGATGGAACAATCCATCTAAAGAGATGGAAAGCGATGATGAGAAGTCACAACCAGAGTGTTATCACTGCCACAAGCCTGGGCACATGAAGCGAGAATGCCCAAGACTCTAGAAGGAGGAAGAATAAAAGCAAAGCAGGCACAAAGGGAAGAATAAAGTGCTGAAGGCGCTCACCTGGGATGAGGATGGCTCTGATGAACCAAGCACCACAGACTCCGGAAGTGAAGATGAGGAAAACCTATGTCTCATGGAAAAGAATCAAGAAGAATCTGACGATGAGTTCAGTGTCCAGGGTGACACTGAGGTAACTCCTGTAACGCCTCGAAAATTGTATTTGAGTCGGTCGTGAAAAAAGGGGTTTTTGGTGCATGTATAGGGGTACACGGACTAGGACACGGGCGTGTCCAAGGCCGTGTTTGGTTGGTGTTTTTTTGGTCGTTTTCATCCCGAGAAGGACACGACCAGGAACACGGCTAGATGACACGGGCGTGTCATGTGACACGGGTGTGTTCCTACTCGTGTCAGTACCCGTGTGCAGTTGGGTCGTGTCGGTTGGCATGGCGGTTATGCATGACACGCCCCTGGACAAGGGCGTGTCGAGGGACCCGACACGGGTGTGTCAGGTTGGACACGGGCATGTCAGAGCCCGTGTGTCGGTTCTGAGTTAGACGATCGTGCCTGGAGCGAGGCACACGACCTGGGACACGGCCGTGTGCCAAGCCGTGTTCGGCCCATGTCTGGGAAAGTTTGTGCAGATCTGAGTCGTTCGTTTTCTTTAATTAAGATCCAACGGCCCAGATGATTTCCTGCTCTGTTAAGGCCGAGAATAGGGGAGTTAATCCCTCATTTCTCTCCAAGCCTTTCTATTTCCAAGGTGTTAGAGAAAAGAGGAAGAAGAAGGAGGTTTCCGGACACCGGCGGAGCATCGGAGCACCGTTTTGAAATCTGAGGGCGGATCCGTGGAGGAAAGGTCGTTGTGAAGAGTTCTATCCGCGTAGTTTTTCCATGGCACCAAAACGGACTACAAGGGTAATGATTCTCAACTTGAGCATGTGAAGCTCTTTATTTCTGCATAGGGAACCCCGCTCCCGCGAGTATGCGGTGAGTGCCTGGTGTTCCTTGGGGTTGATGTGAATAGTCCCCCTTGTGTTGCATATAGAGTCCGGAATCGTAAGTACGGGCATAGGCATTGTGTGTGAAGCCTACCCGGACGTGTATTGTCTGGATCGGTGATGTTGCATTTGTTATGTTTTGCTGGAGAAGACTCCGTGCTTTGGGTTTTTCAGGTTTCTACGTGGTAGATTGCAGCAGGGATCCTTGGAGGTTAGCTTCAAGGCGCACCCGGAAAACTGAGCGGAAACGTGTTCTGCTAACTTGGCGGTCTGAGAACCAGCCTTGATCATAACTGGGTTATGAGATTGTTTGGAAAATTTTGGGATCCGAGAGAATCTTGGCCCGCGCGTAGGACTTAAATTCACTAGGCGGCGTGAGCAACTGGCAAGTGGAATCAGACCTAGGCTATGTGATTCGGTGCGAGAGACCCAAAGACGGGGACTGGCCGTTGGCATAGTCGGGAGCCTTAGACGGTGGTTAGAAAGGCTAAATGCTCACTTGGTTGCCATCTTTGGGATGGTGGTGGAGACACTGATATGTCAGGACTCACCGTTAATGTGCCCTGAGTGCACGGGGTGTTCGGCCGTGCGAGCCTACACCTGTGGCGTAGTATAGTCGCGCTTTATTATTTTATTGGGCTAATGTTATGCAGGGAAAGAGCACCGCCGTCCCGAGTAAGGGGCGGGGTCGTTATAATTTGGTCGGCTTTTAGCTGACCGTTGCTTTGTTTGCCACCGTGCGGTGGAATTGTGCTTGCAGGTGCTGCGGAGCCAAGTACCAAATAGCGAGCTGGAGCCCATGTTGTTGTGCTGGTACTAGAAGGCCGTAAAGAATAGTTGCACTTTACTTTTGTCATGTGTGGCCGACCTGCGAGCCGATGTATGGAAAACACTATTTATTAAGTGAATTATTATAAGGCCATAAGGACATGTACCTTCTCAGTGTTCTTGGGTGTCATTCCTGTTTTGTAGTTGTGGAAATTCATATTTATTGGATTCAAGTTTTGGGTTCTTTCAACTTTTAAAAACTTCCGCTAGAATGCTCTATGTAGGACGCGTAGTCTTAATTGGATACTTTGAGTATTCATTTGACAATCCTTCCGACTGTCTGTGGTATATGGCGTCGGGTTCCAGCAGGACCTTCTGTTATATGCCATGCAACAGATGTGGTTATTACAATTTGGTATCAGACTTCTGGTTACGGTCAGGCTTAAATGAATTCGTGGGCAAATTCTTTTAAGGGGTGGTGAGCACATGTGTGCGTCATCGTTATAACATTAAAAAGAACCCATGAATGTCCACTTAGGAATGAAAAATACTCGTGTTTGAGGAACCTACGCGTTCCTATAATTGCTTTTTGCAATTTTGTTTGGAACCTATCCTGAACCAACTTCAGAAATTCGTTCTCCATCGAAATCCTCTGAGTAGAAGAGAGGTATCTTGCTAAGAACAATCCCGAGAACTCTTCCATCGGAACATCTATCAGTTGTCTACCTCTCAAATGATGCAGCTCCAATCCTTCCCACCACATTCTCGCTTCACCGTCCAAAAGGAACGTAGCGATGGTGGTCATTTGCCACTCCTCCGTCTCCATCGCTGTCATGACTCTCTTCACCCTGGAGAGCCAGTCTTCAGCCTGAGATGGGGTTCCCAACCCCGAGAATAACGGACGGTTAAAGCTCATTACATGCTTAAGCTGCCTCTCAGTTGCCCTCCTTGGCACCACCAGTTCCACAACCACTTGCTCCACTCTCCTCGGCTCAGCCTCTTGAAGAGGTTCCTGCTCCATCACAGGAGCGGGCTACTGCGTTTGCCTTGCAGGCTGCGCATTTATCACGGCCAACACCGCTTCAGCCACCAATCGAATATTCTCAGCCGACAGAGGTATTGCAGGAGCAACATCCGGTGCACTACTAGCCTCAGAAACTCGGCGTTCTGACGGCCCAACACCACTTCTGGTCACCTATAGTGGTACAAAACACCGTTAAGCGACCAAATAAATTACAAACAGCAATTATAGGAACATGCAGGTTCCTCAAGCACGAGTATTTTCATTCCTAAGTGGACATTCATGGGTTCTTTTTACTGTTATTACGATGACGCACACAATGTGCTCACCACCCCTTAAAAAGAATTCGCCCACGAATTCACTTTAAGCCCGACCAAAACCAGGAGTCTGATACCAAATTGTAACACCCCCTATCCATCGCAAAGCATATAGCAGTAGGTCCGGTCGGGGCCCGACGGCATATACTACAGACAGACCGGGTGGTTACTTATGGAAACCACCCAACCAATCTCAACGTCCTACACAGAGCATTCAAGCGGAAGCAGTTTATAAAAGTTATAACAAAGAACCCAACATTAAAGCATGAATGTCCACTAATATAAAATAGGAATGTTATACAAAATACCCAAAATAAGCCTTAAGGCATTACAAAATGTTTCACTTCAAATTACATGTTTTACAAACCACGGCACGCAGGCCGGTCACACATGAATAAAGCAGTAAACACTTCCAAATAGGCCTTCAAGGGCCGGCTTCGCATTCGAGCTTTAGCCCGCTATTGACCGCTTGGTCCAGCTGCACCTGCAAGCAACAAACCACCGCACGGTGGCAAAACAAGGCAACGGTCAACAATGCTGACCAAATTATAACGATCCCGCCCCCACCTCGGGGCGGCGATGCTCCTTCCCTGCATTTCATTAGCATAAGCGAGCAATATAAACATATAGCCATTTCATCACAGATGTTGGCTCGCACGGCCACACGCCCCGTGCTCTCAGGGCACATTCTCGGTGAATCGGTCGATGTCACGTCAATTAAAGCCATAGACATTCCAGACACACCACCGCCACTTTGACAGCCAAACCTATGAGCAAATTGTCTTCCTGGCCTGGGTCACGACAATTTAAGCCATTGACCGCCGAAGACCCTAATCTATGCCAACAGTTAGTGCCACGTGCCTTTAGGTCTCTTTAACCGAACGACATAGAACGGGTACGGTTCCATCTAACCCGTGCTCACATCGCAACGACAATTTAAGCCATTTGCGCGGGTCAAACTTCCACCGAGTCCCACTTCCAACACAAGTCACATAACCCGGTTATGTTCAAGTTGGCTCTCAGGCCACCAAGTTGGCAAGATCTCGTATCCGCCCAGTTTTCCGGGTGCACCTTTGGGTTAGTCCCCAAGGCTCCCTGCTGCAATCTACCGCGTAGAAAACCCGAAAAACAATCAATAGCACGGAGTCTTCTCCGGCATTTATGCAATGCAACATCACCGATCCAGACCAACATGTCCGGGTAGGCTTCACACATCATGCCTATGTCCATTCTCGCTTACGGACTCTAAACAATGGGGACTTCACATATCTACCCGAAGGAACGCCTCCAACTCTCCGCAAACTCGCGAGAGCGGGCTTCCTATGCAAAGAAAGAGAGCTACTCATGCTCAAGATGAGGATCGTTACCCTAGCGTTCCTCTTTGGTGCCATTGAAAAGTAATCGGATGAAAAGCACCGCACTAGCTTTGCCTCCGTGGATCCGGAGTCGGCTCGCGATTTGGAGCTTCGAAGCTCCTCCAATGGCGGGATCTAGCTCCTTCTTCCTCCCTTCGCTCTCTACTTTCTCTAAGGTTTTAGAAAGATAACCACTCATGAAAAGTGAGGGTTTCTAAGTCCAATCCCGGGTATATCCCTTCAGGAACAACCCCCAGCCGTTGGATCTCAAAATAAGGAAACGAACGGCTTTGATTCGGGACTGAAATGACCAATCTGGACCAAACACGGCCTGGCACACGCCCGTGTCCAGGGCCGTGTGCCTCATTCGCTGTCAAAATCGAATCACCTGGAAGCTCACACGGGTATCGAACACGCCCGTATTCGAGCTGACACGCCCGTGTTCCATGTGACACGGCCGTGTGGCCGGCCGTGTACCCCTATCATTTTTCCCCAAAATCAACCCGAGCACTGCACGGGTTCTAGGACACGCCCGTGTCCTTACCCTTGTCACCTCAACACGCCTGGACCCCAGGCCGTGTACACGGTCTCGACACTCGACACTTCGTCGAGCGAAGATCGTCGACCTGTTGACATGGCCTTGGACACGCCCATGTCCTAGGCCGTGTGCCTTGTCTCGACACAATGTCGAGACCAAAGTGTCGACTCCCCGGGACGAGTGTCGACACGGGTTGACACGCCCTGCGACACGCCCGTGTCGCAGGCCGTGTGCCATGTCTCGACACTTCGTCGAATGCAGGATGTCGACTTCGCGGCTAAGTGTCGACACGGGTCGACACGCCCTGCGACACGCCCGTGTCGCAGGCCGTGTGCCCAGTCTCGACACAATGTCGAGACCAAAGTGTCGACTTCCCGACTGAGTGTCGACACAGGTTTGACACGCCCTGGGACACGCCCGTGTCCCAGGCCGTGTGCCTGTTGCCAGAACCCAAACTGGCCCAAAACGTCCCCCATTGCTCCTTTGAGTTTCAGGGCGTTACAACTCTCCCCCTCTTAAAAGAATTTCGTCCACGAAATTATATAAAGGAAAGACATGTACAAAACCAAAATTTGTACCTGAGCGGAACAACTCCGGATACTCGTCGAGCATAGTCTTCTCTCGCTCCCAAGAGAGCTCCTCACGACCGCAATTGTCCCACCGGACCTTGACCATCCTGATCTCTTTATTGCGTAGCCGCTTGACCTCCGAGTCCTCAATCTGCACGGGCTTGACCTTTGTCGTTAGCCCACTATCCACCGGCACTTGATCAACTGCGATCACTTGCGTAAGCTCTTGCACCGCCTTCCGAAGTACCGAAATATGAAATACATCATGTAAACCACTAAGCTCCACTGAAAGCTTCAACCGATAGGCCGCTTCACCAACTCGCTCCAGAACCTCAAACGGTCCAAGGTACCTCGGGCTTAGCTTTTTCAATCGCCGCACCCGCGAGACACCCTTGAACGGCTTGATCTTTAAGTATACATAGTCGCCCACAGCGAACTCCACATTCCTGTGCTTAGCATTATAGTACTTTGCTTGCCGGTCCTGAGCGATAAGCAACCTCTCCCGAATGGTTCGCACCAAAGAAGTAGCATCTTCCACTTCCGATCGCTTATACAACTTTGACTCACCCGTTTCTAACCAAGACACGGCGTGCGACATTTTCTACCATATAGGGCCTCGAAAGGCGCCATCTGAATACTCGCTTGGTAGCTGTTGTTGTATGAGAACTCCACCAAATAAAGGTGGTCTTCCCATTACTTTCTGAAATCCAAGACACACATGCGGAGCATGTCTTCCATAGTTCTATTGACCCTCTCGGTCTGCCCATCCGTTTGCGGATGGAAGGCTGTGCTGAATTTCAGCTTTGTTCCCAACATTTGCTGCACAAGCCTCCAATCATTGGACGTGAACCGCCCATCTCGGTCACTCACGATGCTGCGGGGCACACCATGAAGCCGTACTATGTTATCCACATAAAGCTTTGCCAACTTCTCCACCGGATCATCCTTCCTATGCGGAATAAAATGCGACACCTTCGTTAATCGATCAACAACCACCCAAATGGCGTCGTTTCCCTTCTGCGACCTTGGCAAACCGTGCACAAAGTCCATAGAGATGTCGTCAAATTTCCACTCTGGAATAGGCAAGGACTTAAGAAATCCTCCCGGCTTTTGGCACTCCGCCTTTACCAAGGCGTAAGTTTGGCACTTCGCTAAGTATAGCTCCACATCCTTCTTCAAGCCCGGCCACCAAAACAGTTTCTTCACATCACGGTACATCTTCGTGCTCCCCGGGTGAATCGAGTACTTGGTATGGTGTGCCTCGTACAACAACTCCACCCGCAAATTGCCCACACTTGGGACGCACAAACGACCGTCTTTCCAAAGCAATCCGTCCTCCACGACGAATTGGGAATTTGACCCATCCAGAGCCTCTACCATGAACTGCTTCATATGAGCATCCATATCCAAAGCCTGCCGAATACGATCAGCCAGGTCATATTGGACTTCAGTCCAATTCAGAACTGCTTCAGCACTTGATTGCCTGTCCACACAAACAATCTCCAACGCCTCCAACTCTCGCACCAACCGCTCATCATGCACCGATAGCCAATTGGCTTGAACTGGGGCTCGGCGACTCAGCGCGTCCGCAACCGCATTCCCTTTGCTAGGCACGTAGTGGATCTTGAATGTATAGTCCCCAGGAACTCCATCCATCTACGCTGCCGCATATTCAGATCCTTCTGATCAATAAGATACTTTAGGCTCTTGTGATCGGTGTAGATATCAATCTTCACACCGTACAAGTAGTGTCTCCACAGTTTCATGGCAAAAATCACGGCCGCTAACTCCAAGTCATGGACCGGATAGTTCCTTTCATGCAATTTTAGCTGTCTCGAGCCATAAGCTATTACACTTCCGTGTTGCAGTAGCACGCAACCCAAACCGCTGCCTGAAGCATCGCTATAAATCTCATAGCCTTCGGTCCCACATGGCGAACTCAGCACAGGCGTTGTGGTCAACCGACACTTCAACTCCTCAAAAGCTCGCGCGCACTCCGGCGTCCAAACGAACTTATGCTCCTTCATCGTCAATGTAGTGAGAGGTAATGCTATCCGCGAGAAGTTCTCTACGAAGCGCCTATAATAGCCGGCAAGCCCCAGAAAACTCCGGACTTCCGCTACCGTAACAAGCTCAGGCCACTCCCGTATCGCAACAATCTTCGTCGGATCCACAGCAATACCCTCTCCACTTACTATATGCCTGAGGAACGCCACTGAGGATAGCCAAAACTCGCACTTCGAGAACTTGGCATACAACTGATTTCTCCTTAGCGTCTCCAACACCAAATGAAGATGCTTGAAGTGATCTTCCTCACTTTGCGAGTACACCAAAATATCGTTGATGAAGACGATCACGAAATGGTCCAAGTACTCCCTGAAAGTCTTGTTCATCAAATCCATGAACACTGACGGCGCATTAGTCAGCCCAAACGGCATGACCGTAAACTCATAATGGTCGTATCTCGTACTAAACGATGTCTTCGGGATATCACTCTCCCTTATTCGCAGCTGATAGTACCCAGCCTTGAGATCTAACTTCGAGTACACCGTCGACCCGACTAACTGATCAAAGAGATCATCAATCCGGGGGATCGGGTACTTGTTCTTCTCCATCAACTTGTTTAGCTCCCGATAATCAATACATAGCCTCAAGCTTCCGTCCTTCTTCTTAACAAAGAGGACCGGTGCGCTCCAAAGCGAAGAACTCGGGCGCACATACCCTTGCTCCAACAACTCTTGCAGTTGAACTTTCAGCTCCGCCATTTCCTTAGGCGCTAGGCGATAAGGAGATCGTGACACAGGCTTTGCACCTGGCACTAGCTCGATCGTAAAATCTATCTCCCGCTGAGGCGGGGCTCCAGGAAGATCTGCGGGGAACACATCAGGGTATTCCGATACCACTGAAATACAATCCAACACGGGCTTCGGCTTTGCAACCTCCACTAGTGTAAAGAACAGTTCTGCTCCGGCACGAACCGCCTTCACCACCTGAAGAGCAGACATCAACGTCTTGCTCGACCCCTGTAAGCTCGTAAAAGTCGTCTCACGACTTGCACCCAGCTTGACTTCCTTGCTACCGCAATCTATATGGGCCTGCTGCTCCGAGAGCCAGTCCATGCCAAATATGACGTCGAACTCCACCAACGGAAGTAAAGACGCCCGCAGGTCGAACTCCTGCTCCCCAATACGAATCTTAACATCGCAGATCCTATCCGCTCGCATCGAACACCCATTGGGCAACAACACATCCAACTTATCCTTCACCATCAAAGAAGGGACTCCGATGCGTGATATAAATCCTTCGGACAAGAAGGAGTGTGAAGCTCCCGTATCGAAGAGTGCTCGTGCCGGATTTTCACAAATCAATACAAATCCTAAACAAGCAGTGGTAAGGTAACATGTGCATAACAAGTATTTAAAGAAATTGACTTGCTATAAATTAAACCGTACCTGTCACCACATCAGCCTGTTTGATGGCCTCCTGTTGGCCAAGATTGTAGACCCTTGGTTGGGCCGGAGCATAATGGGATGCGGTCGACTCCACCGCCTTTCCCTTCTCTTCATAGGTATCTCCCGGCTTTCTCTCGGACTTAGGACGTCCGCTCCAACAGTCACGGGTAAAGTGCCCCGTCTTTCCACATGTAAAACACGCGCCCGGGGTCCGACTCGTAGTCGCCCCAGAAGCACCAGAAGGAGCTGGACCCGAAGTCCTATGCTTCTTGAAAGCCCTCCGATAGCCGGACTTTGAAGTAGTCGGCACTTTAAATTCAGATTTTCTATCACCCAAGCCTTTCTTTGCTTGCACATTCTTCATGTCCTTCTCCAAGGACCGGGCAGTATTGACCAAGGTTAAGAAACCCTGCATCATTGGCCCCGAGAGTAGTAATCTCAACTCATCTCTCAAGCCTTCGTAGAAGCGATTAGTCTTGCGCTCCTCATCCATGATGGTGGAGCTAGCATATCGACTTAAACGAGTGAACTCATGGAGATATTCATCCACGCTCTTCTCACCCTGAACCAACTTCAGAAATTCGTTCTCCATCGAAATCCTCTGAGTAGAAGAGAGGTATCTTGCTAAGAACAATCCCGAGAACTCTTCCATCGGAACATCTATCAGTTGTCTACCTCTCAAATGATGCAGCTCCAATCCTTCCCACCACATTCTCGCTTCACTGTCCAAAAGGAACGTAGCGATGGTGGTCATTTGCCACTCCTCTGTCTCCGTCGCTGTCATGACTCTCTTCACCCTGGAGAGCTAGTCTTCAGCCTGAGATGGGGTTCCTAACCATGAGAATAATGGAGGGTTAAAGCTCATTACATGCTTAAGCTGCCTCTCAGTTTCCCTCCTTGGCACCACCGGTTCGACAACCACTTGCTCCACTCTCCTCGGCTCAGCCTCTTGAAGAGGTTCCTACTCCATCACAGGAGCGGGCTGCTGCGTTTGCCTTGCAGGCTGCGTATTTATCACGGCCAACACCGTTTCAGACACCAATCGAATATTATCAGCCGACAGAGGTGTTGCAGGAGCAACATCCGGTGCACTACTAGCCTCAGAAACTCGGCGTTCTGACGGTCCAACACCACTTCTGGTCACCTATAGTGGTACAAAACACCATTAAGCGACCAAATAAATTGCAAACAACAATTATAAGAACACGCAGGTTCCTCAAACACGACTATTTTCATTCCTAAGTGGACATTCATGGGTTCTTTTTACTGTTATTACGATGACGCACACAATGTGCTCACCACCCCTTAAAAAGAATTCGCCCACGAATTCACTTTAAGCCCGACCAAAACCAGGAGTTTGATACCAAATTGTAACACCCCCTATCCGTCGCATAACATATAGCAGTAGGTCCGGCCGGGGACCGACGCCATATACTACAGACAGATCGGGTGGTTACTTATGGAAACCATCCAACCAATCTCAACGTCCTACACAGAGCATTCTAGCGGAAGCAGTTTATAAAAGTTGTAACAAAGAACCCAACATTAAAGCATGAATGTCCACTAATATAAAATAGGAATGTTATACAAAATACCCAAAATAAGCCTTAAGGCCTTACAAAATGTTTCACTTCAAATTACATGTTTTACAAACCACGGCACGCAGGCCGGTCACACATGAATTAAGCAGTAAACACTTCCAAATAGGCCTTCAAGGGCCGGCTTCGCATTCGGGCTTTAGCCCGCTATTGACCGCTTGGTCCAGCTGCACCTGCAGGCAACAAACCACCGCACGGTGGCAAAACAAGGCAACGGTCAGCAATGCTGACCAAATTATAACGATCCCGCCCCCACCTCGGGGCGGCGATGCTCCTTCCCTGCATTTCATTAGCATAAGCGAGCAATATAAACATATAGCCATTTCATCACAGACGTTGGCTCGCACGGCCACACGCCCTGTGCTCTCAGGGCACATTCTCGGTGAATCGGTCGATGTCACGTCAATTAAAGCCATAGATATTCCGGACTCACCACCGCCACTTTGACGGCCAAACCTATGAGCAAATTGTCTTCCTGGCCTGGGTCACGACAATTTAATCCATTGAACGCCGAAGACCCTAATCTATGCCAACGGAAAGTGCCACGTGCCTTTAGGTCTCTTTAACCGAACGACATAGAACGGGTACGGTTCCATCAACCCGTGCTCACATCGCAACGACAATTTAAGCCATTTGCGCGGGTCAAACTTCCACCGAGTCCCACTTCCAACACAAGTCACATAACCCGGTTATGTTCAAGTTGGCTCTCAGGCCACCAAGTTGGCAAGATCTCGTATCCGCCCAGTTTTCCGGGTGCACCTTTGAGTTAGTCCCCAAGGCTCCCTGCTGCAATCTACCGCGTAGAAAACCCGAAAAACAATCAATAGCACGGAGTCTTCTCCGACATTTATGCAATGCAACATCACCGATCCAGACCAACATGTCCGGGTAGGCTTCACACATCATGCCTATGTCCGTTCTCGCTTACAGACTCTAAACAACGGGGACTTCACATATCTACCCGAAGGAACGCCTCCAACTCTCCGCAAACTCGCGAGAGCGGGCTTCCTATGCAAAGAAAGAGAGCTACTCATGCTCAAGATGAGGATCGTTACCCTAGCGTTCCTCTTTGGCGCCATTGAAAAGTAATTGGATGAAAAGCACCGCACTAGCTTTGCCTCCGTGGATCCGGAGTCGGCTCGCGATTTGGAGCTTCGAAGCTCCTCCAATGGCGGGATCTAGCTCCTTCTTCCTCCCTTGGCTCTCTACTTTCTCTAAGGTTTTAGAAAGCTAACCACTCATGAAAAGTGAGGGTTTCTAAGTCCAATCCCGGGTATATCCCTTTAGGAACAACCCCCAGCCATTGGATCTCAAAATAAGGAAACGAACGGCTTTGATTCGGGACTGAAATGCCCAATCTGGACCGAACACGGCCTGGCACACGCCCGTGTCCAGGGCCGTGTGCCTCATTTGCCGTCAAAATCGAATCACCTGGAACCTCACACGGGTATCGAACACGCCCGTGTTCGAGCTGACACGCCCGTGTTCCATGTGACACGGCCGTATGGCCGGCCGTGTACCCCTATCATTTTTCCCCAAAATCAACCCGAGCACTGCACGGGTTCTAGGACACGCCCGTGTCCTTACCCGTGTCACCTCAACACGCCTGGACCCCAGGCCGTGTACACGGTCTCGACACTCGACACTTCGTCGAGCGAAGATCGTCGACCTTTTGACACGGCCTTGGACACGCCCGTGTCCTAGGCAGTGTGCCTTGTCTCGACACAATGTCGAGACCAAAGTGTCGACTCCCCGGGACGAGTGTCGACACGGGTTGACACGCCCTGCGACACGCCCGTGTCGCAGGCCGTGTGCCATGTCTCGACACTTAGTCGAATGCAGGATGTCGACTTCGCGGCTAAGTGTCGACACGGGTCAACACGCACTGCGACACGCCCGTGTCGCAGGCCGTGTGCCCAGTCTCGACACAATGTCGAGACCAAAGTGTCGACTTACCGACTGAGTGTCGACACAGGCTTGACATGCCCTGGGACACGCCCGTGTCCCAGGCCGTGTGCCTGCTGCCAGAACCCAAACTGGCCCAAAACGTCCCCCTTTGCTCCTTTGAGTTTCGGGGCGTTACAGCAGAGCTGACAGAACATCTGGTTTCTGAGGATTATAGTGCACCCAGTGGCGCGCTTGAGACCCCTCTTTCATTTGAAACCATAAGAAGGATCGTTGAAGTGGTGCTCGCTATGACTAGTGCACCGCAGGGAAGCAATGTGCAACCTTTTGTCCCCGAGATGACTTCAATGTCGGGTGGTGTGTTGGATCAAATGACATTGATGTCTGCCCCTTATGTGGTTAAGGTGGTTTGGTGCAGTGCCAAACCGGTGTCACGCTGTCCGTATCATATAGAGCCAAAAGAGATGGCAGAGTTAAAGGTGCAACTGCAAGAGTTGTTGGAGCAAGGATATGTGCGTCCAAGTTTGTTGCCTTGGAGTGCACTGGTTCCTTTCGTTAAGAAGAAAGATGAGAGTTTGCGGCTTTGCAATGACTATGGGGAATTGAACAAGCTTACGAAAAAGAACAAATATCCGATCCCCAGGATTGATGATCTATTTGATCAGTTGGTTGGGTCAACAGTATATTCGAAGTTAGATCTGAAATCCGGTTACTACCAATTGAGGATAAGGGAGAGCGACATCCCAAAGACAGCATTCAGTACGCGGTTTGGGCATTACGAGTTCACGGTCATGCCGTTTGGGTTGACGAATGCGCCATCCGTGTTTATGGATCTGACGAACAGAATGTTCAGAGAGTACTGGATCGTTTCGTGATAGTATTTATCGATGATATCCTGGTGTACTCACGATGTGAGGAGGACCATTACAATCATCTACATATAGTGTTGGAGACGTTAAGAAGGGATCAGTGTATGCTAAGTTCTCCAAGTGTGAATTCTGGTTATCCTCGATAGCGCTCCTTAGTCATGTTGTCAGTGGAGAAGGGATAGCTGTGGATCCGGCGAAGATGGTGGTGATACGAGAGTTTCCTACTTTGACTACAGTGCAGAGGTCCGGAGTTTTCTGGTCTTGCTGGCTAATACAGGCGCTTCGTAGAGAACTTCTCACGGATAGCAATTCCACTCATGATGTTGACAAGGAAAGATCAAAAGTTTGTGTGGTCGCTGGAGTGAGAACAGGCTTTTGAAGAGTTGAAGAGGCGGTTGACCACGGCGCCTATTTTATGTTCTCCATTTGGAACCGAAGGGTTCAAGATCTATAGTGATGCTTCAGATAATGGTTCTGGCTGTGTTCTGTTACAGCATGGGAGAGTGATAGCCTATGGTTCACGACAACTGAAGGTTCATGAGAGGAATTATCCGGTCCACGACTTAGAGTTAGCGGCCGTGATATTTGCTCTAAAGTGTTGGAGGCACTACCTGTACAGTGAAAAGGTCGACATTTACACCGATCAAAAGAGCTTGAAGTACTTGTTAGACCAAAAGGATCTGAACATGAGGCAGCGAAGGTGGATGGAGTTCTTAGAGGACTACACCTTCAAGATTCATTATGTGCCTGGGAAGGGAAATGCGGTGGCGGATGCGTTGAGTCGCAGGACTCCGGCGCAGGCCAACTTGTTTTCGGTACATGATGAGAGATTGGTCCATGAGTTGGAGGCTTTGGAGACAGCTTGTGTCGATAAGTAGTCTAGTGCTGAGGCGAAACTATTTTGGACAGAGGTGCAGTATAACCTAGCGGATAGAGTTCGGCGGGCTTTGGTTCAGGATAACAACATGAAGCAGATCTTGGATGAATCTTTGGATGGGTCAAATTCCCAGTTTGTGGTTGAAGATGGGTTGCTAAGGAAGGACGGTCGTCTATGCGTTTCTAGTGCGGATAATAGTCTGGAGGAGTTGATGTATGAGGTTCATCATACCAAGTACTCAATCCACCCAGGAAGCACGAAGCTGTATAGAGACATGAAGAAAGACGTAGCACTTTATGTGGTCAAATGTCATACATGTGAATTGGTGAAGGCGAAATGCCAGAAACCCGGAGGTTTCTTGAAATCCCTTCCTATCCCATAATGGAAATTTGATGACATATCTATGGATTTTGTGCATGGTTTGCCGAAGTCGTAGAAGGGAAACGACGCCATTTGGGTGGTCGTAGATAGGTTGACAAAGGTGTCGCACTTTATCCCGGTCAGGAAGGATGATCCGGTGGAAAAGTTAGCCAAACTCTATGTGGAGAATATTGTACGATTGCATGGTGTGCCCCGCAGTATTGTTAGTGATCGAGATGGACGCTTCACGTCGAATGACTGGAGGTTGGTGCATAGTCTGTTGTGTACTAAGCTAAATTTCAGTACAGCCTTTTACCCACAGACGGATGGCCAGACCGAGAGGGTCTACAAGACTATGGAGGACATGCTTCGCATGTGCGCCCTAGATTTTGGAAAGCAGTGGGAAGATCACCTGTACATGGTGGAGTTCGCGTATAACAACAGTTTTCAGGAAAGTATTGGTATGGCGCCTTTCGAAGCCTTGTACGGGAGGAAGTGTCGTACGTCGTTGTCTTGGTTGGAGGCAGGCGAATCGAAGTTGTATAAACATCAAGCGGTGGAAGATGCCACTTCAGTGATACAGACAATTCAAGAAAGGTCGAAGATCGCTCAGGATAGGCAGTCAAAGTACTATAACGCCAAACATAGGAATGCGGAGTTCGATGTTGGCAACTGGGTGTACTTAAAAATCAAGCCGTTCAAGGGTGTATCGCGGGTTCGACGCTTGAAGAAGCTGAGTCCGAGATACCCTGCACCATTTGAAATCCTGGAGCGTGTTGGAGAGGCGGCGTATAGATTGAAGCTATCGGTGGAATTGAGTGAGCTGCATGACGTGTTCCACGTGTCGGTGTTGCCTAAGGCAGTGCAAGAGCCTTCGCAAATCATTGCGGACAATCAAGTACCCATTAATTATGAGTTGACCACAAGGGTCAAGCCAGTACGTATTGAAGATGTTGTAGTCAAACGACTCCGCAACAAGGAGGTCCGAATGGTTAAAGTCCATTGGGACAATTGCGAACGTGAGGAGCTTTCTTGGGAGCGAGAGCAAGCTTTGTTGGAGGAGTACCCCGAGTTATTCCACTCAGGTATCATTTAGATTTGTGTACCTTTACTTAATTTCGGGACGAAATTCCTTACGTGGGGGAGATTTGTAACGCCCCGAAAATTGTATTTGAGTCGGTCGCGAAAAAAGGGGTTTTTGGTGCCTGTATAGGGGTACACGGCCTAGGACACGGGCCTGTCCAAGGCCGTGTCTGGTTGGTGTTTTTTTGGTCGTTTTCATCCCGAGAAGGACACGGCCAGGAACACGGCTAGATGACACGGGCGTGTCATGTGACACGGGCGTGTGCCTACCCGTGTCAGTACCCGTGTGCAGTTGGGTCGTGTCGGTTGGCGTGGCGGTTATGCGTGACACGCCCCTGGACACGGGCATGTCGAGGGACCCGACACGGGCGTGTCAGGTTGGACACGGGCGTGTCTGAGCCGTGTGTCGGTTCTGAGTTCGACGATCGTGCCTGGAGCGAGGCACACGGCCTGGGACACGGCCGTGTGCCAAGCCGTTTTCGGCCCAGGTCTGGGAAATTTTGTGCAGATCTGAGCCGTTCATTTTCTTTAATTAAGATCCAACGACCCAGATGATTTCCTGCTCTGTTAAGGCCGGGAATAGGGGAGTTAATCACTCATTTCTCTCCAAGCCTTTCTCTTTCCAAGGTGTTAGAGAGAAGAGGAAGAAGAAGGAGGTTTCCGGCCACCGGCGGAGCATCGGAGCACCGTTTCGAAATCTGAGGGTGGATCCGTGGAGGAAAGGTCGTTGCGAAGAGTTCTGTCCGCGTAGTTTTTCCATGGCGCCAAAACGGACTACAAGGGTAACGATTCACAACTTGAGCATGTGAAGCTCTTTCTTTCTGCATAGGGAACCCCGCTCCCACGAGTGTGCGGTGAATGCCTGGTGTTCCTTGGGGTTGATGTGAATAGTCCCCCTTGTGTTGCATATAGAGTCCGGAATCGTAAGTACGGGCATAGGCATTGTGTGTGAAGCCTACCCGGACGTGTATTGTCTGGATCGGTGATGTTGCATTTGTTATGTTTTGCCGGAGAAGACTTCGTGCTTTGGGTTTTTCGGGTTTCTACATGGTAGATTGCAGCAGGGATCCTTGGAGGTTAGCTTCAAGGCGCACCCGAAAAACTGAGCAGAAACGTGTTCTGCTAACTTGGCGGTCTGAGAACCAGCCTTGACCATAACTGGGTTATGAGATTGTTTGGAAAATTTTGGGATCCGAGAGAAGCTTGGCCCGCGCGTAGGACTTAAATTGACTAGGCGGCGTGAGCAACGAGCAAGTGGAATCAGACCTAGGCTATGTGGTTCGGTGCGAGAGACCCGAAGATGGGGACTGGCCGTTGGCATAGTCAGGAGCCTTAGACGGTGGTCAGAAAGGCTAAATGCTCACTTGGTTGCCATCTTTGGGATGGTGGTGGAGACACTGATATGTCAAGACTCACCGTTAATGTGCCCTGAGTGCACGGGGTGTTTGGCCGTGCGAGCCTACACCTGTGGCGTAGTATAGTCGCGCTTTATTATTTTATTGGGCTAATACTATGCAGGGAAAGAGCACCGCCGTCCCGAGTAAGGGGCGGGGTCGTCATAATTTGGTCGGCTTTTAGCGGACCGTTGCTTTGTTTGCCACCGTGTGGTGGAATTGTGCTTGCAGGTGCTGTAGAGCCAAGTACCAAATAGCGGGTCGGAGCCCATGTTGCTGTGCTGGCCCTAGAAGGCCGTAAAGAATAGTTGCACTTTACTTTTGTCATGTGTGGCCGGCCTGCGAGCCGATGTATGGAAAACACTATTTATTAAGTGAATTATTGTAAGGCCATAAGGCCGTGTACCTTCTCAGTGTTCTTGGGTGTCATTCCTATTTTGTAGTTGTGGACATTCATATTTATTGGATTCAAGTTTTGGGTTCTTTCAACTTTTAAAAACTTTCGCTAGAATGCTCTATGTAGGACGCGTAGACTTAATTGGATAGTTTGAGTATTCATTTGGCAATCCTTCCGACTGTTTGTGGTATATGGCGTCGGGTTTCAGCTGGACCTTCTGTTATATGCCATGCGACAGATGGGGGTGTTACAATTTGGTATTAGACTTCTGGTTACGGTCAGGCTTAAATGAATTCGTAGGCGAATTCTTTTAAGGGGTGGTGAGCACATGTGTGCGCCATCGTTATAACATTAAAAAGAACCCATGAATGTCCACTTAGGAATGAAAAATACTCATGTTTGAGGAATCTGCGCATTCCTATAATTGCTTTTTGCAATTTTGTTTGGTCACTTATTGGTGTTTTGTACGACTATAGGTGACCGGGAGTGGCACAGAGCCGACAGAACATCTGGTTTCTGAGGATTATAGTGCACCCAGTGGCGCGCTTGAGACCCCTCTTTCATTTGAAACCATAAGAAGGATCGTTGAAGTGGTGCTCGCTATGACTAGTGCACCGCAGGGAAGCAATGTGCAACCTTTTGTCCCCGAGATGACTTCAATGTCAGGTGGTGTGTTGGATCAAATGACATTTAGGAGGCCATCAGGTCAGTCGTTGAATATGTGCTTGGTACAGGGTACGCACTCAGTTGATGAGTATTTGCAGGCGTTCCTTTTGATAAGCCGCTACCCATGTTTTGAGTTGGAGAACGAGAGGTCTATAGTTGATAGATTCTATAGTGGTCTGCGTGACGAACTGCGAATTCTACTTCTAGGACCAAAACTAATGGGATTTCGAGCCTTGGTAGAGTCGGCCAGATCTTTGGAAGTGGAAATGGGAAAAATTCACCAGATACCAGTGAGTAGGGTATCGAACTCTGCAAGTCCTATGAGGGGTGCATCTCGCAGAACGCTAAAGAAAAAGGTTAGATCATCGACTAGCAAGGTTACTTACAATTGTCATACTTGTGGCAAGAAAGGGCACTTTGCCCGAGAATGTTGGGATGGTGCTCAGAAGATTAAGGAAGCTATGTCAGGAGCAGGTGAGGACTCTAGTACTAAGAAACCACAGTTCAAAGGGCCAAGTTCAAAGTCCGATGTCCGAAGTTGGAACAAGAAGCTGAAGACTTCAAACTCAGCCCCTTCGTCTGGTGCGTTGGGGGCAACCATGAGTCGAGTGCCAGGATCTTGCTATATCTGAGGAAAATTGGGGCATTTTGCTCGTAGCTGTTGGAACGGACGCTTTATGTCCGAGAGGAATTCTGAAGTGTACAGGCTGGGTCAGCAAGAGGCCAAAAAGCACGTTGTCGTGGTGACAAGTATGGTTTAAAGTTATAACAGTTAACAGTAACCACGTGTCGTCCTTGTGCATATTAGTTTAGAACTGTTTGTGTTGAGATTTGTCCTGACTTTCGTTTGTTTGGCGAGAGCACCGTTCGTTAAAGGGGGCTTCGCATCTCCGCTTGCCCAAAGGAATTGTTTTGCACGTCGGAATACTTCTTTTGATGGAAAAAGACGGTTGGAGATGTTGTTGTCTTATGGTACACAATGCGCGCAAATAGAATCTGTTGCGTTTAGGTCTGGATTGTGAGTCAATAGTTTGATTTGCAAGCATTGTTGATACCGCTGGGAGAGTTCAACGTGATCTTTAGTATGGTCAGGCTCTCGAAGCAGCAGGCATACGTTGATCGAAGTTGCTAGGGGGCTCAGTTGAGAGCTAGTCATAAGATGACATTTGCGGGCATGAAAGGGGTCGTGTAAGACATTGATGTCTACCCCTCATGTGGTTAAGGTGGTTTGGTGTAGTGCCAAACCGGTGTCACGCTCTCTGTATCGTATAGAGCCAAAAGGGATGGCGGAGTTAAAGGTGCAACTGCAAGAGTTGTTGGAGCAAGGATATGTGCGTCCAAGTTCGTCGCCTTGGAGCGCACCGGTTCCTTTCGTTAAGAAGAAAGATGAGAGCTTGCGGCTTTGCAATGACTATCGGGAATTGAACAAGATTACGGAAAAGAACAAATATCTGATTCCCAGGATTGATGATCTATTTGATCAGTTGGTTGGGTCAACGGTATATTCGAAGTTAGATCTGAAATCCGGTTACTACCAATTGAGGATAAGGGAGAGTGACATCCCAAAGACAGCATTCAGTACGCGGTTTGGGCATTACGAGTTCACGGTCACGCCGTTTGGGTTGACGAATGTGCCATCTGTGTTTATGGATCTGATGAACAGAATGTTCAGAGAGTACCTGGATCGTCTCGTGATAGTATTTATCGATGATATCCTGGTGTACTCGCGATGTGAGGAGGACCATTACAATCATCTACATATGGTGTTGGAGACATTGAGAAGGGATCAGTGTATGCTATGTTCTCCAAGTGTGAATTCTGGTTATCCTCGATAGCGTTCCTTGGTCATGATGTCAGTGGAGAAGGGATAGCTGTGGATCCGGCGAAGATGGTGGCGATACGAGAGTAGCCTACTTTGACTACAGTGGCAGAGGTCCGGAGTTTTCTGGGGCTTGCTGGCTACTACAGGCGCTTCGTAGAGAACTTCTCACGGATAGCACTTCCACTCACGATGTTGATAAGGAAAGATCAAAAGTTTGTGTGGTCGCTGGAGTGAGAACAGGCTTTTGAAGAGTTGAAGAGGCGGTTGACCACGGCGCCTATTTTATGTTCTCCAGTTGGAACCGAAGGGTTCGAGATCTATAGTGATGCTTCGGATAATGGTTCTGGCTGTGTTCTGTTACAGCATGGGAGAGTGATAGCCTATGGTTCACGACAACTGAAGGTTCATGAGAGGAATTATCCGATCCACGACTTAGAGTTAGCGGCCGTGATATTTGCTCTAAAGTGTTGGAGGCACTACCTGTACAGTGTAAAGGTCGACATTTACACCGATCAAAAGAGCTTGAAGTACCTGTTAGACCAAAAGGATCTGAACATGAGGCAGCGAAGGTGGATGGAGTTCTTAGAGGACTACACCTTCAAGATACATTATGTGCCTGGGAAGGGAAATTCGGTGGCGGATGCGTTGAGTCGCAGGACTCCGGCGCAGGCCAACTGGTTTTCGGTACATGATGAGAGATTGGTCCATTAGTTGGAGGCTTTGGAGACTGTTTGTGTCGACAAGTAGTCTAGTGATGAGGCGAAACTATTTTGGACAGAGGTGCAGTATAACCTAGCGGATAGAGTTCGGCGGGCTTTGGTTCAGGATAACAGCATGAAGCAGATCTTGGATGAATCTTTGGATGGGTCAAATTCTCAGTTTGTGGTTGAAGATGGGTTGCTAAGGAAGGACGGTCGTCTATGCGTTCCTAGTGAGGATAATATTCGGGAGGAGTTGATGTATGAGGCTCATCATACCAAGTACTCAATCCACTCGGGAAGCATGAAGATGTATAGAGACATGAAGAAATTATTCTGGTGATCGGGTTTGAAGAAAGACGTAGCACTTTATGTGACCAAGTGTCGTACATGTGCATTGGTGAAGTCGGAATGCCAGAAACCCGGAGGTTTCTTGAAATCCCTTCCTATCCCAGAATGGAAATTTGATGACATATCTATGGATTTTGTGCATGGTTAGCCGAAGTCGCAGAAGGGAAACGACGCCATTTGGGTGGTCATAGATAGGTTGACAAAGGTGTCACACTTTATCCCGGTCAGGAAGGAAGATCCGGTGGAAAAGTTAGCCAAACTCTATGTGGAGAATATTGTACGATTGCATGGTGTGCCCCGCAGTATTGTTAGTGATCGAGATGGACGCTTCACGTCGAATGACTGGAGGTTGGTGCATAGTCTGTTGGGTACTAAGCTAAAGTTCAGTACAGCCTTTTACCCACAGACGGATTGCCAAACCGAGAGGGTCTACAAGACTATGGAGGACATGCTTCGCATGTGCGCCCTAGATTTTGGAAAGCAGTGGGAAGATCACCTCTACATGGTGGAGTTCGCGTATAACAACAGTTTTCAGGCAAGTATTGGTATGGCGCCTTTCGAAGCCTTATACGGGAGAAAGTGTCATACGCCGTTGTCTTGGTTGGAGGCAGGCGAATCGAAGTTGTATAAACGTCAAGCGGTGGAAGATGTCACTTCAGTGATACAGACAATTCAAGAAAGGTTGAAGATCACTCAGGATAGGCAGTCAAAGTACTATAACGCCAAACATAGGAATGTGGAGTTCGATGTTGACAACTGGGTGTACTTAAAAATCAAGCCGTTCAAGGGTGTATCGCGGGTTCGACACTTGAAGAAGCTGAGTCCGAGATACCTTTCACCATTTGAAATCCTGGAGTGTGTTGGCGAGGCGGCGTATAGATTGAAGCTGTCGGTGGAATTGAGTGGGCTGCATGGCGTGTTCCACGTGTCGGTGTTGCGTAAGGCAGTGCAAGAGCCTTCGCAGATCGTATGAGTTGACCACAAGGGTCAAGCCACTACGTATTGAAGATGTTGTAGTCAAATGACTCCGCAACAAGGAGGTCCGAATGGTTAAAGTCCGTTGGGACAATTGCAGACGTGAGGAGCTTTCTTGGGAGCGAGAGCAAGCTATGTTGGAGGAGTACCCCGAGTTATTCCACTCAGGTATCATTTAGATTTGTGTACCTTTACTTAATTTCAGGACGAAATTCCTTAATTGGGGGAGATTTGTAACAACCCAAAAATTGTATTTGAGTCGGTCGCGAAAAAAGGGGTTTTTGGTGCCTGTATAGGGGTACACGGCCTAGGACACGGGCATGTCCAAGGCCATGTCTGGTTGGTGTTTTTTTGGTCGTTTTCATCCCAAGGACACGGCCAGGAACACGGTTAGATGACACGGGCGTGTCATGTGACACAGGCGTATGCCTACCCGTGTCAGTACCCGTGTGCAGTTGGGTCGTGTCGGTTGGCGTGGCGGTTATGCGTGACACGCCCCTGGACACGGGCGTGTCGAGGTACCCGACACGGGCGTGTCAGGTTGGACACGGGCGTGTCTGAGCCCGTGTGTCGGTTCTGAGTTCGACGATCGTGCCTGGAGCGAGGCACACGGCCTGGGACACGGCCGTGTGCCAAGCTGTGTTCGGCCCAGGTCTGGGAAATTTTGTGCAGATCTGAGCTGTTCGTTTTCTTTAATTAAGATCCAATGGCCCAGATGATTTCCTGCTCTGTTAAGGCCGGGAATAGGGGAGTTAATCCCTCATTTCTCTCCAAGCCTTTCTCTTTCCAAGGTGTTAGAGAGAAGAGGAAGAAGAAGGAGGTTTTCGGCCACCGACGAAGCATCGGAGCACCGTTTCGAAATCTGAGGGCGGATCCGTGGAGGAAAGGTCGTTGCGAAGAGTTCTGTCCGCGTAGTTTTTCCATGGCGCCAAAATGGACTACAAGGGTAACGATTCTCAACTTGAGCATGTGAAGCTCTTTCTTTCTGCATAGGGAACCCCGCTCCCGCGAGTGTGCGGTGAGTGCCTGGTGTTCCTTGGGGTTGATGTGAATAGTCCCCCTTGTGGTGCATATAGAGTCCGGAATCGTAAGTACGGGCATAGGCATTGTGTGTGAAGCCTACCCGGACGTGTATTGTCTGGATCGGTGATGTTGCATTTGTTATGTTTTGCCGGAGAAGACTCCGTGCTTTGGGTTTTTCGGGTTTCTACGCGGTAGATTGCAGCAGGGATCCTTGGAGGTTAGCTTCAAGGCGCACCCGAAAAACTGAGCGGAAACGTGTTCTGCTAACTTGGCGGTCTGAGAACCAGCCTTGATCATAACTGGGTTATGAGATTGTTTGGAAAATTTTGGGATCCGAGAGAAGCTTGGCCCGCGCGTAGGACTTAAATTGACTAGGCGGCGTGAGCAACGGGCAAGTGGAATCAGACCTAGGCTATGTGGTTCGGTGCGAGAGACCCGAAGACGGGGACTTGCCGTTGGCATAGTCGGGAGCCTTAGACGGTGGTCAGAAAGGCCAAATGCTCACTTGGTTGCCATCTTTGGGATGGTGGTGGAGACACTGATATGTCAGGACTCACCGTTAATGTGCCCTGAGTGCACGGGGTGTTTGGCCATGCGAGCCTACACCTGTGGCGTAGTATAGTCGCGCTTTATTATTTTATTGGGCTAATGTTATGCAGGGAAAGAGCACCGCCGTCCCGAGTAAGGGGCGGGGTCGTTATAATTTGGTCGGCTTTTAGCTGACCGTTGCTTTGTTTGCCACCGTGCGGTGGAATTGTGCTTGCAGGTGCTGCGGAGCCAAGTACCAAATAGCGGGCCAGAGCCCATGTTGTTGTGTTGGCCCTACAAGGCCGTAAAGAATAGTTGCACTTTACTTTTGTCATGTGTGGCCGGCCTGCGAGCCGATGTATGGAAAACACTATTTATTAAGTGAATTATTGTAAGGCCATAAGGCCATGTACCTTCTCAGTGTTCTTGGGTGTCATTCCTGTTTTGTAGTTGTGGACATTCATATTTATTGGATTCAAGTTTTGGGTTCTTTCAACTTTTAAAAACTTCTTCTAGAATGCTCTGTGTAGGACGAGTAGTCTTAATTGGATAGTTTGAGTATTCATTTGGTAATCCTTCTGACTGTCTGTGGTATATGGCGTCGGGTTCCAGCTGGACCTTCTGTTATATGTCATGCGACAGATGGGGGTGTTATAACTCCACCTACTTATACTGAATTTCTTGAAATTTATGGAAATGTAGTTGATAAATTATAAAGCGTTATTTCTGAAAAAAAGTCCTTGAGAGATGAGAATAAGAAAATCAAAAAGGACTTAGAAAAATTGAAAAGTGAAGTTATAAGCATTGGCAAAGAGAAGATCGAGTGTCTAGAGTGCTCTCACTTGATGAAAATGATCGAAGAACAAAATGCAAGTCTCTCCAAGGCAACATTGAGGACGACTAGTCTCGTCAATGAAAAGAATGTCTTGGAGAAACGACTTCAAATGTCTCTTGCCAAGGTAGAGGAAGATAAGAAACATTTTGCCAATCGGTGTGTGATGCTTGTGACTAAAAACACCACCTTAAAGGCGAGGATCCATGATCTCAACCGTGCCATCCAAAAGTTCGGAATAGGCCAAAAATCATTGGATATGCTTTTGGGAGCACAGTGCCATGGAACTGGGAAGTTTGGACTAGGATATGTGGGTCCAACATCACCACCAAGACGGAATCACTCCAAGTCTAAGTCCAACTTGAATAAATCTAACAATAAGGCTAAGACGTCTGGAGGGCTATCCCTAACCTCAAGCAAGAGCTCGAGCAACCAGATAAAGGCAGCATCCACTGCTTACATTATGTGTGCGAATTGTCATAAGTTTGGTCACACATCTGGCTCGTGTTTGAGGAAAGGTGCCACAAAAAAATTGCAAGTCTGGGTACCAAAGTCTTCTACCTATCGTATGGGTGGGACAACTTGGGTAACCAGAACTTTACCCTCATCTTCTTTTTAGGTTTGTTGGCAGACTAAGGACACAAAGAGCGTGTGGTACTTGGACTCTGGTTGCTCTAAGCACATGACGGGAGATAAAGACAAGTTCCTCAGCCTAGAGAAAAGAAGCGTGGAATGGTGACTTTTGGGGACAACGACAAAGGACGGATACTTGGGAGCGGCACTGTAGGTAACAAGGCATTCTTTATTTCAAATGTTTTGCATGTAGATGGACTTAAGCATAATCTCATCTCTATTATCCAACTGTGTGATAAAGGTCTAAATGTGTTATTTGAGTCATCTACAAACACTTGCAAGATCATTGATGCCAAAACTTCTAGTGTATTACTTGTAGCTCACCAAAATCATAATGTGTATATTGTTAGCTTTGATTATATGTCTATATCTAATTTGAAATGCCTAGTTACTAAGAATGAGGAATTAGACCTTTGACATAGGAGACTAGGACACAGTGGTAGCAAGCTTATTGTAAAACTATCGAAAAGTAAACTTGTCAGGGGACTTCCCAACTTAATTGGTAGTTTAAATGTCTTATGTGGTCCGTGTCAAAAGGGCACATTTGTCAAAATCTCCTTCAAAAGCAAAACAGAAGTTTCCACGTCTAGACCACTCGAACTTATTCACATGGACTTGTTTGGGCCTCTAAGTATGTGTAGTCTAGGTGGAAAAAATATACCTTCGTTATCATAGATGATTATTCACACTATTGCTGGACGATATTTCTGGCAAACAAATCTGATACCTTTAGCAAATTCTCCAATCTCTGCACGCATCTTCAAAATGAGAAGGAGCTAAAGATAAAATGTATTAGATCAGATCATGGAGGGGAGTTTGAGGATGAGGAGTTCTCAAACTTGTGTGACAAAATGGGAATTAAGCACGAATTCTCAGCCCCTCGCACTCCACAACAGAATGGGGTTATAGAAAGAAAGAATCGCACTCTCCAAGAGTTAGCCCGCACTATGCTCGCCGAGTTCGGCTTGCCACGATCTTTTTGGGCGGAAGCAGTTAACATGACGTGTTACATGATGAACAGAGTCATGCTTCGCCCACTTTTAAAGTGAACTCCATACGAGCTGTATTTCGAAAAGAAACCCTTGGTATCTTACTTTAGGGTCTTTGGATGCTCGTGCTACATTCTTAACACTAAGGATCATCTAGGGAAATTTGACGAAAAATCTGATCTTGGTATCTTCTTAGGATACTCAAGCAAGAGTCGGGCCTATAAGATATATAATAAGAGGACCTTAGTGGTTGAGGAGTCGGTTCATGTGCATTTCGACGAGAATTCCCCAACTAACGTGAAAGATATTGTACCTAAACACCTAGAGGGGGGGTGAATAGGTGAATTAAATCTTTTTGTCTTTTTAGGCAGAATTCAACTTATAACACAGAATTAAATCTACTTTATCACAGCACACAATCAGCAATCACAGAATTCCACAAGCACACAGTAGACACATAGTTTTATAGTGGTTCCCCAAGGTTTGGGTACATCCACTTTCCCCCTTCGCCTATCTAGCAGTGTACTAGATTCGGCCAAACTCATCCACTATCTCAGAACCCCAAAACAGGTTCCTACAGCTCAGGCCCAAGGCCCTATAACTCAGCTTCTTTACAAAGCCTACACTCAGCCACCAAGGCCTACACTCAGCCACCAAGGCCTACACTCAGCCACCAAGGCCTACACTCAGCCACCACGGCCTACACTCAGCCACAATAGGCCTATACTCAGAGATTCAAATCTCCTACACTCAGGCACTCAAGCCCTACACTCAGCCTTTATAATTACAGGCTTACAAAGACTCAGATCCCTAAGGATCCTACAAGATAATATGAATACAAAAATTGTAACTCAACAACTCAGAGAAAAGAGAGAAGAGTTGTGATTTTCTTGATGAGTTCTTGGAAGAACTCAGCTGAAATCAATCTGACTTGGCTTTCTTCAAAGCTTCTTGAAAGTAGAACACAATAAGATTGATCTCTTCTGCAGTTGATCCTTGATCTCTGCTACTTAAGATTCAGAACAAATCTGAACCCTTCTTCTCAGCCTGGTTCCAATGGCTGACTTCTTGGATGGAGCTCTCTCTCTCCAACTTCTTAGATCTTCACTAGATTCTTCAAGAAATAGCTAGATCTTCTTCTTGATAATGATCACTTGAACATTAATTCAATCATCTCCATCTGTTGACAGTATAAGCCTATTTATAGGCCTTCTTCATGGTAACCGGCTGGTCCGGTTCATAACTGATTTCTGACAACTCTGACAGGTGCAGTAGACTGGCTGGAATAGCAGCTGTCAAGTCATCCAGTCAGTTCTTGAAAATTCTGTAACTGTCTGTAAGTGTCGAGACTGTCTGTCTTTAAGTGTCGACACTTATAGACCAAGTGTCGATACAAGTTGTCTAAGTGTCGACACTAGCCTACAAGGTGTCGACACAACTCCTTGTGTTGTAGATTTTATATCTCGACACAGCTTCTTCTTCATATGTCGACACTGATAATGTGTGTCGACACAAGTACTTGTACTTCAGTATATTGCTGAATTCTTGTAAGTGTCGACACATCTCCTTTGTGTCGACACATCTTCATGTGTTGAACTTGTCAGTGTCGACACTATCTTCAGTGTTGATACTTGCTGAGTGTCGACACAGCTCCTTGTGTCGACACATACTTCTTCTGTTGAGACTCTGGCTGAGTGTCGACACATCTCCTTTGTGTCGACACTTGTACTAAGAATATTCTTGAACTTTGCTAAGTGTCGACACTTTCTTCAAGTGTTGAGTCTTCAGCTGAGTGTCGACACATTGTTCTGGGTGTCGACACTTACTTCAAGTGTTGACTCATCTGCTGAGTGTCGACACATTGTTCTGGGTGTCGACACTTTCTTCGAGTGTTAAGTCTTCAGCTGAGTGTCGACACATTATTCTGGGTGTCGACACTTACTTCAAGTGTTGACTCATCTGCTGAGTGTCGACACATTGTTCTGGGTGTCGACACTTTCTTCAAGTGTTGAGTCTTCAGCTGAGTGTCGACACATTCTTTCTTGTGTCGACACTTATACTTAGTCTCTGCTGACTTTTTCTGAGTGTCGACACAGCCTCCAAGTGTCGACACTTTCTGATGTAGACACAGTCTCACTGGGTGTCGACACAACTGCTAAGTGTCGACACTGCTTCACTGCACTTTTCTTCATTGAGTGTCGACACAGCTCCTTGTGTCGACACTTTATGTTTGGTGTTGACTCTGCATCCCTGGTGTCGACACAAATACTCCAAGTGTCGACACTTCTTGCCTGGGTGTCGACACATGTCTTCTTAAGTGTCGACACTTTCCCTCTGGGTGTCGACACATGGACTTAGAAACTTTTTCTTCTTTCCTGTAAATACTTAACCTGCACAAGTAAACTCAAAACACATCAAATACATTTTGATGTATATCATTGAGTTGGGTGAGGCTTCTTCAAATCAGGTACATTAGAACCAATGTACCCAACAATCTCCCCCTATTTGGAGAAGTCATAACCCTTAGTCAATGATATACAACATTCATAATAAAATTACAAAATGATGTAAAGCGGGATTATATGTCAGGGCAAACATAAACATGTATCAATTAAACATGTATACATAGACATTATCTCAGAACAATTATGAAATAAATTCATCACACAACAAATTTATCACACAACACATTGTTCTAATAACTTGTCATATTCATTTTCCAAAAGTTTACAGAATGTTTAACATCAAAAGATTACATAGTAAACTTAAGAAAATTTCAATTTTATTTCTGTTCAGCCTCCTTAATTACTATGCCCTTCCCAGATTGTACTTGGGCTTGTACTGAGGCTTCAGTGTCTTCAGCAGCAGCAGGCTTTTTCCCTTTAAGCTCCTTCTTCTTTAGCTCTTCAGCTTTGATCTTTTGCCTCTCAAAATAATGATAAGGCTTGGGAAAGTACTTGCTAGGCTCCTGGGCAGTAGGAGGTAGCTTTCCCATCTTGGCCTTTCTTCTATATTGGACTATGGCTTCTTGTCTTGTCTCATGCTTCCTCCATTCAGTTTCAGAAAACCACTTGTTTCTGTCTTGTATATTATCTTTTGCAGCTTTCCTAGCAGTTAAGATAATGTTTCTTGAAGTGGGGCTCCACTTCTCAAAGTCTGGTCTTTATTCAGCTTGTTCCCTGAACCTCTTCTTAGACAGTCTGGCTTCTTGTTCAGCTTGCTCTTTCAAGATAGCTTCCTATAAAGCCTCAGATACTGGCTGAACCACTTTGTCAAGAATAACCTTCTGATTTCCATCAGGTGGACTATACATGGACTGTATGTCAGCTTGAACCATATCAAAATCTGATGGAGGATAGATCACTTGAGCTACTTCTGGTTGCTCACCTCTAAGATATGCAGGGTTAACTCCAGATTCTGCTACATCATTATCATCACATAAAGGAGGATAACCAAGAGTGGCTCTGATGGAATTAGAAACCCATTTTGCATGGTCAGAGCCAGCTTTGACTAATACCCTCTCCCCCTTTATGACTTCTCTTTCTATGTGATCCCTTAAATCATCTTTTTGAAATCTGATTTGGGCATTTAGATAATTGACTCCATCCCTGTAGAAAGGTTTTAACCTTTGGAGTTTTTCAGTGAGAAGCTTTTGAGAATCTTGAATGGCAGTCTTAACATCAGTTATTTCCTCTTGAAATGCTTTGTCAAAATCTGTCATAGCAGTAGCAGTAGAAGTTTTCAGGCCAGCAGCAATGTTCTTCATCTCTGTGACAATAGCATTGTGAGATTCTGTCAAATTGTCATTCATTCTGATTTGGTTTTTAGAACATACCCCTGCTTCAGTGCTATGTCATCTACTTGAGCCTTGATTTTCTCTTGATGAGAAGCTAAGTAGACTACTGCATTCCCTCCCTTGTGGAAGCAGTCAGTCATCTCTTTCTTATTAAGATTCCTTTCAAATCTAATAGACTTTATTTCTTGGGCTAAATCAAATTGGAGGGATTTATGACCCTCATCCACATATGTCTCTAAAGCTTTCCTGTGCTCATCAAGCTTGATTTGCAGAGCAACCATTAGAGCACTGTAATCTACAGTTGGAGTTGGCTGTAGTGCTGGCTGTGGTGCTATGGTTTGCAATGCCTTTTTATAATTCTGACTTCTTATTTTGAAAACTTGAATCTTCCTTTTCTTAGCCCTTGTTGCCTCCTCATCTTCAGAAGCTGAGGTGCTGGCTATATCTACCCTCTCCTTAGGTAGCTCCTCAACTTCTTTGGGCTTCTCAGGTTCTTGCCTTGCAGGCTCTTCAACATGTACAACTTGCTCCCCATCAACTGGAGCATTCTCCTCCTCAGCAGCAGCATTATCCTTTTCAAGATCTGCTTGATCTAGATTGAGGAAGAGATCTTCCATAGTAAACTCTTGTGCAGAATGGGCTGGAGAAACTCTGGGCTCATCAACCACTGGATCAGATACAACTTGAACTTCAACAGATGTGTCTTCCATGACAACATCTGGGAGTTGGCTATCCAGCTGAGTTTGCTGATTAACATTAACTAATGGATCAGATAAAACAGTATCCACTTTAAGGAAATCTAAAGCATTAAGCTCAGAGATTACCTCAAGGATGATGTTTGTAGCTTGCTCACTCTCAAGAGGAGTGGGCTCTTCCACAACTAGTGGCTCCCCCTGGATTTGATCCTGGTGTAAGGGGCTAGCTGGTGGTAGCTCCCCCTTCTTCTCTGCAGCATCTTGTTGAGCTGTAGACTTCTCAGCATTTCCTTCTTCATTCTCATCAGGTGTGAAGACAACTTGCTCTTCACTACCAGAGCTGCTAGTGGAAACCTGAGCCATTGGAGCAGTTTTCTTCTTCTTCTGGGGTGTTACTTTCTCAGTAGTTATTTTCTCGGGGGTTGGCATCTCCTTTGACAAAACCCTGTCCCATCTGGAGAATATCCTTATATCCATTTTCCTCATATGATTGATTTTACTTCCAGCAGCTTGACCCATAACCTCTGGTATACCTCCAGCTAGGTATAAACTTAGTATTCTTCCTAAATTGGGCTTTTTCAGACTTTATTTAATCTTCTCAAAGACAATAACAGACCAATCTGTTTTCAAAGTGAAGATTATCCTTGTCATAATGCTGAACATATAGGCTGATACCCTATCATGCCCTCCAGGCTTACTTAAGATTACCTTGCCAACAATTTCAGAAAGAAATTTACCCTGGCTGTTCATCCCCTTTCTATTAAACACTGATCCAATTTTAATCTTTGAATCCAGACCACACCATTCCAATGCATCTCTGGTCCTGGAAGCAGTAACCTCTTCTTCTTCCTTAGTTCTTGGTAACTGAAGGACTTTCCTCAAACTTTTTGGTGAAACCTTAACCTTCTCACCATGGACCCTGGACTTGATCTTGAATCCAGTGTCGTCTACTTTAGCTCCATTTAGGAATTCCAGTACCTCTTTCTTCCAGATTTTAGTAGGCTCTGAAACAAGATATTCAAACCCTGAGTTTGTGACTAGGGTTATCACAGTCTTGATCTCCGGGTCTGCATCACCAAACGCGTCTCGCACCAGTTTATAGCCTTCATTGACGTTCTCCTCGAGCTTTGGCGCCATTAGGGTTTGAAGAATTTGAACTGAGAGAAGAGAGGTGTCGACACACAAGTTTGGTCTCGAAACTTTTGAAAGCGTGTCGACAGACTAAGGCAAAATCCTATTTATACCTTTCTGGGTTTGAAGATGAAAAGGCGGGTCAGCTAACTGAAATTGTGTCGACACTGACTTATAATGTCTCGACACCTATGTGTCGATACAAGTTTAGTCAACATATATATGTGTCGACACTTGTTTATGTGTCGACACCACATAACTCGACATTTAGTCGAGACTTTACTTAGAGAATTCTGAGTAAAGCCTAAGTGTCGACACCACCTTGGATGTGTCGACACCTACTTGTCATGTGTCGGCACTAATTTTCTGAAGTGTCGACACCAACTTCCTAGATGTGTCGACACCTTTTCACTGAAGTGTCGACACCAATTTTCTGTGTCGACACAGATATCTCTGTGTGTCGACACCTTTTGACTTAGCCATTTCTATAAACTTATTATAAGTTTATCATACCTAGTTCAATTTTAAACCTATTGAACTTAGTTTCTTCTAGGGGCTTAGTATACATATCAGCTAGTTGATTATCTGTTTTAACATATTCTAGTAAAATATCTTCTTTCTCTACATGCTCCCTAAGAAAATGATATTTTATTTCAATATGTTTAGTTCTACTATGGGAAACATGATTATGTGCAATTGATATAGCACTTGTAGTATCACAAAAGAGTGGAGTTCTACTTACCTGAATTCCATAGTCCTCAAGCTAATGTTGTATCCATAGAAGTTGAGCACAGCAACTTCCTGCAGCCACATATTCTGATTCTGCAGTGGAGATAGCCACACTTGTCTGCTTTTTGCTACTCCAAGAAATCAATCTTCCACCTAGGAATTGACAGGTTCCAGTTGTGCTTTTTCTATCTTCTTTGCATCCTGCAAAGTCTGCATCTGAATAACCTGTTAGTTCAAAATCCCCATTCCTAGGGTACCAGAGGCCTAGATAAGGAGTGCCCTTTAGATATCTCAATATCCTTTTGACTGCTGTCAAATGAGACTCCTTAGGGCATGCTTGATACCTTGCACAGACACATGTAGCATACATGATATCTGGTCTACTTGCAGTCAAATATAATAGGGAGCCAACTATCCCTCTATACAAAGACTCATCTACAGGTTTCCCTGCATCATCCTTGCTAAGAGACATACTTGACCCCATAGGAATCTTCATGGTACTGGATGAATCCATACCATACTTCCTTATGAGTTCTAGGGTGAACTTAGACTGGCATATGGATAAACCATTCTCAGTCTGTCTAACTTGGAGACCCAAGAAGAACTTAAGCTCTCCCATACTACTCATCTAAAATTGACCTTGCATTAGTTTTGCAAACTTTTTGCAAAGGCTACTTTCAGTAGACCCAAATATAATGTCATCTACATATATTTGGACTAGTATTACTTTGCCTCTAGATTCCCTAAGGAATAGAGTCTTGTCTATTTTCCCCCTTGTGAACTTATTCTCAATGAGGAAACTAGACAGGGTTTCATACCAAGCCTTAGGGGCTTGCTTTAACCCATATAAAGCTTTCCTAAGTCTATAGACATGATTAGGTTGAGTTGAATTAACAAAACCTGATGGCTATTCCACATAGACTTCCTCTTTTAGATTACAATTTAGAAATGCTGACTTGACATCCATTTGGTAAACTTTAAATCCTTGAAATGTTGCATAGGCCAGGAACATCCTTATGGCTTCCAGTCTGGCTACTGGAGTAAAGGTTTGATCAAAGTCAATACCTTCTTCCTGCATATATCCTTTAGCAACCAATCTTGCTTTGTTCTTAATGATGACTCCATGTTCATCCATCTTGTTCCTAAAGATCCACTTGGTTCCAATTATGTTGTGGTCTTTTGGTTTAGGAATAAGCTCCCAGACCTTGCACCTCTTGAACTGATTCAGCTCTTCTTGCATTGCCTCAATCCAATAAGGGTCTAGGATGGCTTCTTCAAACTTCTTTGGTTCAACTTGGGATAGAAAACTTGAAAAGAGCACTGCATTCAGATTTCTGCTCCTTGTTTGTACCCCTTGTCTTGGATCACCAATGATTTGCTATGCTGGATGATCTCTAAGATGCCTATTGGCTAGAGGCATCCTGGCTTTAGGTTGAACTTCTTCAACTTCTTCATCTTGCTGTACTCCTTGTACTTCATCTGCATTAGGTACATGTAGTACTCTCCCTGGACAGCAGCTACTGTCTTCTACTTGCTGTCTTGCAGTAGGTCTTTCTTCAATAGTGAGCTTGTCCAACTTCTCAGTTATACCTGTGGGGCTGCAAATACTACTAGACAACTCATTGTTAATAAGTCTAGTTTCATCAAATACTACATGTACAGACACTTCTACAACTTGTGTAGACAAGTTGTAGACTCTATAAGCCTTACTGTTGTTGTTGTACCCAACAAAAATTCCCTCTTGGGACTTGGCAGCAAACTTAGTCAAGTAAGACTTTCCATTGTTAAGTATAAAACACTTACAACCAAAGATCCTGAAATAGGATAGGTTTGGTTTTCTGCCTTTCACAACCTCATAGGGGGTCTTGTTGTGGCTTTTAGTTATGGTAGCCCTATTAATAACATGGCATGCAGTATTCACTGCCTCAGCCCAGAAGTATTCTGGTAGTGATGTATCACTTAATAGGGTCCTACCAGCCTCAATCAAGGTTCTATTCTTCCTCTCAGCAATGCCATTTTGCTGAGGTGTCCTTGGTGAAGAAAACTCTTGAAATATCCCAAATTCTTCACATAGTTTTGACATACTATCAGACTGAAATTCAGTGTCATGGTCACTTCTTATTTTGACCACTGTACTATTTAGTTCATTCTGAATTTGTTTAACAAAGCTATAGAAGGCACTAGGTGTTTCAGATTTCTGTCTAAGGAAGAACACCCAGGAAAACCTTGAGTAGTCATCTACAACTACAAAGGTATAGACCTTCCTACCCAGGCTGTGAACTGGCATTGGACCAAAGAGATCCATATGCAAGAGGTATAAACACCTCACAGCATCTTTGTTTTCAATGTTTCTAAAGGTGGATCTAGTCTGCTTGCCCTTTTGACAAGCTGAGCAAATACCATCTTTAATACACTTAACTTGAGGACCATTCCTCACTAGCTCTTTACTAAAGAGTTTGCCAATTGTCTTGTAGTTTAGATAGGCAAGCCTCTTGTGCCATTTGACACAATGCGAGACTGTTTCATCAGCTACAAGACATACTAGAGAACCATTTTTCTCAATCATAATGTCTAGGCAGTAGACATTCCTTTTTCTATAACCAGTCAAAATGATCTCTTGATCATTTGACCTCCTGATATGACAACCATCTTTTACAAATGAGATGTCATATCCTACATCACTCAATTGACTTATACTAATAAGGTTATGTTTCAAACCTTTAACATAGGCTACTTGAGTAATTGTAATAAAGGAGTTAGATATGTTACCAAAACCTTGATGATCCCTTTTTCAGAACCACCAAAGGTGACTTTTGGACCATCCTTGATGGGTGTATAATCCTTTAGTAAACCCCTTGTTCCAATCATATGTCTGGAGCATCCACTGTCCAAGTACCATATTGGGGCATGGCCACTTGGACTCTCCTGCAAAACAGATTAGTGAACCTTAGAACCCAAAGAATTCTTGGGTCCTTGGTACTGGTTAGTTTGCATCCTAACAAAGCTACCTGCATGTTTTCCAACAGGCAGTTTGCTACTCACTTTGGCACTAGCATTGTGCCAACAGTCCATTGCAAAGTGGCCTACCTTGCCACAGCACCAACACTCAAACTTATTGTACCTTTGCTTAGGTACAGTCATAGCTGTTTTATCTACAGCTGACTTTTTGAGAGTTGGAGCTTTGCCCTTGGACTTGGACATGACAGTCCTTGCAGGTTTAGTAAACCCCAGTCCAGCTTTACCTTTGTGATGAACAAATTCATCAATTATGGGTAGAACAGACTTTGGTTTAGAAAACCTAGCAACTAAGTCTTTCTTCTTCTGAAGATTAATCTCCAGACTCTTGATTTGATCATTCTTAAATGATATAGTCCCCATCTGAATCACAGTTATGTGCTTCAGTCTGGCTATCTCATTTAGCTTTTGATCAAACATCTTCTCATAATCAGTTGCAGCCATTTTCAGACTTGCAATCTCCTTAGCTTGACTCTTGGCCAAGGATTTGCATTTCTTAAATGCTTGCAACAGAACTTTATATTCATCAATCAATTGATGAATATCCTCTTCAGACTCAGATTCACTCTCATCATCTGATGATGATGAATCTGTTTCTGAACTAGCACAAGAAATTGAACTTAAAGAACAATGTTGTACCTTACTAGGTCCTGGCTGCTCCAGGATTTTGTCACTTTCTGTCAATGCCATTAGCCCTTAGCTCTGACTATCCTCTTGTTCATATATAGAGTTCATGATCTGAATGAACTTTTCTTCTTCTTCCTCAGCAAACAGTCCTATATATGCCTCAGCATCTGACTCAGTTTCTGAAGAAGAAATATCTGACAGGCTCTTGTCCTTTTTGGCAACAAAAGACTTTTCCTTCTTGCCCTTGTATTGAGTCTTTTTCTTGTCATTAGACTCCTTTCTTTTCTCTGGACATTCTGCAACAACATGTCCTTGTCTATTACAGCAATAGCATACAATTTTTGATAGTGTTGCTTTGCTAGACTTGGACTTTTTCCTGTCTTTCTTTGAAGACTTTTTATTCTGATAATAGTCTTCTTTACCCTGTGAAGTAGAAGGCCTTTTCCTCCACTGTTTCTTCTTTAAGAACTTCTGAAAGTGTCTTGTGAAGGCAGCAAAGTCCTCATCACTTTCACTGCTTTCAGACTTTATACTTGCTGACTCATCTGATTCAGTTTCAGCTACTTTTGGTGGTGGAGTTGGTGACTTACTTCTGTACTTTCTGGAGGCTTCTGTTTTGAAGGCCACTGTCCTTTCTTTATGTTCACTTCTTGTTGATTTCTCCTCTTCTTTCCTCACCATCAACTGCATCTCATAGGATAGCAGTTTTCCAAGTAGTGTTGGTGGAGGAATTTCTACCAACTTTGCCATTTCCCTAATGACACAGATCTTGGTGTCCCAATCTTTTGTAAGGGACCTTAGAAACTTATCATTGAGCTCATAATTACTGAACTCTCTGCCATAGGACATAAGCTCATTCACAATCCTATAGAACTTTTTATAGCATTCAGTTATGCTATCAGCTTTACCTTGTCTAAAACTTTCATATTCTTGGTTGAGCAAAGATTTTTTGTCTTGCCTCACTTCTTCAGAACCCTCCATGTACACAATAAGAGTATCCCACATTTCCTTGGATGTCTTGCAGTGTATCAAATTCTGAAAAGTAGCATCATTTATAGCACTTATTATGATATTCTGAGCCCTTTTGTCCATTGTGGCTAGAACAATCTCATCCTTTGTCATTTTAGAGAAATCTTTAGGTGTTCTCTGATTGGCATCTAAGACTGAAACCTTCATGGGCACATAAGGCCCTTCTTTCACTGTGATATATATCCTAGGGTCTGAGGCTTCCATAAACAGTCTCACCCTTTCCTTCCAGATACCAAAGATCTCTTTTCTACATATGGGTAACTTCATGGATCCCAATTCCTTATGATTCTCAGTGGAACCCATGGTTCTTGCTTTTCTTGATTCTGTAATGTACTTAGACTGAATCTGCCAACAGGATCTACTCAGACAGTTATGTCCTTTTTTGAGTAACCTCGCTTTGATACCACTTGAAAGATATTGTACCTAAACACCTAGAGGGGGGGTGAATAGGTGACTTAAATCTTTTTGACTTTTTAGGCAGAATTCAACTTATAACACAGAATTAAATCTACTTTATCACAGCACACAATCAGCAATCACAGAATTCCACAAGCACACAGTAGACACAGAGTTTTATAGTGGTTCCCCAAGGTTTGGGTACATCCACTTTCCCCCTTTGCTTATCTAGCAGTGTACTAGATTCGGCCAAACTCCTCCACTATCTCAGAACCCCAAAACAGGTTCCTGCAGCTCAGGCCCAAGGCCCTACAACTCAGCTTCTTTACAAAGCCTACACTCAGCCACCAAGTCCTACAATCAGCCACCAAGGCCTACACTCAGCCACCACGACCTACACTCAGCCACAATAGGCCTACACTCAGAGATTCAAATCTCCTACACTCAGGCACTCAAGCCCTACACTCAGCCTTTATAATTACAGGCTTACAAAGACTCAGATCCCTAAGGATCCTACAAGATAATATGAATACAAAAATTATAACTCAACAACTCAGAGAAAAGAGAGAAGAGTTGTGAGTTTCTTGATGAGTTCTTGGAAGAACTCAGCTGAAATCAATCTGACTTGGCTTTCTTCAAAGCTTCTTGAAAGTAGAACACAATAAGATTGATCTCTTCTGCAGTTGATCCTTGATCTCTGCTACTTAAGATTCAGAACAAATCTGAACCCTTCTTCTCAGCCTGGTTCCAATGGCTGACTTCTTGGATGGAGCTCTCTCTCTCCAACTTCTTAGATCTTCACTAGATTCTTCAAGGAATAGCTAGATCTTCTTCTTGTTAATGATCACTTGAACATTAATTCAATCATCTCCATTTGTTGACAGTATAAGCCTATTTATAGGCCTTCTTCATGGTAACCGGCTGGTCCGGTTCATAACTGATTTCTGACAACTCTGACAGGTGCAGTAGACCGGCTGGAATAGCAGCTGTCAAGTCATCTAGTCAGTTCTTGAAAATTCTATAACTGTCTGTAAGTGTCGAGACTGTCTGTCTTTAAGTGTCGACACTTATAGACCAAGTGTCGACACAAGTTGTCTAAGTGTCGACACTAGCCTACAAGGTGTCGACACAACTCCTGGTGTTGTAGATTTTATATCTCGACACAGCTTCTTCTTCATGTGTCGACACTGATAATGTGTGTCGACACAAGTACTTGTACTTCAGTATATTGCTGAATTCTTGTAAGTGTCGACACATCTCCTTTGTGTCGACACATCTTCATGTATTGAACTTGTCAGTGTCGACACTGCTTCTTGGTGTCGACACATGTCTTCAGTGTTGATACTTGCTGAGTGTCGACACAGCTCCTTGTGTCGACACATACTTCTTCTGTTGAGACTCTGGCTGAGTGTCGACACATCTCCTTTGTGTCGACACTTGTACTTAGAATATTCTTGAACTTTGCTAAGTGTCGACACAGCTCCTTGTGTCGACACTTTCTTCAAGTGTTGAGTCTTCAGCTGAGTGTCGACACATTGTTCTGGGTGTCGACACTTACTTCAAGTGTTGACTCATCTGCTGAGTGTCGACACATTGTTCTGGGTGTCGACACTTTCTTCAAGTGTTGAGTCTTCAGCTGAGTGTCGATACATTGTTCTGGGTGTCGACACTTACTTCAAGTGTTGACTCATCTGCTGAGTGTCGACACATTGTTCTAGGTGTCGACACTTTCTTCAAGTGTTGAGTCTTCAGCTGAGTGTCGACACATTCTTTCTTGTGTCGACACTTATACTTAGTCTCTGCTGACTTTTGCTGAGTGTCGACACAGCCTCCAAGTGTCGACACTTTCTGATGTAGACACAGTCTCACTGGGTGTCGACACAACTGCTAAGCGTCGACACTGCTTCACTGCACTTTTCTTTATTGAGTGTCGACACAGCTCCTTGTGTCGACACTTTCTGTCTGGTGTCGACTCTGCATCCCTGGTGTCGACACAAATACTCCAAGTGTCGACACTTCTTGCCTGGGTGTCGACACATGTCTTCTTAAGTGTCGACACTTTCCCTCTGGGTGTCGACACATGGACTTAGAAACTTTTTCTTCTTTCCTGTAAATACTTAACCTGCACAAGTAAACTCAAAACACATCAAATACATTTTGATGTATATTATTGAGTTGGGTGAGGCTTCTTCAAATCAGGTACATTAGAACCAATGTACCCAACATAACGAGCCGAAGACAAATGAAGAGGAGATAGAAGAAAGTGTGTCGATTGGGGATGAGGATGATGAGAGAATCATGGAGAGTAAAACTCAAAGTGTTGAACAAGGTTATAGGGCTCCTAGTAATTTGATATTTTTCTAAACAACATCTCTGTGATGTAGTCACAGGATAGCCATCTCAAGGAGTTAAAACTCGGTCTGCACTACATGAATCTTTTTCGAACTTGTGCTTTCTATCTGATATTGAACCCAAGAACATTTCAGAAGCCTTAAAGGATGAATCATGGTTCTTAGCGATGAATGAGGAGCTGAACCAATTCGAGCAAAGTAAGGTATGGGTGTTAGTGGAACGTCCAGATAACCATCCAGTCATAGGCTTGAAATGGGTGTTCAAAAATAAACTTGATGGTGAGTCTAGGATAACTAGGAACAAAGAAAGGTTGGTGGCTTAAGGGTATTCTCAGATAGAGGGTGTGGATTTTGATGAATCATTTGTCCCTGATTGCTCGTCTTGAGTCCATCTGCATGTTTTTATCATTTGCTAGTTATAAGAAAATTAGGTTGTACCAAATGGACGTCAAGAGTGCTTTCCTAAATGGATACATTAAGGAAGTGGTTTATGTCAAGCAATCACCCGCTTCATGAATGTTGCTTACCCAAATCATGTGTATAAGTTGGTGAAGGCCATGGACGGATTAAAGCAAGCACCTCGTACTTGGTACAATAGGCTCACTACTTTTCTCTTAAATCATGGCTTTAGGATGGGTAGTGCGGACACAACTCTATTTGTAAAGACCAAGAGTCTCGATCTAATTATCCTATAAATCTATGTTGATGATATCATTTTTGGGGCAACGAATGAAAACATGTGTGAAGAAATTGTCACCCTAATGAAATCTGAATTCGAAATGAGCCTAGTAGGAGAACTTACCTATTTCCTAGGATTCCAGATTTCTCAGCGCCAAGACGAGATTTTTATAAGTCAATCGAAATATGTTAAAGATATGCTTGTGCGTTTTGGATATGAGAATCTGAAGCATGTCAAAACTCCTATGAGTGCTTCTATTAAATTAGGAAAAGATGAAAGTGGCATTTCTGTCAATCAGACTGTGTTGAGAGGGATGATATGATCTTTATTATATTTGAGTGCCTCTAGGCCATATTTCACATTTGCGGTAGGAATGTGTGCTAGGTACCAAGCCGACCCGAAAGAGTCTCACTTGAAAGCAGTGAAGCATATTTTTAGGTACCTTATAGGTACACAGAACCTTGGACTCTGGTACCCACCTACAATCGATTTCACTCTTCACGGGTACTCCGACTCAGACTATGCTGGGTGTTCACTTGATCGTAAGAGCACAAGCGGTACATGTCATTTCCTTGGACCGGCATTAGTCTACTGGTCAAGTCGCAAACAATACTCGGTTGCTTTCTCCACTGCTGAGGCCGAGTATGTTGCCTTAGGAAGCTGTTGCGCTCAAGCACTACGGATGTCTCAAACGTTACAAGACTTTGACCTCAAGTGTAGGAACGTTACACTTAGGTGCGATAACAAGAGTGTCATAGACTTGACATACAATCCATTGCACCATTCAAGATCAAAGCATATTGACGTGTGCCACCACTTCATCATGATCATATCAAAAAGGAGAACGTGAGTGTAAGTTTCATTGGCATCGATGACCAACTAGCGGACATCTTCACTAAACCACTCCCAGATGCACGATTTTCACTACTTCGCCTCTAGCTCAGAGTTCTGGATCTCTCATCCAAGATTTGTCTTTATTCTATTCGTTGTGTTTTCATTTTTTATGTTTTTTTCTTTTTTTTTCTTTTGGGTGTTTGCATTCCATTTTGAGTTGTGCGTTTGATTTTGTTTTTCAAAAAAACACAAAAAATAATTAAAAAAACAAAAATTACAAAACAAAAAAAACGTCTGTAGAACTATCATACTGAAGGGCTCACATGACTGTGGCTTAGACCATAATGCGTACTTACAGTGTTTGAGTTTAGACGTGTAATCTATGTAAACATTGTCCTCCGGTCATAGTGGGCTGAATCTATAGGTGCTTAGCTATTGAGTGCGACAAAACGTGGTCGTGTGTGTTGACTATGCCTCTAGGTATGTGTGAGGATTTAGATAGGGGAATGACTTCACATGAAACACACATCCCTAGCCGGTGCACTCAAGACGAAACATGCTACGTGTACATGCTATATCTCGTGACACTATATCTTAACATGCTAGAAATATGCTGAATAATCAATGTCACGATACATTTGTGATTACATTAGGTGTGAAACTTTGGGCCAAAACTCTAGTACAAAAGTTGTATGTATACAAGTTAAAGTGTATCTATCTAGGTGGATAGATTTCGATTGACTCGGGGCTCTGTGTATAAAAAATGATAACAAAAGTGATAGCTCTACGCTAATAAAATAAAAATATGCTCACTATCACATCACTTGTCACGCTCCCCCCAAGCACTACTCACTCCTCCTGATAAGTCTTCATAAGCATTGTGAGGATGAGAACCTTGGCTAACGAGTCACTTTGAACTTGTGCATCGACTATATCTTTAGATTAGTGCCCCTAGTTTTGCCCATGTATGACATCGAATGACAGGTGAGGTGATTATTCATCTTATTTCTCTTATGTTAGGTCCCTAGACGTTCGAGATTCACATGGATAATATGCAATTTTTTCTTTGTGTTATCTCGCTTTTGATGTTACACGCACACATGTCATTGCCTTGTCTAAGACTTTCGCGCATAAGAATTGGACTACAACTACATTATCCTTCTCTTTCGCACAATATGTACTAGCACATGATTTACACTCATGACGTTCTTCAATGTTTGTCTCACTTGATTACTTCCTTACTCTTATAGCATTGTAGACGTACTTGGTGTGTGCCTAGTTTAGTCTGTGCTGTCCGATTCTTGATTAATCTGAAACTTGATTTTTTTCTGACTGTGTACCTTGCTCCATTGTGTGACTCATGTGTTGAAATTCTCTGATATGTATTTTTGTTAAAGTCACCTCTATGCGTGTCATGTTTATCTTTACTTTTGTGTGTGCACTACTTGCTATTTCGTACAACACTCATCATTTCTACTACTTTTCATCATGCATGTCTGCTTGGCCTTGCCCACCCTTTTGATATTATCAAAGGGGGAGAACGTAGTGTTCATGAGAACGCTCTTGAGTATGGGATTAGGAGAGGTCACATGTAGGGGGAGTGCACATAGATAGGGGGAGCATGTCGAACATGTAGATAGGGGGAGCATATGTAGGGAAACCATATAGAGAACCTGCTGCAACCTGATGATAGCCTATAACATGTATTCTTTATATAGCCTATAACATATATTCTTTATATGCACTCTACCTCATTGTTTACTTATCATAAACGAAAGTTGATATTATCAAAAGGGGGAGTTTGTTGGACCGATGTTTCACATGCTCTGTGTTTGAGAATATCAACTCCCAGATTGTATTTGATCACGTCTTCTGTTGATAGAGTGTGCAGGTTGACAGGTTCAAGTGAAGATAAGAAGCTGCCTACAAATGTTACCGCCGGGCATTAGAAGTTACTGCTGAGCGGTAGCTAGAATTAAATCGACATGACACTCGGGAAGTTATTAGCGAACACTAGTATAAATGCTCCGCGCTAGCTCACTCAACACCGCGTCGAGAGCGCTGAGAAGAAAAGTGTTGAGTGTGTTGAGACAGTGGCGTTGAATGGATACTACCGCCAAGCGCGATCACTTTCTGCCCCACGCTAGATCACTCAACGCCGCGTTGAGAGCGCCGAGAAGAAAAGCGTTGAGTGCGTCGAGACAGTGGTGTTGAATGGATATTACCACTAGGCGCTACCTCTTACCGCGGCGCGCTATCCGCTCGACGAGAGTCGGGCCGATTTCGTCGAGCTGCTAACCTACCGCCAGGTGTTACTGCTAATGCACTGTGCTAGACGCTCAACGAACGTCAAGCATGGCAGTTCGACGAATGCTATTATACCGCAGGCGATAGCATTTACCGCCACGCGCTAGCCATTCAACGAACGTCGAGCCAGTTTTTGTTGAGCGCTGGACTACCGCCTGTCGCCAGTACTACTGCAGGCATTACCATAATGATTTATTTGGAGTTAGCGCTCTGGACGAAATCGGTGCTAGCCCTACCGCGTCGTTCCTAACATATTTGAAATGATAGAATTTATTTTGAATATTTCTTTCCAGATTTAGAGGACAACTGGCACATCAAGCGCGTGAACTTATCGCTAGACGCTAGTTTTACCGCCGGCGGTAGCCTATTTTCACGAAGACATATAAAAGGCCGCCTTGGTTTCAGTGTCATGCAAGGATTGAGACTTGGAGAAAAAGAAAGGACGGGAGTTCGTGAATTTTAGGGTTCGGTCGCCTTCTCGCGCTCTGTTCCACAAGTCTCCGTTAAAGAAGATGATATTCGTCTCCCTCATGCTCGTGACTGAAAGACTCCGAAGATCCAAGACATACACTGAATACGAAGAGTTGACCGGTTGCCAACAAACAGAGATCTTAATAACCGGCCGCGGATTGCTACACAGAGTTGTCTTTAAGAGGGAGAACTTCATCTTTTGAATATTTATATCTCTTACTGTTGTAATCCTTTTTATCTTTTCTAAATCTTGAGTAGAGGAAAATCGACTGGTAAGGGTCGTCGGATTCTGGGGAAGGATTCCGTGGGAAATCGTCCTGGGGATAAGGACGTCTAGATCTGGAGGATCTAGCGGGGCTCTAAGACCCTTCTTTGCGTGGAGGTGAAGAGCGGCTCGAAGACCTTTTTTGGAGGAAAAGGGAGAGAGCCAACCGGTCCGGGTAGTGGGTCGGTATAGAAAACTAAAAGAGCTTTTATATTTCATCGCCTTCGATCTCCGACATCACGAAGATCAAGTTCCTGTAATCACTTAGAACATTTGTCACTTTTATTCATGCAATGGAACTTTTATTTCTTCTTCATCTGATTGTGTGATTGTTCTGGGTGTGTCAAGTTAGTGGTTGTGCTGTGTGGTTTGCGAACGAACTTGCGCAGGAAAATGAGTCCACAGACATACCGTCGCGCGTTAGATACCTAACGGCCCGCAGCAGTTTCCAGGACTTGATTTCCTGGTGCGAAATATTTTTAAATTTCATTTAATGCATCAAACATTATTCACCCCCCCCCCCCTCTAAGGTTATCCACGAGATCCAACATATACAGGTTTGAATACCTACTATGCTGCCGTGCTAGTGGGGCCTATAATATAACTGTTATATATTACTGATGTTAGTCCAGTTATATCATGTTATACTTATTTTTGGTTGCTCCTAGCCTATTCATGAAATGATATGCTAACCCTCTTTTACTTCGACTATTTTATTTGTTGGGTATGTGCGCTCTTCCCCAGGATATGGATCCGGGGAGGAGATTTGTTTCCACTTAGCTATGTGACTAGCAGTTATCTTAATAACCATTCACAAGAAATGGAGCACCGTATAGACCATCTGTTGTAGGACGATACGCCAGCTGATAGGACCACCAGAGTAGAAGCACCCCCGTCGTCTCCCGAGTTTCAAGGAGTGAGTGCTAGCTAGCAGAGTTGGAGAGAGAGGAGTGATTAGATATAAAACTCTATAGCCTACGAGCTTGTGTATGAACAATGGCTACGACCCTTCATTTTTTCCTTCGTTATATATATGTTGTTGCTTCCTGTTAATGCTTCCGCAACACTCTGTGATGTGATGTGAATGTTGTGATTCAAGCCAAGAATGGTGGCCAACTAGTGCCTAATAGGGTGGGTTGACACCACTTCAGAGCACTGGGTGGACATCTTGGGCAAGTAAGATCCCCTCTGGTCCGACCCGAGCAAAGGTTGGGGGGTCCTGCAAATGGATCAGAGCGATCATGATCCGTCCTTGTGGAGCAGTCTCAGGATCCCTTCATCCCTCGCTTCGTTCTTTGGTTCGGTACGATCCATACAGCGGAAGCTTTGTAGACTATAGTGTAGAGGCTTAGGGATTCTAGACTATACGATAGTACGCCCAAACACCTTCATTTTCTCTTTGTTAGTCTTTTGCAAATTTCCCCTATTTTTGCAATTTTGAAACTTGTTTCATATTACTTCTCCAGATACCAGAGTCTAGTAATGGGATATCCTCCACCAGAGGATATGTCCACGCCACCCCCACCTCCAGACCTAGTTTCCCCTACATTTGTCCCATTTGCCGAGACAGACTGGGGGCAAACGTTGACAGCTATTTTGGCGACGTTCTGGACGGCTTTGACACAGCCACCACAGTAGTTGGTGGTACCCACTGACCTATTGACGACCTTCCGGTGGCTAAGGCCTCCCACCTTCAAAGGTATGGAGACTACCATACAGATAGAGGAGTGGGTTGAGCGTGTAGATGAGCTGTTGGTAGGAATGATGTTCCCAGCAGTAGCTGCAGTGTCACTAGTGGTGACTTTGTTGGAGGGATATATTAGAGACTGGTGGAGAGCGGCTAGCCGCTCGACGTTCAGAGGATGACCATTGAGCACGATCCTGTGGGGAAGTTTTCAAAAGGCTTTTATAGTGCACTTCATCTCAGACATCGACCGAGCTATGCTGTAGGAGAGGTTCTTGTATATCCGACAGGGCGACTGGATAGTGCCAGACTACGAGAGAGAGAGTTCAACCACCTGGCATGTTTTGATGGAAACTTAGCAGCCACTGACAGAGATAGAGCTGCTCACTTATACCGAGGCTTACGAGATGACCAGAGACATGACTTGATTAAGATCTCTCAGTCCACCACCCATACTATAGCGACTCACATCGCGGTGTTAGAGTTAGAACAGAGGATGGTGTCCCAGTAGTGTCGAGGATAGGTTGAGGTCCCTAGAGGTCAGGGGCGAGATAGAGGAGCTACTCCCCGCCGACATGAGAGAGACCGCCGGTAGAGACAATGCAGACAGCCTTATTGGCACCCACCAGCACCCCAGCACCGCAACAAGAACCCAGGCCAGCTCCAGTACCACAGTCCGCACCAGTAGCTCGACAAGATGTTCCCTTTTCAAGAAATTGCTTTCTATCCTAGCAGCCAGGACACATGAGGGCTTTCTGCCCGTAGGAGGCAGGAAGGCCAGGATTATGAGCTATTCAGGGAGGAAAGACGACACGAGGACAGGGCCAAAGAGGTCGTAGAGGTAGAGCTGGTAGGAGAGGTCAGCAGGGTCCAGCAGCGCCCTTGGAAGCTTACGCCTTAAACCTTCAGCATCAACCAGCACCCTATGTAGTAATAGGTATATATCTTAGACGCTACAGCTACGTCAGATATTACTACTTATGTATTAGCCTTCGTGCATATATACATCTATATCAGATATATGTTTTGTTAAATGATATATATATATATATATATATATATATATATATATATATATATATATATATATATATATATATATATATATATATATATATATATATTCCTTACTGCTTCAGGACTACTTTTGGTAGAAGTACACCCCGCGAAAACCCACTTTGATACTGGAGCAACACATTCCTTTGCATCACAGGACTTTATTGCAACTAAGGAAAATGTCATTTTCTTGTCTGGACCGTCTATACAGATTCGTCTACCAAACGGATCAGATATGATGTCTATAGAGAAATTGAAAGTGAGAGTTAAATCTGAAATACTCTAGAGGGGGGGGGGTGAATAGAGTATGCTTAAAAATTATTAACAGTTATTATAGCTTTTGCTGTAAATTAAAAGTGCAGAAATTAATAAACTAGAAAATATTAAACCTAAATCACAAGCACAGCAAGAACAAAAGAAAACGAGGCAACCAGACGACACAAGAATTTTATAGTGGTTCCCCAACCTGGGTACATCCACTCTTCTACCACCCTTAGTAGGAATCCACTCAAATTTTTGATCATGTGTCTGACACCAATGAGCTTTTGATCAGGTGCTCAAAAACCAACCCAAGTCTTTTGATCAGTAGACTTGCAACCAACGAATCACTTTTGAAGGGAGATGACAACCCTTTATACAGTGGGGGTGAGAGATGATTTTGTCTTCTTTTTCTCAATATACAACTGAGAAGACTTGTGGATTTGATTATAGCTTATGGCTCCCCCTGAGATGTAGAATAGATCAGTGAAAAATAAGAGCTAAGCTTCAGGGTGATAGGTCTTCAAACTGAATCCTTGACCAGCAATAATCTTCAGGAACTTCTTTGATAGATTGAACTAAGGTTGTCCTTTTGAAGTGTCCTGGAGTACTTGAAGAAAGAAGACTCTGGATATAGGTATTGTTGTTCTTCTTCTTCAGCTGTTGATGAGCTTCTGGTCAAGAGCTTCTGTGTATCAGAAAATGCTTCTTGTTGACAGAGCAGATTGTTCAAGACTGGATATTTTTCTCTGTGTCTCTATATGCTTCTCAGTAAGCTGTGCTCTGTGTGAAGCTTTCTCAATGATGCTTGATTCTGTATGTCAGTTTGTATGTATGTGTGTCTGTTATTCTCTTCTTCTCTTTCTTTCAAAAATTTGAATACCTCTGTAATTAATGCTGACAGCCTTGAGAATAATAGGCATTGATTTATTTCCCCAACTGTCCCATGGAAAAATGGCAAGCAATAATCCTGTAGAAGACCATAATTAATGCTCCTTCTAACGGATACATTCAGAGAATGTTAGAGCATTAATTACTCAGGAATTATCGCATTAGAGTGGGGACAGAAGGCCGGAAATAACTAAGTCTGGAATCGTCGAACAGATAGCAGAATTCGTCGAACTGAGTCCACAGTTTGTCGAGCTGAGATGTTGTATTCGTCGACGAGATGGCTTCTGTTCGTTGAGTTGAGTTCCATGATCATCGAGCTGGAAACTGAACTGCTGTCTCTTTTTCCTATTTTGTGTCTGGAGTTAGTCGAGCTGGTAAATGTGTTCGTCGACTGGAGTTCAGCAACTATTCTGGAGTTGTCAAATATTCTATGTGTTGACTGATATTCTGTGTGTCGACACAAGTCTTCTATGTGGTGTCGACACAGACCTTCCACAATGTTGACTGAAGATCTGGGTGTCGACACAAGTGTTTCTAGTGTCGACTTAGTTGGTGTCGACATATGCTCGAAGTGTCAACACAAGTCTTCTGGTTCCAGAATTCGTCGAGCGGAGAACTGAGTTCGTCGACCTGAGACTAGAGAACATAGTCTCTATAGAATGCTGTAGTAGTCCAAAGATTCGTCGACCAAAGAATATTGTTCATCGAGCTAAGTATGGAGAACCTTGAATTCGTCGAACTAAATCTGGAGAACCTTGAATTCGTCGAGCTGAAAATGATTCTGGACTTAGAGAAAAATTGATGAACCTCTGGTAATAGAGTTGAAGTGGAAGTCCAGAAATCATCGAGCAAAGAATGAAGTTCGTCGACCTGAGAACTAGGTTTGTCGACCTGAGTCTAGAGAACAGTCTGGACTTAGAATGCTGAAGGTGGAGTCCAAGGATCGTCGATCTATGACTGATGTTCGTCGAGCTCAGCTCAGAGAAAATATCTCTAAGATCGTCGAGCTGAGAACGACTATCGTCGACCTGAGTTCGATGAACGTTGAACTCAGTTTACTTAGTTTCTTGAGAAGTCTCTGAATCTCTGGAAAAACTCTAAGTCTTGAGTCTCTGGCAGTCTGATGATGGCTTATCCATGTGATGTTGTTACTGAGGACTTGGCCTAGACTCTAGGACACAACTTTGACCTTGGCTATACATGTTGGGTCACATCATCCTAAGTTAGTGAACCTAGCCCAAATCAAACTAGGGATCCAACAATCTCCCCCTATTTGGGTGAGGTCACTAATAGACTCAAAATAAAAACATAAAGTAAACAAAGCAGAGAAAACATATATCTGGTAAAGATAATTAACACATGCAACAGATATATTTACACAAAAGCTTTGTTCAGACAATATGAAACAGTTTAAGAGAGAAAAATAGAAATAAAATGTTTCATATTTCACTTCTTCTGCTTCTTCTCCTGGTGCTTTACATCCTTGCCCTTGTCTCCTAGCTTGGTAAAGATTATTTTCCTGTTTGGATTTAAAGCTTGTTCCATAGTCATTGTCATGTCAGCAGCCCCTATAATCTTCAGAGATGTAGCTCTAGGGACCACTGCTTCAGGATGTAATTTCATATAATCATCAACATTAAAAATTTTGTTAGCCTTTTCAAACCTTTGCAGTTCTTCTCTCCTGTATTTGGACATTGTAGTGTATTCAGAAATATCCTTCCTTTCAGCCTTTGCCTTGTTAATCATAGAGAGGCCTACTAGTTCCTGGAACCTGGCCATTTTGGCTGTGTTGGCTGTTTCTGGATCTTCATAAGGAACAGGAGGAGAGGGTGGTCTTTTAGGACTTTCAGCTTGTTGATATTATTGCTGCTGATGTTGTTGTTAATGTTGATGTTGTTGTTACTGCTGATGTTGTTTTCCTGAGGGTTGTTGCCTGTGCTGGCTGCTTTCATGATAAGATCTCCCTTATTGTCTTTGATTTGTTTGAATAGGGGCAGATCTTTGAGAACTAGAACCAGAAGCACCAGCTGCAGGAGGAGGAGGAGGTGGTGGATCTTTTATATACCTTTGAACTGGTGGAGGAGAGTATCTTCTACTCTTCTTCCTTTCCTTTTGCTGATTCTTAGCTAGCCACATCCATGCTGGCATCCCTTTGTATGGAGTTATCTTTTGAAGAATGTAGTAAGGGGTGTCATTGTTTAGATTAGGCTTAGGAGCAGGAGGAGGAGGAGCTTTTCTTTTCTTTGATACTTGCTTCCTCTTCTTTGTATCCTCCTCATCTAAATCCTCATCCTCATCTTCATCATCATCATTGTCAGAACCCTGAGGGTTATCATATAGATCATCCAAAGCTTTCAAAGCTTTAGCAGAAACAGCAGGCTTTTCTGGAGCAGGAGCAGGAGTTTCAGCAGGAGTTGGAGTTTCAGCAGGAGTTGGAGGAGAAGCTACATAAAAATCGGAACTAACTTGGATAGAGCTTTCAGCTGCTGCCTTATTTTCATCTGCAATATCAGCCAAGATCAGTTCATCTAGATCTGACATGGGAGAGTCATCCATGACAAAGGTTGGGGCTGAAGGTATTATTGGGAAAGATGGAATAGCCACTACTTCTGGAGGTGCAGTGACTGTTGACTATGCAATAGCAAAACTGTCCTTAATTTGCTTAGCAACTTCTGAAGAGATGGGGAAAGTGTATGGTATAATAGCCAAGGATGGCTTAGTAATCTCAGCTAGAAGGTAATTCAAATGTACAGTATCAAAAATACTCAACAATTTTTCTAAATTAACTGTGGGATTAAGAATGAAATCACCAACAGTATTAGGCTCTTCAGAGTCTGATTCATCAAAAACCATATCAGTTTCAACAAAGTCAATCAAATCTTTATCTATGTATTCTGTACACTCTGCTGTTGTTGCTGAAGCTAGAGCATCTGCTGCTGGAGCTGGAGCTGAAGCCTCTAGAGCTGTAGCTGCTGCTTCATCATCATGCATATCCCCTTGCCTGGTTTCAGTGGTAACTGAGGACAGGCCCCTGGCTGAGGATGGGGCAGCAGTAAGAGCAGAGATTTTGTCAGAGAGAGAGGAGATGGTGGTAGCAAGAGGTGTAATGGCCTCTGCTATAAGGGACTTGAGGAGGGGAGTGATTATGGAAATGATAGAAGATATGGTGGAGTGGTCTAATGATGGAGTGGTAGATGGTGTTGCAGAAGGTGTAGAAGTGGGAACTATGGGAGGGATGGAAAGTGAAGCATCAGGTATGTGAACATCTGGAGGGATGGTAGATGTTGATGGGGATGGATGGGTGGTATCTTTCATGATGGTGTCTGTTGGTAGATGATAAGATGGTATTGAAGAGAGATGTGGGGGAAGAGGAGATTGTGGTGGTGTAGTAATATAGGTATCATGGGGGGAATCAAGAGGTGTTGGTGGCTGATTGTCTTGAAGAAGGGAAGATGGAATTTCAGTGATGTCAATTGGTGGAGATGGAGCTGGTGAAGCATGTTGAGATGGAGGTGGAGTAGGAACATGAGTATGGTGTTGTGATTGTGGTGTTGAAGAGATAGTGGAAGAGGGAGGGATTTGGGTTTGTGTTGCTGGAAGGGGGGCTGGAAGAGATGGTGGTGTTGTATGAGTCTCTTTAGTAGGTTTGGGAGTGGCTTTAACAGCCCTGGTGCCTTCAGAAGCTGGGGTGGAAGAGGTAGAAGCCTTGGTTGGCTTGGTTATTATCCTCTCCCACCTGCCAAATAAGGCACAGGTGAGCCTTTTACTGGCATTGATGAATATGCTCTAGGAGACCAGTGATTCAGCAGCCTTCTCTTGTAAAAAGATCTCTAAGATCCTTCCAAAGCAGACTTCCTTTTTATTATTTTTCTTCTGTATCAGATCAAAAAGAATCTGTGCCCAATCCACTGGTTTCTTGTTTATGATGGCACACATGACCAGAAACTAGTGTCTGGTGATGTAGTCATGGGCAGTATGTTTCCCAAGCAAAACTTTTCCAACTAAATCTGCCAAAAACTTATATGGGATAGAGAGGTGTTTCTTCAAGAGTTTGTTAGGGTTATCTCCAGTATAACCCATGAGGCTCAGCATCACGTCAGATTCCTCTATTTCAATCTCCAGTTGCTCTTCTCCATTCGTTAATCCAAAAATTTCAGTTAAGATTGCGGGATTTAAGGAGACGTAGTTACCCGCAATGGTGTCTGTCATTGTATTCTCCTATGTTGGCGATAGGGTGTAGACCCATTCTCTGATTTCAGTGCTGTGTAATTTGATTCTTCTAGTCATCAAGGTTTTGAGTTCTTGTTCTTCAAGGAGTTCCAGAATGTAAAGGAAGATGGGATCATAATGTTGAAACGAATCAAAATCCACGTCAAAGCCTGTATCGAACTTCATGCCTGTGAGAATGCTTGCCTGAATCACCATGGAATCACCTGCAAGAGAGACACAGAAACGGCGATCAAGTGTAAAGGAACAGAAAGCGAGGGACGGAGGTCGAAGAAAACCTAAATATAGGGTTTTCAAGAATATGAATCGACAGACTCCATTCCACGAAAATAAAAATAATTCTTCGAACTGAGGTCGACGAAATAATTTTGATTGAAATAATTTGTCGATCTTATCCAGAAGAATTGAAGACAGTTCGTCGAACTCCGTTCGACGAATATCTTCTGAAGCAAGTTCGTCGAACTCCATTCGACGAAACTTGTTTCACTCACAGAGAGTTCGTCGATCTTCGTTCGACGAATAACTCTCAAACTTTCCCCGGTTCGTCGAACTCCGTTCGACGAACTTTGGAAAATTCGTCGAGTGCAGACAGAAATCAAATAAAGTCTTCTACATTGATCATTCCAAGTTGATTTACAAAGAACATATGATTTCTCTCATCCAGAGGTTTGGTGAATATATCAGCCATTTGTAAATCAGTGTAGATATAGACAAGCTTGATTTTATTTTTGTCTACACACTCCCTAATGAAATGATGTCTTATATCAATATGTTTTGTCCTACTATGGTGAACTGGATTCTGGGCTATGGCTATAGCACTTGTATTATCGCAAAGTAGGGTCGAATTATTTAAGTTGAACCCATAATCTAGAAGCTGATTTTGTATCCAAAGAATCTGTGAACAAGAGCTGTCTGCTGCAATATATTCTGCTTTAGCAGTTGAGGTTGACACTGATGTTTGTTTTTTTACAAAACCAAGATACTAATCTCATACCCAGGAACTGGCAAGTCCATGAAGTACTTTTTCTATCTACTCTGCATCCAGTAAAATCAGCATCAGAGTATCCAGTTAACTCAAATTCTGATTCAGCGGGATACCATAGGCCTAGATTAGGACAACTCTTTATATATCTCAAAATCCTTTTTAGTAAAATTAGATGAGATTCTTTAGGGTTCACCTGGAACCTAGCACAAATACATGTGGCAAACATAATATCTGGCCTACTTGCTGTGAGGTATAATAGGGACCCAACAATGCCCCTATAAAGTTTCTGATCCACAGGTTTCCCTGGTACATCAGAGTCCACAACAGCATTGGTAGCCATGGGAGTTTTCTTTGCTGAGGCATCAGCCATCCCAAACTTCTTTAGAAGTTCTTTAGCATATTTTGCTTGAGAGATGAAGATGCCATCAGGGAGCTGCTTCACTTGGAGACTAAGGAAGTAGGAAAGCTCACCCATGCTACTCATTTCAAATTTAGAATGCATGAGGTCAGAGAACCTCTTGCATAATTTAGAATCTGTAGATCCAAATATAATATCATCCATATAGATTTGTACTAATAAGATTTGGTCCTTATGATGTCTAGTGAAAAGAGTTTTATCTATAATTCCTCTTGTAAATTTATGCTCTAATAGAAAACTAGCTAAGGTCTCATACCAAGCTCTTGGAGCTTGCTTTAGACCATAAAGAACCTTATGCAATTTAAAAACATGAGAGGGGTAAGTTGGAGAAACAAAACCTGGAGGTTGTTCTACATAAACCTCTTCTTGTAGCACTCCATTTAGAAAAGCACTCTTCACATCCATTTGGAAGACCTTGAACCTCTTATATGTTGCATAGGCAAGGAATATTCTTATGGCTTCCAACCTTATAACAGGTGCAAAGGTTTGATCATAATCAATTCCTTCTTCTTGCATATATCCTTGATCAACAAGCCTAGCCTTGTTTCTCACAATGACTCCTTGGGCATCCAGCTTGTTTCTGAAAACCCATTTGGTTCCAATAACAGGGTAGTTTTGGGGTCTTGGAACCAAATCCCAAACTCTACATCTCTCAAATTGATTTAGTTCCTCCTGCATTGCAAGGATCCAGTGGGGATCCTGCTCAGCATCATGAATGGATAGAGGTTCAACCTGAGAGAGAAAACAGGCATGCATCAAATCTTGGGTGAGTTGATGTCTTGTCAGTACACCTGCTGATATGTCTCCAATTACTTGAGATCTGGGGTGATCCTTAAGTGTGACAAAATCAGTGGGTGGAGTTGGTTGTGCAACAACATTTGGAATTAATTCCTCCTGTGGAATTGTATTTGTTGTTGGTAGAGATTCATTTTCTTCAGCTTCTTCTTCTTCACTTTCTTCAATGGCTTATGGAGATGGATGAGTTGGAACCTCTTGGGTGAGGTTTTGTCCATCCAAGGTCTTACACAAGTGGGGTACCTGAAAGTTACTATTGGTAGAAATTTCTTTCTCCTTGCAATACATGTTAGTCTCATCAAATGAAACATGAATAGACTCTTCAAATTTTAATGTTGATTTATTAAAAATCCTATAGGCTTTGCTTACTTGGGAGTATCCTAGAAAAACTCCCTCTTTAGTCTTAGCCTCAAACTTTCTAATGTATTTCTTGTTGTTATTGTGTATGTAACAGGTACAACCAAATACTTTAAAATAGTTTATTTTAGGTTTCTTCCCTTTGAGCAATTCATAGGGAGTTCTGTTCTTTAGTTTGTGAATTAAGCTCCTATTCAGGACATAATTTGTTGTGCTTACAACCTCTGCCCAAAAGGTTAGGGACATGTAAGCATCTGTAAGCAATGTACCTGCAGCTTCAATGAGTGCCTATTTTTCCTTTCAGCTACCCCATTTTGTTGGGGAATTCTAGGAGCTGAGAAGCAATGCCTGATACCTTCCTTCTCATAGAACTCATGCATAAGAAGAGACTCAAACTCTATGTCATGATCACTTCTGATCAATGCAACATGAGTAGAGAACTCAATCTGTATGGTCCTGAGAAAATTTGTAAGAACCTTGAAGGTATCTGACTTTGATCTCAGAAAGAATACTCAACTGAACCTGGAGAAGTCATCCACTATAACCAAAGTGTAGGATTTACCTTCTAGGCTTTGTACAGCAATAGGTCCAAAGAGATCCAAATGTAGCAAGTACAAAATCCTAGGTGAATCACTCTTATTAACTGATTTAAAACTAGTTTTAGTTTGCTTGCCTAATTGACAAGCCCTGCAGAGACCTTCCTTCTTGTAGGGACCAGAAGGTAGACCTCTAACAAGGTTGTGTTTAGATAGCCTAGCAATATTTTTCAGATTTACATGACCTAGTCTTTTGTGTCATAAGTCATTCGGATTACTAGTTAAATTAAGTAAACTGATATCAGTTTTGGCAGAAAGAAAATTTACTAAGTATATGTTGCCTTGTCTACTTCCAGTTAAAACTGTTTGGTTGTTTTTATCAATAATAGAACACGTGGATGGGTTAAAGTATACCTGATAACCGTCATCACGTAACTGACTTATAGAGATGAGGTTATGCTTGAGTGCACTTACATATGTCACCTTTTTGAATGTGACAGCTCCTATTATTACTTCTCCAAATCCTTCTGACTGACCACATTTGGAGTCACCAAAGATGACCTTTGGCCCCAGCTTGGACTTGTAGTTGAATAAGATGTCCTTGCTGTCAGTCATATGTTTGGAGCAGCCACTGTCCAGGTACCAAGTTTGATTTACCCCTAGAGAGCTCTTCTCCTGCAATAGAAAACAGTTAATAGTTTTTGACCGAGGTTATCTTGGGTCCTTTGTATGGCTGATAAGAAAAGCTGAAAATAACAGAGAATTCAGGTTGGGACTTGTATCCTAGGGGTAATATCTCCTGGATGGTATGATCCAGTCAGCTAGTGGATTAAATGGTTTCTTAGAAATATTTAAGTTGCTGTTGGAATTATAGTTTTGATTAAGTCTTCATGGGTTCGACGAATTTCTGTAAGTTCATCGACCAGAGTTCGACGAATTGGGTTGAGATAGTCGATCTCTGCCCAGAGAATGAACATGTTCATTCTCTGTGCCCCATGTTCATCGACATTTGCTCGAAGAACCATGCAGAGTTCATTGATCGCAGTTAGACGAATAAATGTAACTATAGTTTGCGTTCATAGTTCGTCGATCTGGGTTCGACGAACTGGCTCCATTTCGTCAATCTGAGTTCGACGAAAATTGCTAAACCTTGTTTTTACTATGTGTTTTCTGATTTTTGGTTTTTTGTCCTACTGTCTTACGGATCTTTTCTACTGTTTGTTTGTCATTTACTGTTTTTTTCCCTTTAGCAGATAAAAATTTTATTGGGGTTGATAAAATGTTCTTCCTGAGAATGGGGGGCAAACTTGGTGGAGCACCCAAGCCTTGATTGTCATTAAGTCTGACATTAACAGATACTTGTGATATTCATCAGCTTGAGGTTTCTCCCATTAAGAGTTTCCTCAAGTTGTTTGGCCTCACAAAGCTCAGTTTTTAGTGAAATTATTTTTTTCATTTGCCAAGGTTAATTCATCTTTTAACCTAATGTTTTCATATTGAACATCCTCTAAGTTTCCTAACTTTTCTCTAAGAATTTTAATTTCTTTTTTAAAATTAATCAAATCTATGCACATTAATTTGAAATCAGATTTAAATGTTTCAGAGCTGTAGTCAAAAGAGGATATTACCTGATCTGCCTCTGATTCAAACACTCCTTCATCTTCAGATTCTTCTTCTTCTGAGTGACTTCTGAAGGCATCAATTGCCATGAGGCAAACCTCCTTTACTCTTACTTCTTCCTCATCTTCACTGGAGCTTGAAGATGTTGACTCATCTTCTATCTCACTCCAGGTCTCAGCCACAAAGCCTTTTTCCTTCTTCTTGTGCTTGCTGGAAGAGGGTTTGCTGGTGTGCTGTCTTCTGGTTTCCTTCTCTCTTCTCTTCTCTTTCTTCTGGTTCTCTGGACACTCAGAGAGGAAGTGCCCAGGCTTTCTGCATCCATAGCACACAACTTTTTTGGTTGGTGTCTTGTCATATTTTGGCTTGTCATCTTTTCTTGCTGACTTTCTCCTGAAATCTTTTCTGGCCATCTTGAAAAATATCTTAGCAAAGAGACTCATAAGCTCTTCATTTGATGTTGCAGTCTCTGTCTCTTCAGTGTCTTTGAAATCAATACTTTGTTCTCTTCTAGCTGCTGGATGTGTTTTTTGTTCAGCTGCCTCCCTGGTCTTTATCAGCTGCTCATATAACTTCAGTTTACCTAATAGAGATTCAGTTGAAATCTCATTCAGGCATCTGGCCTCCTTGATGGGCCAGATTCTTGTATCCCATGAGCTTGAGAAGCACATCAGGATCTTGTCATTTACTTTAGTAAGAGTGATGTTCTTATCCAAGGTTTTTAGCTCATTGATAATTGAGCTTAACCCATTGTACATATCAGAAACTGTCTCAGCTTCCTCCTTCTTAAAGTTCTCATATAGGGATATGAGATTTGATCTTCTATCCTTTCTCTCATCTGTTGATCCATCCACCAATTGGTTTAGGGAATCCCAAATTGCTTTTGCTGAGGTGCACTCAACAACTTTCTGGAAAATATCATCTGACATAGTTTGTGCCAGGATATTCATAGCTTTGGTATCAACAATCTTTACTTTCTTCTAGGCTTCAGTCCACTCAGGTGGTGGGACTGCATTATTGCTGGAAGATGTTGTAGGTGTAGATGTCTATGGGGGACCTGTCAAAATTGAATTATAGATGTCTTCATCAATGGAATTCATGTATAACCTAATTCTTGCCTTCCAGATGGCAAACCTATTAAGGTTACAAACTGGAGATCTGGTGCTTGCATAATCCTTATTCTATGTCATGGCTGTGTTTATAATTTAAATGAGAATAAAGTGATGTGTAGATCTAACAAAGGATCTTTTGGTTCAAGATTTAACTTGTACAACCAAAGGAACCTCCTCTGATACCAATTGAAAGTGAGAGTTAGATCTGAAACACTCTAGAGGGGGGGTGAATAGAGTATGCTTAAAAATTATTAACAGTTATTATAGATTTTGCTGTAAATTAAAAGTGCAGAAATTAATAAACTAGAAAACAATAAACCTAAATCACAAGCACAGCAAGAACAAAAGAAAAAGAGGCAACCAGACGACACAAGAATTTTATAGTGGTTCCCCAACCTGGGTACATTCACTCTTTTACCACCCTTGGTAGGAATCCACTCAGATTTTTGATCAGGTGCCTGACACCAATGTGCTTTTGATCAGGTGCTTAAAAACCAACCCAAGTCTTTTAATCAGGAGACTTGCAACCAAGGAATCACTTTTGAAGGGAGATGACAACCCTTTATACAGTGGGGGTGAGAGATGATTTTGTCTTCTCTTTCTCAATATACAACTGAGAAGACTTGTGGATTTGATTATAGCTTATGGCTCCCCCTGAAATGTAGAATGGATCAGGGAAAAATAGGAGCTAAGATTCAGGGTGATAGGTCTTCAAACTGAATCCTTGACCAGCAATAATCTTCAGGAACTTCTTTGACAGATTGAACTGAGGTTGTCCTTTTGAAGTGTCCTGGAGTACTTGAAGAAAGAAGACTCTGGATATAGGTATTGTTGTTCTTCTTCTTCAGCTGCTGATGAGCTTCTGGTCAAGAGCTTCGGTGTATCAGAAAATGCTTCTTGTTGACAGAGCAGATTGTTCAAGACTGAATGTTTTTCTCTGTGTCTCTGTATGCTTCTCAGTAAGCTGTGCTCTGTGTGAAGCTTTCTCAATGATGCTTGATTCTGTCTGTCAGTCTGTATTTCTGTGTATATGTTATTCTCTTCTTCTCTTTCTTTCAAAAATTTGAATGCCTCTGTAATTAATGCTGACAGCCTTGAGAATAATCGGCATTGATTTATTTCCCCAACTGTCCCATGGAAAAACGACGAGCAATAATCGTGGAGAAGACCATAATTAATGCTCCTTCTAATGGATTGTTGCAGGATGGAGACCGGGCGGTCTGTTGCTGTTCAGAGACCGGGCGGTCTGGCGGTTTCTCCTAGCCGGTCTTTGTGCTGGGCTGTTGCAGTTTGGTGTCCCAGCGGTCAGGCGGCTTGTCTCAATCGACTTGGAGACCGGGCGGTCTAGCGGTCTCCTGTGACGACTTGCTCTCTGGGGTGCTTGTTCTCTCATCCTGGTTGTGGTCGGGCGGTTAGCCGATTTGTCTAACCGCATGGCTTGTCCAGTTTGTCATTTTGTAAAGCCGCATATACTTGTAAATTTTTAGTCCCACATTGCTTATTTGTAATCTCTCTCATCTCCTCCATTCTATAAAAGGGAGGCTATACCATTGTAATTAATACCTTTTTGGGATAATAAAGTTTCTGTTAAACCACTTCCGGTTTGTTTTTGTTTGTTTCTAACATGGTATCAGAGGAAACAGTCTTTTCCTCCTGATTGTGTGCGCTCTCTGATTCGCGCGGCTTGTTTCTGCTTTCCGCGACCTGTCTTCGCGGCTTGCCTTCTCTTCTGACCGCTGCCCTATTCGTGCGGCTTGTTTCTCCTTGCTTCTCTTCTCTAACTGCTCTTCTTAGTCGCCGCGACCTGTTTAGTAGTCGCCGCGACCTTATTGCTCCTCACCTAACTGCACTCGCTCCTTGCCTAAATTTGTTTCCTTCTAGCCGCTCCTGCTTACTAGTCGTTGCGAACTCTTTTGCCGTCCGACCTGTTTTCTCCTACCTGCGGCCTTCCTAGCCGCGTGGCCTGCTTTCGTTCGCCCGGCTTGCGACTTGTTGTTATCGCCGCTGCTTCCTATTCTCTCATTGTCTCTCTTCCATGGATTCCAACTCCAAGCTGTCCGCCTTGGTGGTCACCTGTTCTGGTAGTGCCCACGCTGTTACTCGTGGACGATGGTTGATCGACTCTGGTGCTACAAATCATATGACAGGCAATCCTCAGTTTTTCTCTCATCTAGAAACACATGATCGGTTGCCCCCGGTCATAGTTGCTAATGGCTCTCCCTCCCCATTCAATGGGGCGGGCATGGTTTAAGTCACTCCCTCTCTGTGCCTGGCAGATACCCTCTATGTGCCCCAGTTTCCTTGCAATTTATTATCGGTTACTTCTTTATGCGAGCAACTACAGTGCTCCGTCACATTCACTCCTACTTCTTGTTCTTTTCAGGATCCGGACTCCCAATAGACGATTGCTACTGTGACTGAGAGCGGCGAGCTCTACTTCCTCGACAACGTCTCTGCTCTATTTGCCTTCTCATCCTCCTCTACCGATCTTTTCCAATGGCATCTTCGCCTTAGTCATGCTCCTCCCCATCTTCTTCGCCAGCTTCTGCCCCACCTCCCTCCGCATCATCCTCCTCTTAATCATGACGCATGTCAACTTGGCAAGCATCACCGCTCCTCCTTTACTCCAAAGCAAGATCGTGGTTCTACCCGTCCGTTTGATCTTGTTCACTCCGACATCTGGGGTCCTGCTCCAACCCTTACCATTGGTCGGGGTAGTTCCTATTTTGTTACTTTCATTGATGACTTTTCTCGCTCTACTTGGGTATATCTCTTACGCGACCGCTCTGAACTTTTTGATGTATGGACATCCTTTTACCATTCCATTCAAACTCAGTTTGATGTCTCCATTAAAATCTTATGCTCGGATAATGCAAAAGAATACCTCAGTCATGCTTTTTCCTCTTTCTACACGCAACATGGGATTATTAATCAAACCAGCTGCGTTTACACCACCCAACAAAATGGAGTAGCGAAACGTAAAAACTATCACCTCCTTGATGTCGCTCGCACTCTGCTCACGCAAATGCATGTCCCTCGCTCCTACTGGTGCTATGCTGTTCTCATCACTTGCTATCTCATCAATTGCATTCCCTCCACCGTTCTCCGTGGTCAAGCTCTTTTCTCCATTCTCTATCCGGGCAAAGAACCCTTTCCTCTTCCTCTACGTATCTTTGGCTGCATAGCCTTTGTGCATGCTCCCTCTGCCACCCGCGACAAACTCTCCCTGCGCTCCACTAAATGTGTCTTTTTGGGGTACTCTCCCACTCAGAAAGGTTATTGTTGCTTTGACCCCGTTACCCGCAAGCAAGTTGTCTCTGCGGATGTCACCTTCTTTGAAAATGCATCTTACTTCTCTTCCTCTTCCTCCTCTACTCCTGCTGATCCTACCTCTCACCACAACCCCACAATTCCCTCTGCTCCTACTACTATTCCGCCACCTACACCATCTCCACCATCTCCACTATCTCCACCCTATCCCGCCTCTTCTCCCCCATCTCCCTCCTCTTCGTCGTTGTCGCTCTCTCCTCCCGGGCCAGCTCTCTCCGCCACGAATGCTCCGGTTGTTGAGGAACATGCCGACCTGGATCTACCCATAGCTCTACGCAAAGGGGTGCGGACGTGTACCCAGCACCCGCTGGCTGCTGTTGTTTCATATGATCGTCTGACTCGTTCTCGCAGGACATTTGCATTGGCTATCTCTGAGACCGCCACTCCTCGCACCTACCAGGAGGCTCTCACTATTCCTCATTGGAAGACTGCTATGGATGAGGAAATTGCTACCCTCACTGAACGGGGGACCTGGACCCTGGTTCCCCCACCTTTGGGCACGGATGTTGTTGGCTGCCGTTGGGTCTTTGTTGTGAAATTCTGTCCCGATGGTAGCGTGGATCGCTATAAGGCCCGCCTGGTGGCCAAAGGTTTCACTCAGACATATGGTGTTGATTACTTTGATACTTTCTCTCCTGTGGCTCATCTCAGCACCATTCGTGTCCTTCTCTCTGTTGCTGTCAATAGGGATTGGCTCATTTCAAAGCTGGATGTTAAGAATGCTTTCCTCTACGGTGATCTGCAGGAAGATGTTTACATGGAGCAACCTCCTGGGTATGTTGCTTAGGGGGAGACACGAGTATCCCGGCTAAAGAAGGCTATCTATGGCCTCAAGCAGAGTCCTCGTGCCTGGTTTAACAAGTTCAGTGACATTGTTGCGGCCATTGGTTTTACGAGAAGCTCAGCAGATCACTCCTTGTTTGTTCGGAAAACTGCCTCTGGTCTGGTTGTTCTTGCGGTTTATATTAATGACATTCTTCTTACTGTCGATGATCAGGATGGGATATTGCTGACAAAGAAACACCTTCGTCAACACCTAGTCACAAAGGATATGGTGTCCCCAAAATACTTTCTAGGGATTGAAATCTCTAGGAAGCCCAACTCCATGGTCCTTTCCCAACGAAAGTATGCTCTTGATCTTTTAAAGGAGGCAGGATTGACTGGTGCTAAACCTGCCCGTTGTCCTATGGCTGCTGGAGAAGACAAAACTTGGACAGATGACTCGCCTCTTCTATCGAATCTTACGAGGTACCAGCGTCTGGTGGGCAAGCTCATTTATCTCACGGTAACCAGGCCCGACATCGCTTATGTTGTTGGCAAGGTGAGCCAGTTCATGCAAGCTCCTAGGGAGTGTCATCTACAATCTTCCCTGAAGATATTAAAGTATATTAAAGCAGCACCAGGGAAAGGGCTCCTCTTTCAGAAGAATGGTCACCTACGGGTTGAAGCATACTCTGATTCAAGTTATGCTGATGATAAAGGGGACCGCAAATCGACATCAGCTTTCTGTACGTTTGTTGGAGGCAATCTTGTGAGTTGGAAGAGCAAGAAACAGTCTGTGGTCTCCAGGTCTAGTGCAGAGGCAGAATATCGCAGTATGGCATCGACTACAAGTGAGTTGAAATGGTTGCGGGCTCTCATGCTTGACTTAGGAGAGGTTTACAACTATCCTCTTGCTATGTTCTGTGACAACAAGGCCACGATATACATTTCCAAAAATCCGGTCTTTCATGAGAGAACAAAACACATAGAAGCCGACTGTCATTTTATTCGGGAAGAGATATTGAAGAAGCAGATTTGCACTCAGTTTGTCACTTCCGACAATGAGTTGGCAGACGTCTTCACCAAGCCGGTGTTCGCTTCCTTTTTCCACATTTGTGTCAACCTGGGCATGATTGATATCTATGCTCCAGCTTGAGGGGGAGTGTTGCAGGATGGAGACCGGACGGTCTGTTGCTGTTCGGAGACTGGGCGGTCTGGCGGTTTCTCCTAGCCGGTCTGTATGCTGGGCTGTTGCGGTTTGGTGTCCCAGCGGTCAGGCGGCTTGTCTCAGTCGACTTGGATACCGGGCGGTCTAGCGGTCTCCTGTGACGACTTGCTCTCTGGGGTGCTTGTTCTCTCATCCTGGTTGTGGTCGGGCAGTTAGCCGGTTTGTCTAACCGCACGGCTTATATGGTTTGTCATTTTGTAAAGCCACATATACTTGTAAATTTTTAGTCCCACATTGCTTATTTGTAATCTCTCTCATCTCCTCCATTCTATAAAAGGGAGGTTATACCATTGTAATTAATACCTTTTTTGGATAATAAAGTTTCTGTTAAACCACTTCCGGTTTGTTTTTGTTCATTTCTAACACGGATACATTCAGAGAATGTTAGAGCATTAATTACTCAGGAATTATCGCATTAGAGTGGGGACAGAAGGCAGGAAATAACTAAGCCTGGAATCGTCGAACAGATAGCAGAATTCGTCGAACTGAGTCCACAGTTCGTCGAGCTGAGATGTTGTATTCGTCGAACAGATGGCTTTTTTCGTCGAGCTGAGTTCCATGATCGTCGAGCTGGAAACTGAACTGCTGTCTCTTTTGCCTATTCTGTGTCTGAAGTTCGTCGAGCTGGTAAATGTGTTCGTCGACTGGAGTTCAGCAACTATTCTGGAGTTGTCAAATATTATGTGTGTTGACTGATATTCTGAGTGTCGACACAAGTCTTCTGTGTGGTGTCGACACAACCCTTCCACAATGTTGACTGATGATATGGGTGTCGACACAAGTGCTTCTAGTGTCGACTTAGTTAGTGTCGACATATACTCTAAGTGTCGACACACGTCTTCTGGTTTCAGAATTCGTCGAGCAGGGAACTGAGTTTGTCGACCTGAGACTAGAGAACATAGTCTCGACCGAATGCTGTAGTAGTCCAAAGATTCGTCGACCAAAGAATAATGTTCGTCGAGCTAAGTCTGGAGAACCTTGAATTCGTCGAACTAAATCTGGAGAACCTTGAATTCGTCGAGCTGAAAATGATTCTGGACATAGAGAAAAATTGATGAACCTCTGGCAATAGAGTTGAAGTGGAAGTCCAGAAATCGTCGAGCAAAGAATGAAGTTCATCGACCTGAGAACTAGGTTCGTCGACCTGAGTCTAGAGAACAGTCTAGACTTAGAATGCTGAAGGTGGAGTCCAAGGATCATCGATCTGTGACTGAAGTTCGTCGAGCTCAGCTCAGAGAAAATATCTCTAAGATCGTCGAGCTGAGAACGACTATCGTCGACCTGAGTTCGACGAACGTCGAACTCAGTTTACTTAGTTTCTTGAGAAGTCTCTGAATCTCTGGAAAAACTCTAAGTCTTCAATCTCTGGCAATCTGATGATGGCTTGTCCATGTGATGTTGTTACTGAGGACTTGGCCTAGACTCTAGGACATAACTTTGACCCTGGGTATACATGTTGGGTCACATCATCATAAGTTAGTGAACCTAGCCCAAATCAAACTAGGGATCCAACAAAAATTCTCATTCCAGGCCATGTTAAAGGGTGTGGAATTTGATATTTACGCGATAATCCAAGCAATAACTGGATTCGTCCTTATACTGGGAATGGATTGGCTGGCCGAGCACAAGACCTAAATAAAACTGTTCGACCCGAGAGGTCAGGCTTCAAAACCCAGACGGACAAGTTATTATGCTGGAAGGTATAACCTCCATCTCTCGCATCATTTTGACCTCCGCTCAGTCTGTAAGGTCAGTCCAACAGAAAGACGAAGTATTTATTATCTACTTCGAAATGGAGATCAAAGTTCAAGTACTCATCGAGGTACCGGTGGTACGTGATTTCCTGGATGGGTTTCCAGAGTCTCTCCCAGGTTTGCCTCTACAATGAGAGGTTGACTTCCAGATCGAGCTTATGTCCGTGGCTCGACCAGTGTCCCGAGCACCTTATCGGATGGCCCCCAAGGAATTGGCCGAGTTGAAGATCCAGCTTCAAGAATTAATAGATGCAGGATTTGTCCGCCCAAATTCCTCGCCCTAGGGAGCCCCTTTGCTATTTGTAAAGAAGAAGGACAGAATGTTGCGCTTATGCATAGATTATATGGAGCTAAACAAGCTTACTATATGGAATACATATCCACTTCCAAGGATCGACGATTTGTTTGATCAACTCTAAGGTGCATCCATATTATCCAAGATGGACCTAAGATCCGGCTATTATCAGCTGCGAGTCCGGGAAGAAGACATTCCCAAAACTGCCTTTAGCTCTCGCTACGGACTATATGAGTTTATGGTAATGCCTTTTGGGCTCATCAATGCCCCCTCCGCCTTTATGGCTTAGATGAATAAGGTATTCAAACCCTTTCTAGATCTTTTTGTGATTGACTCCATCGATGACATTTTGATCTACTCGAAGACCCAGGACGATCATTCTAGACATATGTGGTTGGTGTTACTTAAACTTCGGGAGCACTCTCTCTTCGCCAAGTTCAGTAAGTGTGAAATTTGGTTTGAAGAAGTTGGATTTTTGGGTCATACCATCAACAAGGATGGAGTGGCGGTGGACCAAGCCAAAATCAAAGCAGTTCAGAATTGGTCGCCGCTTATGTCAGCAGCAGATATTCGAAGCTTTCTCGATCTTGTCGCTTACTATAGTAAATTCATGGAAGGGTTCTCTAAGATTGTGTTACCCCTCACCGCCCTCACAAGGAAGGACGTGATGTTCCGGTGGACTCCAAAATGCGAGGCTGCATTCGTGGACCTAAAGAAATGGCTAACTTCTACCATGATCCTTATGATCCCTTCAGGAACTGAGGGATTCCAGATTTATATGGATGCATCCCTGAAAGGACTATGAGCTATCCTAATACAGCATGGCAAGGTGGTAGCTTATGCATCACGTCAACTAAAGCAGCACGAGCTAAACTACGCAACCCACGATCTTGAGTTTGGCGTCGTCATTTTCGCCCTCAAGATTTGGAGGCACTACCTGTACGGAGTAAGGCGCGAGATCATCTCCGACCATAAAAGTCTCAAATACATCTTTACTCAGAAAGAGTTGAACCTCTAACAGTGTCGATGGTTGGAATTTCTATGTGATTATGATTTCGCTCACCAGTACCACCCCGGAATGGCTAATAGAGTTGTCAACGCACTGAGCAACCAGCCCACGACCATCAGGAGCTAGATAGAGTAGATTCTGGAAGAATTCCAAGCCCAACCTTATTGGATGGAAATCCCGTGCAATATCCGAGATAGAATACTAGAAACCCAGAAGGTCGACCCGGAAGTAGTTCCAATCATCCAGTCCCTATAAGACGGGGCACAAGAGGAGTTTAACTTGCACGATGGAATCTTGAAGTTTAGGCACCGTGTATTTATTCCATCTACCCGAGGAATCCGAGATGAAATCCTTCGAGAAGCGCACCAGTCAAGGTATTTTATTCATCCTGGTGTGGTTAAAATGTATGTTGATCTGCGCAGGACCATTTATTGGCCCAGAATGAAAAGAGACGTCACCAACTTTGTGGCTTAGTGTCAAACTTGCCAAAGGGTTAAGGCCGAATGTCGCAACCCAGGAGGACTATTACAGCCCCTACCGATACCAGAATGGAAATTTGAAGATATTTCCATGGACTCTGTTCATGGCTTATCCTGATCCCATGTTGAAAATGACTCTATATAGGTTATCATGGATCGGCTTACCAAGATGGCGTGGTTCATTCCAAACCGATAGGGTGAAAAATCCTAACACTAAACTAAGCTAAGTAAACAAAATAATGAAAACATAAAAGTAAAGAACTATACTCATACACACACACACCCATAAAAAGGAACAAAAAACAAATGAAAAGATAAGATTGCATAAAGAGAAGGCACATAGATGAAGTCCAAATCCATAGAAAGGGAAGAAAACGACAAATTTTATTAATCTAAAAAGGATATTACAAAGCTAAAACCAAAAAGGAGGGGGAGAAAATCCCTTACATAGGTCTTGGAATCATCTACGCATCACTTCCCCTATACAAAATGGATCCAAAAGGGGAACAGGATTACATACAGAACACTGGTATTTATAAACAAAAAATTACATGGGACACGCCCTCTGACACGGGCATGTCAGGGGGCGTGTTAGCACTATTCTTGATGGCGGCTATCGATATGACGGGAAAGTGGACTTCGGGCTGGACAGGTGTCGGACACGCAGCGATCACGCCCCAGGTCACGGGCGTGACTCTGGGCGTGTCGAGGAGGTGGATCTGGGCGCGGTGCGTCAAAAGTCTTCGCGTGGGTCTTGTCGGCCAGGTGGAGAAGTCACGCCCCAGGTCACGGCGGGACGCTGGGCGTGTTGGGTTGAGTCGACACTCGACAAATGTCGAGCGGAAATTATCGAGAGGAAAATTCGTCGAGCGGGAAGAGGTGTCACGCCCCAGGTCACGGGCGTGCCTCTGGGCGTATCGCGGAGGTGTCGACGATCGTCGAGCGGAAAGTCGTCGAGCGCGAATTTCATCGAGCGGAGAATCGTCGAGCGGAACATTTCATCGAGCTTGATGGAGTGGTCACGCCCCAGATCACGGGCGTGACAGGTGTTCGACGATTGTCGATCAAAAATCGGCGAGCGCGGAAATCGTCGAGCGCTGGACACTGGTCATGTCACGGGCGTGTGCCCGTGCGTGTCAAGCTATTTCTTCAAAATTTGTTCATTTCTCGGGAATTTGACGTATCACGCCCTGGTCACGGGCGTGACCAACATTACACGGGCGTGTACTATGCAAAAGTTGACTTTTCCTGAAATTTTTTAGGAAATCAAAATTGAGTAAGTTAGAACATTATTTACAAAAAAGAAACATTTTTATAAAGAAAAATAAACAAAAATTACAAAAATAATGTAAAACGGCATATTTAATGTACATAAAAGTAGGTATATTTACAACTTATCAAATACCCCCATACTTAAGCTTTTGTTATTCTAGAGCAAAAATGTGAGGTGAACTTATAAGGAATAGGAAAAACTCTAAGTTTAGCTACCGCTTAATCAATTATAAGAGAGATCTAAATAAATATACGGGGTGTAAGAGTTAAGTCCTAAAATTATGTAGATGATTTAAATAGCGCAAAAGTTTTGGCCAAAAGACTTCTTGATCTAATCAAATAGAAGACAATATTTGTAATGGTTAGATTAACGAAAATAGTTTGGAATTATATGAACTCTAGCTTATAGGAGTGTTACTGGAAATAATACAATTTACTAATTGTGCTCTCAAATAGATTTTTGAATTAATTTTAGAATCGTGTAATTGGCTAAGGGGGTAGTGGGTTTATGAAGTGGATTTTGATTTTGAGGTGAGATAATTTTTTCTCAAACCTCCATTTTTTTCTTTTGGATTATTAGGAAAATGAAATCTTATTTTCCTAATATGATTTTTATTTTTTAACTTCATAAGAATAAAACTAACACAATATATATGTGTAGGAGTAATGAATTTTATACTCTTACTCCATAACATATAATCTTTTTTAAATTATTGGGTGTCTATATTTACGGAACGAAATCTTATTCTCATTGACATATGATCTTTTAAGGATAAAAATTTTATCATACAAAGTAAGACATGATAAGTAAGGGGAGAAAAGAAAACTAGATTTTTAATCCTAAAAATATTTGAGAGCAACCTTAATAAATTGTACGTTCCAAATTTTCAGAAAACTAAAAGTAAGTATAATTGAATTCTATAGTCGTTATTTCCTAACATAATACACGTGCACCTATCAATGAAAAATTAGAAGTAGTGCCTAAAACGAGTTCGCTATCTTTAACAAAGCATAATGAATTCTTTAAAACTTAATCCCGGCTATTTAAATTTTTCAATCAATAATTAACAAACGGTAGTGAACAAAAAATTAATCAAATTCGCATATAAATAAACTCAAAACAAAATGTTTGGATAGCAAGAAAATTAAGAATTGAGATATTCGATTTGTTACATAATTAACAAAATATTTTTTTTGATTTTTTATAGTTTTTATCATATTTTTTTGTATTTTTTTATGATTATCGTCTTTTTTGTGAATTTTTATAATTATTGTCTTTTTTTGATGCGTTTTTGGTTTTTCTAAATTTTTTTGAGTTTTTTGTGTATTTTGATAAGTTATTTACAAAAAAGAAGAAAGAAATAGGTGTTATTTTACAAAGAAGATAGTGGGGAAAGAGAGAAATTAAATTTTTTTTGTTTTTTAAATAATGTACAAAGTAAAAACTTGAAGGCTACCCGCGAACAGACTCTTATTTGGGTGGTTGGTTCGATGAGTCGAACGCCGCGGGGAGGTAAAATGCGAGTTTTTATAAATAAGAAGAAGGGGGGAAGATTTTTACAAAAACTATTTTCAATGAAAAAGACAAAAAAAATTTGAATTTTTTGTTGTTTTATAAGTTTTTTTTGTGATTTTGTTTTTATGATTTTTTTTATTATATAAAAAAATAAGGAAAAAAACTTTTTAGATTTTAAGTTTTGTAAATTTTTTTGTATATTTGATGACTACAAAATAAAAAATGCAGAATAGGAAAACACCAACATACTTAAACCCAACATTGTCCCCAATATTGCAGTCTAAGTATGCGGAACGATTAATATACAAAATATAATATGTGCAAAAATAGAAAGAGAGGGTAGGAACTTCCCTAAGATGAGTTCGGGGAGGCCCGGGTTGAAACCCTGCATTATTGTGAGAAGACGTAGGAAAAATATAAGAGAGATAAAAAATAAAAGGAAAAATATAAACACGGCGAAAAGTGTGCGGGCGGTCGGGAGGCATGTGCGTAGGGGAGTCGAAGGTAGCTAAGGCCTTAGCTACGTGAGTGTGATGGAAATGCGCACCCCGAGCGCGCACAAGAATGGAAGCGCTGCGAAGCGAAACAAAATAAAATAAAACAAGTTAAAATAAAATAAAATAGACAAAATATATACACTTTTAATTTTTTTGTGTTTTTCGATACGTTTTTTATTTTCTAGTTGTTTTTTAGGTAGTTTTTAGTTTTTTTGGTTTTGAGGGTTTTTTAGTTTGTAAGGTTTTTTTTGTTTTGTTAAGTTTTGAGTTTTAAGGTTTTAATAGTTTTTTTTATTTTATTTTATTTTTAAGTTTTTGATTTTTAGGTTTTTTTTTTAGTGTTTTAGTTTTTTTTTTCATAAAAATAATGAAATTTTTTTTATGTTTTTTCATTTTTTTAAGATTTTTTTTTGTTTTTGTTTTTTTTTTTCAAATTTTTAGTTTTTTTAGAGATTTTTCGATTTTTTAGTTTTATGGGTTTTTGAAATTTTTTTTTGTTTTATAGGTTTTTCAAATTTTTTTTTAGTTTTATAATTTGTAACTTTTTTTTAGTTTTTATTATTATTATTATTATTATTATTATTATTTAATTATTATTAGTAATAAAATTTTTGTGGGCCCTTTCTGTAATTTTTAGTATGTATATATATATATAAATAAGTAAAATTAATAGATTTCCAGGGTTCAAAATAACGACTCGAAAATCCCCGGCAATGGCGCCAAAAACTTGATTGATATTTTTCGCATCGGGTCCGAAAACTTGATGCGGTTAAAACTCCAAAAATTGGTGAGAATTCCCGCGGCTCCCCAGACGGTTTATTTAAGGAAAAAAGGCGGATTAAGTTTTATTTAGAAGACGGGGCGCGCAAATTTATTTATTTAGATATAAAACGATTTAGATCGAGTTTTAACGAAAGGAGGCAAGTGCACCTATCGTGAGTAGTACAGGATATTCCGGGTGGAATATCGAGGTCGTATTGTTCTCGGGGTCGGTTCGATTATTTCTACTCTTCCCTGGAGGGTACTATTATTTTACCGATAATTACTTGTCGGGTATTTTATATATAATAAAAATGACAGAAAAAGAAAGCATAAAAAGAAAGCAATAAGGTGAAGCCGATGAAGAGCTTAGCTCGATGATACCGAATAGAACTAGAACTAAAATATACTTTAAATAAAAAGAGATCCTAAATTTCTAATTAATTAAGACAGACACTTGCCCGTGAAGGTTCCACTAGAATGAGCTCACCTAGTTATAGGATTATTGCTCACCTGAACGCTAAGACTATTCGACCGAACGTTAGTCCGACGAAGGATTCCTCTTAACGCCCGCATTACGCTAAGAACCTCGCTATTGGGTGGGGAACCCAATCCGGTAGAGTTGGCGCGCCTCCTCTCTCGAGGGTTAGTGCGGAACTCTCTTTGCCAAGGGGTGATCGGTCCATATGCACGGCCTCTCGGCTAGCTAGCATATGGACTACGGAAATAAGGCTCACACATCAATTATGTGGTCATGCGCGTCGTAAACCCTAGGCAAATCTTAAGTAATTTTAATTAATTAGAATGTAAGGACCTTTAATTATTTTAAGTTATTTTATTTGTCCCAATGCTCTTCGATACTGAGGACTAAGAACGGTTAGCCACTCATCGGAATGGGGACGGCTTGAGAGGAAAGCAATAAAGAAAGCAGTAAAGAAAGCTGAAAATGAAAGCAGTAAAATAAAGCAGTAAAGGAAAGCAGAAAATTGCAAGTCCTACTCAAACGAGTAGGACTGAAATGAAAGCGGTAAAATGCGAGTCCTGGCGCAAATGCGTGGGCGGGAGAAAGAAAGCGGGTCCTACTCAAACGAGTAGGACTAAATAAATGCTCACACGCATACACTCGATAGAAAGTAAAACTCACACACACACACTCTCGACATAAAGTAAAACACACACACACACACAAATCCTACTCAAATGAGTAGGGAAAATAAAGACCTGCCATTTAACTCAAATGAGTAGGCGGAAATAAAGAAAATTACAAACTCACGCGCTCTACAAAAAGTAAAACACACGCACACTGCAGAAAGTAAACACACTCTGCTGAATGAAATAAATCAAAGCGTCATTTAACTCTTAACGAGTAAGCCAAAATAAATGCACAAGTACAAAAAATTAAGATAAGCTAAGTTATCCAAAAATTAAAACAACTGTATTTCTACCGCTAGAATGCGGTAGAAATGCATAAAAAGCAGAAATAAAAATAAAACGAGCAAAAAGGTTGCAAATAAACGCAAAAACGAAAATGATCGAAAAATTAAAACCAATACATGTCTACCGCTAGAATACGGTAGAAATGCATAAAAAGAGAACGAAAAAATAAAAAGAGCAAAACGTTTTGACAATAAAAGTGAAAATGCAAGTGTTCGAAAAAGCAAAATAATAATTTATCCATTCTTATAATGCTATAAAAATGCCTAAAAAGTGGAAGAAAAGTTAAAAGCACGAAAAGTTTTACAAAAATAACAAAAAGGCTAAGTAAGAAAAATCAAAAATCATTTTTATAACCATTTTTATAGTTTTATAAGGATGGATATGAAAGTGCAGAAAAATCCTAACACTAAACTAAGCTAAGTAAACAAAATAATGAAAACATAAAAGTAAAGAACTATACTCATACACACACACCCATAAAAAAAGGAACGAAAAACAAATGAAAAGATAAGATTGCATAAAGAGAAGGCACATAGATGAAGTCTAAATCCATAGAAAGGGAAGAAAACTACAAATTTTTTTAATCTAAAAAGGATATTACAAAGCTAAAACCAAAAAGGAGGGGGAGAAAATCCCTTACATAGGTCCTGAAATCATCTACGCAGCACTTCCCCTATACAAAATGGATCCAAAAGGGGAACAGGATTACATACAGAACACTGGTATTTATAGACAAAACATTACATGGGACACGCCCTCTGACACGGGCGTATTAGGGGGCGTGTCAGCACTATTCCTGATGGCGGCCATCGATTTGACGGGAAAGTGGACTTCGGGCTGGACAGGTGTCGGTCACGCAGCGGTCACGCCCCAGGTCACGGGCGTGACTCTGGGCGTGTCGAGGAGGTGGATCTGGGCGCGGTGCGTCAAAAGTCGTCGCGCGGGTTTTGTCAGCCAGGTGGAGAAGTCACGCCCCAGGTCACAGCGGGACGCTGGGCGTGTTGGGTTGAGTCGACACTCGACAAATGTCGAGCGGAAATTGTCCAGAGGAAAATTCGTCGAGCGGGAAGAGGAGTCACGCCCCAGGTCACGGGCGTGCCTCTAGGCGTGTCGCGGAGGTGTCGACGATCGTCGAGCGGAAAGTCGTCGAGCGCGAATTTCGTCGAGCGAAGAATCGTCGAGCGGAACTTTTCGTCGAGCTTGATGGAGTGGTCAAGCCCCAGATCACGGGCGTGTCGGGTGTTCGACGATCGTCGATCGAAAATCGGCGAGCGCGGAAATCGTCGAGCGGAAATCGTCGAGCGCTGGACACGGGTCATGTCACGGGCGTGTGGTCGGGCGTGTCAAGCTATTTCTTCAAAATTTGTTCCTTTCTCGGGAATTTGATGTATCACGCCCTGGTCACGGGCGTGACCAACAGTACACGGGCGTGTACTATGCAAAAGTTGACTTTTCCTGAAATTTTTTAGGAAATCAAAATAGAGTAACTTAGAACAATATTTATAAAAAAGAAACATTTTTATAAAGAAAAATAACAAAAATAAAGTAAAACGGCATATTTAATGTACATAAAAATAGGTATATTTACAACTTATCAACATGCAAGCCAGAAAACATGAGCATCAAACATACATTGTCATAAAAGTAGAACTACAGCAAAACGGTAACCCTTCATGAGGCTTAGGCCCTTTTGGTCGGCGAGCTAGCTCCTGCTTGCGATCCTTGCCCTGTAAAAATTTGATTGTAACGTGGGTCAGCAAAGGCTGACCTCAAACTGTGTAACCAACACATCTCCTCCTGGCCGCCCCTAACGGACCCCGGGGAACCCCTCCAACCTGCAAGTCAGCACTTCGTATGCAATATATATATAAACAAGTAATGCACTAAGAACAGGCTTGGATGTCTCAAACAACATACATGTTCTCTATTGTTGAGCATATAATGAAAGGGCCTACTTATGCAGCATGTATGCAAAAACCCGGGCTTCACCGAAGGCACCCTATCGCGTATGTAACTAGCATATCATCACATCATATGGGTACTCATCATTTACCCATTGGCATAAAGCCACAAACAAAGGGGGTTACCAACATTCCCACAACGGCATACAAGCCGTCACACGGAACTCTTGCAAAGGCCCCACCCGCTCAAGGTCTTAGACCCGGGCTTGCTTGCAAGCTCTGAATTCTCATGTCAGGATTCCAACAAACACACAGACCGATTATAAGAAGCCTTGCTGGACCCCACCCGCTCATGGCCTCATTGCCCGGGCTTGCCCCATGCTTGGAATTCTCATTAGTCTCACAGAAGGGGACTGGTCTCACTGGGACACTCTCCACACATGACGTGCACATCACGGGATAGCCAGCTGACCATGGAGACACAGCCACGCCTTGGCACATCACAATCCAAGACATTTCCACCCTAGTCACTCATTCGTACTACAGCGTTCCCGCGCACCAAGGAAATCATCTACCACCAATGTGGAGCTAACCTTGTTCACCAAGGAAACTATCTACCTCCATTGAGGAGCTAACCTTGTCCGGTTCCGATTACACGTACTCACTCGAGAAAAGGGGAAAACATCACAAACATCACAAACGGCATCTTGCCGCAACGGATCTCTACGAATCCTTAAAGCTCGTATGCAACATCACCGAGTCGGACTGATGGTCGCGACTACGGCTTCACCCACCATGCCTAATCCACTAACGGAGCGGATCTCTAATACAAAAACATGTCGGGGACGGACTCAATCGACCCGGAGGTTCCTCTTGATAATTGGCGACCCAAACCCCACTCATTTGAGAGTTTGTTGCCCAAAAACTAGAAAATAAAAGATGCTAAAACATGCATCCTAAAACCAAGAGGAGAAGTGTCGTTACCTTCCGACCCCTCTTCCTAGCCATGGAAACTTAGCCGGATGAAAACCTTCGCAACGATCTTGCCTCCACGGATCTGGACTCGGCTCGCGATTTGGAGCACCGAAGCTTCTCCAACAGCCGGATCTCTCCTTAACCTTCTTCCTTGCTCTCCCCTCTCTCTAGATCTTAGAAAAAGATTGCTTGGAGAAGAATGAGGGTTTCTAACCCTATTCTCGGACTTAACTTAGCAAGGGAAACCCTGTACCATCAGATCCCAAAAGAAGGGAAATAACGGCCACGATCCAAACTGAAAATCAAAACACCTGGGCCAAACACGGCTTGTGACACGCTCGTGTCCAAGGCCGTGTTCCCCAAACGACGCCGAAACTGTCGCACCCAAAACAGGACACGGGTCCTTGACACGCCCGTGTCACATTTGACACGGCCGTGTCCAACCTGAACATGCCTGGGCTCCAGGCCGTGTCCAACCCCTCACAAGTCCCGGCTTACAACCCGATAAGGACACGGCCTGGGACACGCCCGTGTCTCAGGCCGTGTTCGAAGTCTCGACGATCGTCGACTGCCTCTTCTTCGAACTCGCAGAAATTCGTCGAACATGCTCGACACAGCCCTGGACACGCCCGTGTCCCGAACCATGTTCACTGCCTCGACACTTCGTCGGTCAAAAAACGTCAACACCACAGGCGCTCGACGAACCCGGTAAGACACAGCCATGGACACGCCCGTGTCCTAGGCCGTGTTCCCTGCATGTGTCGATACCTACTCTGTGTTGACACAACTGTGTCGACAGTCGAGGGAACACGCCTGCAACACGGGCTCCGACACGGGCGTGTCGGAGGGCGTGTCCCACACTATTCGATGACCTGAGCGAAAAATCGTCGACTTCCTGGGCTCTCGACGAACCCGGTACGACACCGCCATGGACACGCCCGTGTCCTAGGCCGTGTGACCCTCACCAAGACCCAAACTTGGCTCTCGACGCTTCTCATCCTTCTTTCAAATTTTGGGGCGTTACAAGGCCCCTCTCCCAACTATTTATAGCTTTTTCCCCTCCTCCATGCTAGCAAGAAGCTTTAGTGTGCTTTTCCCCCCTCGTCGGTGTTGCCCTCGTCGTAAACCACCACCCACAAGCTCCTCCACCACCACATTTAATGGTGAATCGGGATGGTCCCTCCCAAGCCCCCTTAACACAGGTGGAAGATTCTCTCCTCTCCCCTCCATATCTTTGTGACGTTGTGCATGTGTCTCACGGAGGCCGGAGCACCGCCGACACCACCCGAGCCAACCTCCAGGTCAGGTGGTGGTCGCAAGTTTTTATCCTTGCCCAGTGTCGGTGGTGGCGCTGGGGAAGGGCTAAACTACCGGGGATAACTGTTGAAATTTTTGAAGTGAAAGTGGGTGATGGAGCAGGCCGGGCGGTCTGAGCGGTCTGAGTCTGCGGCTTGGGCGGACTGATGGTTGCGGCCTGGGCGGACTGATGGTTGCGGCCTGGGTGACCTGGCCTGGTTGGACTTGGTGGCTTGGCGGTTCTTATGGAGCGGCCTGTGCGGCCTGGTGTGCGGCCTGGATGGTCTATTGCCAAGGAAGTCAGCTGCTTGGGCATCTAGTGGAGCGGCCTGAGCGGACTGTGTTTGGCAGTCTGTTGGCGGTGCTCTGCTTGATCTGCGGCCTTGCTATTAGCCAGTTCTTGGGATAACCGGGCGGATTGGTAGTTATATATGCAGTGTTGTAGCGGACTTGTTTTGCGTCCGCGAAGTCCGCCTTTGCGGACTGGCTTTGGAGATCGGTTTTGGTCCTTGTCGAGCTCTCCGGTGATGCAGTAGGTGTTGGCCACATTCTTGTGGCGACTGTCCTGTTGATTGGCGGTCTGGGTCTTTTGTGTCTGCCATGCTCGCGCCAGTTGCTTGATGAGCTGGTGGACTTGATCATTTTCTGTGACATGTCCATGGTATTCGCAGTGTCCGCAGAGTCCGTTGTTGACCGGGCGGACTGCCTCTTGGTCGTGGACTCGTGCCGGACTGTGGCATTGATGTCGAGATGTGTGGACTGCCACTTTATCAGCGTACAGTGTGCGGACTGATGCAGTATGAGTTGTGACTGTGTCTGCGTGCTGTATTGAGTGGCGAACTGGCGTTGTGCTTATGTTGGGCGGACTGGCGGTATGCTTGTGTTGTGCGGATTGGCATTATGTCTGCATGGTGGCGAATTGACTTTGACCTGGCGCCTGACAGGCTTGAAGTTTGGCCAAGTCCTTGCGGACTTGGCGGACTTGGATGTGTTACCGCGCGAGCTGGGGTGGTGACTCTATTTACTAGGGTGGTGACCACACTCCTCACCTCGCCTATAAATAGACCCCCCCCCCCCGAGACATCTACAGTAACTAAGTGAAGAGTAAGTTGAGTGTTGGTTAAGTGTTGCTGTCTGGTTTTTCCTGTTCGTGCGGGTTGAAGAGAACTGTTTGTTATTTGCAGGTTGCGTGGCTAACACTAAGGAGCCAGGAGTTTGGCTTTGACTGTGGTCAGCATCAGTGAAGTTTGCGGTTTCAATCGGCAGTCTCAGCAGGTCGCTTCTGCGGCTTGTCAGTTTCTCTGCTTTAGCTTTTCCAAGTTCAATAACCTGTCCGCCGGACTCAGGTGGGTAGGCGGTCTGTTCTTCAGTTCAGCAACAGCTTGTAGCAGGCAGCGAATAACGGCGTGTTCGCGCGAGCTCGCAGTCTCGGCGGACTCCGTATTCTATTCGTCTTCTAGCAGCAATAGTAGTTCGGCGGCCTCGGCGACTGTGGCGGACTGGGCGGTCTCGACGGTCTCCAGTGCTGTCCGCTCGAATTATTTTACTTGTAATTTTTTCTTTGTTCCTCTATACTGGCGAAATCATGTCTCGCCATGTATACCTCGCTCTGTAAAGAAGAAATATATATATGATCTGCTTTCCCTTGTGGTTGCTTTTGGTTGTTGAGCTTGCTTTCCTGGTTTCCGCATGATCAAGGTGTGATCTTGATAGTTCCGAGGATATTAATTTGGCGTTAGACTATCTCGTTGACCACTTTGAGAAAATTTAACATGGTATCAAAGCAAGATTCAGTTGCTTGAGCGGTGATCAACTTGTGTTGTTGCTCTGTGCTTCTGAAAGCTTAACCAACGCTACTGCAATGGAAGGGAACTATGCAAGAGGTCTGGGTATTGAACTCTTAACCACGACTAACTTTAAAAAGTGGAAGTCGTGCTTGAAGAGTTTTCTTCTTGACGAGGAGCTATGGGAGATCGTCGGTGGTGACGATAGACAAGAAGTTACTGCTGCATTTGGGACGGCTGAGCAGGTCAGAACCTGGAGGAAAACTAATGCGAAGGCTGAGTTTACCCTCAAGTGGGTTGTTTCACCGAAGCTATTTGATCACATCATTGGATGTGAGTTGGGTGCTATTATTTGGATAACTATTGATGGGTTGTTCAACAGGAAGAATGTGGCGAGGCAACAGTTCCTGAAGAATGAGTTGGCTAGGAAAACTCAAGGAGACCTAACCATCTCGAAGTTCTTTCTAAAGATGAAGAGTCTGTTTGCTGAGATATCAGCACTTGATCCTGATGAGCCTATCTCTGAGGCCAAGTTGAAAAGGCACATTATCTGTGGCTTGCGGAAGGAGCATGTTGCCTTTGTAACTTCTGTTCAAGGCTGGGCAACTCAGCCATCTCTGCTGGAGCTTGAAAACCTGCTTGCTTTGCAAGAAAGTTTGGCCAAACAGGTGGTAGGAGTGACTATCTCTGAAGGAGGTAGTGAAACGTTGTTCACAGGTAAGAAGAAGAAGAGATGGGAAGGGAAGAAGAAGAACCCTGCTGCTGAAAATGAACCTTCAACTTCTTATCAGCCAGAGAGGAGCGTTGCTCCTAAGAAGGATTGTAAGAAGAACTTGAAGTACTACAGGTGTCATCAGCGGGGACACTTCAAGCATGACTGCAAGGTCAAACTACAACCTGGGCATGTTGCAGGCAAGGAGGAAGCTTGCTCTAATACTGAGGAAATTGGATGGAGCGGAGCTTTCATGACGGGCACTTGTGTCCGTGCTTTGTCGGCTGTCGACTTCAACGATGAGTGGATTGTGGACTCCTGGTGTGGTCATCACCTCACAGGAGACAATTCGAGTTCTCCTCACTACAAGCTTACTCAGGTAACGAAGCTATCATTACTGCTGATAATACTGTTTATGCAGTAGAGAAGGAGGGGTTATGTCCTTGGGTAGTTATAAGGGGCCACTCACGTTAAGGAGTGTGTATCATGTGTCGGGCATGAAGAAGAACCTCTTCTTTATTACCAATGCGGTAGATGCAGATTATCACGTTCTGTGTAATGCCCCCACTCGTCACATGATATATAACGGTGGGTCCGGCCGGGGCCCCACGCCATATGTCACAGACAAGCAGCAGAATTACTTGTGGAAATCAAAATCTACTCGCATCCTATCTCAAAACATTCTAGAGCAGCACTTTATGTTAAATGAACTCAACTCAGAGAATGTCCACTACTATATAAACTCCACATTTATATATCAAAACCAGGAATGTATACAACTCACACACACTGGCCTTAAGGCCTTACAGATTTCTCTTTGCACAAATACATTTTCGTACATCGGCACTGTAACAACCCCATCCGTTCATATGATATAATCTAGAAGGTCCGGCCGGGGCCCCACAGGATATATCACAAAATAGTCGGTGAAGGTACAGGATGATACCAGAGTAGCGCATCGCACCTATCACAAAGAATTCTAGCGGAAGCCTAGACTACAACTGGAACTCCTCATGAATGTCCAAACATAAAACTCCACATTTTATACAGTATAGGAATGTCTTACAATATATACAAAGAGTTGGCCTTATGGCCTTACATGGCTTTCATACAGTGGCCTAAAATAGATTGGCGCGCAGGCCGGCCACAATACAAGAAAACACTCAAAAGAACACAGCTAGCCTTCACGGGCTAGCGGCCGCAGCAGCAGCAACACCAGCAGGAGCATCAACCTCTATGCGTCCCGCTCGGCTCTCCAGCACCTGTGCAAGGACAATCCACCCAACGGTGGCAAACAAAAGCAACGGTCAGCGTTCAGCTGACCAAATTATAACGACCCTACCCCTTTTCTCGGGGCAGCGGTATTTTTCCCTGCAGGCATATCATATCACAAGTATGGCAAGCTATATCATCAAAAGGTGCTTTCACGCACACAAGCCATCACAACCGTTCGCCGCCCGGCCCAACGGTCCATACACTCCGGGCACATTATTGGTGTTCTGGCAACCTCTTGCCCACCACCGTATCAGGGTTACAACCCAACGGTAATTCTCTTGAGCATTTACTCCATGGCGTGCAGCCGGAGTTAGTCTTCGGACACCGGGATGGCCCGTAGCCCCCCGTTGTGTCATGGCGCGCAGGCCGAAGACTCTTGCTATGCGCTCCAACAGACCACACTTTTTGGTCTCACGTCAGACGGACATAGCGCAGGTCGGATCCTCCACCCCCCCCCCCCCCCCCCCCGTTGCTCAAATCGCCTTGCCTTTTCCGCGTACAGCGTACTCATGGCTATATCAAAGGCGCGGGTCGGTCTCACCAATCCTGTTCTGGCATTCAAGCCTGGGTATTTATCTATACCCATTTCCTCATAGCAATAGCGGGTCTTTCCTGGGCACACCAGTACTTCCTGTGACTCGCTTCACAGGTGGACACCGCCAATTACAAATGTCAGGGGTCTTTCTTAGCTATCCTGCCAGTACTTCCTGTTACTCGTTTCACAGGTGGACACCCTATGACATCAAGCATCACAAAAAGGGCCTTTCCTGGTCCCATCAGTACTTCCTGTGCCTCATTCACAGGTTGGACCCAAAACCATCACATGGCTATTTTCCTGGGCTACCACCCCAGTACTTCCTGCTACTCCTTTTCACAGGCAAAACCCGTAGACTCCTACACTACACGTTTATCACGGAGTCTTCTCCGGTTCGTATGCAACATCACCAATCCAGACCAACCTGTCCAGATGGGCTTCACACAGCATGCCTATTCCGTACTCCATTTCCGGATCTATATGCTAACAAAAAGGGGGTTTCAAGCCTCCACCCAAAGATTCCCAAAATCAGCCACCTCTTGGTGGGGGAAATCACAAGATATGCCAAAAAGGAAGCCTTCACATGGCTAGGAAGAAAAGTCGTTACCCTTGACGATCGCTTCGGTGCCATGGACTCCAAGCTAGCTTGCAAGACTCGCAAGAGCGTTTCCTCCGCAACGCTGGCTTCGGATCTCTTATCGGTAAACCGCAGCACCACCGACAGCAGCCCCCTTTCCTTCTTCCTCCTCCTTTCTCTCTCTCTTTCTCTCTCTTGAAGAAAGATGAAGGCCAAATTAAAGTGAGGAATACTTCTCAGTTTTCGGCCTTGAAGAAAAAGAGGAAGAGGCTTTCAGCCCTTGGATCCAGACTGAAGGAATGGACGGCCACGATTCTGCCAAAAACACAAATTTTGCCCGACACGGCCTCGAACACGGCCGTGTGCCAGGCCGTGTGCCTCAAGCGGTGGTCAACCGACTTATCCAAACCAGTGACACGCCCACGGGACACACCCGTGTCATGGGCCGTGTCACCAACACGCCTTCAGACACGCCCGTGTCTGTGGCCGTGTATTTGGGTGAAAAAAAATCCCAAATCATCCCGAGACTTCACACGGCCTGTGACACGCCCGTGTCCCAGGCCGTGTGCCCAGACACGGCACAAAGACACGCCCTGTCGAAATCCTTCGGCGGGCTGAGTTCGTCGCCTGATTTGACACGCCCTGTGAGACGCCCGTGTCACAGGCCGTGTTCAATCTCTCGACACTCGACACTCACGTCTCGACACTCGACGATCGTCGAGAAAAATCGTCGAGCATGCGACACGGCCTTGGACACGCCCGTGTCCTGGGCCGTGTGCCTCCTCTCGACGAATCGCCGAGAATAAAAATCGTCGAGACAAAGCTCAATCGTCGACACAACCTCGACACGCCCTGCGACACGCCCGTGTCGCAGGCCGTGTCACCTGACACGCCCTGGGACACGCCCGTGTCCCAGGCCGTGTCACCCAAAAATTGCCTGTTTCTGAACTTTGGGCTGTTACAATCCTCCCCTCCTACAAGAAATTTCGTCCTCGAAATTTAGAGACAGGAAAGTAACAGAAACCAGCAAGAAAAATGTAACAACATCTATGTTACAACATTCTCGCTACAAATTACACAAACAGCTCTGGGAACTCTGCTCGCATGGTTTGCTCGCGCTCCCATGTCAGCTCTTCACGGCCGCAGTTATCCCACCGGACTTTTACCATACTGACCGTCTTGTTCCGCAACTGTTTCTCGGCTCGATCTTTGATCTGAATGGGTCGAACTCTTGTTGTTAGCCCATACTCCACCGGCACACGATCATCCGCGATCACTTGAGCTGGATCTTTCACGGCCTTCCGAAGCACCGAGATGTGAAAGACATCATGTAACCCACCCAAGTCCGCCGATAGAGCTAGCCGATAAGCCGCTTCGCCAATTCGCTCAACCACTTCAAAAGGACCCAAATATCTTGGACTCAACTTTTTCAATCGGCGAATCCTGGAGACACCTTTGAATGGCTTGATCTTCACGTAGACCCAATCGCCAACCGTAAACGCAACGTTCCGGTGCTTGGCGTTGTAGTACTTCGCTTGTCGATCTTGAGCAATCAGCAATCTCTCTCGAATAGTCCGAATGGTTGAGTTTGCTGCATCCACCTCATTTGGTTAAACAACCCGGGCTTCACCCGCTTCTACCCAAGCCAAGGGAGTACGACACTTCCTGCCATATAGAGCTTTCATATGGTACCATCCCAATACTTGCCTGGTCGCTGTTAGTATAGGCAAACTCTCCCATATAGAGATGATCTTCCCATCTCTTTCCGAAGTCAAGGGCGCACATTCGGAGCATGTCCGTCATTGTTTTGTTGGTACGTTCAGTCTGGCCATCCATTTGGGGATGAAAGGCCGTACTGAAAGTTAATTTCGTGCCCAACAGTCGGTGAACTAGCCTCCAATCATTTGACGTGAATCGCCCATCTCGATCACTTACGATGCTCCAAGGAACACCCTGAAACCGCACAATCTGATCAACATAACTTTGCCAACCTTTCAACCGAATCATCTCGCCTGTTCGGGAGAAAATGTGCTACTTTTGTTAGCCGGTCAACTATCACCCAAATGCAATCATTTCCTCGCTGCGATCTTGGCAATCCATGCACAAAATCCATGGAAATATCATCAAATTTCCACACTGGGATTGGCAGTGACTTCAAATAACCGCCCGGCTTTTGGCATTCCGCCTTCACCATCGCACATGTTTGACATTTGGCTACATACAGGGCAACATCTTTCTTGAGCCCTGGCCACCAGAAAAGCTTCTTCATATCGTTGAACATCTTTGTGCTCCCGGGGTGAATGGAATACTTGGTATAATGTGCTTCATACATCAGTTCTTCCCTCAACTTCCCCACATTCGGGACGCACAAACGGCCCTCTTTGCGCAAAAGACCATCAATCCAGGTGAATTTGCCCTCTGGCCCTTCATTCACATAGCGTACGAGATTTTCATCCAGCTCCGTTGCCCGTCGAACTCGGTCCGCAAGGTCACATTGCACCTCGGTCCAGTTCAAACATGCAGTGGCAGTGGAACTCTTGCCAACACAATAGATCTCTAATGCTTCCAACTCCTGGATAAGACGTTCATCATGCTTTTGTAACCAATTCGCTCTAGCCGGAACTCGCCGACTTAAGGCATCCGCGACAACATTCCCTTTCCCGGGTGTATAGTGAATCTCGAAAGTGTAGTCCCCAAGGAACTCCAACCACCTTCGTTGTCGCATATTCAAGTCTTTCTTCTCTAAAAGATACTTTAGGCTCTTATGATCAGTATAGATCTCTACCTTCACACCATATAGGTAGTGTCGCCACAGCTTGAGTGCAAAAACATCACCGGCGCTAATTCCAAATCATGGACGGGCTAGTTTCGCTCGTGCACCTTCAGCTGGCGTGAGCCATAAGCAATCAACTTTCCGCTCTGCAGAAGAACGCAGCCTAAGCCGCTTCCTGAGGCATCACTATAAATCACAAACCCATCGGTTCCACATGGCGAAGACAACCCTGGCGCCGTGGTCAACCGACCCTTCAGCTCTATAAAATCTCGTGCGCAATCTGGCGTCCAAACGAACTTCTGATCTTTTCACGTCAGTGTGGTTAGCGGCAAAGCGATCCGCGAGAAATTCTCTACAAATCTTCTATAGTAGCCCGCAAGTCCAAGGAAACTCCTGACTTCGGCCACGGAAGACAATTTTGGTCACTCTTGTATGGCTTTTATCTTCGCTGGATCCACTGCAATGCCCGCTCCACTCACCACATGGCCCAAAAATGCCACTCACGATAGCCAAAACTCGCACTTCGAGAACTTGGCATAGAGCTGATTTTGCCTCAACGTGTTCAACACCAACCGCAAGTGAATCTCATACTCAGCTTTGGACTTCGAGTATACCAGGATCTCATCAATGAACACTATCACAAACAGATCCAGGTACTCACGAAAAATACTGTGCAAACACCGAGGGCGCATTGCACAGTCCAAATGGCATGACTGTGAACTCATAGTGCCCATAACGCGTTCCAAATGCGGTTTTGGGAATGTCACTTTCCCGAATTCTTAACTGGTAATAACCAGACTTCAGGTCCAACTTCGAATAGACGGTCGAGCCCACTAGCTGATCAAATAATTCATCAATCCGAGGTATAGGATATTTATTCTTCTCGATCAGCTTATTCAAGTCACGGTAATCGATACACAACCGTAACCCACCATCTTTATTCTTTACAAAAAGCACAAGCGCGCTCCAAGGTGACATACTTGGGCGGATAAAACCTTGCTCTAGCATTTCTTGTAGTTGAACCTTCAACTCAGCCATCTTTTTAGGCGCAACGCGATATGGCGAGCGGGCCACTGGTTTCGCACCTGGCACCAACTCAATTGTGAAGTCAATCTCCCGCTGGGGTGGTAGCCCAGGGAGATCTGCGGGAAACACATCTGTAACATCTGCCACAATCGGAACCCCGCACAAAGTGTCCTTAGGCTCAACAGCCTGAATAAGTGCAAAGTAACACTCCGCACCCTTCCGAACAGCTTTGACTACCTGGAGTGCAGACATCAACGTCCCACCCACTCCTCGCATACCCGCGAACTTTGTCTCCTATTCGGTATTCTGGCCTCACGTGATTTCTTTGGACTGGCAATCAAGCATAGCATGCTGCTCCGCAAGCCAATCTAACCCAAAAATCACGTCAATTCCGATATTGGCAAAACAAATGCAGTTAAACTGAAATCCCGACTTCCTAACTGAACCGCCACATCGCAAGCTTGATTCGCAAGCAATCCAACAACCATTCGGCAACACCACGCTGACGCTATCTGTCTTTGCGATCCTGGGAATCCCAAGCCGCGTAAGAAATCACAAGACAGAAAAGAAGACGAAACATCCTTCGTAAACGGCGCATGTGGTGCACCTAACACATACAAACAACATTCACAAGATGCAAACAAAACAAGCAAGACGATTATCGTAAACATCGACGACTCTTGCCAAGATTGGGCACACATGTCCCCATGGTAGAAAACATCAACAATTGACAACACACGTTGATCCCACACATTCATATCGGACACAGGACCTCATAGCATTTTCATTCAAAATGGCTTACTGTACATCGAACATGTATAAGCCACCATTATTTCTGTACATGAGGAGCCGCATTATTTATTTACATCATGATGTCGACATTTCTTGCCTGCTACAAGCCAACGCGGCAATCTCGGGCTTTATGTCCTGCTTTCCCACACGAATAACACTTGTACTGCTTCTTTGGCTGCTGAACACCATCCCCACATTCACGAGCGAGGTGTCCCACCAGACCACACGCATAACAAGTACGCTTCTCTTGTCTCCGCCTCTTCCAGTGAGCCGACTTCCCAACCCTTGGAGTGCGCACTTTCCGAGTCACAGGCATCTGCTGGGCTCTCCTCAAGTCGATTTCCAACAGTCTCGCTGCCTCCACCAGTGGTTGGAAGCCCAAGAACTTAGGACCCATCAACAAGAAACGGAGTTCCTGACGTAGCCCATCATAAAACCGATTGATCTTCATCTCCTCGGTCTCAAACATAAACTCGGGATGTTGGCTCATTGCAACAAATGCATGAAAATAGTCCGCAACCGTGTTCTCTCCTTGGCTCAAACACATATGTCCCGACGAGGCTGAGGCACTTCCCCTTGCTGGCTGCTCAAGTTCCCTACCCGGCCTGGAACGCATCACCGGATCAGAAGGTGAAACTTGTCCTTCATGGTAAGCCTTGAGCGTTGCAAAAGCCCTATCGACAATCAGTCGAGCTGTTTCTATCGATGAAGGAGAGGTTGGTACCACAGTGGACGTCATGCTTCCTAACGAGTGTTGGGGTTCCTGCTGCCAAGCCATCGCACTCGTCGCCTACAAACGAAAAATGACACAAGTAAGCAACAAGATAGGAACACGCAGGTTCCTCAAACACAAAACTTTGCATTCCTATCATGGACATTCAGGAGTTCATTCGTAGACTTTGGTGTGCACAAACACGTGCTCGCCACCCCACAAAAGAAGTCGGCCACGACTTCGAGAGGGAAAGACCAAGACAACCGATACCAAAAATGTAACAACCCCATCCGTTCATATGATATATTCTAGAAGGTCCGGTCGGGGCCCCACATGATATATCACAAAACAGTCGGTGAAGGTACAGGATGATACCAGAGTAGCGCATCGCACCTATCACAAAGCATTCTAGCGGAAGCCTAGACTACAACTGGAACTCCTCATGAATGTCCAAACATAAAACTCCACATTTTATACAGTATAGGAATGTCTTACAATATATACAAAGAGTTGGCCTTATGGCCTTACATGGCTTTCATACAGTGGCCTAAAATAGATTGGCGCGCAGGCCGGCCACAATACAAGAAAACACTCAAAAGAACACAGCTAGCCTTCACGGGCTAGCGGCCGCAGCAGCAGCAACACCAGCAGGAGCATCAACCTCTATGCGTCCCGCTCGGCTCTCCAGCACCTGTGCAAGGACAATCCACCCAACGGTGGCAAACAAAAGCAACGGTCAGCGTTCAGCTGACCAAATTATAACGACCCTACCCCTTTTCTCGGGGCAGCGGTATTTTTCCCTGCAGGCATATCATATCACAAGTATGGCAAGCTATATCATCAAAAGGTGCTTTCACACACACAAGCCATCACAACCGTTCGCCGCCCGGCCCAACGGTCCGTGCACTCAGGGCACATTCTTGGTGTTCTGGCAACCTCTTGCCCACCACCGTATCAGGGTTACAACCCAACGGTAATTCTCTTGAGCATTTACTCCATGGCATGCAGCCGGAGTTAGTCTTCGGACACCGGGATGGCCCGTAGCCCCCCGTTGTGTCATGGCGCGCAGGCCGAAGACTCTTGCTATGCGCTCCAACAGACCGCACTTTTTGGTCTCACGTCAGACGGACATAGCGCAGGTCGGATCCTCCACCCCCCCCCCCCCCCCCCCCCCCGTTGCTCAAATCGCCTTGCCTTTTCCGCGTACAGCGTACTCATGGCTATATCAAAGGCGCGGGTCGGTCTCACCAATCCTGTTCTGGCATTCAAGCCTGGGTATTTATCTATACCCATTTCCTCACAGCAATAGCGGGTCTTTCCTGGGCATACCAGTACTTCCTGTGACTCGCTTCACAGGTGGACACTGCCAATTACAAATGTCAGGGGTCTTTCTTAGCTATCCTGCCAGTACTTCCTGTTACTCGCTTCACAGGTGGACACCCTATGACATCAAGCATCACAAAAAGGGCCTTTCCTGGTCCCACCAGTACTTCCTGTGCCTCATTCACAGGTTGGACCCAAAACCATCACATGGCTATTTTCCTGGGCTACCACCCCAGTACTTCCTGCTACTCCTTTTCGCAGGCATAACCCGTAGACTCCTACACTACACGTTTATCACGGAGTCTTCTCCGGTTCATATGCAACATCACCAATCCAGACCAACCTGTCCAGATGGGCTTCACACAGCATGCCTATTCCGTACTCCATTTCCGGATCTATATGCTAACAAAAAGGGGGTTTCAAGCCTCCACCCAAAGATTCCCAAAATCAGCCACCTCTTGGTGGGGGAAATCACAAGATATGCCAAAAAGGAAGCCTTCGCATGGCTAGGAAGAAAAGTCGTTACCCTTGACGATCGCTTCGGTGCCATGGACTCCAAGCTAGCTTGCAAGACTCGCAAGAGCGTTTCTTCCGCAACGCTGGCTTCGGATCTCTCGTCGGTAAACCGCAGCACCACCGACAGCAGCCCCCTTTCCTTCTTCCTCCTCCTTTCTCTCTCTCTTTCTCTCTCTTGAAGAAAGATGAAGGCCAAATTAAAGTGAGGAATACTTCTCAGTTTTCGGCCTTGAAGAAAAAGAGGAAGAGGCTTTCAGCCCTTGGATCCAGACTGAAGGAATGGACGGCCACGATTCTGCCAAAAACACAAATTTTGCCCGACACGGCCTCGAACACGGTCGTGTGCCAGGCCGTGTGCCTCAAGCAGTGGTCAACCGACTTATCCAAACCAGTGACACGCCCACGGGACACACCCGTGTCATGGGCCGTGTCACCAACACGCCTTCAGACACGCCCGTGTCTGTGGCCGTGTACCTGGGTGAAAAAAAATCCCAAATCATCCTGAGACTTCACACGGCCTGTGACACGCCCGTGTCCCAGGCCGTGTGCCCAGACACGGCACAAAGACATGCCCTGTCGAAATCCTTCGGCGGGCTGAGTTCGTCGTCTGATTTGACACGCCCTGTGACACGCCCGTGTCACAGGCCGTGTTCAATCTCTCGACACTCGACACTCACGTCTCGACACTCGACGATCGTCGAGAAAAATCGTCGAGCATGCGACACGGCCTTGGACACGCCCGTGTCCTGGGCCGTGTGCCTCCTCTCGACGAATCGCCGAGAATAAAAATCGTCGAGACAAAGCTCAATCGTCGACACAACCTCGACACGCCCTGCGACACGCCCGTGTCGCAGGCCGTGTCACCTGACACGCCCTGGGACACGCCCGTGTCCCAGGCCGTGTCACCCAAAAATTGCCTGTTTCTGAACTTTGGGCTGTTACAGGCACGCAGGCTGGCCACACATGAAATCCAATCATGTTTCTTCGCACAGCCTTCAAGGGCCTTTAGCACCAATCCTTCCATTCCGCGCATTGCCATTCCAGCAGCAACACCTATAATTCACCATCCAATCCAAACAGAAAACAAAGTAACGGTCAGCATTAGCTGACCACTTATAACGACCACACCCCTTACCCGGGGCAGTGGTTCCTTCCCTGTATGCATAACCATCATCATTTCTTTCAATCTATCAATCACAGTCCATATCACAACTGCCGGTCTCCATCGTACGCTCCATGCACTCAGGGCATCTTCTGGGTGTACCGGATATACCAGTCATACACCGCCGATCGTGGCTCTTCACTTGTTGGTTGGGCGGTTCAAGCCTAGTCCACCAATCTAACTATTGGCAACATCCCATCCATACCACTCAAAGGTACTACCTCGCAGCATTCACAAACCATCAGAGTAGATCGACCCACACCATGTGGTGTGGTAGCCAGGTATATCAAGGCTACCCTGGCATTGCCACCCATCGACCTCTCAACCTAATCTGGATCGACCCACACTTTGTATTGCAGCAAGCCGAGTGCTCGCTTCCCGGACACTACCACCCATCGATCCCTGCTCTATCAGATCACCCACCTTAGTGGTGTAGCAGGTCGGGTGCTCTCTTCCCGAGCATGCTATCAATGGTCTCTCATTACAACTAGGAGCTTCTTCAAAGCCTCCATCCATCCATAACCAATATTCATTCATCCACACAACCATGCAATCAAAGCACAAACCTTTCACAGCATCAAATCCATGGAGTCTTCTCTGGTTTACCTATGATCATCACCAATCCAGACTACCCGTCCAGATGGGCTTCACACAGCATGCTTATGTCGTACTCCACACTTCCGACTCTAGATGCAAACTCAACCAAGGAATCACTTCCGCGATCCACCTCTTGGTGGAGGATTCCACGAACATGCATAAAGAGAGGACTTCGATGTCCAAGAAGGAGATCGTTATCCTTGAAGATCGCTTCGGAGCCATGAATCCGCCGGATGGAAATCACCGTCTCAGCGTTGCCTCCACGAATCCGAACTCAGATCTTCAATCGACACTCCGCAGATCCTCCAGCAAGGGATTTCCTCCTTCCTCCTTTCCTTCCCTTGCTCTCCCTCTCTTTCTCTCTCCTGGAATGAGAAGAAGAAGAAGATGATGAAAATGAAGAGATAGTCCTCATTTCTCGGCCATATAACAGCAAGGAGAAATCTGAACCATCAGATCCCATAGGAAGAAAAGGAACGGCCAGAAAATTCCTGAAAATAGCTCTCTCGGGTCTGACACGCCCTGTGACACGCCCGTGTCACAGGCCATGTCCCCTAAGCGGTGCACGAACCGCCTTATCCAACCTTATCCACACCAAGGTGACACGCCCATGTCATGCCTGTGTCAGCCCAGTCATGCCCGTGACACGGGGCGTGTAATCCACTCGAGACCTACTCGAGAGGACTTACTCGAGAGAAAACCAACTACTCGAGTACCCAGATATGACACGCCCGTGTCACAGGATGACATGCCCGTGTCACCCCCTCTTACTCGAGTACTTTTCCACATACTCGAGTACATTTCGACCTATATGAGAGCTACTCGAGTATGAGCGGGCACGCCCTGTGACACGCCTGTGTCACAGGCCGTGTACCCTCTACCTAACGATCGTCGAGCACAGTTCGTCGAACTCGAGAGAGTCATTGACCAGGGGAGGACACGCCCTGGGTTACGCCCACGACACGCCCGTGTCACGGGGCGTGTACCTCCCGAAGGATTCATCGACCGAAATTCGTCGACCACGCGCTCGACCACTCAATCCAAGATGGACATGACCTGGGACACGCCCGTGTCCCAGGCCGTGTCAACCAATATTTTCCCGTTTCTCGAATCTGGGCTGTTACAACCCTCCCCTCCTTCAAAAAATTTCGTCCTCGAAATTTGGCTCACTCCAATCAGCCACACAACTACTGAATGTTGCACCATTCACAACCATGCACGCGAACAAAGCGAGCCGGGTTTGAGCTCAGCGGCCACGGCTTGTCTCACCCCAAGGCATCGCACAAACAAACCAAACATACAACACATACCATCCCTAACTTCCAGCTGTGCACATGCAGCCACAAAATTTCAAAAGTGATCGAAAAATAAAGACATCATCGAACTATATGTAGCTCAATTAGTGATGAGAGTTGAAAGAACTCCATAGTTAAGCGTGCTCGGGCTGTAGAAGTCCTGGGATGGGTGAACTCCTAGGAAGTCCCCGTGTTGTCCGCTTAACGGGAGAATTTCACTCATCAAAGGGAGGTTGTGGCCACCAACAACCCGCCTGTGGAGGGAGAGGGGTTGGGGTGCTTGGGCTGTATCCCGGTAACGATCTAACGGAGGCCGAGTGTGCTGAGGCCCACGGACGGCCCAGGGGATGTTACATTCTGTTTGTTCCAACAGAAGTGAAGTTCCTTCGCAACGTATCAACGGTAAAGGCTGATGTTGCTCATGTTGGGAGGAGAGTTAAGAACTTGTTTTTCTTGCAACAAACTCTTATGTTGATCGGATGAGGCTAATGATAGCGCTGCTATATGACATGAGAGGTTGGGGCATGTAGTAATGGATAAGTTGAAAGCTATGACAAACAGGAGCCTTGTGAGAGGCTTGACTAAGCTATCTTCCTTTGGTGATGGTCACGTTTATGCGGGGTGTCAGTACGGTAAGGCTCATCTCCTTCTGTTTGATAAGTCACAAACGAGGAGCAAGAGACCATTGGAGTGTATCCATGGTGACTTGATGGGACCAACTGTCACTGCTAGCCTTGGTGGGAGCAGATACATGCTTGTTATGATTGATGACTACTCAAGATACACTTGGGTATATTTCTTGAAGGAGAAGTCAGAAGCCTTCTGATTGTTTGTGGAGTTCAAGGAGCTAGTGGAGGGTCGGCTTGTCTTGCGAATCAAGAATTTTAGATCAGACAATGGTTGTGAGTTTATCTCCTCCGAGTTTTCTAACTTCTGCAGGAAGCACAGGATCCAAAGAGAGCTTACTTATGCTCATACTCCACAACAAAACGGAGTAGTGGAGTGGAAGATACATCATCTGATGGAAACTTGCAAGTGTTGGCTTCATGCGAAAGATATTCCTAGGTCCTTCTGGGCAGAGGGGATGTCTTATGCTTCTTATGTCATCAATCGGATGTCGCTTAGTCCGATCAACATGAAGTCTCCTTTTGAGATGTTGTTGAAGGAGAAGCCAAGCGTGGAACACCTTCGAGTGTTTGGATCAACTTGCTATGTGCATGTCCCGGATGCTTCAAGGACAAAGCTTGATGCAAAGGCAAGGAAGCTTGTCTTTGTAGGATATGATGAGCGGAAGAAGAGATGGAAATGCATGGATCCTGCGACGAAGAAGTTTATTGTATCAAGAGACATGGTCTTTGATGAACTGACGTCGTATGGAGGAGGCTCGGTTGAGCTACCAGAGAGCAAGGTTGATGAAGAGCAGAAGGTGGCTGCTGAAATTCTGGAAGAGGAGCTTGTTGTATCTCCAGCAGCTCCTGTTGCTTCAAGATCTAGGGCAGAGGCTTCTGGTTCAGGAAGCAGGGGGAGCATTACTCAAAGTGTGCCCGGGAATGGAGCTGAGCCTGAAGAAGCAGCGGAGGTGGTGAGCAAGGAGCATACCCTTCGGAGATCAAAGAGGGTTGTCAAGCGACCAGCTCGATACTTTGATGGGAATGCAGTGAGTTTTGTCTCCTGCTTCTTTGCAGTTCCTCTAGATGAGCGAGAGCTTGCAAACTTAAATGAGGTCACTGGAGTAAAGGAGTGGGAAGATGCCATGAAAGAGGAGATTGCTGCTCTCAAGAAGAATGAAACCCGGGACCTTGTGCACAAGGTTAATGACATTACTCCAGTGACTTGCAAGTGGGTGTACAAGTTGAAGAAGAAGGCTGATGGGAGCATTGATAGATACAAGGCTCGCCTTATTGCTCGAGGATTCTCACAACAGTATGGAGAGAACTATGAGGAGACATTTAGTCCAGTTGCAAAGATGACTTCGGTTCGGGTGGTGATCGCTTTGGCTGCTTGCCAGGGATGGAGGATGTGACAGCTTGATGTGAAGAACGCTTTTCTTTATGGAGAGATTGATAAGGAGATCTTCATGGATCAACCACTTGGTTTTGTTTTTGAATTTCATCTGGACTATGTCTGCAAGCTCAGGAAGGCTCTCTACGAGTTGAAGCAGGCTCCAAGAGCCTGGTATGGGAAGATAGCAGAATACCTCCAATTCTGCAGATATCTTGCTTCCAACTCGGATTCAAACTTGTTCATCAAGAAGAAGGGGGAGCTTCAAGTCTTAGTCCTGCTGTATGTTGATGATATGATCATCATTGGGAATTCAGAGGAGGAGGTAGCTAGGCCTAGGGCTGAGCTAGCTATTCGCTTCGAGATGAAAGACTTGGGAGAGCTTCATCACTTTATTGGTCTTGAAGTGGAGAGGAAGGAGAGCGGGATACTCATCTGCCAGAAAGGATATGCAGACTGCATTGTGAATCGATTCAGCATGAAGGAAGGGAAGAGTTGCTCTACTCCTCTGGATTTTGGTCTGAAGCTTCGATGAGATGAAGGAAGGATTCTTTCTGATCCCTTGGTGTTCAGAGCTCTAGTGGGGAGCTTGATCTACTTAATGATTACAAGGCCAGACATTACTTATATTGTTGGCCGAGTAAGTCGGTTTATGGCTGGGCCAAGGAAGTCTCATCTAGTAGCGGCAAAGAATATCTTGAAGTATGTCAAGGCGACTTCTGATATGAGACTCCTCTATAGTAGGGACACGAGCTTTTCTTTGCTTCGATACATGGATGCTGATTATGGTGGTGACTCGGATGATCAAAGATCAACTTCGGGTTTTGTTTTCACTTGTGGATCAGCTTGCATCTCGTGATGTAGCAAGAAGCAGGACTCAGTATCAATGTCTATTACGGAAGCAGAGTACAAGGCTTTGGCCTTGGCTGCTCGAGAAGCCATCTGGTTGAGGAGGCTTGTAGAGGATGTTCATGAGGAAGTGCAAGGTCCTACTTTGCTCCGAGATGACAATGAGAGTGCTCTCAAACTGGTGAACAATCCAATGAGTCACGTAAGGATCAAGCATATTGAGATCGAGCACCACTTCATAAGGGATAAGGTGTTGGAGGTATCTCTTATGGTCGGGCATGTTTGGAGTGAAGATAATCTTGGTGACATCTTCATGAAGCCGTTGTCGAAGGGGCTATTTCAACGGTTACGAGGTTTGCTGTGCTTGATCACCACTTCTCACTTCAAGGGGGAGTGTTGAAATTTGTGAAGTGAAAGTGTGTGATAGAGCAGGCCGGGCGGTCTGAGCGGTCTGAGTCCGCGGCCTGGGCAGACTGATGGTTGCGGCCTGGGTGACCTGGCCTGGTTGGACTTGGTGGCTTGGTTGTTCTTGTGGAGCGGCCCGTGCGGCCTAGTGTGCGTCCTGGATGGTCTATGGCCAAGGAAGTCAGCTGCTTGGGCATCTAGTGGAGCGGCCTGAGCACACTGTGTTTGGCGGTCTATTGGCGGTCCTCGGCTTGATCTGCAGTCTTATTGTTAGCCAATTCTTGGGGTAACCGGACGGATTGGTAGTTGTATCCGCGATGTTGTAGCGGACTTGTTTTGCGTCCGCAAAGTCTGCCTTTGCGGACTGGCTTTGGAGATCGGCTTTGGTCCTTACCGAGCTCTCCGGTGATGTAGTAGGTGTTGGCCACATTCTTGTGGCGGACTGTCCTGTTGATTGGCGGTTTGGGTCTTTTGTGTCCGCCATGCTCGCGCCAGCTGCTTGATGAGCTGCTGGACTTGGTCATTTTGTGTGACAAGTTCATGGTATTCGCAGTGTCCGCAGAGTCCGCTATTGACCGGGCGGACTGCCTCTTGTTCATGGACTCGTGTCGGACTGTGGCATTGATGTCGAGCTGTGCGGACTACCGCTTTGTCCGTGTACAGTGTGCGGACTGATGCAGCATGAGTTGTGGTTGTGTCCGCGTGCTGTGTTGAGTGGCGGACTGGCGCTGTGCTTATGTTGGGCGGACTGGCGCTGTGCTTGTGTTGTGCGGATTGGCATTATGTCCGCATGGTGGCGGACTGACTTTGACCTAGATCCTGACGGGTTTGAAGTTTGGCCAAGTCCCTGCGGACTTGGCGGACTGGGTTGTGTTAGCGCGCAAGCTGGGGCAGTGACTCTATTCACTAGGGTGGTGACCACACTCCTCACCTCGCCTATAAATAGACCCCCCCGGTACATCTACAGTAACTGAGTGAACAGTAAGTTGAGTCTTGGTTAAGTGTTGTGGTCTGGTTCTTCCTGTCCGCGCGGGTTGAAGAGAATTGTTTGTTGTTTGCAGGTTGCGTGGCTAACACTGAGGAGCCAGGAGTTTGGCTTTGACTGCGGTCAGCATCAGTGAAGTTTGTGGTTTCAATCGGCGGTCTCAGCAGGTTGCTTCTGCGGCTTGTCAGTTTCTCTGCTTTAGCTTTTCCAAGTTCAATAACCTCTCTGCCGGACTCGGGCGGGTAGGCGGTCTGTTCTTCAGTTCAGCAGCAGTTTGTAGCAGGCAGTGAATAACGGCATGTTCGCGCGACCTCGCGGACTCGGCGGACTCTGTGTTCTATTCGTCTTCTAGCAGCAGCAGTTCGGGCGGCCTCGGCGACTTTGGTGGACTGGGTGGTCTCGGCGGTCTCCAGTGTTGTCCGCTCGAATTATTTTACTTGTAATTTTTTCTGTGTTCCTCTGTACTGGCGAATCATATCTCTCCATGTATACCTCGCTCTGTAAAGAAGAAATAAATATGTGATCTGCTTGCCCCTGTGGTTGCTTTTGGTTGTTGAGCTTGCTTTCCTGGTTTCCGCATGATCAAGGTGTGATCTTGATAGTTTTGAGGATATTAATTTGGTGTTAGACTATCTTGTTGACCACTTTGAGAAAATTTAACAATAACCACCCCCGACGGCGGAAGGCCGAGATGCCACCGGAAATCCCTTCTCTGGCGGAACCCGAAAATGGGGTATTTTTTGTACTGTTCTGCGGCGGCGGCCGGCGGTGCCAGGCCGCCAGAGCACCACCGGAGAATGGCACAACCCCCAACACATAGGTCAGGGTGGTTTAGTGGTCGGAGAAGTCGTCGGAGAGGCAGGTTGGCACAGTGGCACTGGGAGCAGAGCAACCCTCCACCCTGCACTCGTGTTTTTGTAATTTCAGGTGGTGGTCAGAGGCGGCAGGCCTCTAGGCCACCGCCCAAAAGTTCGCAGGCCTCCAGCTGGCCGACAAGAGGAGGCATCGACACATCTGGGTTGCCAGATGGCAGTGGCAAAATCTTTATCTTCTGCACAGTCGATGATTCACAACTGCCGTCCAATCTGATGGTGATGATTGGACGACAGCAACGTTATTAAATTACGAGTTGCATTATTTTCCACAGCCCCACACCGGATCCGCCCCTGATCAGTTGTGGGGTCCAAAAACTCTTTCCCCTGATCCGGCTCGATATTAGCCGCGGGATGAGCTTAGATCTGTTATATGCTGACCACTATTTAATAATAACCTTGGATAATTTTTATAAAATAATATATACTCCTAGGGAAAACGTGTTGAACATGAAAATTGTTCTCCTCAGCTATTGAACATGAAAATATAGACTCCTAGTGTAACTCTTAATAAATCCTCCAAGTTTGATTAAGTCATAATTTAAAAAGGCGCAACTGAACTATTATTGGAGCTTAATAAAGGGATAAACCCAAAGAAGCCACCTAAGAATGGAGATGGAACTAAACTAAGCCTCCTGAAGACGGAGATGGAACTGAACTTGCCCCTGAGAACAGAGATGGAACTGAACTTACCTCCTAAGAATAGAGATGGAACTAAAGCGTCATGTATGGAGTGATTGGATAACTAACCATTTTCTTTATGATTTATTCCAGTCACGTACTGGTCCAATTCCTTTATTTATTTCAGTTCAGTACTTGATTTTTAGTACTCCAGTCTCGTTCTGGTCCTGCTTATTTATTTTCAGTTCAGTTCATTTCTTTTAAGTACTATTCCAGTCTCGTATTGGTCTACTTCCTTTCAGTACTTACTTTCAGTTCTTTCAGTTCAGTACTATTACAGTCTCGTACTGCTCTAGTTCCTTTCTGTACTGTCTTTCAGTTCAGTACCACTATAGTTTCATACCGGTCATATTTCATTACAGCATTTCAATTCTGTAGATTATACTAACATCAATTTCTATTATCGCACTTTTATTTCTGCAGTTTACTTTTCTAAGCACAGGTCCTGCCCTGACAGACAACGATTTGATAGGTAGAGCCTTAGTTGGGTATAATAGGAGCTGAGATGTTCCTCCTCAATTAGCCCCAAACAAAGTGTTACCACGCTCTTTGTCGAAAGTCGAGCCAAGTAATGTTTGTCTGAATTATTTAAAGCATAGTAGGGCAAACTGCTGAAGACCCGGTGCATTCTAACAAACTATTTCATTTGCTTGCTTGTAAATTGCTTGTGGTAAATTGTAGCGGGTCAGTCACTTTCGCAGACCGATCGTACCAGTATGGGAAGTTAGACGACTCAAGGATATAGGGAGATGAGTACAATGGGTGACCAGCCATTATGTTCTTCCCTATTGAGTTTCCTCCGCTGGTCGGCCAAAATGTTGAATCGTCGGATGTCGCTCACATCCAAGAGTACACGGGGTTGTATGTAAGGGCCTGGGTTGTGTGGTACGACCACCCTTAGAAGTGGTAGGAATGGCCACTGTCACCGACGGCCACATCGGTGAGGCCCACGGGGCTCGCTACCCTGCTTGAAAAGAAGCGGTTCATACTATGTCGACATAGGGCATTGTGCGCGGCTGTGAATGCCTGCAATGTGCGCGCGGCTGTGAATGCCTATGATGTGTGCGCGACTGTGAATGTCTACGATACGTGTGTGGCTTGAAGGCCTGTGAATTTCGTACATGTTTGAATACCTACAGTGCTGCTGTGCTAGTGGAACCTATAATATAACTGTTGTATATTACTGTTGTTAGTGCAGTTATATCATGTTGTACTTCTTTTTGGTTGCTCCTAGCTTATTCAAGAAATACTATGCTAACCTTATTTTGCTTTGGCTATTTTATTTGTTGGGTGCGTGTGCTCGTCCCCAGGATATGGATTCGAGGAGAAGATTGATTTCAACTTTGCTCTGTTACTAACAGTTATCTTAATAACCATTCACAGAAAATGGAGCACCGTAGAGACCAGCGGATGTAGGACGATACGCCAGCTGATAGGACCACCAGAGTAGAAGCACCCTCGTCGTTTCCCGAGTTTTGAGACGTGAGTGCTAACTAGCAGATTTGGAGAGAGATTAGTGATTAGCTATAAAATTGTATAGCCTACGGGCTTATGTATGAACAATGGCTACGACCCTTCATTTTTTCCTTCTTTATATATATGTTGTGGCTTCCTGTTAATGCTTCTGCAACACTCTGTGATGTGATGTGAATGCTGCGATTCAAGCCGAACAAGGCGGCCAACTAGTGCTTAATTGGGTGGGTTGACACCCCTTCAGAGCACTGGGTGGAATTCTTGGGCAAGTAAGATCCCCTCTGGTCCGACCTAGGCAAAGGTTGGGGGGTCCATAGATCACGAGACTAGGCACTTCAACGCCCCAATCCCCTGCACGACTGATGCCTCTAGATCCCGCCTCAGGCCTATTACCCCCGACGGATGAGGTTCCCAACCTTCTACCTCAAGACAGCATTCCTGCCACTGATCATACAATCCTGCTCCTAGGGATTGGGAAGGCGTACATTACCTTTGACACTGCCATCGAGGTGCGACCCAACACTTCTCGCCGACACTTGGTCAGGCGGGTGGAAACTACACCAGGTAAATAATCGCACCCGCCTCACCCTTATTATAATGAGATCACACTCGACTTAACTTACCTACTGCAGGCTATTACGAGGTCTCGTCGATTGATGTTGACATCGATGAGGAAGAGTTCTCGCCCCCCCCCCCCTCCATCTCCTGACTCAATCACTGCCTTCCTGGGTGACCCGAAGGATGCAAAGGTGTTAAAGCGATGGATGACCAAATTATTTCGGAAGCATACACTTATGCTGCGCGAGATCTACAGTCGGGTTCAGGAGAACGAAACTTCTACCGAGGAGCAACTACTCTGCTCGGAGAACAACTACACACAGCTGATTGCCAAGTTGGGGTTGGGGAAGCGGACAGCAGGACAGACTTTCCTGGGATTCACGTTGCGCATGCCGAAGATCAGTTGCGCCTAGCACATCATGAGCTACAGGTCACTCGGGCACTTCAATACTCTTGCATGATGCCTAGGGCGGGGAGGAGAGGTCGAAGACGGGGGTAATGGCCCTTCGTAGGCCTACCGGCACTCGCCTCCCTGACCTTCTTTCAATTTTGCTTGTAATAATAAACTGTTATTATGACTCGCGCCGAATGTGCATATATATTAGAAATTTTCTTTCGATCTCGTAACTGGGCATTTTCTTTTCTATTGCTGACTTATTTTAAGTCAATCATAGCATTATCTCAGACTCGTCGGAGAGTGGGGGGAGCGCGGGATCGACACAGGGTCCAAGGAGGGATGTGGCAAGTTGGCTATCCACACATCCACCGTCCTGGATCCTTTCTGCCCAAAACATTCTATAAATAGTCCTCCTACTTACCGTATTAACCACCATTTTGAAAGCTTTCAGCCTTATTTCCAGCTTCTCTTTTCTTGCACTCACACTTCTACGCCTTCTTTCCTTCACTCGCAAAATGACTAGCGATATTGATGGCCAAATCAAGTGCGTTGCAGCATTCACTGACTATCCCTTCAAGAATTGTAACCTGACTAAGGAGGAGTTCTACACGCTAGTCAGGCTCTACATCTCGCCTGGGTTCATTACACGTCTACCAGGGAAAGGAGAATCTATAAACCACTTCTCGGTGAGTGAACTCTCTAAACCCACTGAGCACTTCGAGGTAGGGCTCTGGCTCTTTATTTGGTCAGAGATACACCAGTCCCTGCGATATTTATGGGTCATTCCCGCACAGCTCAATCCCAACTCCATAGCCTTACTGGTAGCATTCACCTGCTATCTTCAGGACGATTGGTTAGAGTTCAGTCTTTCGGTCTTCCGAAAACTTTTCAACTTCAGGGCCAAGGGGGGATGAGATCGCCTTCTTCTTTGGCAACAATCTCAAGGCAGTGGGTCTCGCCAACAAGAATCATCATTAGATTCATAAGTTTGCCTTCACTCCCCCTTTCGCCTGTTCAACAGATATAGTCGACCTACCGCCCTCCCAGCCTTGGAGGATCTGAGGCCAAACTCCACCAATTCCTATTTTAGAAGGAGTTCGATGTCCCTTACCTAAGGTGGAAGGTCTACTCGCTCTTACCCGTACTCGTCGAAGAAGGTATTCCTCACCCTTTCCTTTAACTAACTGATTCGAGAACTTCAACTAACTACTACACACACATGAGCGAGATACCTACCTCTTAATCCACCTCATGTGAGTAGCACGACACTCGCCTCTAGGAAGACACACGTGGAGGACGTCGCTGCGGCCTGTAGGAGCGAACCAAGGCCGCTACCGAAGACTAGCACCCAAAAACTAAAGCCCAACGCGCATCCCGCTCAGTCGCATCCTAAGAAGCATAAAGCCACAACCCTTGCCAATGGCAAGGAAGTCAACACGGTTCTTCCCGCAAGCACTTTGGTCATGGGCGAGACCGCTGGCAAGACCATCAGAGAGACTGACGGGACCTTGGCGATGCCAGAAAGGAAAGTGGTGTCGAGAGGCCACCAGAACTTTGGGCCTGGCGAGAAGTTGCTAGATAACACTAGCGATCCTCTGTTGCTCTGGGACAGGGAGGCCAACAGGGCCTCCATCTTTACTATCTTATCCTCCTAGCAGGAGGGCGAGACAGTCTCTGGCCAAGCCTATACCTTATCCTTCGGGCTGTATGTGCGGGACAGCTCTGCCTATTACGATGATGTGACCATGCAAGCACTTGCATATAAGAGCACGCTAGCCCACATCGTGCCATCGAGCTTGCTCGTATGATGGCTCGTCGCAGAATTTGCCTATCGCAAAACCTGGCAGATGTCTGCGACTCGCGAGGTGTGCTATCTGGGAAAGCCACGACATTGAAGCAGAAGTTGGCTACTGCTGAGCAAGATCTCGTCAGGCAAGCGGGTGAAATAGTAAGCCTTCTCTTAACAAACACACTCTCTACTTTCTGTTCTCACTCTAACTCCTTAATCTCTTTGCAAGATGCCACGACCGCTGCTCAACTACACCCACGCATCGCCCATCTTAAGGAGGAGAACCCGGGGCTGAAGGCCCAAAATAAATAATTGGTCGACTCGCTTGTTCCCCCTCTTCCCAACAAGAAGGGGAAGCTTCAAATATACTCTCAACAGAAGATTGAGCTAATGTTGCAAGGGAACGCCCTCTCCGTAATAAGGCACTTACTCCAAGTGATGAAGGGAGTCTGCCTTCTAAGAGGTGAGGGCACGGGCATGACTGCCGAGGACTTGGTCCCAGAGCTGTTCCTGCCAATCGTCGAGCCAGAGCACGATGTCAGCGCAACATCCGGCGAGAGCAAGCAGGCGACATATCTTCCCTGAAGTCTTTGTTTTTTCTATTTTTCTATGTATTTTTCCATTTTTTCGGGCAGGGCCCCTTTTTGGCAAGATGTAACTTTTTATCAATGAAATGTAAATTAAAATTTTGCGCTGTGAAATTTCTCTTCATTTTATTTTTATTTTAGCTCTATTTGGTCTGTCACGCGTAAATGCACTTGACTTGCGCTTTAACTTTAGTAGCTCTTGGAAAAGACATCTTGCGAGACCTTAGCCCAACTTCCAAACCTGCCAGCTAATAGGATACTGACAACGTGATCAGCTCGGGATCAAAGTTTAACTTGTTTCACAATATCTACTGAGGGTCTTCCAGACCTGCCAGCTAATGGGAGTCTGACATCGGGATCAACATGGGATCTAAGTTCAACTTATTTAATAATATCCACCGAGGGTCTTCTATACCTGCCAGCTAATGGGAGCCTGATAATGGGATCAGCACGGGATCTAAGTTCAAAAGTTTTTACAATATCCACCGAGGGCCTTCCAAACTTGGCAGCTAATGGGAGCCTGACAGTGGGATCAACTCGGGATCTAAGCTCAACTTGTTTCACAATATCCACCGAGGGCCTTCCAAACCTGCCAGCTAATGGGATCCTGACAGTGGGATCAGCTCGAGATATAAGCTCAACTTGTTTCACAATATACACCGAGGCATTCCAGACCGGCCAGCTAATGGGATCCTGACAGTGGGATCAGCTCGGAATCTAAGCTCAACTTGTTACATAATATCCACTGAGGGCCTTCCACATAATGGGAGCCTGACAGTGGGATCAGTTCGGGATCTAAGCTCAACTTGTTTCAAAATATCCACTGAGGGATTTTTAAACCTGCTAGGTAATGAGAGCCTGACAGCAAGATCAGCTCTGGATCTAAGCTCAACTTGTTTCACAATATCCAACGAGGGCCTTCCAGACCTGTCAGGTAATGGGGAACCTGGCAGTAGGATCAACTCGGGATCTAAGCTCAACTTGTTTCACAATATCCACTGAGGGCCTTACAGATCGGTTAGCTAATAGGAGCCTGACAGCGGGATCAACTCGGGATCTAAGCTCAACTTATTTCACAATATCTATCGAGGCCCTTCCAGACCTGCCAACTAATAAGATCCTGATAGCGGGATCAGCTCGGGATCTAAGCTTAACTTCCTTTCAGGCCATGAGGGGGGCACACTAAGAAGAAAAAGAGTTAGAGAAATAAACATATTTCTTATTCATACTCAGGGATATAAGCGTTTAAATTCATCACCACTCCATGTGTGACTGATGGTTACCTCATCTACATTTTGGAGATGATAACTCCGTGATTTGAGGGCTTCCTCGACAACATAAGGACCCTTCCAATTGGGATTGAGCTTTCCCACTGATGCCGATCTCCCGTTCGTATCTACCTTTTTCAAGACTAGATCTCCCTTTACAAATTGTTTGATGCGTGCATGTTTGTCAAAATACCTGGCCATTCGACGTTTAATCTCCTCCTGCCTGATGATGGCTAGGTCGTGAAGCTCTTCCACCGGGTCTAGTGAGAGTTGCATCTCGCCTCCATTCTCGATTCTCCAGTCTTCATCACCTTCTCCTGTGATGACCACCCACGATAACCTGACCTCAAACTCCACGTGAAGCACAACTTCGCAACCTTGTGAGAGATTGAATGGAGTCTCACCTGTGGCACTGTTGGGCGTGGTTCTCAGGGCCTTAAGGACCGACGGAAGTTGCTCCACCCAGCTTCCCTTCAGGTTCTCAACCCTATTCTTCAACAGGTTCACGATGATCTTATTTGCCGCCTCCACCCGCCCGTTACTCCTTGGGTGATGGACCGATGGGAACCTAATATCGATCCCGAGCTGGCCACAAAAATTGATGAACTCATTGTAAGGAATTGCGGCCCGTTGTTGGTGATTATAGCTTGAGGTAGCTCATGCCGATAGATAATCTCTCCCCATACAAAGCTATGGATCACCTGATAGGTCATCTTGGTTAGGTCCTTAACTTCCAGCCACTTCGAGATATAATCGATCATGACCAGAAGAAATCTCCTTTGTCCGCTGGCCTGAGGAAAAGGCCCCACCAAGTATATTCCCCAAATTACAAATGGTCATAGTTTCGTGATACTTCTGCGTCTTTAGGCAGGCATGAGCTGGAGTGGCGCGAACAACTGACATTTAAGACATTTCTTCACGAACTCTTTCGCATCTTTGCTCAAGGTTGTCAAAAAGTATCCTTGCCGAACTATCCTGCCTTCTAGGGTCTTGCTTCCCGAGTGGCTTCCACACTCTCCTGAGTGGACCTCCTCTAAGATATTCGGAACCAATTCCTCAGATGCATACATGGCCAGAAGCCCTGAGAGCATCTTCCGAAACAGCTCTCCTTAGTGCAATAGAAAGTATGTCGACTTATGCCTAAAGCATTTCTCATTTGTGGCCTCTCTTGGGAATTCATCAGTGGTTAAAAATGTGATAAATGCGTCCTTCCATAAGGGGATTCGATGTAACACCTCCATCAATTTTTTGACATATAAGAGAAGGTACGGCCGGGGCCCCACACTATATACCACAAACAGACGGCGGGGTCACATGTTAATATCGAAGACTACAACACGCATCCTAACTCAGAGCATTCTAGCGGAAGCATTATGGGGTTAAGACTGAACTCAGCAACCATGAATGTCCACTATATATATATGTGTAACACCCCCTATCCGTCACATAGCATATAGTAGTAAGCCCGGCCGGGGCCCGACGCCATATACCACAGACAGACCGGGTGGTTACTCAATGGAAACCATCCAACTAAGAATCAACATCCTACGCAGAGTGAATTCTAACGGAAGCAATTTAATAATTACAAATATAGAACCCAGCCAGAATGTCAACTACAAAACCTAATAGGAATGAACATACAAATACACAAGTACAATGGCCTTATGGCCTTACAATAGTTTGCTCAAATATAAGTGTCTTCCAAACCTCAGCACGCAGGTCGGTCATACATGAGAATAAAAAGGAAACACTCAAATTAGGCCTTCGAGGGCCGGCTTAGCAACTTGGGCTTTTGCCCGCTATTTACCGCTCGGCTCCGCAGCACCTGTAAGCAACAATCCACCGCAACGGTGGCAAACAAAGCAACGGTCAGCTATGCTGACCAAATTATAACGATCCCGCCCACAAACTTGGGGCGGCGATGCTCCTTTCCCTGCACTTTGTTAGCATAACCAAGCAGTAAAGTGAATAAACACTTCATCACAGGCATGGGCATGCATGGCCACACACGTCGTGCTCTCAGGGCGCATTTTCGGTGAACACGGTCAAAGTTCGCTGACTCACCACCGTCCCTTGGACGGCAATATCTCGTGAGCATTTGGTCTTTCTGGCCACTGCCTAAGACCCTCTATCTATGCCAACGACGAGTACCACATACCTTAGGTCTCTCTAACCGAATCACATAGAGTGGGTACGATCCGCCTAACCTGTTACTCACACCGCAACGTCAACTTAAGCCGTCTGCGCGGGTCAAACTTCCCTGAGTCCCGATTCGATCACACGCTTCACATAACCCGGTTATGTGTAAGTTGGCTCCCAGGCCACCATGTTGGCAGAATCACGTATCTACCCAGTTTTCCGGGTGCACCTTGGGGTTAGTCCCCAAGGCTCCCTGTTGCAATCTACCGCGTAGAAACCCCGAAAAACAAACAAGCGCACGGAGTCTTCTCCGGCCATTCATGCAATGCAACATCACCGATCCAGACCAACTTGTCCGGGTAGGCTTCACACATCATGCCTATGTCTGATTCTCGATTACGGACTCTACATGTACACAACGGGGACTATTCATGCCTATCCGGAGGAACGCCTCAAACTCACCGCAAACTCGCGAGAGCGGGTTTCCTATGCAAAGAAAAGAGGACTTCACATGTCCTAGGATGAGAATCATTACCCTAGCATTTTTCCTTAGCGCCATGGAAATGTATGTGGATGAAAAGCACCGCAATCTCCTCGCCTCCGTAGATACGAAGTCGGCTTACGATTTGGAGCTCTGAAGCTCCGCCGATGACCGGATCTATCCTTCTTATTCTTCCTTGCTCTCCCCTCTCTCTAGAACTTTAGAAAGAGATTGAGTAAGAGAAATGAGGGTTTTGAAACCATATTCCCAGGTATAATCCAGCAGGAACAACCCCCAGCCGTCAGATCCCAAAATAAGGAAACGGACGGCCACGATCCGGACTTGAAATCCAAAATTTGGGCCGAACACGGCCTGTGACACACCCTTGTCCAGGGCCGTGTTCCCCATTCGCCGTCGAAACCGACGCATCCCGAAAAGAACACGGGCACCCGACATGCCCGTGTCAAACTTGACACGCCCGTGTCATACAGTACACGGCTGTATAGTGTGCTGTGTCACTCCAACGACACAGGACCGAAAACGCCCGAAAGGGACACGGGTACCCGACACGCCCGTGTCGCATTTTGACATGCCCGTGTCTACCCGACACGACCCATGTGCTGACCCCGTGTATCACCCCCGCCACGGCCCGGTTCACCCCGTGAAGGACACGGCCTGGGACACGCCCGTATCTCAGGCCGTGTTCGCTGGTCGACGATCGTCGACTCCAAAATTCGTCGACCTCTCGGCCATATCGATGACCCGAGCATGACACGCCCTGGGACACGCCCGTATCTCAGGCCGTGTTCGTTGCTCGACGATCGTCGACTCCAAAATTCGTCGACCTCTCGGCCAGATCGTCGACCTGAGCACGACACGCCCTGGGACACGCCAGTGTCCCAGGCCGTGTAACCCCTACCAAGTTCCAAACTTGGTCTGCAACGCTACTCGTCGCTCTTTTGAGTTTCGGGGAGTTACAGCTCTCTCCCTCTTAAAAGAATTTCGTCCAAAAATTACAGAAAAGGGAAAAATAACACAAAACTAAAACGGTACCTGAGTGGAATAACTGCGGGTACTCCTCAAGCATGGTCTGCTCTCGCTCCCAAGAGAGCTCTTCCCGACCGCAATTGTCCCAACGGACCTTGACCATCCTGATCTCTTTGTTGCGTAGCCGCTGACTTCTGAGTCCTCAATTCGTACGGGCTTGACCTTCGTCGTCAACCCATTATCGACTGGCACTTGATTGGCCGCAATCACTTGTGAAGGCTCTTGCACCACCTTCCGCAGCACCGATATGTGGAATACATCATGTAGACCGCTAAGCTCCACTGATAGCCTCAATCAATAAGCTGCTTCGCCAATCCGCTCTAGAACCTCAAACGGTCCAAGATACCTCGGGCTTAGCTTTTCAAGCGCCGCACTCGCGAGACACCCTTGAACGGCTTGATCTTCAAGTACACTCAGTCGCCAACAGCGAACTCCACATTCCTATGCTTGGCGTTATAGTACTTAGCCTTCTGGTCCTGAGCGATTAGCAACCTCTCTCAAATCGTTCGAACCAACGATGTTGCATCTTCCACCTCTTGGTGCTTGTACAACTTTGACTCACCCATTTCCAACCAAGACAATGACGTGCGACATTTTCTACCATAAAGGGCCTCGAAGGGTGCCATTTGTATGCTCGCCTGGTAGATATTATTGTACGCAAACTCCACCAAGTATAGGTGATCTTCCCACTTCTTCCTGAAATCCAGGACGCACATGTGAAGCATGTCTTTGATTGTCCTATTGACTCTCTCGGTCTGCCCATCCATCTGCGGATGAAAGGCTATGCTGAAACTCAGTTTTGTTCCCAACATCTGCTGCACCAACCTCCAATCATTGGACGTGAACCGACCATCTCGGTCACTCATGATGCTGCGGGGCACACCGTGAAGTCGTACTATGTTATCCACATATAACTTTGCCAATTTCTCCACAGAATCGTCCTTCCTATGTGGAATGAAGTGCGACACCTTCATCAAATGATCTACGACCACCCAAATGGCGTCGTTACCCTTCTACGAGCTTGGCAAACCATGCAAAAAGTCCATAGTAATGTCGTCAAACTTCCACTCCGGAATAGGCAAGGACTTCAAAAATACTCCCGGCTTTTGTCACTCCGCCTTCACTAAGGCGCATGTTTGACACTTCACCACGTACAGTGCCACATCATTCTTAAGTCCTGGCACCCAGAACAGTTTCTTCACATCGCGGTACATCTTCGTGCTCCCCGGGTAAATCGAGTACTTGGTATGATGCGCCTCGTACAATAATTCCACCCGCAAATTGCCCATGCTTGGGATGCACAGACGACCGTCTTTCCAAAGCAATCCATCCTCAACAACAAATTGGGAATTTGACCCATCCAAAGCCTCTATCATTAGTTGCTTCATGCGGCCATCCAAATCCAAAGCCTGCCGAATCTGATCAGCCAGGTCACACTGAACTTCTGTCCAGTTCAATAGCGCTTCTACACTTGATTGCTTGTCTACGCAAGAGATCTCCAACGCCTCCAACTCCCGAACCAACCGCTCGTCATGGACTGACAGCCAATTGGCTTGAGCTGGGGCCCTGCGACTCAACACGTCCGCAACTGCATTACCTTTCCCAGACACATAGTAAATTTTGAACGTGTAGTCCCCAGGAACTCCATCCATCTCCTTTGTCGCATGTTTAGATATTTCTGATCCAACAAGTATTTTAGGCTCTTGTGGTTGGTATAGATATCGACCTTCACCCCATACAAGTAGTGCCTCCATAGCTTCAAGGCAAAAATCATGGCTACTAACTCCAAGTCATGGACCGGATAATTCCTCTCATGTACTTTTAGCTGTCGCGAGCCATACACTATCACACTTCCATGCTGCAGTAGGACACAACAAAGTCCACTACCCGAAGCATCGCTATAAATCTCAAAACCTTCGGTCCCACTCGGCGAACTCAGCACAGGCGCCGTGGTCAACCGACTCCTCAGCTCCTCGAAAGCTCGTGCGCACTCCGGCGTCCACACAAACTTCTGCTATTTCCTCGTTAGAGTGATGAGGGGTAACGCTATCCGCAAGAAGTTCTCCACGAAGCGCCTGTAATAGCCGGCAAGCCCCAGAAAACTCCGGACTTCCGCTACCGTAGACAGTACAGGACACTCTCGTATCGCAACAATCTTTGCTGGATCCACCGCAATTCCCTCTCCACTGACTATGTGACCAAGGAATGCTACCGAGGACAACCAAAACTCGCATTTGTAGAACTTGGCGTACAATTGGTTCCTCCTCAGCGTCTCCAATACCAAATGTAGATGCTTAAAGTGATCTTCCTCACTCTGCGAGTACAACAATATGTTGTCGATGAAGACGATCACAAAGTGGTCTAAGTGCTCCCTGAAAGTCTTGTTCATCAAATCCATGAACACCAACGGAGCATTCGTCAGCCCAAATGGCATGACCGTAAACACGTAATGTCTGTATCTCGTACTAAAAGTTGTCTTAGGGATATCACTCTCCCTTATCCTCAGCTGATAATAACCGGACTTGAGATCCAATTTTGAGTGCATCGTCGACCCGACTAACTGATCAGATAGATGATCAATCCTTGGGATTGAGTACTTGTTCTTCTCCATTTGCTTGTTCAGTTATCGGTAATCGATACAAAGTCTCAAGCTTCTGCCCTTCTTCTTAACAAAAAGGACCGGTGCGCTCCAAGGCGACGAACTTGGACGCACATACCCCTGCTCCAATAATTCTTGCAATTAAACCTTCAGATCTGCCATTTCCTTAGGCATTAGCCGATACGGAGTGCGTGACACAGGTTTCACACCTGGCACTATCTCGATAGTGAAATCTATCTCCCGTTGAGGTGGGGCTTCAGGAAGATCACCAGGGAACACATCAGGGTACTCGGATACCACTGAAATACTATCCAATGTAGGCTTAGACTTTGCAACCTCCACTAGCGTGAAAAACAGCTCTGCTCCAGCACGAACCGCCTTCACCAACTGAAGAGTAGACATCAAAGTCTTGCTCGACCCTTTCAAGCCCGTAAAGGTCGTCTCAGGACCTGTCCCCAACTTGACTTCCTTGCGACCGCAATCAATATAAGCTTGCTGCTCCGAGATCCAGTACATGCCAAATATCACGTCGAACTCCACTAGCGGTAGTAACGACGCCTGCAAATCGAACTCTTGACTCCCAATATGAATTTTTACGCCACAGATTCTATCCGCGCGCATCAAACACTCATTCAGCAACAACACATCCAGTTTGTCCTTCGCCATCGAAGAAGGTACTCTGATGCGTGATATGAAGCCTTCGAATAAAAAGGAGTGCGAAGCTCCCGTATCGAAGAGTGCTCTCGCCGGATTCTCACAAATTAAAACAAATCCTAAACAAGCAGTGATATGGTAACATGCGCATGACAAGTATTTAAAAATTAACTTGCTATAAAATTAAATCGTATCTGTCACCACATCTGTTTGCTTAATGGCCTCTTGCTGGCCAAGATTATAAACTCTAGGTTGAGCCGGAGCATAATGGGACGCAGTTGACTCCACTGCCTTGCCCTTCTCTTCTTATGTTGCTCCCGGCTTCCTCTCGGACTTGGGACGTCTGCTCCAGCAGTCACGGGCAAAGTGCCCCAGCATTCTACAAGTAAAGCATGCGCCGGGGTTCGACCCGTAGTCACCCTAGAGGCACCGGAAGAAGGGGTCGGACCCGAAGTCCTAGCCTTCTTATGGAACTTACGGTACCCAGACCTTGAGTTAGACGATACCTTGAACTCAGTCTTCTTATCACCAAACTTTTTCTTTGCTTGCACATTCTTCAAGTCCTTCTCCAAAGACCAAGCCATGTTGACCAGGGTCAAGAAGCCCTGCGTCATAGGCCCCGAGAGTAGTAGCCTCAAGTCATCTCTCAGACCTTCGTAGAAACGGTTCGTCTTGCGCTCCTCATCCGCGAATGTAGAGCTAGGGTATTGACCCAACCGAGTAAACTCGTGGAGATACTCATCCATGCTACTCTCTACTTGTGATAATTTCAGGAACTCATTCTCCAATGTTATCCTATGCGCCGAAGGGAGGTACCTTGCCACGAACAATCTCGAAAACTCTTCCATCGAGACGTCCATGAGTTGCCTTCCTCTCAAGTGATGCAGCTCTAAATCTTCCCACCACAGCCTTGCATCCTCGTCCAATAGGAAGGTAACTATAGTGGTCATCTGCCACTCCTCCGTTTCAATAGCTGTCAGCACTCTCTTCACTCAGGAGAGCCAGTCTTCAGCTTGAGATGGGGTTCCCAACCCCGAGAACACAGGAGGATTAAAGCTCATAATGTGTTTGAGCTGCCTTTCAGTTTCTCTCCTCGGCACCAAAGGCTCCACCACAACATGTTCTACCCTTCTTGGTTCATCCGTTTGAGGCGGTACCTGCTCCATCGTAGGAGCGGGCTGCTACATTTGCCTTGCAGGCTGCGCATTGATCATGGCAAACACTGCTTCGGCAACCAATCGTATGGTTTCAGCTGAGGGAGGTGTTGCAGGAGCATCATTTGGTGCACTACTAGCCTCAGAAACCGAGCGTTCTAACGGCCCTCCACCACTTCTGGTCACCTATAGTTGTACAAAACACCATTAAGTGACCATACAAAATTGTAAAAAGCAATTATAGGAATACGCAGGTTCCCCAAACACATGTATTTTCATTCCTAAGTGGACATTCATGGGTTCTTTTGATGTTATAACGATGATGCACACACATGTGCTCACCACCCCTTAAAAGAATTAGTCCACAAAATCATTTAAGTTGACCGAAACCAGTAGTCTGATATCAAATTGTAACACCCTCTATCTGTCACATAGCATATAGCAGTAGGTCCGGTCGGGGCCCGACGTCATATACCACAGACAGACCTGCTGGTTACTCAATGGAAACCATCCAAGTAAGAATCAACATCCTACGCAGAGTGCATTCTAACGGAAGCAATTTAATAGTTACAAATATAGAACCCGGCCAGAATGTCCACTACAAAACCCAATAGGAATGAACGTACAAATATACAAGTACAATGGCCTCGTGGCCTTACAATAGTTTGCTCAAATATAAGTGTCTTCCAAACCTCGACACGCAGGCCGGTCATACATGAGAATAAAAAGGAAACACTCAAATTAGGACTTCGAGGGCCGGCTCAGCAACTTGGGCTTTTGCCCGCTATTTACTGCGCGGCTCTGCAGCACCTGCAAGCAACAATCCCCCACAACGGTGGCAAACAAAGCAACGGTCAGCTTATGCTGACCAAATTATAATGATCCCGCCCCCAAACTTGGGGCGGTGATGCTCCTTTCCCAGCACTTTGTTAGCATAACCAAGCAGTAAAGTGAATAAACACTTCATCACAGGCGTGGGCATGCACGGCCACACACCTCGTGCTCTCAGGGCACATTCTCGGTGAACACGGTTAAAGTCCATTGACTCACCACCGTCCCTTGGATGGCAATATCTCATGAGCATTTGGTATTTCTGGCCACTGCCTAAGACCCTCTATCTATGCCAACGGCGAGTACCACGTACCTTAGGTCTCTCTAACCAAACCACATAGAGCGGGTACGGTTCCTCTTAACCTGTTGCTCACACTGCAACATCAACTTAAGCCGTCTGCGCGGGTCAAGCTTCCCCGAGTCCCAATTCGATCACATGCTTCACATAACCCGATTATGTGCAAGTTGGCTCCCAAGCCACCATGTTGGAAGAATAACGCGTCTGCCCAGTTTTCTGGGTGTACCTTGGGGTTAGTCTCCAAGGCTCCCTGTTGCAATCTACCGCGTAGAAAACCCGAAAAATAAATAATCGCACGGAGTCTTCCCCGACCATTCATGCAATGCAACATCACCGATCCAGACCAACTTGTCCGGGTAGGCTTCACACATCATGCCTATGTCTGATTCTCGATTACGAACTCTACATGTACACAACGGGGACTATTCATGTCTACCCGATGGAATGCCTCAAACTCACCGCAAACTCGCGAGAGCGGGCTTCCTATGCAAATAAAAGAGGACTTCACATGTCCTAGGATGAGAATCGTTACCCTAGCATTTTTCCTTGGCACCATGAAAATGTATGTGGATGAAAAGCACCGCAATCTCCTCGCCTCCGTAGATCCGAAGTCGGCTTGCGATTTGGAGCTCTGAAGCTCCGCCGGTGACCAGATCTAGCCTCCTTCTTCTTCCTTGCTCTCCCCTCTCTCTAGAACTTTAGAAAGAGATTGAGTAAGAGAAATAAGGGCTTTGAAACCCTATTCCTGGGTATAATCCAGCAGGAACAATCCCCAGCCGTCGGATCCCAAAATAAGGAAACGGACGGCCACGATCCAGACTTGAAATCCAAAATCTAGGCCGAACATGTGACATGCCCGTGTCCAGGGCCATGTTCCCCATTCGCCATCGAAACTTACACGTCCCGAAAAGAATACAGGCACCTGACACTCCCGTGTCAAACTTGACACGCCCATGTCATATAGTACACGGACGTGTAGTGTGCTGTGTCACTCCAACGACACAGGACCGAAAACGCCCGAAAGGGACACAGGTACCCGACACTCCCGTGTCTCATTTTGACATGCCCGTGTCTACCCGACACGGCCCGTGTGCTGACCCCGTGTATCACCCCCGCCATGGCCCGGCTTTACCCCCGTGAAGGACACGGCCTGGGACACGCCCGTGTCTCAGGACGTGTTTGCTGGTCGATGATCGTCGACTCCAAAATTCATCGACCTCTCGGCCAGATCGTCGACCCGAGCACGACACGCCTTGGGACACGCCCGTGTCTCAGGACGTGTTCGCTGCTCGACGATCGTCGACTCTCGCGAGTTTGCGGTGAGTTTGAGGCGTTCCTTCGGGTAGACATGAATAGTCCCCGTTGTGTACATGTAGAGTCCGTAATCGAGAATGGATATAGGCATGATGTGTGAAGCCTACACGGACAAGTTGGTCTGGATCAGTGATGTTGCATTATATAAGTGGTCGGAGAAGTCTCCGTGCGAATGTTTGTTTTTCGGGTTTTCTACGAGGTAGATTTCAACAGGGAGCCTTGGGGATTAACTCCTAGGTAAACCCGGAAAACTGGGCAGATGCGTGGTTCTGCCATCATGTGGGCCTGGGAGCCAACTTGAACATAACCGGGTTATGTGATGTTTGTAAACGATTTGGGACTCAGGAAAGTTTGACCCGCGCATATGTTTTGAAATTAACGTTGCGGTGTGAGCAACGGGTCAGGCGGAACCGTACCCGCTCTATGTCGTTCGGTTAAAGAGATCTAAAGCTACTTGGCACTTACCGTTGGCATAGATGGAGGGTCTTAGGCAGTGGCTAGAAATACCAAATGCTCACGAGAGATTGTCATCCCGGGGACGGTGGTGAGTCGGCGGGCTTAGACCGTGATCACCGAGAATGTGCCCTGAGAGTACGGGGCGTGTGGCCGTGCGTGCCAACGCCTGTGATGCAATGTATTTATATAATGCTTGGTTATGCTAATAAAGTGCAGGGAAGGAGCATCGCCGCCCCGAATTGGGGGCGGGATCGTTATAATTTGGTCAGCATGGCTGACCGTTGCTTTAGTTTGCCACTATTGCGGTGGATTGTGCTTGCAGGTGTTGCGGAGCCGAGCGGTAAATAACGGGCTAAAGCCCAAGTTGCTGAGCCGGCCCTCGAAGGCCTAATTTTGAGTGTTTTCTTTTATTCATGTATGTCCGGCCTGCGTGCCGAGGTTTGAAAGACATGTAATTTGAGGAAAACAATTGTAAGGCCATAAGGCCAGTACTTGTGTATTTGTACTTCATTCCTTTTGGCGTATTAGTGGACATTCATGCTAGTGTTGGGTTCTCTATTATTGCAACAATTTTAAATTGCTTCTGCTAGAGTGACTCTGTGTAGGACGTTGGATTGGTTGGATGGTTTTCGTTGAGTAACCACCCGGTCTGTCTGTGGTATATGGCGTCGGGCCCCGGCCGGACCTACTGCTATATGCTATGCGACGGATATGGGGTGTTACAATTTGGTATCAGACCACTGGTTTCGGTCAGGCTTAAAATGAATTCTTGGATGAATTCTTTGAATGGGTGGTGAGCACATGTGTGTGCGTCATCGTTATAACAGCAAAAGAACCCATGAATGTTCACTTAGGAATGGAAAATACATGTGTTTGAGGAACCTGCGTGTTCCTATAATTGCGTTTTGCAATTTTGTTTGGTCGCTTAACGGTGTTTTGTACCACTATAGGTGATCTGAAGCGGTGCTGGGCCGTCGGAACGCCGAGTTTCTGAGGCTAGTAGTGCACCAAATGTTGCTCCTACAACACCTCCATCGGCTGAGACCATACGATTGGTTGTCGAAGCAGTGTTTGTCATGATAAATGCGCAGCCTGCAAGTCAAATGCAGCAGCCCGCTCCTGCGATGGAGCAGGTACCTCTTCCAGAGGTTGAGCCGAGAAGAGTGGAGCAGGTAGTAGTGGAGTCGTTGGTGCCAAGGAGGGCAACCGAGAGACAGCTCAAACATGTCATGAGCTTTAATCCTCCGGTATTCTCGGGGTTGGGAACCCCATCTCAAACTGAAGACTGGCTCTCCCGTGTGAAGAGAGTCTTGAAAGCGACGGAGACGGAGGAGTGGCAGATGACCACTATAGCTACGTTCCTATTGGATGGAGACGCTAGGCTGTGGTGGGAGGGTTTGGAGCTGCATCTATTGAGAGGAAGGCAACTTACAGATGTCTCGATGGAGGAGTTCTCGAGACTGTTCTTGGCTAGGTACCTCCCTTCGACTCAAAGGATAGCTTTGGAGAATGAGTTCCAGAGGTTGGTACAAGGAGAGAGTAGCATGGATGAATATCTCCACGAGTTTACTCAGTTGGGTCAGTATGCTAGCTCCACCATCGCGGATGAGGAGCGTAAGACCAACCGTTTCTACGAAGGTCTAAGAGATGACTTGAGGCTACTACTCTCGGCACCGATGACGCAGAGTTTCTTGACCTTGGTCAACACGGCCCGGTCCTTAGAGAAAGACATGAAGAATGTCCAAGCAAAGAAAAGACTTGGTGATAAGAAGTCTGGGTTCAAAGTGTCGACTACTTCAAAGTCCGGCTATCAAAGGTTCTACAAGAAGGCTAGGACTTCGGGTCCAGCTCCCTCTTCTGGTGCTTCTGGGGCGACTACGGGTCGGACCCCGGGTGCATGTTTCACTTGTGGGAAGCCGGGGCACTTTGCCCGTGACTGTTGGAGCGGACGTCCCAAGTCCGAGAGGAAGTCGGGAGCAACTTATGAAGAGAAGGGCAAGGCGGTGGAGTCAACCGCGTCCCATTATACTCCGGCTCAACCAAGGGTTTATAATCTTCGCCAATCGGAGGCCATCAAACAAGCGGATGTAGTGACATGTACGGTTTAATTTGTAGTAAGTTAAGTTTGTGTAAATACTTGTTATGCGTATGTTACCTTACCACTGCTTGTTTAGAATTTGTTTTGATTTGTGAGTTTTCGGCGAGAGCACTCTTTGATACGGGAGCTTCACACTCCTTCTTGTCTGAAGGATTCATATCGTGCATCGGAGTACCTTCTTCGATGGCGAAGGACAAGTTGGATGTTTTGTTACCGAATGGGTGTTCGATGCGCGCGGATAAAATCTGCGGTGTTAAGATTCGCATTGGGAATCAAGAGTTCGATCTGCAAGCGTCGTTACTACCGTTGGTGGAGTTCGATGTTATATTTGGCATGGACTGGATCTCGGAGCAGCAAGCCTATATTTATTGCAGTCGCAAGGAAGTCAAGTTGGGAGCAAGTCGTGAGACGACTTTTACAAGCTTGAAAGGGTCGAGCAAGATGTTGATGTCCGCTCTTCAGGTGGTGAAGGTGGTTTGTGCTGGTGCAGAGCTGTTCTTTACATTAGTGGAGGTTTCAAAGCCGAAGCCTACGTTGGATAGTATTTCAGTGGTAGCTGAGTACCCTGATGTGTTCCCCGCAGATCTTCCTGGAGCCCCGCCTCAACGAGAGATAGATTTCACTATTGAGCTAGTGCCAGGTGCGAAGCCTATGTCACGATCTCCGTATCGGCTAGCGCCTAAGGAAATAACGGAGCTGAAGGTGCAACTTCAAGAGTTGTTGGAGCAAGGGTTTGTGCGTCCAAGTTTGTCGCCTTGGAGCGCACCGGTCCTCTTTGTAAAGAATAAGGATGGGAGCTTGAGACTTTGTATTGATTATCGGGAGTTAAACAAGCTAACGGAAAAGAACAAGTACCCAATCCCAAGGATCGATGATCTTTTTGATCAGTTGGTCGGGTCGACGGTGTACTCTAAGTTGGATCTCAAGTCTGGTTACTATCAGCTGAGGATAAGGGAGAGTGATATCCCTAAGACAGCGTTCAGTACAAGATACAGGCATTACGAGTTTCTGGTCATGCCGTTTGGGCTGACGAATTCGCCGTCAGTGTTCATGGATTTGATGAACAGGACCTTCAGGGAGTACTTGGACCATTTTGTGATCGTCTTCATCGACGATATTTTGGTGTACTCGTAGAGTGAGGAAGACCACTTCAGGCATCTTCATTTGGTTCTTGAAGTGCGAGTTTTGGTTGTCCTCAGTGGCGTTCCTCGGTCATATAGTGAGTGGGGAAGGTATTGTAGTGGATCCGGCAAAGATTGTTGCGATACGAGAGTGGCCTGAGCTTTCTACGGTAGCGGTAGTCCGGAGCTTTATGGGGCTTGCCAGCTATTATAGGCGCTTCGTAGAGAACTTCTCGCGGATAGCGTTACCTCTCACTACTTTGACGAGGAAGGAGCAGAAGTTCATTTGGACGCCGGAGTGCGCGCGAGGTTTTGAGGAGTTGAAATGTCGGTTGACCACGGCGCCTGTGTTGAGTTCGCCGAGTGGGACCGAAGATTATGAGATTTATAGCGATGCTTCGGGCAGTGGTTTGGGTTGCGTGCTACTGCAACATGGAAGCGTTATAGTGTATGGCTCGAGAAAACTGAAAGTGCACGAGAGGAATTATCCGGTCCATGACTTGGAGTTATCGGCCGTGATTTTTGCCTTGAAGTTGTGGAGACATTATTTATACGGTGTGAAGATTGATATCTACACCGATCACAAGAGCCTGAAGTATTTGATTGATCAGAAAGATCTGAACATGCGGCAGCGTAGATGGATGGAGTTCCTGGGGGACTATACCTTCAAGATCCACTACGTGTCTGGTAAAGGCAATGCGATGGCGGACGCGTTGAGTCGTCGCGCTCCAGCTCAAGCCAATTGGCTGTCGATCCATGACGAGCGGTTGGTTCGGGAGTTAGAGGCGTTGGAGATCTTTTGCGTTGATAAGCAATCAAGTGTTGAAGCAGTATTGAATTGGACTGAAGTCCAATATGACCTGGCTGATCGGATTCGGCAGGCGTTGGATATGGATTTCCACATGAAGTAACTCATGATAGAGGCTCTGGATGGGTCAAATTCCCAATTCGTTGTGGAGGACGGATTACTTTGGAAAGACGGTCGTTTGTGCGTCCCAAACGTGGGCAATTTGCAGGTGGAATTGTTGTACGAGGCGCATCATACCAAGTACTCAATTCACCCGGGGAGCACAAAGATGTACCGTGATGTTAAGAAATTGTTCTGGTGGCCAGGACTGAAAAAGGATGTGGCGCTCTACGTGGCGAAGTGTCAAACTTACGCCTTGGTGAAGGCGGAATGCCAAAAGCCGGGAGGATTCTTGAAATCCTTGCCTATTCCGGAGTGGAAGTTCGACGACATTACTATGGACTTTGTGCACGGATTGCCAAGGTCGCAAAAGGGGAAAGACGCCATTTGGGTGGTCGTAGATCGTCTAACGAAGGTGTCGCATTTAATTCCGCATAGGAAAGATGATCTGGTTGAGAAATTGGCAAAGCTATATGTGGGTAATATTGTACGGCTTCATGGTGTGCCCCGCAGCATCGTGAGTGACCGAGATGGGCGGTTCACGTCCAATGATTGGAGGCTGGTGCAGCAGATGTTGGGAGCAAAGCTGAGTTTTAGCACAGCCTTTCATCCGCAAATGGATGGGCAAACCGAGAGGGTCAATATGACAATGGAAGACATGCTTCGCATGTGTGTCCTGGACTTTGGAAAGCAATGGGAAGATCACTTATACTTGGTGGAATTCGCTTACAATAATAGCTACCAGGCGAGCATTCAAATGGCGCCCTTCGAGGCCCTTTATGGTATAAAATGTCGCACGCTGTTGTCCTGGTTGGAAACGGGTGAATCAAAGTTGTATAAGCGACTAGAGGTGGAGGATGTTACTTCTTTGGTGAGAACCATTCGAGAGACGTTGCTAATTGCTTAGGACTGCCAGGCTAAGTATTATAATGCCAAGCACATGAACGTGGAGTTCACTGTTGGCGATTGGGTGTACTTGAAGATTAAGCCGTTCAAGGGTGTCTCGCGGGTGCGGCGCTTGAAGAAGCTAAGCCTGAGGTACCTTGGACCGTTTGAGGTTCTAGAGCGGATTGGTGAAGCAGCGTACCGGTTGAAGCTATCAGTGGAGCTTAGTGGTATACATGATGTATTCTATATACCAGTGCTATGGAAGGCGGTGCAAGAGCCTACACAAGTGATCGCGGTCGATCAAGTGCCGGTTGATAGTGGGTTGACGACGAAGGTCAAGCCCATACGTATTGAGTACTCGGAAGTCAAGCGGCTACGCAATAAAGAGATCAGGATGGTCAAGGTCCGTTGGGACAATTGCGGTCGAGAGGAGCTCTCTTGGGAGCGAGAGCAGACTATGCTTGAGGAGTACCCAGAGTTGTTTCACTCAGGTACCGTTTAAGTTTTATGTTTCTTTCCTTTATGTAATTTCGAGGACGAAATTCTTTTAAGAGGGAGAGAGTTGTAACGCCCCGAAACTCAAAAGAGCAGTGGGAGGCATTTTGGGCCAAATTTGGAATTTGGCAGGGGGCACACGGCCTGGGACACGGGCGTGTCCCAGGGCGTGTCAGGTTCGAGTCGACGATTTGGCCGTGAGGTCGACGAATTTTGGAGTCGACGATCGTCGAGCAGCGAACACGGCCTGAGACACGGGAGTGTCTCTGGTCGTGTCTAGCTCGTGTAGACGATCGGCCCGGGTAGTCGACATTTTCGCTCGACGATGTGTCGAGACAGGGAACACGGCCTAGGACACGGGCGTGTCCAAGGCCGTGTCGGGTGGTCGACGAACTGCGCTCGACGAAGTGTCGAGACAGTGAACACGGCCTGGAGCCCAGGCGTGTTCTGGTATGACACGGGCGTGTCAAATAGGACACGGGCGTGTCCAAGACCCGTGTGAGTCTCGGGTTGGTGTTGGTCCTGTGTCGATGGGGGAACACGTCCGGGAACACGGGCGTGTACTGGCTGACACGGGCGTGTCAGGTCGAACACGGGCGTGTCGGATGCCCGTGTGTTTTTCGAGACGTGTCGATTTTGACGGCGAATGAGGGACACGGCCCTGGACACGGGCGTGTCGCAGGCCGCGTTCGGCCCAGGTTTTACTTTTCAGCTACGGATCCTAGCCGTTCGTTTCCTTATTTTGGGATCCGACGGTTGAGGGTTATTCCTACTGGGATATACCCGGGATTGGGCCTTTGAAACCCTCATTTCACTTGAGTGGTTCTCTTTCTAAGTCTAGAGAGAGGGGAGAGCAAAGGAGGAAGAAGAAGCCTAGATCCGGTCACCGGCGGAGCTTCGGAGCTCCAAATCGTGAACCGACTTCGGATCTATGGAGGCAAGGAGAGTGTGGTGCTTTACATTCGCTTACATTTCCATGGCATCAAGGAAGAATGCTAGGATAACGATTCTCTTCTTGAGCATGTGAAGCTCTACTTCTTTTGCATAGGGAAGCCCGCTCTCACGAGTTTGCGGTGAGTTTGAGGCATTCCTTCGGGTAGACATGAATAGTCCCCATTGTGTACATGTAGAGTCCGTAATTGAGAACGGATATAGGCATGATGTGTGAAGCCTACCCGGACAAGTTGGTCTGGATCGGTGATGTTGCATTGCATAAGTGGCCGGAGAAGACTCCGTGCGAATGTTTGTTTTTCGGGTTTTCTACGAGGTAGATTGCAACAGGGAGCCTTGGGAATTAACTCCTAGGTGCACCCGAAAAACTGGGAGGATGCGTGGTTCTGCCATCATGTGGGCCTGGGAGCCAACTTGAACATAACTGGGTTATGTGATGTTTGTAAACGATTTGGGACTTGGAAAAGTTTGACCCGCGCATATGTTTTTTAAATTAACATTGCGGTGTGAGCAACGAGTCAGGCGGAACCGTACCCCATCTATGTCGTTCGGTTAAAGAGACCTAAAGCTACTTGGCACTTACCGTTGGCATAGATGGAGGGTCTTAGGCAGTGGCCAGAAAGACCAAATGCTCACGAGATATTGCTGTCACGGGGACGGTGGTGAGTCGGCGGGCTTAAACCGTGATCACCGAGAATGTGCCCTGAGAGCACGAGGCATGTGGCCATGCGTGCCAACGCCTGTGGTGCAATGTATTTATATACTGTTTGGTTATGCTAATAAAGTGCAGGGAAGGAGCATCGCCGCCCTGAATTGGGGGCGGGATCGTTATAATTTGGTCAGCATGGCTGACCATTGCTTTGGTTTGCCACCGTTGCGGTGGATTGTGCTTGCAGGTGCTGCGGAGCTGAGCGGTAAATAGTGGGCTAAAGCCCGAGTTGCTGAGCCGGCCCTCGAAGGCCTAATTTTGAGTGTTTTCTTTTATTCATGTATGGCCGGCCTGCGTGCCGAGGTTTGAAAGACATGTAATTTGAGAAAAACAATTGTAAGGCCATAAGTCCAGTACTTGTGTATTTGTACTTCATTCCATTTGGCGTATTAGTGGACATTCATGCTAGTGTTGGGTTCTTTATTATTGAAATAATTTTAAATTGCTTCCGCTAGAGTGACTCTGTGTAGGACGTTGGATTGGTTGGATGGTTTCCATTGAGTAACCACTCGGTCTGTCTGTGGTATATGGCATCGGGACCCGGCCGGACCTACTGATATATGTTATGCGACGGATAGGGGGTGTTACAATTTAATACAGCAAATCAGTAACAAAGATGTTACAACATTTTAGCTAAACAACTCGGGAAATTCAGCACGCTTGGTATGCTCCCGCTCCATGTTAGCTCTTCACGGCCACAGTTGTCCCACCGAACCTTGACCATCCCGATTGTCTTGTTCCGCAGCTGCTTACCCGCTTTATCCTCGATCCGAATGGGCCTAACCTTCATTGTTAGCATGTATTCGACCGGCATGTGATCATTCACAATCACTTGGGTTGGATCTTTCAAGGCTTTTTGAAGCACTGATATATGAAATACATCATGCAATCCACTCAATTCTGCCGAAAGAACTAGCCGATAAGTAGCATCCCCAACTCGTTCCACCACTTCAAACAGACCAAGATACCTCAAACCTATCTTTTTCAAGCGCCGAATCCTGGACATGCCCTTGAAAGGTTTAATTTTTAAATATACTCATTCACCAAGCGCAAACTCTATGTTTCGATGCTTGGCGTTATAGTACTTTGCCTGCCGGTTTTTGGCTATCAGTAGCCTCTCCCGAATAGAGCGTATTGCCGAATTAGCCTCTTCAACTTCCTTACGCTTGTACAACTTAGATTCGCCTATTTTCGCCCAAGCTAACGGTGTACGACACTTCCTACCATACAAAACTTCAAAAGGCGCCATATTTAGACTAGCTTGATAGCTATTATTCTAGGTGAACTCTACCATATAGAGATGATCTTCTCATCTCTTCCCGAAATCCAAGGCGCACATTCGGAGCATGTCCTCCATCGTTCTGTTGGTCCTCTCAGTTTGGTCATCCTTTTGTGGATGAAAGGTCATACTGAATATTAATTTTGTCCCCAACAACTGATGGATTAGCCTCCAATCATTCGACGTGAAGCGCCCATCTCGATCACTGATGATGCTACGGGGAACACCGTGTAACCTTACTATCTGCTCAACATAAAGCTTAGCCAAGACTTCCATTGAATCGTCCATCTTATTCGGAATGAACTGAGCCACTTTAGTCAACCGGTCTACGATCACCCAAACCGAATCGTTACCGCGTTGAGATCTCGGCAAACCGTGCACAAAATCCATCGAAATATCATCAAACTTCCATTCCAGAATAGGTAGAGACTTCAGGAAACCTCCAGTCTTCTGGTATTCAGCTTTCACTAAGGCACAAGTCTTACATTTAGCCACGTAATGTGCTATGTCTTTCTTCAAACCCGACTACCAGAACAGCTTTTTCATGTCTTATACATCTTTGTGCTCCCGGGGTGAATTGAATATTTCGTGAAGTGAGTTTCATACATCAATTCATCTCTTAGCTTATCCATATTCGGGATGCACAAACGACCATCTTTTCACAAAATGTCGTCATCCCAAGAGAATTGGCCATTTGACCCATCCACTGCATAGCGTTATAAAATTTCATCAAGTTCTGTTGCTCGCTAAACTCTGTCCGCAAGGTCGTATTGTACCACCATCAAGTTCAAGCATGCACTTGTTGTAGAATCCTTGTCAACACAAGAAATCTCTAATGCTTCCAACTCCTGGATCAAATGCTCATCATGCATTTGCAACCAAGTTGCTCTTGTCGGCGTCCTACGACTCAAGGCATCTGTGATGACGTTCCCCTTTCCTGGAGTATAGTGAATCTGGAAGGTGTAGTCCCCGAGGAATTCCATCCACCTATGTTGTCACATGTTGAGATCCTTCTAATCCAATAAATACTTTAGGCTCTTATGGTCCGTGAATATATCCACTTTCACGCCATATAAATAACGACGCTACAATTTTAGTGCAAAAATCATCGCCGCTAACTCCAAGTCATGGACGGGATAGTTCCACTCATGCACTTTCAACTGGCTGAGCCATAAGCAATCACCTTTCCAAACTGAAGTAGAATGCAGCCTAAGCCGCTTCCTGATGCATCGTTATAGATTTCAAAGCCGTTTGAACCACATGGGAACATCAAGATTGGCGTTGTGTTCAAGTGACTCTTTAGCTCTTCAAAAGCTCGCGCGCACTCCGACGTCCAAACAAATTTTTGATCCTTCCTCGTCAATGTGGTAAGAGGCAAAGCTATCCGCGAAAAGTTCTCTACGAAGAGCCTGTAGTAGCCCGCTAGTCCAAGGAAACTCCTGACTTCGGCCACAGAAGACAATACTGGCCACTCCCATATCGTAACAATCTTTGTAGGATTCACCACAATGCCCTCTCCACTCACCACATGGACAAGAAAAACCACTGACGACATCCAAAACTCACACTTTGAGAACTTGGCGTAGAGCTTATTTCTCCGCAGGGTATGCAACACCAACCGTAAATGGTTCGCATGATCTTCTTCAGACTGATAGTATACTAGAATGTCATCGATGAAAATGATTACAAACAAATCCAAGTACTCTCGAAATGTTCGGTGCATTAGGTCCATGAACACCGATGGCGTATTAGTTAGCCTAAACGGCATTACAGTGAACTCATAATGACCGTAGCGTGTTCCAAACGCTGTCTTGGGAATGTCACCTTCCTGAATCCGCAACTGGTAGTAACCAGACTTCAAGTCCAGTTTAGAATAGACGGTTGATCCTACTTGCTGATCAAACAAGTCATCAATGCGAGGTATGAGACACTTGTTTTTTTTTGTCAGCTTATTCAACTCGCGATAGTCGATGCACAACCGCAAGCTACCGTCCTTATTTTTCACAAAGAGAACAGGTGCGCTCCATGGTGACATACTTGGGCATATATAACCCTGTTCCAACAACTCTTGTAGTTGAACTTTCAGTTCTGTCATTTCCTTTGGCGCTACTCGATATGGCGAGCGAGGCACAGGTTTTGCACCTGACACCAATACAATAGAGAACAAAATCTCCCGATGTGGTGGTAATCCTGGAAGCTCCTTCGGAAACACTTTAGTAAACTCCGAAACAATCGGAACATCGCGCACACTAGAATTTGGCTCAACAGCCGTAATAAGTGTGAAGAATGACTTCGCGCCCTTCCGAACAGCTTTGATGACGTGGAGAGCAGACATTAATAATTTGCTCGATTCTCGCATACCAGCGAATTTCGTCTCTAGCTCGACATTCTATCCCAGTGTGATCTCCTTTACATTGCAATCAATAACGGCGCGCTACTCCGAGAGCCAGTCCATACCAAAGATCACATCAAATTCTGATATCGGCAGTACAGATGCTTCCAATCCGAAATCCTGACTTCTTATCCGTACCTCCACAAAGCAAGACCAATCTGCATGCATCACACATCTGTTCGGTAACAACACCTTCACACTATCTATCGTCATACGAATCGGCACTCTGATCCGTGACACGAAGTCCACAGATAGAAACGAATGCAAAGCACCCGTATCAAACAGTGCTCTCGCTGGACAGTCTCGAATCAGGAATCCTAAGACAAACACATCATAAATAATCTACACACAAGGTATGAAGTATCAAAAGCAATAACAAAGTATCTTAACTCGTACCTTTAATGACTTCACTTTTCTTTATGGCCTCCTGTTGGCCAAGATAATATACTCGGGGTTGCGCCTGGGATGCAGAGGACTCCACCACTGCCTTTCCCATTTCAGCATATGACGCTCCTGTCTTCTTCTCACTCTTTGGCGGACCAACCCGACAGTCACAGGCTAGATGACCGACCTTACCACATGTATAACAAGCACGAGGGTCTTGCCTCAAAGCTGCTCCAGATGCAACTGAAGAGGGAGCGTGTGAAGAAGACTTGGATCTCTTACCCAATTTCCTTCAGTAGTTTGATTTTCCCGGGTGCGGCTCTTTGAACTCGGGCTTTATCACAACCAAGTCCCTCTTGCCCTGAACCCGCTTCATATCTTTCTCCAACGCACAAGTCATATCAACCAATGCTTGAAACCCCTGGTTCACCGAACTCGAGAGCAGGAATCTCAGCTCATCTTGACACCCTTCGTAGAACTTAATTATTTTACGCTCTTCGTCAGCAAAGATAGTTCCCGCATAGCGTCCCAATCGTGTAAACTCATGTAAGTAGGTATCGACACTACTTTCTCCCTGAGTTAGACGTTGGAATTCATTTTACATGGCTATGCGCTGAGCCGATGGCAAATGCTTTGCCAAAAACATTCTCGAAAACTCCTCGTTCGAGACTTCCGTCAGTTGTCTGCCTGCCAAGTGGTGCAGATCCATTTCATCCTACCAAAGTCGAGCCTCTCCTTCCAATAGGAAAGTGGCCAAGGTTACTTTATGTTCCTCCTTTGTTCGAATCGTCATCAAAATCCACTTGACGTGTAACGTCCCCTCGACCCAAGGAAACAATCTCCCGCCAAAGCGGGGCTAACCTGGTCAGGCGGACTGTTATCGGGCTGCAGCACAAGCACCCCAACCCCTCTCCCTCCACAGGCGGGTTGTTGGTGGCCACAACCTCCCTCTACAGGCGAGTTGAGATGAGAAGTGAAGGAACTCCAAAGTTAAGCGTGCTTGGGCGAGAGTAGTACGGGGATGGGTGACCTCCTGGAAAGTCCCCGTACGGCCCAACTTAACTGCCCAGTTCGCTCATCAAAGGGAGGTTGTGGCCACCAACAACCTGCCTGTGGATGGAGAGGGGTTGGGGTGCTTGGGCTGCAGCCCGATAACGGTCTGCCTGACCAGGTTAGCCCTGCTTTGGCGGGAGATTTTTTCCTTAGGTCAAGGGGACGTTATAATAAAAAGTGCACTTTTATTGTAATGACCCCAGCTGATACAACGTGACGATGTCATGGCTCCGCTCTAGGCGTTGCTACCGGGATGCAGCCCAAGCACCCCAACCCCTCTCCAGCCCACTAGCGGGTTGTTGGTGGCCACAACCTCCCTTTGATAAGCGAACTCGACAGTTAAGCTGGGCCGTACGGGTACTTCCCAGGAGGTCACCCATCCCAGTACTACTCTCGCCCAAGCACACTTAACTATGGAGTTCTTTCAACTCTCATCACCAATTGAGCTACAAAATTGTAACCCCTCCATCTGTTACATGACATATAGTAGAAGGTCCGGCCAGGGCCCCACACCATATCTCACAAATAAGTGGCGGAGTTTACATGTTAATATCAAAAACTATTCGCATCCTAATCCAAAGCATGCTAACGGAAGCTTTTAAGTAATTTGAATTCAACTCATTTGAATGTCCATAATATACAAACCAACATTTATATATATATCACCACAGAGGAATTTCCTATAAATACACAACAAGTCTAGCCTTAAGGCCACTATTTTCCACTAGGCTCTCCAGCACCTGCATGGGGACAATCCATCGCAACGGTGGTAAACAAGGCAACGGTCATCATTCAACTGACCAATTTATAACGACCCTACCCCTTACTCGAAGCAGCGGTATTCCTTCCCTGCAGGCATAGCATTTCACAAGCAGGTATATCACAAGATGTGCACTCACACACCACCAATATATCACAAACGTCGACCACACGGCCCGACGTTCCGTGCACTAAGGGCATATTCTCGGTGTACCGGAAAACCAGGGCCCCACCACCATTCCCAATGACAAACTTGAGCATTTTGCTCCACGGCCTATAGCCGGAGACTTTAATCTAAATGGAGCTCAGACCTAAGACTCATTATGTGAACCCGACGAACGCTAATATCCCAGGCACTCATGTCAGACAACCATAACGCAGATACAGTTCAGCCCTTGCTTGTTGCTCAAATCGTCAATTCAATGACTAGACTGACGCGGGTCGGCATACCCTTGTTCGTTCGGCACGAAGCATTTTTAAGAGCTCACAATAGTCATATTGTCCCCTAAGGATTGGCTTCACAATCACAGTTTAGCTAGGAGCCATCGCCAGCGACACTCACTATCATCCGGCGTTAGCGACAGAACTCTCTTTCGTCTCCAGCCCTAATCTTATCTGGACCAACCATCCGGAAATCCCTGCAGCCACATGTAGTGCCAAAAATAATGGTCTTTCATAACATACAACACATGCACTTTGCGGGTATTTTCCTGGAATTCCACTCCAGTACTTCCTGCTACTACCCTTCACAGGCACAACCCACCGACTCCATAAAATACTCATTTATACGCGGAGTCTTCTCCGGTATACAAAATAAAACATCACCAATCCAGACCAACCTGTCTAGATGGGCTTCACACAGTATGCTTATTCTGTACTACACATTTCCGGATCTATATGCAAGACTCACTAAGGATTTCATGAATCAACCCAAAGGAACTCCCTCGACTTTCCACCTTTTGGTGGGGGATTCCATGCATATGCCAAAATAAGGACTTCACTTGTCCAAGAAGAAAGATCGTTACCCTTGAAGATCTCTTTGGAGCCATGGCAAAGCGTTTCTACTCGGACGGAAATGATCGTTACACTTTCCTCTTTGTAGATCTCGCTTTGTCTTTAGATTCCAGCCCCAAAGCCTCCTTCAACAGCACAACCAGAGCACCCAAAACCCTATTAGCTGAGAGGGCCTGCTCCAGAACTCGGGAAGAAAGAGAATAGACAAAGGGAATAATGATTTTCAATTTCCATTCTCTACAGATAAGGCATCGGTTATCTTCCAGCCACATGATTTCTTCCCCTCAAAACACATCAATGGCTCGGGATTGAAGCTGAAAAGTCAACCACCGCTCAGTGTCCGCACAACAACCACCTGACACGAGACACCGCTCGGTCATATCCATATTTTCGACAATTCGTCGAACGGGACAAATTTCGTCGAATGAAATTCGTCGAACGGGATAATTTCGTCGAGCTCCGCTCGATGATTTCGTCGAGATCCGCTCGACGATTTTCTCATCCAGCCAGGCCAACTCTTTACCTGTTTCATTTTGGCGTGTTACAACGCAACAAAAAAATTTCGTCCCGAAATTTGGATACATCATCAGAACATAGAAACCAATAAGTTATAACAAAATTTTTCTTCAATAAAATTTATTACAACATTTTATGTTCTGTCCAAAGTAAAACAAAACCTGTTATACCAGTTTAGACAAAAAATTCGGGAAATTATGCTCGCATGGTCTACTCCCGCTCTCATGTTAGCTCCTCACGGCCACAATTCTCCCACCGGAATTTGACCATCCCGATTGTCTTGTTCTGCAGCTGCTTATCTGCTTTATCTTCAATCTGAATGGGCCTAACCTTCGTCGTTATCCCAGATTTGACTGGTACGCGATCATTCGCAATTACTTGAGCTGGATCCTTCACGGCTTTTCGAAGCACTGAGATGTGAAACACATCATGCAATCCACTCAATTCTGCCGAAAGAGCTAGCCGATAGGTAGCTCGCCAACTCGTTCCACCACTTCAAACAGACCAAGATATCTTGGAATCAGTTTTTTCAAGCGTCGAATCCTGGATACGCCTTTGAATGGTTTGATCTTTTAATAGACCCATTCGCCAACTACAAATTCCACATTCTGGTGTTTGACGTTGTAGTATTTGGCTTGTCTATCTTGGGATATCAATATCCTCTCCTGAGTAGAGCGTATTGTCGAATTAGCTTCTTCGACTTCTTTACGCTTATATAACTTAGATTCGTCTATTTTCGCCCAAGCTAACAGTGTACGGCACTTCCTACCATACAAAGCTTCAAATGGTGTCATATTTATACTAGCTTGATAGTTAATATTGTTGGCGAACTCTACCATATAAAGATGATCCTCCCATCTCTTTCCAAAGTCCAAGGCGCACATTCGGAGCATGTCCTCCATCGTTCTGTTGGTCCTTTCAGTTTGGTCATCCGTTTGTGGATGAAAGGCCGTACTGAATGTTAACTTTGTCCCCAACAACTGATGGATTAGCCTCCAATCATTTGAAGTGAAGCACCCATCTCGATCATTTACGATGGTATGAGGGACGTCGTGTAATCGTACCTTTTGTTCCACATACAGCCTTGCCAAAACTTCCACAGAATCGTCTCTCTTATTCGGAATAAAGTGAGCCACTTTAGTCAACCGGTTTACGATCACCCAAACCGAATTGTTACCGCATTGCAATCTCGGCAAACCGTGCATGAAATCCATCGAAATATCATCAAACTTCCATTCCATAATAGGTAGCAACTTCAGGAAACTGCCAGGCTTCTGGCATTTAGCTTTCACTAAGGCCAAGGTATGACATTTAGCCATATAATGTGTGATGTCCTTCTTCAAACCCGGCCACCAGAACAGCTTTTTCATGTCTTTGTACATCTTTGTGCTCCCTGGGTGAATTGAGTATTGGTGAATTGAATTCACTATCAATCTGAAAAGGCAAGTATACTTATCGAATTGTAGTACCAAGGTCGTATTTAAACTTGGGGTTGTCAAGTACTGCTACTCACGCTTCTACTATTATCCTACCGAAAGATTGCAGAGTTTTTGAGAATTTTTAAATTAAAACTAAAGTTAATTTTTGAAACGAAAAGTTATGATAAAAAGCTAGCATTCGATCAATGATTCACCATGAAATGAGACGAGAAGGATAAAAATATAGATTTAAATTTGCAAATTAAACTCGACCGTGACGGATCCGATTATAGGAAATAATCTCGCTAGAGCATTAAATCCCCTAACTTTTAGACGTTTTGACCGAAATCTCTTTACTTGTCAAAAAGGCCTAAAGTTGCATTATCGAAGTGACTCGTGCTATTGGATTTGACTCCAATCCGGAGGATTTACGTCATCCTATCTCTAGGGTTGCGATCAACTCCTTCCTTCTTTGAGTGATCTTTCAAATCAACGAGTCTCTCGACTATTATGAAATGAGATCAAATTGCCTACTACCTTATACCGGAAATACGGAGTCGACACGAGATAAATCAAAGAAGGATCAAGAATAATTTAGACAAAAATAAACTAAAAAAATAAAGGAAAACCTCATCTCATTTCATGGATCCTCGCGACCGAATGCCAAGGGAAATTAGCTACGCATGGTTGAAAAGGAAACAAAAATAAGATGAAGAAAATTTATATTCATTGATTAATAAAAAGGGAAGAGTACACAATAATAAAAAAGACAATGTTATACTAATAAAAAGACTATTATAATAATGAAAAAAAGAAATCTACTTAACAACAAAGAAAGAAGAAAACTTGCACTTGAACTAGCTATCTCACTTGCTCTCTCTCCAATCCAACCTTCCAAAGCTTGAGGCAAGGGCTCCTTTTATATAAGAGGGGGAAGGTTCTAGAAAATGGTGGAAATGAATGGCATAAGGGGGGTGGCCGACCATGTACTTGGGAGATGCATGTATGACATTTATGAGGGGAGAGGGAGAAGATGAGATTCATTGCATGTAGTTAAAAGAAATAAAAATATAAAATACAAGGGGAATGAATATGAAATAAAGAGGGGAGAAAGAAATAAAAGAGAGGGAAAGAGCGAAGGAGGTGGGATGAATGAGGAAGGCCGGCCATGCCAAGGTGGCAAGGTGCATGCATGTGGATTAATGAGGGAGAGGGAGAGGATGAAAGGTGGGCCGAAATATATGGAGTAGAAGCCATGTATAATGGGCTCGGGTTGGCTTGAAGTGGGCTGCTCCATCATCAAGGCTCGGGCTGCTTACATAGTGGGCTGCTCCATCATCAAGGCTCGGGCTGCTTACATAGTGGGTTGCTCCATCATCAAGGCTCGGGCAACTGCATGGAGGGAATACTTGTGCTCGGGTTTGACTTGAAGTGGGCTGCATCATAGGCTCGGGTAGCACCAATGAGCTGCATGGTGGGCTGCACTTGGACTGCAACAAGGCTTTGATCCTACAAAAGAAAAACAAAACATGAGATAAATAATAATATTAGTTAAATTCTAAAACAAGACACAAATAATTATTAAACATAAAATGGAACATAGCAAGCATAAAAATACGTAGAAATATTATAAAACCTAAGAAATTCTTATGCTAAACTAAGCCAAAAACGATGACTAAAAGTAGTCATCAAGTATTGTGCAAATAGATAAAGAGAAACCGGAAATTGGAATAACAGAAATCTTTTTTATCCAAAAAAGGTGTGTATTACATGGTATAGCCTCCCTTTTATAGAATGGAGGAGATGAGAGAGATTACAATTAAACAATGTGGCACTAAATAATTACATGTACAAGCGGTTTAACATTAATACAAGTTGACCAAGGCGCACGGTTAGACAAATAGGCTAACCACTCGGTAACCACCAGAGGTAGAGAATAAGCCGCCACGGGAGACCGCCAGGTCGCCCAGTCTCCAAGTCACCAGAGACAGACCGGCAGACCGCCAGGGCACCAACAACAACAGTCCTGCTACCAAACTGCTGGAGAGAAATCGATAGACCGCCCGGACTGTAATCCGCTAGAGTCAGACCGCCAGATCGTTCGGTCTCTATTCTGCAACACTCCCCCTTAAGCTGGAGCATATATGTCGATCATGCCCAGCTTATCGTAAATGTGATGAAAAGAGGCGGATACTGGCTTGGTGAAAATATCATCCAACTCATTGTCTGAGGCGACGAACGGAGTACAAATTTGTTCCTTCAAAATCTCTTCCCGAATAACGTGGCAGTTGACTTCAATGTGCTTTGTTCTCTCATGGAAGACCGGATTTTTGGAGATGTATATAGTGGTCTTGTTGTCACAAAACATAGGCAGAGGATGGTTATAGACCTCTCCTAAGTCAAGCATGAGAGCCCGTAACCACTTCAACTCACACGTGGTCGATGCCACACTTTGATATTCTGCTTCTACACTGGACCTGGAGACGACAAACTATTTCTTGCTTTTCCACCTCACAAGGTTTCCCCCCACAAAGGTGCAAAAGCCTGATGTTGACTTGCTGTCTCCTTTGTCATCAGCATAGCTCGAATCGGAGTATGCTTCAACCCTCAAATGTTCATTCTTCTGAAAGAGGATTCCTTTCCCAGGTGCTGATTTAACATAGTCCAATATCCTCAGGGCAGACTGTAGATGACACTCCCTAGGTGCTTGCATGAATTGACTAACCTTTCCTATAACATGGGCAATATCGGGTCTGGTCACCATGAGATATATAAGTTTACCAACTAGACGTCTGTACCTCGTAACATCTGAAAGAAGAGGAGAGTCATCTTTCCAGGTTTTATCTTCTCCAGTCGCCATGAGACATCGGACAGGTTTAGCCCCAGTCAGCCCTGCCTCTTTTAACAAATCAAGAGCGTACTTCCGTTGGGAGAGGACAATGGAATTGGGCTTCCGAGAAATTTCTATCCCCAGAAAGTATTTTGGAGAGCCCATATCCTTTGTAACCAGGTGTTGCTGAAGATGCTTCTTTTTCAAGATTATTCCATCTTGGTCATCTCCAGTGAAAAGAATAGCATCCACATATACTGCAAGCACCACTAGACCCAGAGAGGTTTTAAGAGTAAATAAGGAGTGATCGGCAGAACTTCTTGTAAAACCCACGACCGCCATAATCCCTCTAAACTTGTCAAACCAAGCCCGAGAACTTTGCTTTAGGCCATAGATAGCCTTCCTGAGACGGCAAACCTGTGTCTCCCCCAGAGCAACATACCCTGGAGGTTACTACATATATACATCCTCCTGAAGATCCCCATATAGAAAGGCATTCTTGACATCCAGCTGTGAAATGGGCCAATCCCTGTTGACAGCCACAAAAAGGAGGACCCTGATAGTGCTGAGATGAGCAACTGGAGAGAAAGTGTCAAAGTAGTCAACCTCATAAGTCTGGGTAAATCCCTTGGCAACAAGCCGAGCCTTGTAACGATCCACACTACAGTCTGGGCGAAACTTCACCACAAATACCCAGCAATAGCCAACAACATCTATGCAGAAGGGAGGAGGAACCAGGGTCCAGGTACCCCATTCAGTGAGAGTAGCAATCTCTTCATCCATGATAACCTTCCAATGTGGAACACAGTAAGGGCCTCCTGATAGGAACGAGGGGTGGAAGTGGCAGAGATAGCCAGCGCAAAATCCCTACGAGCAGGGGTTAGACGATCATAGGAAACAACAGCAGCAAGCGGGTGCTTAGTACACGCCCGAACTCCTTTGCGAAAAGCAGTGGGAAGGTCTAGGTCAGCAGGTTCCTCAGTATCCGGAGCATCCGTGGTGGAGAGAGCTGGCCCGGGAGTAGAGAGTGACGACGGCAAAGAGGAGGGAGATAGTAGAGGTAGATAGAGAGAAGGAGATGATGGAGATGGTGAAGGAGGAAATACCTCGGTATGTGTCGATACGCTGGAGGGAACAGGAAGAGAATTGGAAGCCACAGGGAGAGGAGAGGAGTTGTCAGAGAAATATGGAGCATTCTCGAAGAAGGTAACGTCCGCGGAGACGAACTGCTTGTGAAGAATGGGGCCAAAACAACAATAGCCTTTCTGAGTGGTAGAGTATCCCAGAAAGACACATTTGGTGGAGCGAGGGGAGAGTTTGTCGCGGGTGGTGGAGGGAGCGTGCAAAAAGGCTGTGCACCCAAAGATACATAGAGGGATAGGAAAAGGATCCTTGCCCGGATAGAGAATGTAGAATGGGGTTTGACCGTAGAGAACTGTGGAGGGAATGTGATTGATGAGATAACAAGAAATGAGAACTGCATAGCCCTAGTAGGAGCGAGGGACATGTATTTGTGTTAGCAGAGTGCGAGCGACATCAAGGAGGTGACGGTTTTTGCGTTCCGCCACTCCATTTTGTTGTGAGGAATAGACGCAACTTGTTTGATGAACAATCCCATGTTGCATATAGAAAGATGAAAAATCTTGACTAATATGCTTTTTAGTATTATCAGAGCGTAAGATTTTAATTGAAACACCAAATTGATTTTTAATTAAATGATAAAAAGATGTCCATACATCGAATAGTTCAGAGCATTCTCGTAAGAGATACACTCAAGTACATCGAGAGAAGTTATCAATGAAAGTAATAAAATAATAACTACCCCGACCAACGGTGAGGGTAGGAGCAGGACCCCAGATGTCGGAGTGAATGAGATCAAACGGATGGGTAGAGCCACGATCTTGCTTCGGCGGGAAGGAGGAACGGTGATGCTTGCCAAGCTGACAGGCGTAGCAATTGAGAGGAGAACTATGCGGATGGAGGTGGGGCAGAAGCTGACGAAGAAGTCATGGAGGAGGATGCCCAAAGCGGAGATGCCATTGTAGAAGATCTGTAGAGAAGGAGGAGAAGGCCGACAGAGCGGAAATGTTGTCGAGAAACTAGAGGCTGCCGCTCTCAGTCCTAGTAGCAATCGTCCGTTGGGAGCTCGGATCCTGAAAAAAACAAGAAGTTGGAGTGAATGTGACGGAACACTGAAGTTGCTTGCACAAAAAAGTAACAGACAATAAATTGCATGGAAACTTGGGCACATAGAGAGTGTCGGCTAGGCGAAGAGACGGAGTGACATGAACCACTCCTGTCCCATGAATCGTGGAGGGAGAGTCGTCTACAACAAGGATCGGGGGCAACCAATCATGTGTTTCGAGTAGAGAAAAGTGTTGAGGATTGCCCATCATGTGATTAGTCGCACCAGAGTCGATGAGTGATTTACCTTGAGTAACCACGTGAGCACTACCTAAGGATGTGATCACCGAGGCGGACAGCTTTGAAGAGGAGGTAGAAGAGTCACCAGAAGGGCGAAGATGTGGATGTTTCATCCAGCAGCGATCCACAAGATGCCCGGTGCGGCCACAGTTAGAGCAGAGGAAGCACAAAGAGCTACGCCCACCGGAATGGTGGTTGCGACTACTAGAGCCATTCTATTGAGTCTGGTGAACATAGTTGTCTGGAGGAGGAGAAGATAGAAGCAGACGCTGAAGTAGAGAGGTAACTGCGACAATGCGTGCAGTAGTTGTATCCAAGGTAGGAGAGTCTGCTTCACCCAAGATTTGTTGGCGGATAATGTCATAGGACTCTGGAAGCTGCAGAAGATAACACACAACAAGAAGTTCTTGGAAGTGCTTATGTTGTTCGGCCAAATCCGTAGAGAAGGGGCGATGTTGAAGAATCTCAGCCCCGAGAGCCTGGACTTGTTGATAAGCAGCATCAGGAGACATGGAAGGACGGGCAAAGAGGTTGGCATACAAAGTATAGATGTGGGACGTCTAAGCCCCCTTCGAGTACAAAGCAGCAAGATGAAGCCGAGCCTTCTTGACTGTCTCATCATGACAGATGAAGGGAAGACATTCATCGTAGTGGCTGTTAGCGAGCCAAGTGCGCACAAGGGCATCTCTACCATCCCAGTCGTCAAACTCAGTGGAAGTGGGAGGAGCAGGGTCATCGGTGAGGTGTTGGCATTTGCGTTGTGAGCGAAGAAGGAAGGTGAAGGAGACACTCCAATCCGGGTAGTTGGAACCAACAAGTTTGGAGACGGTGCCAAGATTCCTGGAAGAAATGAGAGGAGGAGGCGGATTGGCCACAGGAGTAGCGGTGGTGGTAGAAGAGCCGGAAAGAGCCATGGAAGAGAAGTCGCGCGGGTAGAGAGAGGTCGTGCAAACAGCAGGCCACGAAGACAAGGCAGAAGGTCGCAGCGGACATAAGGAAAGGATCTGCAGCGGTCACGGGTCAATACGCCAGCGGCAAGAAGCACCACGACCAAGCAGCAGAGACACGAACAAGTAGAGACCGCGATGGAAAGAAGAAGAAATCGCAACAGACAAGAGAAGAAACCGCAGCGGACATAGGGAAAGAAGTTGTGCGGGTAGATAGAAGGCCACTGATCGCGCAAAACTATATGCGCAAACGATAACGGAAAGTGTACCGTATCGGGAGTGGTATAGGTTTATAAAAACCAATGTCGTATTAGACTCGGGGTGATCAAGTAATCCTACTTTGAAAATCGTTATTATTTTATCAATAGAAATTTGAGTTGGGGTTGCGAAAAGTAAAAGCTAGAAATGTTATTGGAATTAAAACAATGTATTAAAACTAGTGCCCAATCTTTGAATCACCTCGAAATTCGAAAATAATGGACTGAAAATAGAAATGCAATTCTCTTGTTGAAGAGGCTTTGACCGTGGAGGTTCCCGAATCATGAACACCCCTCTTTCGAGGATTAGGTTCAACTAAGCTTAGGTGTATCGACCGAACTTTCGTTCTCAAATCGCATCGTCTAAGACTTCTGTTGGAAACATTAGAAAATGTGTACCAGATTTGGAGAAGCCTCACCTAACTCAATGATATTCATCAATGTGTATTTGATGTTGTGTTGAGTTTGAATGTGCAGGTTAAGGAAATGCAGAAAAAGTTTCTAAGTACAAGTGTCGACACTTGAGAAGAATTGTGTCGACACTTGGGAAGAGCTCTGTCGACACCAGGAGCCAGATTGTGTCGACACACAGGACTTGTGTCGACACACAGAAAATCTATCAACAAGAAGGACTTGTGTCGACACATTCCAGAATTATGTCGACAATAACTGTGTCGACACACAGGACTTGTGTCCACACATTCCAGAATTCTGTCGACAACAACTGTGTCGACACACAGGACTTGTGTCGACACATACCAGAATTCTTTTGACATCAACTTTGTCGAGACTAGGAGTTATTGTGTCGACACCAGGACTTGTGTCGACACATTCCACAGAAGCTATGTCAAGAAGAAAAAGTAGAGCTGTGTCGACAATATGTGAGCTGTGTCGACATCACCAAGGATTGTGTCGACACATGATCTATTTGTGTCGACACATTTGAAAAATTGTCTCGACACTTTGCTGCTGAGTTGAAGTCCAATGAAGGATCAAGTATCACGACTGAAGACTTGACAGCTGTCATAACTAACAATGATGTTGCATCTATCAGAGCTGTCAAAAGGCCGTTAGGAACTAGATCAGCTGGTAACCTTGGATGGGGTCTATATAAAGACCTATTCTATCAACAAATGGTGAGGGAACAAGAAGAGACAAACAATAACTAAGAGGAAGAAGAGAAGTCTTCATTCAAAAATCAACAAATCTCTTAGGGCAGATCCTGAACAAGTCTGCAAGAAGAATTCAGATCCATATCTGAAAAGAAGAAGGAAGCTGGATTGAGGATCACCTCCAACTTCACAAGAAGATCAACCTTACTTTGTTCAAATTCAAGAAGCTTTGAAGAAGCTAAGACAGATTGGATCTAAAGCAGTCAGATCTATCAAGAACTGACCAAGAAACCTTCAACCTATTCTCTTTTAACGTGGGTGAAGGATTTATATTTTTATAATCACTTTTCTCTGTAGGATCTTATATAGATCTGAGTGTAGGAGAGTTATCTCTCTGAGTTGTAAGCTTAAATCTATAAAGGCTGAGGTAGGGCTGAGTGCCTGAGGTAGGGGATTAATTTCCCTGAGTTGTAGGCATGTTAAAGAGGCTGAGGTAGGGCTGAGTGCCTGAGGTAGGAGATTAATTTCTCTGAGTTGTAGGCCTGTTGAAGAGACTGAGGTAGGGCTTGATTGCCTCAGTTGTAGGAGTGTGGACTCACTCTGAGGTAGGATTCTCTGGGAGGATCTGAGCTGTAGGACTTGCTGAAGTCTGAGTTGTCGGAACCATTCTGGGTTCTGAGTTGTAAGATCTGAGGATCTGAGAAGAAAGAAGGGAGTTAGGACGAATCTAGTACACTGCTAGATAGGCGAAGGGGGAAGTGGATGTACCCATCACTTGGGGAACCACTATAAATCTGTGTGCACTCTGTGATTGGATGTGATTTCTTTTATATTGTGATGTGTTAATTGCTAAATAATCTGTGTTAGCATTAAAAATATTGTCTGCCTTAAGGAAAAAGAATTGAACCTATTCACCCCCCCCCCCTCTAGGTGTTTAGGATATCTTGAAACCAATTCTTTCAAGTGGTATCAAAGCGAGGTTGCTCAAGAATAGACTTAACAGCCTGAGTGGATATATAAGGCAGTTATCAGTTAGATAGAATGGGTTCAGCTGAGACTTAGAAGGAATTTGGATCTATGAAACTTCCTATCTGTAGGAAAGAAATTTTTTGCATATGGAAAGAAAGGGTCAGATTTTTCATGGAAGCATCTGATCCAAGAATTTATATCACAGTTCTATAAGGACCATTTGTTCCTATGAACATATCAATTCTTGATGCTAATCTCAAGACTCCAAAAAGTTATTCAGAAATGACTAAGGAAGAGATCATCCTAGCAACCTTAGACAAGAGGGAACAGAACATAATTGTGAGTGACATAGATGACTCAACATTCCAGAATCTGGTCCATTGCAAAACCTCCAAGGAGATGTGGGACACCTTGATTGTCTACATGGAGGGGACATAAAAAGTGAGAGAGGATAGGAAGTCTATGTTAAATTAAGAGTATGAAAGCTTTAGATGAGCTAAGACAGAAGCTGAAGCTTATATAGGATTATTTACTATTGAAGAGGATTCAGTAGAATATGAGTTCTTGCAAATGCTAGACTCAATGAATGGGACTGAAGATCATCACTACAGAGGGTTGATGGCTTTGACTGAGGAAGATCAATATCAGGATCAGCCTGGTCCTAGCAAGGTAAACATCCTATCTACAGTTTCTGATCATTATACTGGATCAGAATCAGAAGCATCTGCATCAAGAGATGTGGATGGTTCAGAATCTGAAGGGGATGTTCATCAACTTATTGATGAGTATGGTGATCTATTGCAAGCACTTAAGAGATGCAGAAATCATGTCAAAAACCAGGCTAAGGAAATTGCATCCCTTAAACTAGCTGCATCAGATTCATCAAAAATGTTAGATTTGAAGTTGAATGAAATTGCCAAACTGTAAAATATAACTTTTATTCAGATGGGTACAATTACATTCAAAAATGATCAAATCAAGAGTCTGGAAGTCAGACTTCAAAGAGAGAAGGAACTTGTGGCTAAGTTCTCAAAGCCAAAGTCAGTCTTACCCTTAATTGATGACTTCATTCTCCAAAAGGGTAAGACAGGATTAGGTTTCATGGGAAGAACTAGGGCAACTAATTCCAAAAGAAAAGGCAAAGCCCCAGTTCAGCCACTAGACTTCAAACCCCCTATAGCTTTCAGGAAAGTGATGCAACCCACTAACAAGTATGACCATGACATTACACATGGTCACAGTAAGCCTAGTAATCAGAATGACAAGGGTGTAATTGCCAATAGGGAAGTCCATGTATAAACACATTATGATCATCAGGAATTATTAATGTTTGATGCATCAGCCCCAGCACTCAAGAAAAGGACTACTGTTCCAACAATTTTAAGGTCTGCTGACAGCAGTGCTGTTAAGCCTGTATCTAAGAAAAGATACAATAGATATGAGTGCTGGTGTTGTGGTAAAGTGGGATATTATGCCCTAGATTATTGGCACAACACAACTGTCAGGAAGAATGTTAGCTTACCTGTCAGAAAGGCTACAGGCAAGTATGATAAGTTTCAGTCTAACCTGAACCTAGAACCGAATAATTATTGGGGTTCTAAGGTTAAGTAATTTTATTTGATGTAGGTGAGTCCAAGTGGCCATACCTCAATATGGTACTTGGACAGTGGATGTTCCAGGCACATGACTGGAACAAGAAGGATGTTGAAGGATTACACTTTTATAGAGAATGGACCCAAAGTGATCTTTGGTGGATCTGAAAATGGGGTCATCAAAGGGTTTGGTAACATTTTCAATAGCTCAATCACTATCACCCAAGTGGCTTATGTGAAAGGTCTGAAACATAACCTAATAAGCATAAGACAACTGAGTGATCTTGGTTATGACACTTCTTTTATTAAGCATGGGTGTCAGATTAGAAGGACAAGTGATCAAAAGTTCATCTTTTTAGGATATAGAAAAGGAAATGTTTATTGTCTAAGTTTTATGAGTGAGAATATAGATTCTCCTGTTTGTCTTGTTGTAGATGAGAAAACTTCTCATTGTGTCAAATGGCACAAGAGGCTAGCTCACCTCAACTATAAGACTATAGGTCAACTCTTTAGGAAAGAGTTAGTGAGAAATGGACCTCAGGTCAAGTGCATCAAGGAGGGTGTGTGTTCAGCTTGTCAAAAATGCAAACAGACCAAATCCTCCTTCCACGGTCTTGATACCAAAGACTCAGTGAGGTGTTTATACCTCCTGCATATGGATCTATTTGGTCCTATGTCAGTTCATAGTCTAGGTAGGAAAGTCTACTCATTTGTGGTTGTGGATGACTATTCTAGATTTACATGGGTTTTCTTCCTGAGGTAGAAATATGAAACCCCTGTTGTCTTCCACAATTTTGTTAGGCAAATTCATAATGAACTTAACAGTTCTGTGGTCAAAATCAGAAGTGACCATGGGACTGAATTTCAGTCTGAATGCATGACAAGATTTTGTGAAGAACTAGGGATTCATCAAGAGTTCTCCTCACCAAGAACTCCTCAGCAGAATGGTATTGCTGAAAGAAAGAATAAGACTCTTATTGAGACTGGTAGAACACTACTAAGTGATACTTCTATCCCAGAATATATCTGGGCTGAGGCAGTAAATACTGCATGTCATGTTCTCAATAGAGCATCCATCACTAAAAGCCACAAAAAGACATCCTGTGAGATTATGAAAGGCAGAAAACCAAACATATCCTATTTTAGAATCTTTGGTAGCAAGTGTTTTGTTCTTAATAATGGCAAGCACTATTTAACTAAGTTTGCTACCAAATCCCAAGAAGGGATATTTGTTAGGTACAGCAACAGCAGTAGGGAATACAGAGTCTACAACTTGACTACTCAAGTTGTAGAAGAGTCTGTACATGTAGTTTTTTATGAAACTAAACTAATAAACTGTGAGTTGTCTTGTATTTCTTGTAGCTCTACAGGTCTGAAGGAAAAGATGGACAAGCTAACCATTAGTGAAGACCAACCTGCAAGGCAGGATGAAGAAAATGATGAATTTTGTCCAGGGGGAGTACAAGACCCACAAGCTGATGAAGAGGACAATGAAGTACAACATGGTGAGGTGATTGGAGAAAATCAAGGTGTAGATAGATTGCCTCCAGCAATAAGACATCTAAAGGATCATCCAGCACACCAAATTATTGGTGATCCAAGTCATGGTGTTCTGACAAGGAGCAATAACATGAACACAGTCCTTTGCTCAAGTTTCCTGTCCTAGATGGAACCCAAGAAATTTGAAGAAGTCATACAAGACCCAAACTAGATTGATGTCATGAAGGAAGAGCTGAATCAATTCAAAAGATGTAAAGTCTGGAAGTTGGTTCCTAAACCAAAGAATCACAATGTCAAAGGGACTAAGTGGATCTATAGGAACAAAATATATGAAAATGACATTATAGTCAAAAACAAAGCAAGACTAGTAGCAAAAGGCTACATGCAAGAAGAGGGAATAGACTTTGATCAGACATTTGCCCCAATGGCAAGGTTGGAAGCAATAAGATTGTTCCTTGCCTTTGCAGCTTATCAAGGGTTCAAAGTATTTCAGATGGATATTAAGTCAGCATTTTTGAATGGTGACTTAAAAGAGGAAGTATATGTTGAACAACTCTCAGGTTTTGTAGATCCTCTCTATCCTAATTATGTGTATAGGCTTAAGAAAGCTATATATGATTTGAAACAAACCCCTAGGGCTTGGTATGAAACATTGTCTACATTACTCATTGAGAACAAATTCTCAAGGGGGAAAATAGACAAAACTCTATTCCTTAGGGAATCAAAAAGCAAGATGATCCTAATCCAGATATATGTTGCTGACATTATCTTTGGATCAACAGAAAATAACCTTTGTAGAAAGTTTGCCAAACTTATGCAAGGGAAGTTTGAGATGAGCAGTATGGGTGAGCTGAAATTCTTCTTGGGACTCCAAGTTAGACAGACTGATGATGGCTTGTCCATATCCCAATCTAAGTTCACCAAAGAGTTGATTAAGAAATATGGTATGGAGTCGGTGTAACAACCCCATCCGTTCATATGGTATATTCTAGAAGGTTCGGCCGGGGCCCCACAGTATATATCGCAAAACAGGCGGTGAAGGTACAGGATGATACCAGAGTAGCGCAATCGTACCTATCACAAAGCATTCTTGCGGAAGCCTATCCTACAACTTGAACTCCTCATGAATGTCCAAATATAAAACTCCACATTTTATACGATATAGGAATGTCTTACAATAACAAGTAAAAGAGTTGGCCTTATGGCCTTACATGGCTGTCAAACATTGGCCTAAACAGATTGGCACGCAGGTCGGCCACATGAAAAGAAAACACACAAAAGCCACACATATAGCCTTCGAGGGCTAGCAGCAATAGCAGTAACAGCAGCAGGAACATCAGCATTTACGCGTCCCGCTTGGCTCTCCAGCACCTGTACAGGAACAAGCCACCAACGGTGGTAAACAAAAGCAACGGTTAGCGTTCAGCTGACCAAATTATAACGACCCTACCCCTTTTCTCGGGGCAGCGGTAATCTTCCCTGCAGGCATATCATATCACAAATATGGCAATATATATCATCTAATGTGCTTTTACGCACACATGCCATCACAACCGTTCGCCACCCGGCCCAACGGTCCGTGCACTCAGGGCACATTCTTGGTGTTCTGGCAAAGCTCTTGCCCACCACCGTATCAGGGTCACAACCCAACGGTAAATCTCTTGAGCATTTACTCCATGGCGTGCAGCCGGAGTTAGTCTTCCTACACCGGGATGGCCTGTAGCCCCCCATTGTGTCATGGCACGCAGGCCAAAGACTCTTACTATGCGCTCCAACAGACCGCACCTTTTGGTCTCATGTCGGACGGACATAGCGCAGGTCGGATCCTCCACCCCCCGTTGCTCAAATCACCTTGTCTTCTCCGAGTACAGCGTACTCGTGGCTCTATCAAAGGCGCGGGTTGGTCTCACCACTCCTGTTCTTGGCATTCAAGCCTGGGCATTTCTCGATACCCATTTCCTTAGCACAACAGCGGGTCTTTCCTGGGCCTCCCAGTACTTCTTGTGACTCTCTTCACAGGTGGACACCGCACAATCACAAATGTCAGGGGTCTTTCCTAGCTACTATGCCAGTACTTCCTGTTACTCGTTTCACAGGTGGACACCCTATGACATCAAGCATCACAAAGGGCCTTTCCTGGTCACACAAGTACTTCTTGTGCCTCATTCACAGGTTGGACCCAAAAACATACCACGGCTATTTTCCTGGGCTACCACTCCAGTACTTCCTGCTACTCCTTTTCGCAGGCATAACCCCTTGACTCCTTAAACAACACGTTTCTCACGGAGTCTTCTCCGGTTCGTATGCAACATCACCAATCCAGACCAACCTGTCCAGATGGGCTTCACACAGCATGCCTATTCCGTACTTCATTTCCGGATCTATATGCCAACAAAGGGGATTTCATGAATCACCCAAACGACTCCCAAAATCAGCCACCTCTTGGTGGGGGAATCACAAAGATATGCCAAAAAGAAGCCTTCACATGGCTAGGAAGAAAAGTCATTACCCTTGACGACCGCTTCGGTGCCATGACCTCAAAGCTTGCTTGAAAGACTCGTAAGAGCGTTTCCTCCGCAACGCCGGCTTCGGATCTCTTGTCGGTAAACCGCAACACCACCAGCAGCAGCCCTTCCCCTTCTTCCTTCTTCTTCCTCTCCTTTCTCTCTTAACTTGAAGAAAGATAAAGGCTAAGTACAATGAGAATAAATTCTCAGATTTCGGCCTTTAGGAAAAGAGGAAAGAAGCTCAGCCTTTGGATCCAGGCTGAAGGAATGGACGGCCACGATTTTGCCAAAAACACTGATTTTGACCTGACACGGCCTGTGACACGCCCGTGTCCCAGGCCGTGTGCCTCAAGCGGTGGTCAACCGACCTATCCAGACCAGTGACACGCCCATGGAACACGCCCGTGTCATAGGCCGTGTCACCCAACACGCCTTCAGACACACCTGTTTCTGTGGCCGTGTGCATTTGCGAAAATAATCCCAAAACATCCCGAGACTTCACACGGCCTGTGACACGCCCGTGTCCCAGGCCGTGTGCCCAGACACGGTACGAAGACACGCCCTGTCGAAATCCTTCGTCGGGCTGAGTTCGTCGACCCAAACTGACACGCCCTGTGACACGCCCGTGTCACAGGCCGTGTGCAACTTCTCAACATCTCGACACTCGACACTCGACACTCAACATCTCGACATCTCGACACTCGACGACACGGCCTGGGACACGCCCGTGTCTTGGGTCGTGTGCCCCCCTCTCGACACATCGTCGAGCGAAAAATCGTCGACACCAAGGCCGATAGTCGACACGGCCTCGACACGCCCTGCGACACGCCCGTGTCGCAGGCCGTGTCCGCTGCCCAACGACCGTCGACTCCAAATTCCGTCGACTTCGCGGCCAACACATCGACCCCAGCTTGACACGCCCTGGGACACGCCCGTGTCCCAGGCCGTGTCACCCAAAAATTTCCTGTTTGAGAAATTTGCGCTGTTACAATCCTTCCCTCCTACAAGAAATTTCGTCCTCGAAATTCAGACACAGGAAGGCAATCAGTAACCAGCAAGAAAAATGTTACAACATGCAAAAGTTTATGTTACAACACCCTTTCTACAGATTACAAAAACAGCTCAGGGAACTCTTCTCGCATGGTTTGCTCTCGCTCCCATGTCAGTTCTTCACGGCCGCAGTTGTCCCACCGGACTTTTACCATGCCTACCGTCTTATTCCGCAACTGTTTCTCGGCTCGATCTTCGATCTGAATGGGTCTAACTTTCGTTGTTAGCTCATACTCCACTGGCACACGATCATCCGCGACCACTTGAGCTGGATCTTTCACGGCCTTCCGAAGCACCGAGATGTGAAATACATCATGTAATCCACCCAAGTCTGCCGACAGAGCTAGCCGATAAGCCGCTTCGCCAACTCACTCAACCACTTCAAAAGGACCCAAATATCTTGGACTCAACTTTTTCAATCGTCGAATCCTGGAGACACCTTTGAATGGCTTGATCTTCAAGTAGACCCAATCGCCAACCGCAAATTCCACGTTCCGGTGCTTGGCGTTGTAGTACTTCGCTTGTCGATCTTGAGCAATAAGCAATCTCTCTCTAATAGTCTGTATGGTTGAGTTTGCTTCATCAACCTCATTTGGTTTAAAAATCCGAGCTTCGCCCGCTTCTACCCAAGCCAAGGGAGTACGACACTTCCTTCCATATAAAGCTTCATATGGTGCCATCCCAATGCTCGCCTGGTAGCTGTTATTATATGCAAACTCTACCATATAGAGATGATCTTCCCATCTCTTTCCGAAGTCAAGGGCGCAGATTCGGAGCATGTCCTCCATTGTTCTGTTGGTACGTTCAGTTTGGCCATCCGTTTGGGGATGAAAGGCCGTACTGAAAGTCAACTTCGTGCCCAACAGTCAGTGAACTAGCCTCCAATCATTTGACGTGAATCGCCCATCTCGATCACATACGATGCTCCGAGGAACACCGTGAAGTCGCGCAATCTGGTCAACATATAACTTTGCCAAACTTTCAACTGAATCATCCCGCCTGTTCGAGAGAAAATGTGCCACTTTCGTTAGCCGGTCAACAATCACCCAAATGGAATCATTTCCTCGCTGCGATCTCGGCAACCCGTGCACAAAATCCATGAAAATATCATCAAATTTCCACTCTGGGATCGGCAGTGACTTCAAATAACCGCCCGGCTTTTGGCATTCCGCCTTCACCATCACACATGTTTGGCATTTAGAGACATAAAGGGCCACATCTTTCTTGAGCCCTGGCCACCAGAATAGCTTCTTCATATCGTTGAACATTTTCGTGCTCCCGGGGTGAATGGAATACTTTGTATAATGCGCTTCATATATCAGTTCTTCCCTCAATTTCCCCACATTCGGGACGCACAAACGGCCCTCTTTTCGCAAAAGACCGTCATTCCAGGTGAATTTGCCCTCTGGCCCTTCCTTCACATAGCGTAAGAGATCTTCATCCAACTCCGTTGCCCGTCGAACTCGGTCTGCAAGGTCACATTGCACCTCAGTCCAGTTCAAACATGCAGTGGCAGTGGAATTCTTGTCAACACAATAAATCTCCAATGCCTCCAGCTCCTGGATAAGACGTTCATCATGCCTTTGTAACCAATTTGCTATAGCCGGAACCCGCCGACTCAAGGCATCTGCGACAACATTCCCTTTTCTGGGCGTATAGTGAATCTCGAAAGTGTAGTCCCCAAGGAACTCCAACCACCTTCGTTGTCGCATATTCAAGTCTTTCTGCTCCAATAGGTACTTTAGGCTCTTGTGATCTGTATAGATCTCCACCTTCACTCCATAAAGGTAGTGTCGCCACAACTTGAGTGCAAAAATCACCGCCGCTAGTTCCAAATCATGGACGGGATAATTTCGCTCGTGCACCTTCAGCTAGCGTGAGCCATAAGCAATAACCTTTCAATTCTGTAGAAGAACGCAGCCTAAGCCGCTCCCTGAGGCATCACTATAAATCACAAATCCATCGGTTCCCCGCGGCGAAGACAATACTGGCGCCGTGGTCAACCGACTTTTCAGCTCTTCAAAAGCTCGTGCGCACTCTGGTGTCCAAACGAACTTTTGATCTTTTCGCGTCAATGTGGTTAGGGCAAAGCGATCCGCGAGAAGTTTTCCACAAATCGTCTATAGTAGCCCGCAAGTCCAAGAAAACTCCTGACTTCGGCCACGGAAGACAAGATTGGCCACTCCTGTATGGCCCTTATCTTCGCTGGATCCACTGCAATGCCCGCTCCACTCACCACATGGCCTAGAAATACCACCGACGATAGCCAAAACTCGCACTTTGAGAACTTGGCATAGAGCTGATTTTGCCTCAACGTATTCAACATCAACCGCAAGTGAATCTCATGTTCAGCTTTCGACTTCGAGTACACCAGGATGTCATCAATGAACATAATTACAAACAGAACCAGGTACTCACGAAAAATACGGTGCATCAAATCCATAAACACCGAGGGCGCATTGCACAGTCTAAATGGTATGACGGTGAACTCATAGTGCCCGTAACGCGTTCCAAATGCGGTTTTGGGAATGTCACCTTCCCGAATTCTCAACTGGTAATAACCAGACTTCAGGTCCAACTTCGAATAGACGGTTGAGCCCACTAGCTGATCGAACAACTCATCAATCCGGGGTATCGGATACTTATTTTTTTCGGTCAGCTTATTCAGTTCACGGTAATCGATACACAACCGCAACCCACCATCTTTCTTCTTTACAAAAAGCACAGGCGCGCTCCAAGGTGACATACTTGGGCGTATATACCCTTGCTCCAGCATTTCTTGCAGTTGAACCTTCAATTCAGCCATCTCTTTCGGCGCAACGCGATATGGCGAGCGGGCCACAGGTTTTGCACCTGGCACCAACTCGATCGTGAATTCAATCTCCCGCTGGGGTGGTAGCCCGGGGAGATCCATGGGAAACACATCTGTAAATTCCGCCACAATCGGAACCTCGCACACACTGGCCTTAGGCTCAACAGCCTGCATCAGTGCGAAGTAACACTCCGCACCCTTCCGAACAGCTTTGACTACCTGGAGTGCAGACATCAATGTCCCGCCCACTCCGCGCATACCCGCGAACTTTGTCTCCTGTTCGGTATTCTGGCCCAATGTGATTTCTTTGGACTAGCAATCAATCATGGCATGCTGCTCCGCAAGCCAATCCATCCCAAAAATCACATCGAATTCCGATATTGGCAATACAGAAGCAGTCAAACTGAAATTTTGACTTCCTATTTGAACCGCCACATCGCAAGCTTGATCCGCAAACATCCAACAGCCATTCGGCAACACCACTCTGACGCTATCTGTCTTTGCACCACTGGGTAACCCAAGCCGCGTTATAAACTCGCTAGACAGAAAAGAATGCGACGCACCCGTATCAAACAGTGCTCGCGCCAGCGTGTCCCGAATCATCACAAAGCCTGTGACAACGTCACTCTGCTTGATGGCCTCCTGTAGGCTAAGATTGTAGACCCGGGGTTGCGCCTGCGAGGCAGAGGAATCCACCACCACCTTTCCTTTTTCCGCATAAGATGCTCCAGCCTTTTTTTCACTCTTTGGCGGCATCCCACAATCTCGCGCAATATGCCCCATCCGGCCACAATTGAAGCAGATACGAGTATCTGGCTTGGAGGTAGCCCCTGACTTTGCTCCCGTTGCAACTGATGAAGGAGCTTGTCCACTAGGCTTGGACTTCTTGCCCCATCTCTTTTTATAAAATGGTTTCCCCGATCTGGGCACCTTCCACTCCGGTTGCGACACAGCCAAAGATCTCTTCCCTTGCACCATTTTCATATCCTTTTCCAACGCGCTCGCAGTGTCAACCAACGCTTGGAAACCTTGGTTCACAGAACTTGACACAAGTAACCTCAGCTCGTCCCTCAGTCCTTCATAGAACCGATTGGTCTTCCTCTGCTCATCAGCAAAAATAGAACCCGCATACCGCCCCAAGCGAGTAAATTCATGCAGGTATGCGTCAACACTGCCATCACCTTGTGTTAACCTTTGGAATTCATTTTTCATGGCTATCCGTTGAGCCGCCGGAAGGTGCTTCGCTAGGAAAAGCCGGGAGAATTCTTCCATGGATACTTGGGTTAAAGGACGACCCGCCAAGTGATGCAACTCCATCTCATCCCACCATAATCGAGCTTCTCCTTCAAGCAAGAAGGTAACTAAAGTAACTTTCTGATGCTCCGCCGTTCCAATTGCCGTCATCACTCGCTTGACACGCGATAGCAAATCCTCAGCCTGCGTCGGAGTTCCCGCTCCCGAGAACGTAGGCGGATGGAAACTCATAAACCGCGTTAGCTGCTTCTCAGCTGCTCGAGGAGCCACATGAGCCACATCCACTACAGGTTCAGGCCTTGCCGCCACCTGTTCTGGCCTCACAGCCGCGTGTTCCTGCCTAAGTGGCTGGCCTTGGATCATGGTAAATAAAGCCTCCGCAACTAAACGCACATGTTCCGCAGACAGTGGAGGTGTCGGCATCGCGGTTGGTGCCGTACTTTCATCAGAACGCTGGGGCTCAGACGGCCCAGCTACACTTCGTGTCACCTAAAGGAGGACAAGACACACACATTAGTAGTCGTACCCAAGCAAACAACACAAAATAAGAACACGCAGGTTCCTCAAACACATCAATTTTGCATTCCTATCATGGACATTCAGGAGTTCATTCGTAGACTTTGGTTTGCACAAACACGTGCTCGCCACCCCACAAAAGAAGTCGGCCATGACTTCGAGAGGGAAAGACCAAGACAATCGATACCAAAAATGTAACAACCACATCCGTGCATATGGTATATTCTAGAAGGTCCGGTCGGGGCCCCACAGTATATATCACAAAACAGGCGGTGAAGGTACATGATGATACCAGAGTAGCGCAATCGTACCTATCACAAAGCATTCTAGCGGAAGCCTATCCTACAACTTGAACTCCTCATGAATGTCCAAATATAAAAATCCACATTTTATACGATATAGTAATGTCTTACAACAACAAGTAAAAAGAGTTGGCCTTATGGCCTTACATGGTTGTCAAACATTGGCCTAAACAGATTGGCGCGCAGGCCGGCCACATGAAAAGAAAACACACAAAAGCCACACATATAACCTTCGAGGGCTAGCAGCAACAGCAGCAGGAACATCAGTCTTTACGCGTCCCGCTTGGCTCTCCAGTACCTGTACAGGAACAAGCCACCAACGGTGGTAAACAAAAGCAACGGTCAGCGTTCAGCTGACCAAATTATAACGACCCTACCCCTTTTCTCGGGGCAGCGGTAATCTTCCCTGCAGGCATATCATATCACAAATATGGCAATATATATCATCTAATGTGCTTTTACGCACACATGCCATCACAACCGTTCGCCACCCGGCCCAACGGTCTGTGCACTCAGGGCACATTCTTGGTGTTCTGGCAAAGCTCTTGCCCACCACCGTATCAGGGTCACAACCCAACGGTAAATCTCTTGAGCATTTACTCCATGGCGTGCAGCCGGAGTTAGTCATCCTACATCGGGATGGCCCGTAGCCCCCCATTGTGTCATGGCGCGCAGGCTGAAGACTCTTGTTATGCGCTCCAATAGACCGCACCTTTTGATCTCATGTCGGACGGACATAGCGCAGGTCGGATCCTCCACCCCCCCGTTGCTCAAATCGCCTTGCCTTCTCCGAGTACAGCGTACTCATGGCTCTATCAAAGGCGCGGGTCGGTCTCACCAATCCTGTTTGTGGCATTCAAGCCTGGGCATTTCTCGATACCCATTTCCTTAGCACAACAGCGGGTCTTTCCTGGGCCTCCCAGTACTTCATGTGACTCTCTTCACAGGTGGACACCGCACAATCACAAATGTCAGGGGTCTTTCCAAACTACCATGCCAGTACTTCATGTTACTCGTTTCACAGGTGGACACCCTACGACATCAAGCATCACAAAGGGCCTTTCCTGGTCACACCAGTACTTCCTGTGCCTCATTCACAGGTTGGACCCAAAAACATACCACGGCTATTTTCCTGGGCTACCACTCCAGTACTTCCTGCTACTCCTTTTCGCAGGCATAACCCGTTGACTCCTTAAACTACACGTTTCTCACTGAGTCTTCTCCGGTTCGTATGCAACATCACCAATCCAGACCAACCTGTCCAGATGGGCTTCACACAGCATGCCTATTCCGTACTTCATTTCCGGATCTATATGCCAACAAAGGGGATTTCATGAATCACCCAAACGACTCCCAAAATCAGCCACCTCTTGGTGGGGGAATCACAAAGATATGCCAAAAAGAAGCCTTCACATGGCTAGGAAGAAAAGTCGTTACCCTTGATGACCGCTTCGGTGCCATGACCTCAAAGCTTGCTTGAAAGACTCGTAAGAGCGTTTCCTCTGCAACGCCGGCTTCGGATCTCTTGTCGGTAAACCGCAACACCACCAGCAGCAGCCCTTCCCCTTCTTCCTTCTTCTTCCTCTCCTTTCTCTCTTAACTTGAAGAAAGATAAAGGCTAAGTACAATGAGAATAAATTCTCAGATTTCGGCCTTTAGGAAAAGAGGAAAGAAGCTCAGCCTTTGGATCCAGGCTGAAGAAATGGACGGCCACGATTTTGCCAAAAACACTGATTTTGACCTGACACGGCCTGTGACACGCCCGTGTCCCAGGCCGTGTGCCTCAAGCGGTGGTCAACCGACCTATCCAGACCAGTGACACGCCCATGGAACACGCCCGTGTCATGGGCCGTGTCACCCAACACGCCTTCAGACACGCCCGTGTATGTGGCCGTGTGCATTGGCGAAAATAATCCCAAAACATCCCGAGACTTCACACGGCCTGTGACACACCCGTGTCCCAGGCCGTGTGCCCAGACACGGCACGAATACATGCCCTGTCGAAATCCTTCGTCGGGCTGAGTTCGTCGACCCAAACTGACACGCCCTGTGATACGCCCGTGTCACAGGCCGTGTGCAACTTCTCGACATCTCGACACTCGACACTCGACACTCGACACTCAACATCTCGACATCTCGACACTCGATGACACGGCATGGGACACGCCCGTGTCCTGGGCCGTGTGCCCCCCTCTCGACACATCGTCGAGCGAAAAATCGTCGACACCAAGGCCGATAGTCGACACGGCCTCGACACGCCCTGTGACACGCCCGTGTCGCAGGCCGTGTCCGCTGCCCAACGACCGTCGACTCCAAATTTCGTTGACTTTGCGGCCAATGCGTCGACCCCAGCTTGACACGCCCTGGGACACGCCCGTATCCCAGGCCGTGTCACCCAAAAATTTCCTGTTTGAGAAATTTGGGTTGTTACAATCGGCCTCCACCATGAGAACTCCAATGGGGTCAAGTATGCCTATAAGCAAAGATGATGCAGGGAAAACTGTAGATGAGTCTTTGTATAGAGGGATAATTGGCTCCCTTTTATACTTGACTGCTAGTAGACCAGACATCATGTATGCTATATGTGTCTGTGTTAGGTATCAAGCCTGCCCTAAAGAATCTTATTATACTGCAGTCAAAAGAATTTTGAGATATCTTAAGGGAACATAAAATCTTGGTCTTTGGTACACTAAGAATAGAGATTTTCTACTAACTGGGTATTCAGATGCAGACTTTGCAGGATGCAAAGAAGACATGAAAAGTACAACTAGCACATGTCAGTTTTTAGGAGGAAGATTGGTGTCATGGAGCAGCAAAAAGTAGACAAGTGTGGATATGTCCACAGCTGAGTCTGAATATGTTGTTGCAGGCAGCTGCTATGCTCAGCTGTTATGGATACAATATCAGCTTGAAGATTATGGCATACAGGTAAGTAGAACTCCATTATTTTGTGATTCTACTAGTATCATTTCTATTGCTAGAAATCCTGTTTCTCATAGTAGAACTAAGCACATAGAAATAAGATTTCATTTCCTTAGAGATCATGTTGAAAAGGAAGATATAAGTTTAGAATTTGTCAATACTAATTTTCAAATTGCTAACATGTTCACCAAACCATTGGATGAAACTAAATTCAACTATTTTAAAATTGAATTAGGCATGCTGAACTTAGAATAAGAATGACAAATTTGACTAAGTAAATGTGTGTCGACACTTAAAGACAAAGGTGTCGACACTTAGTCGATGGTCTTGACACATAAGAAAAATTCTGTCGACACATCCAGAAGATTGTGTCGACACTCAGAATTTGGTGTCGACACATAGCTATCCTGACACTTAAATGTTGGTGTCAACACATACAGTCGTCTGTGTCGACATGCAGAGATTAGTGTAAGCTCTTAAGATTATTTGTGTCGACACATCACAATTGGTGTCGACACATAGAATAGTAAATCTCTATCGAGACTTTAGTAGTCTGTGTCGACACAATCCCAATAGTGTCGACACAATAGGTTTATTTCAACCTGCCTGTTGACCTTCCTTGTTTAGAAACATATAAATAGGTGGAAGTAAACCCCTATCGACTACGCTCTCAACATTCTTGTGTCGACAAACATTCATCTTCCTTCTCTCTCTCTCTCTCATCCCGAATGGATCCAAAGCTGGAAGAAAACATAATGAAGGCTATGAACTTATTCGCGATGCGTTTGCAAGTGCATCTAGATAAATCAAAGCTGTAATTACCCTAATCACAAAAAATGTATTGGAGTATTTAGTCTCAGAACCTACAAGGATATGGAAAAAGGAAGTTTTTGAATTCTACACGATGGCATCTCTGGATTCAAAGGGGGTGAAAATTAAGTCATCCGTTCAAGGAACCAAGGTCAAACTCAACCTGAAGAGTTTGATGAAGACACTACAACTGCCAAGGGTTCAAGAAGAAGATGAAGTCGTATCTTACATGACCAGAGAAGCTCTCCAATGGTGTGGACTGGATCCCACCACCAAGATTGGATCTTCTATGCACAGAAAGGGAATGAACTCCCAGGAAAAATTTCTTTCTGAAATTATAGGAAAAATAATTCTATGCAAAACAGGAGGACATGATAGGATATCTGCCTATATGTTCAATCTAATGACCAGAGTCATCTTCAAGGTCAAAACCAACTAGTCTGCTATGATCTTTGAAAAGATCAAAGAAGGTTTAAAGAAACCAAACCTGGGCAGAATACTAAGCCTATATCTGACTATGAATATTCCTTAAGTGATGAACCACACAGCAGGATCTAAGATAAACCATATGAGAAGAATGGATTTAAGGATACTATCCAGATGGGAAAGGGTCTTGACTAAGGATGTTTCTACTCCACAGAAACAAACAAAACAGATACAGCAAAAGAAAAAACCAATCCACAAGACAACTGAATCTTCCAGTGATTCAGAAGAAGAAGTGGTCTTCAACTCAGATGAAGAAAGACCAGAGAATGCTAGGAAATCACCTGCTCCGGAGACTGTAGATGATGGTCAGGTGCAGGGGGAGCAAATTCCTGCCACCAACATCTCAGAAGTTCAGGCACAAGAAGAGCCTCATTAAGGGGGAACCAATGAGCTTTCTCCAGCTTCAGCTCAACAAGAGGCATTACCTTCAGGGGGAGCTCATGAACAAGAGCAGCCAATCAACACAGCTGCATTGGACAGTGAAGCAGCTACACAATCTATACTTGAGGTACTACTGGATATAAATCAAGCTGCTCTCAATTCAGAAAATACTACACTGACTGTACATATGAATGATGTTGAACGGACTAACCAAGAAAGTGTTCTAGCACATGACATGTAACACCTCCCCTGTAATGACCGTATAATATGGGTCCGGCCGGGGCCCCATAACATACAGACGCCACAGCTTCAGTATTATAAAATGATATAGCTACCCAAACTCAAAACTCAAAACACAACACAGCGGAAACAACCAAAAAGACTAGAAGTTATCCACGCCTACAAGAGTAACAAAATGACCTTAAGGCCTTACAACAAGAGTAAATCCATACGCAAACAATACATCAGTCCTGAAAGTGCATAAGCACACTTAGTCTACCTCAGCATGCAAGCTCGTCAAAAGAGCATAAACATATAATGTCATAAACGTAAAGCTACAGCAAAAGGTAACACTTCATGAGGCTTAGTCCTTTCTGGCCGGCGAGCTAGCTCCTGCTTGCGATCCTTGCCCTGTAAAAATTATTAGTAACGTGGGTCAGCAAAGGCTGACCTCAAACTGTGTAATAAACACATCTCCTCCCGGCCTCCCCTAACGAACCTCGGGGTCCTCCTCCAACCTGCAAGTTAGCACTTCGTATGCAATATTCATAAGCAATAAAAGCAACTAAAGGAACAGGCTTGGATGTCTCAAACATCATACATGTTCTCTACTGTTGAGCATATAATATTAGGGCCTACTATGCAACATGAATGCAACACCCGGGTTTCACCCAAGGCACCCTATAGCGTATGCATCTAGCACAACATCACATCAATTAGGTACTCATTGTTTCCCCACTGGCATAAAGCCGCAAACAAAAGGGAAATACAGTTCCCCCCAACGACACACAAGCCGCCACATGGAACTCTTGCCAAGGCCCCACCCGCTCAAGGTCTTAGACCCGGGCTTGCCTGCAAGCTCTGACGTCTCATGTCAGGATTCCAACAAACACAAACTGACTGATTCTAAGAAGCCTTGTTGGACCCCACCCGCTCATGGCCTCATTGCTCGGGCTTGCCCCTTGCTTGGCATTCTCGTCAGTCTCACAGAAGGGGATTAGTCTCACCGGGACACTCTCCACACATGGCGTGTACGTCACGGGATATCCAGCCGACCACGGAGATACAGCCATGCCTTGGCACATCACAAACCAAGACAATTCCACCCTAGTCCCTCATTTGTACTGCAGCGTTCCCGCGCACCAAGGAAACCATCTACCACCAATGCGGAGCTAACCTTGTCCACCAAGGAAACAATCTACCGCCATTGAGGAGCTAACCTTGTCTGGTTCCGACTACACGTACTCACTTGAGAAAAAGGGGAAAACATCACCACATCACAAACGGCATCTTGCCGCAACGGATCTCTACGAATCCTTAAAGCTCGTATGCAACATCACCGAGTCGGACTAACGGTCGCGACTACGGCTTCACCCACCATGCCTAATCCACTAACGGAGCGGATCTCTAATGCAAAACATGTCGGGGATGGACTCAATCGACCCGGAGGTTCCTATTGAACCTTGGCGACCCAAACCCCTCTCATTTGAGTGTTTGGTGCCCAAAAACTAGAAAAGAAAAGATGCTAAGACATGAATCCTAAAATCGAGAGGAGAAGTGTCGTTACCTTCTGACTCCTCTTCCTAGCTATGGTAAAATAGCCGGATGAAAACCTTTGCAATGATCTAGCCTCCAAGGATCCAAACTCGGCTCGCGATTTGGAGCACCGAAGCCTCTCCAACACCCGGATCTCTACTTCACCTTCTTCCTTGCTCTCCCTTCTCTCTAGAACTTAGAAAAAGAACCACTCCAAAGAAATGAGGGTTTCTAAGGGTCCAATCCCGTGTATATCCCATCAGGAACAACCCCCAGTCATTGGATCCCAAATTAAAGAAACAAACGGCCTTGATTCGGGCCTGAAAAGATAAAACTGGGCCGAACACGGCCTGGCACACGCCCGTATCCAGGGCCGTGTCCCCCATTCTCCGTCAAAACTGACGCGCCTGGAACAGCACACGGACATCCGACATGCCCATGTTCGACCCGACATGCTCGTGTTCCAACTGACACGGCCGTGTGGTCGGCCGTGTGCCTCCATCGACTTTACAAGTGTCGACACTTGAGAAGAATTATGTCGACACTTAGGAAGAGCTGTGTCGACACCAGGAGCCAGATTGTGTCGACACACAGGACTTGTGTCCACACACAGAAAATCTGTCGACAATAACTGTGTGGACAAGAAGGACTTGTGTCGACACATTCCAGAATTCTGTCGACAACAACTATGTTGACACACATGACTTGTGTCGACACATACTAGAATTCTATCGACACCAACTTTGTCGAGACTAGGAGTTATTGTGTCGACACACAGGACTTATGTCGACACACTCCACAGAAGCTGTGTCAAGAAGAAAAAGAAGAGTTGTGTCGACATTATGTGAGCTGTGTCGACAGCACCAAGGATTGTGTCGACACATGATCTATTTGTGTCGACACATTTGAAGAATTGTCTCGACACTTTGCTGCTGAGTTAAAGTTCAATGAAGGATCAAGTATCACGACTGAAGACTTGGCAGCTGTCATAACTGACAATGTTGTTGCATTTATCAGAGCTGTCAAAAGGCCGTTAGGAACCGGATCAGCCGGTAACCTTGGATGGGGTCTATATAAAGACCTATTCTATCAACAAACGGTGAGGGAACAAGAAGAGACAAACAATAACTAAGAGAAAGAAGAGAAGACTTCATCCAGAAATCAACAAGTCTCTAAGGGCAGATCCTGAACAAGTCTGCAAGAAGAATTCAGATCCACATCTGAAAAGAAGAAGGAAGCTGGATTGAGGATCACCTCCAACTTCACAAGAAGATCAACCTTACTTTGTTCAAATTCAAGAAGCTTTGAAGAAGCTAAGACGGGTTGGATCTAAAGCATTCAGATCTATCAAGAACTAACCAAGAAACCTTCAACCCATTCTCTTTCAACCTGGGTGAAGGATTTATATTTTTATAATCACTTTTCTCTGTAGGTTCTTATATAGATCTGAGTGTAGGAGAGTTATCTCTCTGAGTTGTAAGCCTAAATCTATAAAGACTGAGGTAGGGCTTAGTGCCTGAGGTAGGAGATTAATTTCCCTGAGGTGTAGGCCTATTGAAGAGGCTGAGGTAGGGCTGAGTGCCTGAGGTAGGAGATTAATTTCTCTGAGTTGTAGGCCTGTTGAAGAGGCTGAGGTAGGGCTTGATTGCCTGAGTTGTAGGAGTGTGGACTTACTCTGAGGTAGGATTCTCTAGGAGGATCTGAGCTGTAGAACTTGCTGAAGTCTGAGTTGTAGGAACCATTCTAGGTTCTGAGTTGTAAGATCTGAGGATCTGAGAAGAAAGAAGGGAGTTAGGCTGAATCTAGTACACGGTTAGATAGGTGAAAGGGGAAAGTGGATATACCCATCACTTGGTGAACCACTATAAATCTGTGTGCACTCTGTGATTGGCTGTGATTTCTTTTATACTGTGGTGTGTTAATTGCTGAATAATCTGTGTTAGCAGTAAAAATATTATCTGCCTTAAGGAAAAAAGAATTGATGATTTTTGATTTTTCTTACTTAGCCTTTTTGTTATTTTTGTAAAACTTTTCGTGCTTTTAACTTTTCTTCCACTTTTTAGGCATTTTTTATAGCATTATAAGAATGAATAAGTTGTTATTTTGCTTTTTCGAACACTTGCATTTTCACTTTTATTGTCAAAACATTTTGCTCCTTTTATTTTTCCGTTTTCTTTTTATGCATTTCTACCATATTCTAGCGGTAGAAATGTATTCGTTTTAATATTTCGATCATTTCCATTTTTGCGTTTATTTGCAACCTTTTTGCTCGTTTTATTTTTATTTCTGCTTTTTATGCATTTCTACTGCATTCTAGCGGTAGAAATGCAGTTGTTTTAATTTTTGGATAACTTAGCTTTTCTTAATTTTTTGTACTTGTGCATTTATTTCCGCCTACTCGTTAAGAGTTAAATGACGCTTTGCTTTATTTCATTTAGTAGAGTGTGTTTACTTTCTGCAGTGTGCGTGTGTTTTACTTTTTGTAGAGCGCGTGAGTTTATAATTTTCTTTATTTCCGCCTACTCATTTGAGTTAAATGGCAGGTCTTTATTTTCCCTACTCATTTGAGTAGGATTTGTGTGTGTGTGTGTGTGTTTTACTTTATGTCGAGAGTGTGTGTGTGTGTGTGTGAGTTTTACTTTCTGTCGAGTGTGTGCGTGTGAGCATTTATTTAGTCCTACTCGTTTGAGTAGGACCCTCTTTCTTTCTCCCGCCCACGCATTTGCGCCGGGACTCGCATTTTATCGCTTTCATTTCAGTCCTACTCGTTTGAGTAAGACTTGCAATTTTCTACTTTCCTTTACTGCTTTATTTTACTGCTTTCATTTTCAGCTTTCTTTACTGCTTTCTTTATTGCTTTCCTCGCAAGCCGTCCCCATTCCGATGAGTGGCTAACCGTTCTTAGCCCTCAGTATCAAAGTGCATTGGGACAAATAAAATAATTAAAATAATTAAAGGTCCTTACTTTCTAATTAATTAAAATTACTTAAGGTTTGCCTAGGGTTTACGATGCGTATGACCACATAATCGATGTGTGGACCCTATTTTCGTAGTTCATATGCTAGCTAGCCGAGAGGCCGTGCATATGGACCGATCACCCCTTAGCAAAGAGAGTTCCGCTCTAACCCTCGAGTGTTGAAACCGAAAATCGGTCTCCTGTGGAGTTCGACCCTTGGGGAAGGGGTGACCGCGCACCTACTACCCTCAAGCGAACAATCTTGTCACAAGACTAGGAACACAAGGGACAGACCCAAGGTCTCAGCATGGAGGACCCGCCGCATACACGGAAGACTAATAAACTCTTCCCCTCCCAAGCCAAAGGCTGAGCTAAGGCACCCTCGGAGGGCTCTCTTGGCCGACCGGAACATATATGGAGGATCTCGAGATCCACTCCTTAACTAGAGGTACCACCTCGGGTCTATGTAAAATGTTCCCTGCCCGCCTTACTATTGGCGCAAAATCGCCCAGCAGCCCTACTCTACGCAGCCCCAATTGGGCCGCTAACAGCGGAACTCCGCTATTCTGAAAGGATGAGAACATGCCATCAGGGGCTTCCCGGCATCTATACCTCGGGGCCCCCACGGGGGGAGCGGTTCACGAACACACCGCTCGCCCAAAACAGGAGGTGTAAACTACATATTCACAGAGCATCATAGATATTAAAAAATATTACAGGAATATGAATTCCATACCCAGCAATTAACTGCAATTAACTGCAGGGACGTACACGTCAACCCGTCGGAAAGCTCCCTTCCCCCCACCCATTGGTGGAGAGGGGATTCCATGCAAATATGTAAACTGAGGGCTTCACCTGCCCAAGTAGAAACATCGTTACCCTTGTCGCGTGCTCGGCGGCAGGGTCGGGAGAGGAGCTCCGGGTCGATTCTACTGCATGCGTCCGCGTCGGTGGTCCATCTCCACTCTAGGCCGAGCCTTGCTCCAGGCCGAGCCTTGCTCCAGGACGAGCCTTGCTCCAGGCCGAGCCTTGCTCCAAGCCGAGCCTTGCTCCAGGCCGAGCCTTGCTCCATGCCGAGCCTTGCTCCATGCTGAGCTTGTTGCCGGTGGTGAAAAGTTAGGGCTTAGCTCAAGGCCGAACTCCACTCCAAGCTAAGCCCTGCTCCAGGCCGAGAGAAAGAGAGGGGGCCGGGTTGTGCTGCTCCAGACCGGGAGAAAGAGAGTAGGGTCGGGGTGTGCTGCTCCAGACTGGGAGAAAGAGGATGGGGCCGGGTTGCTCTAAGCGGCCGGGAGAGAGGGAGAGGGGCGGTTGTGCCCTGCTTTGCCAGCGACGGGAGAGAGGGGGGAAGGGGCGGTCGTGTCCAGCTTTGCCAGTGACGGGAGAGAGGGGGAAAGGGGCGGCCGTGTCCTGCCTTGCCGGCGACGGGAGAGAGGGGGGAAGGGGCGGCCGTGTCCTGCTTTGCCGGCGATGGGAGAGAGGGGGGAAGGGGCGGCCGTGTCCTGCTTTGTCGGCGACGGGAGAGAGGGGGAAAGGGGCGGTCGTGTCCTGCCTTGCTGGCAACGGGAGAGAGGGGGGAAGGGGCGGGGTGCGGCTCCAGCCGACTAGAGAGAGAGAGGGGCGGAGGTGGAGGTGAGGCTCCTCTCTTGGGCAAACCCTAGCAGGGGAATCCAAAAACAAAACCCACCCGCCCGATCAAGCCCCTGCCCCTTCTTTTATTTTTTCCCCCTCCCCTCAACCCGATGCCCCCCTCCCTTTTATTTTTACCTGCTTTCCCCCCTCTTATCATCTCCCCCTCATATCATAATATATCCTCTATATATAATATAATATATATTATATAATATATATATTATATAATATATATTATATAATATATATTATATAATATAACATATATACATTATAATATATATTATATAATATTATATATATATACATAAATTCTAAGCATACGCACATAAAACCTTCGCACGCACGCACGAGGACCCGCACGTCTTCGAACGGGGCCGCACCAAATTGCAGCCCATAACATGCCCCTAGGCTAATATTTGGGGAGGGCCCCACTCGCCCGGCTACGGTGTTGTACACAATCCCCGCTCTTTTCGAGGTTGGTACAAGCTCGGAAAGAATCATCCAACCCTACCTATCCGGCGAGTGGGGGCCGACCCCAAAAAACCTTTTTTGAGAGAAACTGAAATTTGCACTTGGAACATCAATCTCCTCATGCCCTTTTGATCTTCTTGAATCACTCGATACCTTTTGGCTCACTGCTATTGAATTGTCCTCATACCATTACTTACAGCAAGTATATAATTTCTCGTAATATCGTGAAACAACAATGCCGTATCTTCTATATCCTCTTGTACACGCTGAGCTAATCCTTTCCCCCCAGGTGTGCCTACAGCCCTGCTAGCTAGTGAGAGCCTGACAACGAGTCTACCCGGGGCCGAGCAGCACCCGGGGTCCCTTACCCCCCAGGCGAGCCTACGGACCTGCCAGCTAGTAGGAGCCAGGAAGCGGGTCTACCCGGGGCCGTAGCATCACTCGGGGTCCTGCAAAAACCTCCAAGAACCAATCCTTCCCCCCCCCCCCCAGGTGTGCCTACAGCCCTGCCTAGAGTACTGTTTGATACGGGAGCGTCGTACTCCTTTCTTGCGGAAAGCTTCATCCAGAGGATTGGAGTTGAGTCATTTTCGGCGGACGCGGAGCTGAAGGTGCGCATGCCCAATGGGTCATCCATGACCACCGGAAAGAAAGGGCGCATTTGTTGGGAGCTAAGCGGAGTTGACTTCGTGTTGATAGCAGCGGTCTTACCGTTGGTCGAGTTTGATGTGATTTTGGGAATGGACTGGCTAGCGGAACAACGTGCCAGTATTGATTTCCTATCCAAGGTGGTGACCCTAAGAAGCAAAGGGCAGACAGAGGTCAAATATGAGGGCCTTAATGGAGTGGCTTGTTCTCTGATTTCGGCCTTGCAGTTGGCGCAGGCAGTTAGCCAGGGTGGAGTAGCGCTTGTAGCGTTATTGGAGGTTTTCATTTCCAGGTTATCACTTGGGGAAGTGCCAGTGGTAGCAGAGTTCGAGGATGTATTCCCGGATGAACTTCTTGGAGCGCCTCCTCGACGGGAGATCGATTTCTCGATTGAGTTAGTACCGGAGGCTAGGCCGGTGTTGCGTCCTCCGTTTAGGATGTCACCAAAGGAGTTAGCTGAACTCAAGGTACAGTTGCAGGAACTATTGGAGCAAGGGTATATCAGACCCAGTTCTTCTCCGTGGAGCGAGCCGGTGTTGTTTGTAAAGAATAAAGACGGTAGTATGCGGCTGTGCATAGACTACCGAGAGCTGAATAAACTGACCATCAAGAATAAATATCTTATTCCTCGGATAGACGACCTGTTTGACAGTTGGTGGGGTCGGTAGTGTATTCAAAGTTGTACTTGAAGTCAGGATACTATCAGTTGCGGATTCGGGATGAGGACATACCCAAGACAGCATTTGGCACGAGGTATGGACACTTCGAGTTCTCGGTGATGCCGTTCGGGCTGACGAACGCACCATTTGTATTCATGGATTTGATGAATCGAGTATTTCGAAAATACTTGTACTCGTTTGTAGTTGTCTTTATTGACGACATCTTGGTGTATTTCAAATCAGAAGTGGAGCATGAGACTCACTTGAGAATGGTCTTGCAAGTGTTGCGGGAGAACCAGTTGTATGCAGAGTTCTCAAAGTGCGAGTTCTGGTTAGAGAAGGTGGCATTTTTGGGCCACGTGATTAGTGGGGATTGGGTGGTGGTAGATCTAACAAAGGTGGAAGCCATCAGAGATTGGCCGATTTTGAGAACCGTGGCGGAAGTCCGAAGTTTTCTTGGACTAGCCAGGTACTATAGGAGATTCGTGGAAAACTTTTCGCGGATAGCTCTACCCCTCACCTCACTCACTCGTAAAGACCAAAAGTTTGTGTGGACTCAAGAGTGCAGTCAGACATTCGAGACGCTGAAGGAAAGACTGATGACGGCTCCAATCCTAAGTCTACCGAAAGGGACCGAATGATTTCAGATCTTCAGTGACGCATCGGGATGCGGTTTGGGTTGCGTTTCGGTGCAACATGGCAGGGTGATAGCTTTTTGGGTCTAGGCAGCTGAAGCCTCACAAGAGGAATTACGCCGTTCATGACTTGGAGTTGGCGGCGGTAATTTTCGCATTGAAATTGTGGTGGTACTATGTTTATGGTGCGAAGGTAGAGATCTTCATGGATCACAAAAACCTGAAGTATCTCCTAGATCAGAAGGACCTGAATATGCGGCAGTGCAAGTGGGTTGAGTTCCTTGGAGAATATGAGGTGGCGATTCAGTATACGCCAGGCAAGGCCAATGTGGTGGCCGATGCATTGAGTAGAAAATACTCTAGGAAAGGGAATTGGATTGACGCTCATGATGAGCGGTTGGTGCGGGAATGGGAGTCCCTCGGCTTGGAGTGCATAACAAGAGGCGAGGTTAGTGTGGCTCGATTAAGCTAGATTGAAATGCAGAACGACTTGTCCGATCGTATACGGGAAGCGACCCGTTTGGATGTGGAGTTTTAGCCATTCGTGGTGGAAGCTCAAAGAGGCGAGAGCAGCGCCTGGGAGATGATTGACGGGATTCTGAGGAAGGACAGAAGGATTTGTGTACCGCAGCAGTTCGGCAAGCTCCATGAGGAGTTGATGTTTGAGGCTCACTTTACAAAGTACTCCATTCATCTGGGCAGTACAAAGATGTACTTGGATATGAAGAGATCCTTTTGGTGGCCTGGACTGAAGCGGGACGTAGCTTTGTACGTGAATCGATGTCAAACTTGTGCCTTAAGGAAGGCCGAGTGTCAGAAGCCGGGCGGGTTCCTGAAGCCTCTTCCAATCCCCGAGTGGAAATTTGATGACATCTCCATGGATTTTGTGCATGGGTTACCTAGATCACAGTAGGGTAACGAAGCGATTTGGGTGATTGTGGATCGCTTAACCAAAGTGGCTCACTTCATCCCAAACCGGAAGGAGGACAGCGTGGAGAAGCTGGTGGAGTTGTATGTTCGCAACATTGTGCGACTGCATGGGATTCCTAAAAGTATAGTCAGCGATCGTGACGGACGTTTCACGTCCAAGGACTGGAGGTTGGTTCAGAAGAGTCTGGGCACGAAGCTAAAGTTTAGTACGGCTTTCCATCCTCAAACTGACGGGCAAACTGAAAGGACGAACCGTATTATGGAGGATATGCTGAGGATGTGTGTTCTTGACTTCGGCAAGAAATGGGAGGATCACCTCTTCATGGTGGAGTTCGCATATAACAACAGTTACCAAGCAAGTATAAAGATGGCGCCATATGAAGCTCTGTATGGGAGGCGGTGTCGAACACCGATGTCATGGACAGAGGCGGGAGACACCAAACTATTGGGAAAAGAAGTGGTGGCATATGCTTGTGAGTTGGTACGGACCATTCAAGAGCGCATGAAGGTGGATCAAGATCGGCAAGCAAAATATTTTAATACGCGCCACAGGAAGTTGGAGTTCGCGGTAGGCGATTGGGTCTATTTGAAGATCAAGCCGTTCAAAGGCGTTTCACGGATTCGCCGACTCAAGAAATTGAGTCCAAGGTTTTTGGGACCTTTTGAAGTTTTTGAACGGGTGGGAGAAGCAGCATACCTGTAACGCCCCGGATTTTTGATTGCGTACGCATGATGTCGTTACGTTGGCTTTGAACGTTGTTCGAGCATGGTTTTTCCCGCGGGCTTGCGAGTAGCTGTTTTGGTTGCCGAGTTGCACGATTCCCCAGCAAACCGGAGTCCAAATTGGGGACTCGGTGAGGCCTCTTAGGGAATGTTTGCACTTTTTCGCGCCCGGGAAATGTTGCTGAAAGTGAGTTGCTGGTACAGGAAAAAAAAGGGTAAAAAGTTCTTAAGGCAAAAATGGTCTAGGACGACACAGGAACATTTTTCAAAACAGGGAAAAATGGTCGTTTTTTGTGCGAGACACGCCCCCTGACACGGGCGTGACCCAGGCCGTGACCTGGGCGTGACCTCCTTGACTCGACGAATTTTTCTTGCGTCGAGTTGAGCTCGACGAATGGGGTACACGCCCCGTGACACGGGCGTGTCACGGGCCGTGTCCCGCTTTGTCGAGTGTCGAGTATCGAGTGTCGGGTGTCGAGAGAGGGGACACGGCCTGTGACACGGGCATGTCATAGGGCGTGTCAAGCTGTGTCGAGTGTCGACACTTTGTGTCGACGAGGTGTCGAGACACGGGCTACACGCCCTAGGTCACAGGCGTGACCGACCCGTCACGGGCGTGTACCCGGCCGTGTACCGTGTGGATAAACTTGGATTTGCCGACTTTCTGCGTCGCTTATGGTACACGCCCTGTGTCACGGGCGTGACACAGGGCGTGACCGGCCCGAAAATCGAGTTTTTCCAGATTTTTTGTGCCGTTCATTTCCTTGATTCTGCATCTAACGGTCCAGCTCTGTTCTGGAAGAAATAAGGCCGAAACAGAGAATTGTCTTTCTCATTTTTACCTTCTCTTCATCATCTTCTTCATCCTCAAAGAGAAATCAAGAGAGCAAGGGAGCAAGCAAGGCAAGGAAAGAGAGGAGCAGCCGTCGTGGCATCGTCTCGGTTCTGGCAAGCGGTGTTCTTCACCCTTGCCAATCTTCTTTCTTGATTTTGATTGTGCCAACATAGCTAGTGTTTATCTTTCAAATTCCCTAGCTTGTTCTTCTAGTGTTGAGTTCTTCCTCACTAGCTTTATGATTATGCTTTTGAATGTCCTATACTCCATGAATATGATTTGCATGCTTAGTTTTCTTTGGTTATCAAGTCTATGATAGGTTGCTTCATGTCATTCATCTTGTTCATGTGACTCATGTAGCTCTATTTATTCATGTTCATGTAACCTTTTTCTTGCCTAATCATGTGATTTGTTCTTGTTCCTCATCATGTACTTCATGTAGATTCTAGCTTAATTACTTTTCTAGCAACTTGTCGTCATGCGTGAGAACGATGAAAGGAACGTGTTTAGCTTGGGTTATGGGGCGTTTTGCGAGGCGAATTGTGAACCATGGCAGGAGCGTTTGTGTGAGAATTCTGCAAGGGGTGGTGTGGTTTCAGCCTGTGGCCACCGGGTTTTGGTTTTGTGGTTAGAGAGACCACTTTGGCCCCGATGTGGGCTGGTTTTGTTTGGTGCGTTCCACTTTAGGGCCGCCACCGAAAGACTCTTGCGGAATTGAACTTAACCGCTGCTTATGTTTCACTCGTTTGGTTGTTTCTTGTTTGTAAGATGCTGAGTTTGGGCATGTGTATTGCCCTTTTTCTCCTGCGGGTGGAGCAGGACTTGTTGAACTTGTACGCACTTGGTGCGGTAGACACTTTGGAATGACATTGTTTACTACTTGTACGCACTTGTTGTATGCACTCTTTTTACTTATATGCAACACTGCTACGGGGTCGGTAAGCCCCTTCTTTATCGATTGTGCAATTCACGCTCTCTTTTGTATAGCTTGGTTGATTGCTGAGGTATTCTTTCTTGAATGTCTCAGGTGCAGGTTGTAGCCGGTTGAGCGGCTAGGTTGGTTGGTGGCGTTTCTTGGGAGCTAGCTGAGCATACTTAGCGAGGTAGTTCTTCTCTTTGTTGTACAGACATACATGTGCCCCAATGGGTTCGTGTCAGCTTGTTGGCGCTCATTGGTGGTTTTCTTTACTTGTGATGTATGAATAATAGACTGCTATGTGACTCATTTGGATGATGTCTTCTTGCTCTTGGGAAGGATTTATGGTAGGTTGCATTAGGTATTTTCTAAGCTACACAAAACCTATTATTGTATATCATGCATACATGTTTTGATCAACTAAGACGTATTTTCCAAATGACGTAAACAAAGAGGATTTCTTATAGTAGTATCACTATAGACTGCATATAGGAGCTCATCATAAATAAACAAAGTATTTCCACCGCGTATAAAAACAGTTTTTGATACCTAAGGCCGAGGGATACGGCCATTCAATCCAAAGGTTTTCTTACATTTCACTGTTGAATTTCAACTCATAAAGTAAGCGTCAAGAGTTGCCTGAGCGTGTGCAGTTATCCCCTGCACGACGTGGCATCATAACCCGTAGTTCCTCTTGCTCTGATACGATGTACTCGTTGAGGAAATGCGGGTTGTGACAGTTGGTATCAGAGCCAGGTTTGCTTGACAATTGGTCGGGCAAACTTTCTGTTTTGGTTGTAAGCATCATATCATACACACACCGAGGTGCCATCAGTATGTCTTGGCCGACGCACGCACACTACACTCATGGCATGACAAGAAGTATACGGGGCATATTATGTAGTATGGGATGCATAATATGTGGTTGTATATGGATCCACCATAGGGGCAACATGTGCGGGTTATGTAGTATGGGATGCATAACCTTACCACATGGATGCGACTAGCACGTTTTCTTTTCTTCGTTGCATGCAATGCTATGTAGTATGGGATGCATAGCATTGTGATGCGTACGACCGCTCATGGCATGCATTAAGGCCTTTTCTAGATTGCATCGCACAACACGCATAACATAACATTGCATGAGCACAACGTGCTAAGCTAAAGATGTACATGATGACACTTGTACACTCATGGTTTTGGGTCAAATAAAGTCATGCATTCATTGGTTAGGCACAACGTAGTGGGATGACGGTGAGTCATCTTGAGGTTAGGCATACCATCATTCTCAAACTCCCAGAGCAAGTTAGCAGTTGATGTTCATATTGTTATATGTATGGTTTGTACTTAGTCGTTGTGTGTTTTGTTGGGCTTGAGCTTGACAAGAGTGAACGTGTTTATAGGATGTCGAAGCATCCAGTGACAAGGCAAACTCCCCAATCCAAGGGCGAGTCTTTGGGCGCGCAGAATAATGCCCTGATGGATAGTCTTCGCCAAAGTAATGAGGCTTTGACGAGGCAGGTGCAGGAAGTGCAGTCCCAGCTCCAAGCTATGTCATCAGCGATGTCGGGGCTGGCACCAAGAGGGCAAGAGACTGTCAGAGGCCCCACGATTTCTACTCCTTCAGTGACAGTGATACCCCCAGTTGTGGCTCCTCCTGCGATGACTTTCATCTCGCAGTTTCAGCGACTTGGACCACCGACTTATGATGGCAAAGCAGACTTTGTGATTTTGGATGATTGGGTAATCACATTGGAAGAGATGTTTGTGTATTCTGGCGTTACCGAGGACCAGAAGGTGATGCTTGCCGCCTATCAACTCAAAGGGTTGGCGAAAGGTTGGTGGTTGCGAGAAAAGGAAGGCCTAGGGGCGGGCTGTTCGTGGGAAGCATTCAAAGAAATGTTACGGCGCAAGTTTCTACCGGCAGTGGAAAGGGACCGCCTGATGAATGACTTCTTGTACTTAAAGCAGAGGCAACGCACAGTGAGTGAGTATGAAATTGAGTTTAGCAAGTTAAGTCGGTTCGCTCCGAGCTTGGTGTCTACGGAAGCTGACCGAGTAAAGAGATTTCTTGGCGGACTCCGCAGCGACGTGCAGCAATTCGCAAGTGCTTATGGAGCGACAAGTTACACCACTGCGGTTGAGGCTGCGTTGAAGGTGGAAGCTATAGAAAATGCCAAACAAAGAGGGCAGCAGATGAGGCAGGGCAAGAGACAGCTGGTGGGAGAGAAAATGTCCCACGAGTCAGACGTAAAGAAGAAGAAGGAACTATGTAGCTTCTATGGCCGAGCCGGTCACCCGTTTGAGAAATGTTTCAAGCGGTTGGGGATGCAAAAGAAGGAGCAGGTGCACGCCATTCAGGGTGCGCCAACCAGAGACTTGGAGTGTACATTTTGTGGGAGAAGAGGTCATGATGTGGGCCGCTGCTGGGCCAAAGACAAGGTGTGCTTCCAGTGTGGCAGGCCAGGACATCTTCATGCAAGGTGCCCGCAGATCCAACCTGTTTTGCAACCCGCACCACTCCAGGCTTTGCCTCCGCCTCCGCGTGTAGACAAAGGCAAAGGGAAGTTGAATGTGGTCTCTTCAGAGGAAGCTCAGACGTCACCTCAAGTTATCTCAGGTTCGATTCATTCCTCTGGTTCCTGTTTTGTTTCTGCCTTTTACGTGTAGTTCTTAGCATATATACCCTTATAGGAAACTTTAAGGTAAAGAACCGTTGGGCGCGTGTTCTCTTTGATTCTGGCGCGACCCATTCATTTGTGGCGCGAACCTTTCTTGATCGGTATCATTTGACACCAGATCGAGTGGGGAATGCGTTTTTGGTGAAATTTCCTTCTGGTGCTTCGGTGGTGGCAGACTGGGGTCTTCTTGATTGTCCCATTTTGTTGGGCGATTTCTTAGCAAAGGCTGATTTCAAAGTGATCGATTTGGAGGATTTTGACGTCATTCTGGGTATGGACTGGTTATCCCGCTATGACGCCGTCATCCAGTGCAGAGGTAAGCGCTTGGATTTTATCAAGGACGATGGTCAGCCAGGAAGTGTGTATGGTGATTCTTGCCAGGATTCTCCAGGGATTTCGGCGGTATGTGTTCGGACGTTGTTTGTGTCCGACTGTTTTGCTTGTCTAGTCTCAGTTGTGGGGACTAGTGCTGTTTTGCCGCGTTTGGAGGAGATTCCTGTTGTACGTGAATTTTCCGATGTTTTTCCTACGGATCTTCCTGGTCTTCCCCCTGATCGTGATGTCGAGTTCGTTATTGATTTGGAATCGGGTACGCGGCCTATTGCGAAAGCACCGTACAGAATGGCCCCGCGTGAGCTATCAGAGTTGCGTACCCAATTGGATGACTTATTGGCAAAAGGGTTTATCAGGCCGAGTTCATCACCTTGGGGTGCACCGGTGTTATTTGTGAAGAAGAAAGATGGGTCGATGCGCCTTTGCATCGATTACAGGGAGTTGAACAAGGTGACGATTAAGAACAAGTACCCACTGCCAAGAATCGATGATTTGTTCGATCAACTGCGTGGCAGTTCCGTATTTTCGAAGATTGATCTCCGCTCGGGCTATCATCAGCTCAAGGTCCGGGAGTCTGATATTCCGCGGACTGCATTTCGATCAAGGCATGGCCATTTTGAATTTCTTGTGATGTCGTTTGGGTTGACCAATGCACCATCAGCTTTCATGGATATGATGAACAGGGTGTTCAAAGACTACTTGGATAAGTTTGTGGTGGTTTTTATTGATGACGTTCTTGTCTACTCCCGCAGTGCTGAGGATCATGAACAGCATCTGTGTTTGGTATTGGCCACTTTGCGAGACCAACGATTATTCGCCAAACTAAGCAAATGCGAGTTTTGGTTGCCTCAAGTTGCTTTTCTGGGTCATGTCATTAACCACCATGGAATTTCAGTGGATCCCGAAAAGATTGTTGTAGTCATGGAGTGGAGAAGACCGGAGACACCCAAGGAGATTCGAAGTTTCTTGGGATTGGCCGGCTATTATCGCAGATTTGTTGAAGGGTTTGTGACGTTGGCCGCACCATTGACTCGCTTAACCCAGAATAATGTGGCGTTTGAGTGGAATGACAAGTGTGAGGCCTCATTCCTAGAACTCAAGAACAGGTTATGTACCGCTCCTGTGTTAATCTTGCCGACGGAAGGGATAGATTATGACGTTTTTGTGGATGCGTCGCACGTTGGACTTGGATGTGTTTTAATGCAAGACAAAAAGGTGATTGCGTATGGGTCTCGGCAATTGAAAGGTCATGAAAAGAACTACCCAACGCATGATTTGGAGTTCGCAGCGGTGATCTTTGCGTTGAAGTTATGGAGACACTTACTGTATGGTGCGCAGTGCAAAATCTTTACAGATCATAAAAGTTTAATGTATGTCTTCACACAGAAGGAACTGAATCTGCGCCAACGTCGATGGCTGGAATATGTGGCTGATTATGATGTGGACATTCAGTATCACCCGGGGAAAGCGAATGTTGTGGCCGATGCTTTGAGTCAGAAGACGGGGAAATTATTTCATCTTTCCGTCGACCGTCTTGTGGAGGAATTTCTATTGATGGATATTTCTGTGGGCAAATATGACCCGCAAAGTCATTCGGCAGTAGAAGAACCTTCATGGCTGGTGCTTGCAAGACAACATCAAAAGGATGATCCTGAGCTTTTACATTTATTTCTTCGAACTGAAAAGGATGAATTACAAGATTTTGCGATTGATGGTGCAGGCACGTTAAAGTATCGTGGTCGATTTTGTATTCCCGTAGTTGGAAACATTCGCGAGATGGTGTGTCGGGAAGCACATGGCTCAAGTATGGCCTACCATCCAGGCTCAACAAAAATGTACTGTGATCTGAAACAAATTGTCTGGTGGTATGGAATGAAAAGAGATATAGCGCAATTTGTAGCTGAATGTCATACCTGCAAGCGAGTGAAAGCTAATCATGGGAGGCCTGGTGGCAAGTTGACACCATTGGAGATTCCAACATGGAAGTGGGAAAGCATCTCAATGGATTTTATTACCGGTTTACCAAGATCTCCACGAGGACATGACTCTGTGTGGGTAGTCGTGGATAGATTGACCAAGTGTGCTCATTTCATACCATTTAAGGTCAAATACCCGATGAAGACAATATCGGAGCTCTATTTGAACGAAATCATCCGACTGCATGGTGTGCCAGTCAATATCATATCAGACAGGGATTCCTGATTTACCTCTCGTTTCTGGAAGAGTCTACAAAAGGGTTTGGGGACGGATTTGCGGTATTCCACTGCTTACCACCCTCAGACGAATGGCCAAACAGAACGAGTTAATCAAATTGTATAAGATATGATTCGATGCTACATTCTTGAGTATGGCGGAGCATGGGATGAACGTTTGCGGCTTATGAAATTCACATATAATAATAGCTATCAAGAAAGCTTGCAAATGGCTCCGTTCGAAGCTTTATATGGGCGTCGATGTCAGACTCCCCTCTTTTGGACGGAGATTGGCGAGCGGCTTTTGTTGGGCCCAGAGGCGCTTGAGGACATGGAAGTTGCGTACGACTTATTCGGGAGAAGCTCCGAATCGCCCAAGAGCGATATGAAAAGTATGCCAATCGACGACGGTCGGAATTAGAATTTGCGGTGGGAGATTCTATTTTCTTGAAAGTCTCCCCAATGGTTGGGATTAAAAGGTTTGGAAAAGAGCGCAAATTAGACCCAAGATTTGTGGGTCCCTTCAAGATTCTTGCGCGAGTTGGTGCATCTGCATACAAGGTAGAATTACCCGTGAACTTTTCTGGTGTTCACGACGTGTTTCATGTTAGCCAACTTCGCAAATGTGTACGGAATGATCAGCAAGTGTTGGATGTGGTGCCGCAGTTGGCGCCAAACCTTTCTTATGTGGAGATGCCTATCCGGATATTGGACTCCCAAGATCGCGTGTTGCGGAAAAAGACGATTCCGATGGTCAAGGTGCTATGGAAAAATCAGGATGTGGAAAGCGCGACGTGGGAGCTCGAGTCAACGATGCGGGCGGCTCACCCTTATTTGTTCCCATAGTTAAGCTGGTATGTGACTTGGTGTTTGATTGCATTCATGTTTTGGTTTGCTTCTGTATTTGATTTCGTGAAAAGTTTCGAGGCGAAACTTTTTGTTAGGGGGAGTGATTGTAATGCCCCGGATTTTTGATTGCGTACGCATGATGGCGTTACGTTGGCTTTGAACGTTATTCGAGCATGGTTTTTCCCGCGGGCTTGCGAGTGGCTGTTTTGGTTGCCGAGTTGCACGATTCCCCAGCAAACCGGAGTCCAAATTGGGGACTCGGTGAGGCCTCTTAGGGAATGTTTGCACTTTTTCGCGCCCGGGAAATGTTGCTGAAAGTGAGTTGCTGGTACAGGAAAAAAAGGGTAAAAAGTTCTTAAGGCAAAAATGGTCTAGGACGACACAGGAACATTTTTCAAAACAGGGAAAAATGGTCGTTTTTGTGCGAGACACGCCCCCTGACACGGGCGTGACCCAGGCCGTGACCTGGGCGTGACCTCCTTGACGCGACGAATTTTTCTTGCGTCGAGTTGAGCTCGACGAATGGGGTACACGCCCCGTGACATGGGCGTGTCACGGGCCGTGTCCCGCTTTGTCGAGTGTCGAGTGTCGAGTATCGAGTGTCGGGTGTCGAGAGAGGGGACACGGCCTGTGACACGGGCGTGTCACAGGGCGTGTCAAGCTGTGTCGAGTGTCGACACTTTGTGTCGACGAGGTATCGAGACACGGGCTACACGCCCTAGGTCACGGGCATGACCGACCCGTCACGGGCGTGTACCCGGCCGTGTACCGTGTGGATAAACTTGGATTTGCCGACTTTCTGCGCCGCTTATGGTACACGCCCTGTGTCACGGGCGTGACACAGGGCGTGACCGGCCCGAAAATCGAGTTTTTCCAGATTTTTTGTGCCGTTCATTTCCTTGATTCTGCATCTAACGGTCCAGCTCTGTTCTGGAAGAAATAAGGCCGAAACAGAGAATTGTCTTTCTCATTTTTACCTTCTCTTCATCATCTTCTTCATCCTCAAAGAGAAAGCAAGAGAGCAAGGGAGCAAGCAAGGCAAGGAAAGAGAGGAGCAGCCGTCGCGGCATCGTCTCGGTTCAGGCAAGCGGTGTTCTTCACCCTTGCCAATCTTCTTTCTTGATTTTGATTGTGCCAACATAGCTAGTGTTTATCTTTCAAATTCCCTAGCTTGTTCTTCTAGTGTTGAGTTCTTCCTCACTAGCTTTATGATTATGCTTTTGAATGTCCTATACTCCATGAATATGATTTGCATGCTTAGTTTTCTTTGGTTATCAAGTCTATGATAGGTTGCTTCATGTCATTCATCTTGTTCATGTGACTCATGTAGCTCTATTTATTCATGTTCATGTAACCTTTTTCTTGCCTAATCATGTGATTTGTTCTAGTTCCTCATCATGTACTTCATGTAGATTCTAGCTTAATTACTTTTCTAGCAACTTGTCATCATGCGTGAGAACGATGAAAGGAACGTGTTTAGCTTGGGTTATGGGGCGTTTTGCGAGGCGAATTGTGAACCATGGCAGGAGCGTTTGTGTGAGAATTCTGCAAGGGGTGGTGTGGTTTCAGCCTGTGGCCACCGGGTTTTGGTTTTGTAGTTAGAGAGACCACTTTGGCCCCGATGTGGGCTGGTTTTGTTTGGTGCGTTCCACTTTAGGGTCGCCACCGAAAGACTCTTGCGGAATTGAACTTAACCGCTGCTTATGTTTCACTCGTTTGGTTGTTTCTTGTTTGTAAGATGCTGAGTTTGGGCATGTGTATTGCCCTTTTTCTCCTGCGGGTGGAGCAGGACTTGTTGAACTTGTACGCACTTGGTGCGGTAGACACTTTGGAATGACATTGTTTACTACTTGTACGCACTTGTTGTATGCACTCTTTTTACTTATATGCAACACTGCTACGGGGTCGGTAAGCCCCTTCTTTATCGATTGTGCAATTCACGCTCTCTTTTGTATAGCTTGGTTGATTGTTGAGGTATTCTTTCTTGAATGCCTCGGGTGCAGGTTGTAGCCGGTTGAGCGGCTAGGTTGGTTGGTGGCATTTCTTGGGAGCTAGCCGAGCATACTTAGTGAGGTAGTTCTTCTCTTTGTTGTACAGACATACATGTGCCCCAATGGGTTCGTGTCAGCTTGTTGGCGCTCATTGGTTGTTTTCTTTACTTGTGATGTATGAATAATAGACTGCTATGTGACTCATTTGGATGATGTCTTCTTGCTCTTGGGAAGGATTTATGGTAGGTTGCATTAGGTATTTTCTAAGCTACACAAAACCTATTATTGTATATCATGCATACATGTTTTGATCAACTAAGACGTATTTTCCAAATGACGTAAACAAAGTGGATTTCTTATAGTAGTATCACTATAGACTGCATATAGGAGCTCATCATAAATAAACAAAGTATTTCCGCCGCGTATAAAAACAGTTTTTGATACCTAAGGCTGAGGGATACGGCCATTCAATCCAAAGGTTTTCTTACATTTCACTGTTGAATTTCAACTCATAAAGTAAGCGTCAAGAGTTTCCTGAGCGTGTGCAGTTATCCCCTGCACGACGTGGCATCATAACCCGTAGTTCCTCTTGCTCTGATACGATGTACGCGTTGAGGAAATGCGGGTTGTGACAATACCGGTTGGCGTTGTCCGCAGAGTTGAGTGGATTGCATGACATCTTCCATGTCTCCGTCTTGAGGAAAGCCTTGGTAGAGGCTTGTGTGGTGATCGAATCAGCATCGGTGCCGATAGAGGAATACTTGAGGACGCGAGTCCGTCCAATTGCTATAGAGGACTCAGAAATTTGGCAGTTGCGGAACAAAGAGGTCAAACTCATAAAAGTCTGATGGGACAACTGCGGCCGTGAGGAGCTCTCTTGGGAGCGAGAACAAACTATGCTGGAGGAATATCCAGAGTTTTTCCATTCAGCTATCATTTAAATTTTGTGTACCTCTTCTTGCTTTTTGGTAATTTCGGGACAAAATTATTTTAAGGGGGAGAAAGTTGTAACGGCCCAAAATTTGAAAGAAGGACGAGCAGCGTCGAGAGCCAAGTTTGGGTCTTGGTGAGGGTCACACGGCCTAGGACACGGGCGTGTCCATGGTCGTGTCGTACCGGGTTCGTCGAGAGCCCGGGAAGTCGACAATTTTTCGCTCAGGTCGTCGACTAGTGGGGGACACGCCCTCCGACACGCCCGTGTCGGAGCCCGTGTTGCAGGCGTGTTCCCTCGAGTGTCGACACAGTTGTGTCGACACAGAGGAGGTGTCGACATAGGCAGGGAACACGGCCTAGGACACGGGCGTATCCATGGACGTGTCTTACCGGGTTCGTCAAGCGCCTGTGGGGTCGACGTTTTTCTCCCGACGAAGTGTCGAGGCAGTGAACATGGTTTGGGACACGGGCATGTCCAGGGCCGTGTCGAGCGTGTTCGACGAATTTCTACGAGTTCGACGAAGAGGCAGTCGATGATCGTCGAGACTTCGAACACGGCCTGAGACACGGGCGTGTCCCAGGCCATGTCCTTCTCGGGTTGTGAGCCGGGACTTGTGAGGGGTTGGACACGGCCTGGAGCCCAGGCGTGTTCAGGTTGGACACGACCGTGTCAAATGTGACACGGGCGTGTCAAGGACCCGTGTCCTTTTTTGGGTGCGACGGTTTCGGTGTCGTTTGGGGAACACGGCCTTGGACATGGGCGTGTCACACGCCATGTTCGGCCCAGGTGTTTTGATTTTCAGTTCAGATCATGGCCGTTCTTTCCCTTCTTTTGGGATCTGATGGTCCAGGATTGCCCTTGCTGAGTTAAGTCCGAGAATAGAGTTAGAAACCCTCATTATTCTCCAAGCAATCTCTTTCTAAGATCTAGAGAGAGGGGAGAGCAAGGAAGAAGGTGAAGGAGAGATCCGGCTGTTGGAGAGGCTTCGGTGCTCCAAATCGCGAGCCAAGTCCAGATCCATGGAGGCAAGATCGTTGCGAAAGTTTTCATCTGACTAAGTTTCAATGGTAGGAAGAGGGGTCGGAAGGTAACGACACTTCTCCTCTTGGTTTTAGGATGAATGTTTTAGCATCTTTTATTTTCTATTTTTTGGGCACCAAACTGTCAAATGAGAGGGGTTTGGGTCGCCAAGGTTCAAGAGGAACCTCCGGGTCGATTGAGTCCGTCCTCGGCATGTTTTTGCATTAGAGATTCGCTCCGTTAGTGGATTAGGCATGGTGGGTGAAGCTGTAGTCGCGATCGTTAGTACGACTCGATGATGTTGCATACAAGCTTTAAGGATTCGTAGAGATCCATTGCGGCAAGATGCCGTTTGTGATGTTTGTGATGTTTTCCCCCTTTTCTCGAGTGAGTACATATAGTCAGAACCGGATAAGGTTAGCTCCTCAATGGCGGTAGATGGTTTCCTTGGTGAACAAGGTTAGCTCAGCATTGGTGGTAGATGGTTTCCTTGGTGCGCGGGAACGTTGCAGTACGAATGAGGGACTAGGGTGGAATTGTCTTGGATTGTGATGTGCCAAGGCATGGTTGTGTCTCGATGGTCGGCTGGCTATCCCGTGACTTGCACGTCATGTGTGGAGAGTGTCCCGGCGAGACTAGTCCCCTTCTATGAGACTGACAAGAATGCCAAGCATGGGGAAAGCCCGGGCAATGAGGCCATGAGCGGGTGGGGTCCAGCAAGGCTTCTTAGAATCGGTCTGTGTGTTTGTTGGAATCCTGACATGAGAAGTCAGAGCTTGCAGGCAAGCCCGGGTCTAAGACCTTGAGCGGGTGCGGCCTTTGCAAGAGTTCTGTGTGGTGGCTTGTATGCCGTTGGGGGAATGTTGGTAACCCCCTTTGTTTGCGTCTTTATGCCAATGGGGAAATGATGAGCACCCATATGATGTGATGACGTGATAGTTGCATACGCAATAGGGTGCCTTGGGGAAGCCTGGGTTTTTGCATACATGCTGCATAAGTAGGCCCTTTCATTATATGCTCAATAATAGAGAACATGTATGTTGTTTGAGACATCCAAGCATGTTCTTAGTGCATTACTTGTTTATATATATATATTGCATACGAAGTGCTGACTTGCAGGTTGGAGGGGTACCTCGGGGTCTGTTAGGGGCGACCGGGAGGAGATGTGTTTGTTACACAGTTTAAGGTGAGCCTTTGCTGACCCACGTTACAATCAAATTTTTACAGGGCAAGGATCGCAAGCAGGAGCTAGCTCGCCGGCCAAAAGGGCCTAAGCCTCATGAAGGGTTACTGTTTTGCTGTAGTTCTACTTTTATGACATTGTATGTTTGATGCTCATGTTTTTTGGCTTGCATGTCGAGGTAGTCTAGGAGTGCTTATGCACATTTATGACTGGTGTTATTATTTGAGTTTTGGACTCACTTCTGTTGTAAGGCCTTAAGGCCGCTTCGATACTCCTGTATGATGTGGATAACTTCTAGTCTGTTTGCTTTTTTCGATGTGTTGTGATTATGAGTTTTGAGATCGGATAGTTATATCATCTTATAATACTGAAGCTGTGGCGTCTGTATGTTGTGGGGCCCCGGCCGGACCCATATTATACGGTCATTACAGGGGAGGTGTTACAGGCCTTCTCTCCTCCCCCATTGATGTGGGATTAATCCCTCCTTAGTGAGGGATTAATCACCACCTCCAGCTGTCCATGGACATCTGGAAGTGGATCCCTGCTGCTGTAGAAGGAGTGAGGGGAAGAAACAAACCCAAGGGCCTTGGGCTTGGGCTTGGTAGTGATGGAGAGGGAAGGGAGAGGGAGAGTTGGGCCTATCTTGACCCATGGCCCATTATCCTCCCATTGCTAGCTGGTTTTAGTGGCCCAAGGGTAGGGGGTAGGGCCCAAGCAACCCATGGAGAGGAGGTGCATTCCTCTTTTGGAAAATTTTCAGAAAGAGAGAAAATAAATGTTTGACCAAAGTCAAGCCTCGGGTGGGTCTCCCATTGCTGGTCAAAGTCAAAATGACTATGACATCGGGAGTCGGGTTAAAGTTGGGGTGTCGTGTCATTATTTGTGTGTGCAGGCTTTTCGGTGCACAATTATGCTTGATTTGACCATGGGTTGAGTACCCGTCATTGAAATTGATCGGGACGTACTCGGTTGACTTTGTATTGATCATACGAGTCCAATGCCACTAACCAGGGTCATATCTGAGTTCATTTGTTAATTATCCAAAATCTGCGCGTCGCAGCACGCTAAAATGGTCAAAATGCTTATATTCGTCGTTATACTTCGGATCGTGACACAACAATTCCTAGTGGGTTCCTATTGATTATACAAAGTCATAGGAACTGACAGAACTCAACTCGGAGTTCTCTAGGTCATTATTCAAAAATCTCATTTTTGCGATGTTTTACGAGGAATGGCCACACCTACCATATGACCTTAGAATTCAACAGAACGAGTTCCATTGCGTTCATATTGATTATACGAAGTCATAGGAACTGACAGAATTCAAATCAGAGCTCTCTAACTCTATATACCCTGCTTAGGGTTACCTCCTACCCGAGTGTGGGTCATGGGTAGAGGTTCAGGTCACTTTTATTGGGCCCACTATGATTCTGGTGGCCCAATAATAGTCGGGACGTTACAATCCAATAAATATAAAAGGATTTTTGTCCCCGAAATTTTGCTTAAAGTAGGGGGAAAATCACGTACTTGGGGAAAGAGTTCCGGGTACTTTTCTCGAACGAGTGCCTCTGGTTCCCAAGTGTACTCATCTCGTCCGTAATTTGACCACAATATCTTGAACATCGAGATGGTCTTGTTACACAGATTCTTCACTTTATAATCTACTACCCTGACTGGTTCAAGCTGGACCGATCTATCGGACTGCAGTTGTACTGGTGGTGTAGGTAGATGCTGCTCTGGTTGCCGGAGGACTTGTCTCAAAGATGAGACATGAAATACATCATGAAGATTTCCTAATTCTGGGGGCATGGTTAATCGATAGGCAACGGGGCCAACACGCTCTATCAATTGATTGGGGCCCAAGTAGCGTGGATCTAGCTTCTTCCGTTTCCTCAACCGGGAGACACAATGCATGGGCTTGATTTTTAAGAACACCATTTCTCCCACACTAATCTCCATCGGTCGGTGTCGTGCATCATAATATTTGGCATGTCGTCTCTCTGCTTCCCGCATTTGCTCCTGGATTAGCCATATCGCTGTCGTAGTATTATCAATATGAGCCACTTCTAAGGCTTCCGGGTCCTCATCTTGAGCCCAAGTTAGCGGAGTTCGACAACGCCTCCCATACAATGCTTCGTATGGGGTCATCTTAATGCTGGCCTGATAGCTATTATTATCAGAAAACTCAACTAAAGGCAGCAGATGTTCCCACAACTCGTTGTGCTCTACTATGCAAAGACAAAATAGATCCTCCATTGTTCGGTTCGTCCTTTCCGTCTGTCCATCTGTTTGCGGGTAGAAGAGAGTGCTAAAGGCCAACTTGGTCCCCAAGTATGCCTACACCCGCCTCCACTCCTTGGATGGGAAACGTCCATCACGATCTGACATGATGGACTTCGGCACTCCATGAAACCAGACTACTTGTTCTATGAACAGTCTGGTCAGGAAAAAAACAAAACTAAAATCATAGCAGAAATTAACTCATCTTCGGATCATCGCGACTGAGCACAATAGAAATTAGTTACTCATGGAGATGTAAGAATCATTATAATATAAATGCGACATAAAAGACAAAAATTGAAATGAGAATAAAGCTTTAAGAGAAATAGAAATAAACTTTTATTGCTAGTGAAAAAAAAATTAAAAGAACTAAAAATTACTAGGCTACAAGTTTTAGAGCAATTCTAAAATTAAAGAGGAGAAGTACACGATTCAATTACAGCGTCTAAAACAAAAACGAAAAGAACACAAAAAAATAATTTGATTCCTCCAAAAACTTTTTGATTGGACCTTCAATAAATTAAATGGAATACTCTCTTTTTATTTCTGCTTTTTCCTCTCCTCTTTCCTTCCCAATGAGCCCTATTTATAGGCTCTAAAATAAATATATCAAATGCCTGGTTGGGTGCTGGCCGGCATTAATCTTGGAGGCGCATTGCTTGGATGAAACGCCACTGCCTTGCTGGAGGCGGCACCTTGGTGGCGGGATTAATGGAGGCATTACTGTGTGCTTCTAGTGAAACGGCAGCAGCGTCTCGCGGTCCAGTCGGCTGGAGGTTTTTGACGCGGATTGGTGAGCTGGAGGCGAGTTTGGATGAGACAGCTGATGTGGCGTTTGCTGGAAGTTGGGCTGCTTCCATGGAGTGGTGATGACATTGCATGGTTGAGGTGGAGCTGCTGGATGGCATTGCATTGGATGTTAAAGTGGCCGAGAACGGTGGTGGCGTTGAGTTGTATGGAGGAGGAGTTGAGGTGGCCGGCCTTGCTGCCGTGGTTGTTGAGTTGGCCGAGATGAGGTGGCGGTCGAGCTTGCCGTGCTTGGCCAAGCATGGAGGAGGAGTTGGTGGCCGGAGCTTTCGAGGGCGGTGCGGGCCGAGCTTGGTGAAGGTGGTGCTGGTTTATATATATATGTAATAATATATATATATATATATATATATATATATATATATATATATATATATATATATATATATATATATATATATATATATATATATTTTGTAGCTTGCATGGATGGCCAGAGGAGGAAGAGGCGAGAACGGTGGTGGCGCCGAAGAAGATCGACATGAGCGATGGTGGCGCCGAAGAGGGTGGATGTGGTCGAGTGCCCCACGCATGCAAAGCTGGTGATCGAGCGAACTCGACTTGAATGGATGTGACAGCGGGATATTGCATAGAATTTTCCCACATGCCTTCCGCATTCCTACAAAAATCAAAATATATATATTTAGAACATAAAATATAAATTTTATGAAAATTCTTAAAAACAACGAATAAATACAAAAATGTATTTAAATATCAAATAACAAATTAAGATAAAATGATGACTAAATTACTGGTCATCAGCCACGTGAAAAAGAGACAGAGAAACCGCATAAACAGACCGCAGAGAAAGAGAGCAAGAAGAGAGCCGCACTCACAAAGAGCAGCGACATAGTAGAGAAGGGAGGGGAGGCCGCGCGAACAGACGGCAAGAAGGAGATAAAGCCGCGCGGACAGAAGAAGGGACCGAATCAGGCGGAAAAGAACCTCCCTCTGATACCATGTGCGAATAGATAAAGAGAAACCAGAAATTGGAATAACAGAAATCTTTTTTATCCAAAAAAAGTGTGTATTATATGGTATAACCACCCTTTTATAGAATGGAGGAGATGAGAGAGATTACAATTAAACAATGTGGGACTAAATAATTACATGTACAAGCGGTTTAACATAAATACAGGCCGACCAAGCCGCGCGGTTAGACGAATAGGCTAACCGCCCGACAACCACCAGATGGAGAGAACAAGCCGCCACGGGAGACCGCCAGGTCGCCCGGTCTCCAAGTCGCCAGAGACAGACCGGCAGACCGCCATGGCACCAACAACAACAGTCCTGCTACCAAACCGCTGGAGAGAAATCGACAGACCGCCCAGACTGTAATCCGCCAGAGTCAAACCGCCAGACCGCCCGGTCTCTATTCTACAACAAGTATTTCGTAAAGTGAGCCTCATACATCAATTCTTATCTTAGCTTACCCATACTTTGGACGCACAAACGACCATCTTTCCGCAAGAGGCCGTCATCCCAGGAGAATTGGCCATTTGACCCTTCCACTGCATAGCGTTGCAAACTTGCATCAAGTTCCGTTGTCCGTCGATCCCTGTCCGCCAGGTCATATTGTACCTCCGTCCAGTTCAAGTATGCATTTACTATGGAATTCTTGTCAACACAAGAAATCTCTAACGCTTCCAACTCCTGGATCATACGCTAATCATGCATCTGCAACCAATTCGCCCATGCTGGAGTCCTACGACTCATGGCATATGTGACAACATTTCCCTTCCCAGGAGTATAATGAATATCAAAGGTATAGTCACCGAGGAACTCCATCCACCTTCGTTGTCGCATATTGAGATTCTTCTGATCCAAAAGGTACTTTAGGCTCTTGTGGTCCGTGAATATATCCACCTTCACTTCATATAGATAGTGACATCACAATTTAAGTGCAAAAATCACCGCCGCCAACTACAAGTCGTGGACGGGATAGTTTCGCTCATGCACTTTCAACTGGCGTGAGCCATAAGCGATCATCTTTCCAATCTGAAGAAGAATGCAACCTAAGCCGCTCCCTGAGGCATCACTATAGATCTCATACCCGTCTGTACCACATGACGACGTCAAAATGGGTGTCGCGGTCAAACGTCTCTTTAGCTCTTCAAAAGCTCGCGCGCACTCCGGCGTCCAAACGAACTTCTGATTCTTCCTTGTTAATGTGGTAAGAGGCAAAGCGATCCGTGAGAATTTTTTTACAAAACATCTGTAGTAGCCCGCCAGTCCAAGGAAACTTCTGACTTCGGCCACCGAAAACAACACCGGCCACTCCCGTATGACTCTTATCTTTGACGGATCCACCGCAATGCCCTCTCCACTCACCACATGGCCAAGAAAAGCCACTGACGATAGCCAGAACTCACACTTGGAGAACTTGACATAGAGCTGATTCCTCCTCAAGGTGTGCAACACCATCCGTAAATGGTTCACATGATCTTCTTCCGATTGAGAGTACACCAAAATGTCGTCGATGAAGACGACCACAAATAAATACAAGTACTCTCTAAAAGTGTGGTGCATTAAGTCCATGAACACCGATGATGCATTACATAGCCCAAACGGCAATACAGTGAACTCGTAATGACCGTAGCATGTTCTAAACGCTGTCTTGGGAATGTCAGCACCCTAAATCTGCAACTGGTAGTAGCCAGATTTCAAATCAAGCTTTGAGTATATTGTCGATCCAGCCAGTTGATCAAACAAGTCATCTATCCGTGGAATCGGATATTTGTTTTTCTCCGTCAACTTGTTCAATTCACGATAGTTGATACACAATTGCAGGCTACCATCCTTATTTTTCACAAAGAGAACAGGTGCGCTCCAAGGTAACATACTTGGGCGTATATAACCTTGTTCCAACAACTCTTGTAGTTGAACTTTTAGTTCCGTCATTTCCTTTGGCGCTACTTGATATGGCGAGCAGGCCACAGGGTTTGCACCTGGCATCAACTCAATCGAGAAGTCAATCTCTCGCTGTGGTGGTAACCCCGGAAGCTCCTTCGGAAACACATCAGCAAACTCCGAAATAATCGGAACATCATTCACACTGGTCTTTAGCTCAACAGCCTCAATAAGCGTGAAGAATAACTTCGCGCCTTTCCAAACTACCTTAACCACTTGGAGGGCAGATATTAATGTCTTGCTTGATCCTCGCATACCAGCAAATTTCGTCTCTCGTTCGGTATTCTGGCTCAGTGTGACATTCTTTGAATTGCAATCTATAAAGGCACGCTGCTCCGAGAGCCAGTCCATACCCAAGATCACATCAAATTCCGATATCGGCAGCATAGATGCTTTCAACCTGAAATCCTGACTTCCTATTCATACCTCCACAAAGCAAGCTCTATCTGCATGCATCACACATCCATTCGGTAATAACACCTTCACACTATCTACCACCATGCAAATCGACACTCCGATCCGTAACACAAAGTCCACAGATAGAAACGAATGTGAAATACCCGTATCAAACAGGGCACTCATCAGATAGTCTTGAATCAGGACAAAGCCTAATACAAACACATCATACACAAGTTATATACAAGGTATGAAATATGAAAAGGAAACAATCAATAACTTAGATCATACTTGTGACGACGTCACTTTGCTTTATGGTCTCCTGCTGGCCAAGATTATACACTCGGGTTTGCGCTTGGGACGCGGAGGACTCCACCACTGCCTTTCCCTTATCAACATATGACGCTCCTGTCTTCTTTTCAACTTTTGGTGGACCAACCCGACAGTCACGGACTATATGTCCCACTCTACCACACGTATAACAGGTACGAGAATCTTGCCTCAAATTTGCTCCAGATGCAACACTCGGGGGAGCCTGTGTAGAAGACTTGGATCTCTTACTCCATTTCCTTCGGTAGTTTGATTTCCCCGGGTGCGGCACTTTGAACTCGGACTTTACCACAATCAAGTCCCTTTTTCCTTGCACCCGCTTCATATATTTTGTTGAAGTTGGTGACCGGGCGGTCTGGCGGTTTGTCTTGGCGGGTTGAAGACCGCGCGGTCTGGCGGTCTACTCTGGCGGTCTCTCTTCCTCTCTGGTGGTAGCCGTGCGGTTAGCCCTGCTATCTAACCGCGCGGCTTGTGCGGTTTGTTTTGTATAGTCCGCTTAGTCCTGTAAATTTTAGTCCCACATCTCTTATTTGTATTCTCTCATCTCTCCTCCATTCTATATAAAGGAGGGCATACCATTGTAATAGACACCTTTTTTTGGATAATAAAGTTTCAATTATTCAAAAGCATATCTGCTTGTTCTCTACTTTTCGCTTCTTTTCGCTACTTTCTAACATGGTATCAGAGGACACGGTCTTTTCCTCCTGATTCTGTGCGCTCTCTGCTTCTAGCGGCTTGTTTTCCGCTATCCGCGACCTCTTTCGCGACTTGCCTTCTCTTCTGTTCGCCGCCATGTTCGAGCGGCTTGTTTCTGTCCGCTGCCCTGTTCGCGCGGCTTGCTTCTTGTTCTCTTCTCCTGGTGCCTTTTCGCAGCGACCTGTTTCCTTGTCGCCGCGTTCCTTGCTCTTTCTTGCCTCTCCGAGTCTTTGCGGCTTGTGTCTACCCGCTGCGGACTTCTTCTCCCTGTCCGCTTCTGCTTTCCCCATATCCGCTTGCCCCTATACTCGCGGTTTGCTGCTGTGATCTGCCTGACCGTGCGGGTTGTTCCTTTCTCACCCGCATCTTGGTCGCGGTCACCTGCCCTTCTCCTCTCTTCTGTTCGCTCGGCCTTTTCAGTCCGCGCGACCTCTTCCCCGCTGTGCCTTTGACCTCCTGCTAGCCGCTGCTGTTCGCGCTACTTGGTTATTCCCCTCTACCCGTTCCTGCTTGCTAGTCGCGCCGGCCTCATATTTTGCCGTGCGACCTGGTCTCCTCTGTTCGCCCGACTTTTTCAAGCCGTGCGACTTCTTTCTCTCTGCTTCTTGGTAGCGGCCTTCCTAGCCGCCCGACCTGTTGCTGTTCGTCCGGCTTGGTGCTCTTTTCTCTTCTTGCGGCTTGTTCTTATCGTCGCGGCCTGCTCCTCTCTTGCCTCCATGGCTTTTCCCTCCTCAGGCCTGTCCGCCTCCGTGGTCACCTCTTCTGGTAGTGCTCATGTTGTTACTCATGGCAGATGGTTCATCGATTCTGGTGCAACCAATCATATGACAGGAAATCCTCAATATTTCTCTCTTCTTGACACACATGCTCGGTTGCCCCCGGTCATTGTTGCTGATGGATCTCCCTCCCCGGTCCATGGGATGGGCATGGTTCAAGTCACTCCCTCTCTCTGCCTGGCTGATACCTTCTATGTGCCCAAGTTTCCGTGCAACTTATTATCGGTTACTTCTTTATGCAAGCAACTACGGTGTTCTGTCATATTCACCCCTAGCTCTTGTACTTTTCAGGATCCGGATTCCCAACGGACGATTGCTACCGGGACTGAGAGTGGTGGCCTCTACTTCCTCGACAACGTTTCTGCTTTCTCCGCCTTCTCCTCCTCCTCTACAGATCTTCTCCAATGGCATCTTCGCCTTGGACATGCTCCTCCCCGAATTCTCCGCCAGCTCTTCCCGCACCTCCCTCCTCATCATCCTCCACTAAACTGTGATGCATGTCAACTTGGCAAACATCACCGCTCATCCTTCCCCCCAACGCAAAGTCGAGGCTCTTCCCGTCCGTTCGACCTCGTTCACTCTGACATATGGGGACTCGCTCCTAACCTCACCATCGGTCGGGGTAGTTCCTATTTTGTCACCTTCATTGATGATTTCTCTCGCTGTACGTGGGTATATCTTCTCAAAGATCGCTCCGAGCTGTTCTCTGTTTGGACCTCCTTTTATTCTATGGTTAAGACTCAGTTTGATACGTCTATTAAACTCCTTCGTTCTGACAATGCTAAGGAGTATCTTAGCCACGACTTCTCCTCCTTTTGTCTTCACCATGGTGTTATTCGTCAAACAAGTTGTGTCTACACCTCCCAACAAAATGGGGTGGCGGAACGCAAAAACCGTCACCTCCTTGATGTTGCTCGCACTATGATGACTCACATGCATGTTCCTCGCTCCTATTGGGGATATGCTGTCCTCCTCTCCTGCTATCTCATCAATCGCCTTCCCTCCACAGTTCTCCACGGTGCTACCCCCTTCTCCATTCTTTATCCAGACAAGGATCCCTTTCCTCTTCCTCTACACATCTTTGGGTGCACCGCTTTTGTGCACTCTCCCGCTGCCACCCGTGACAAACTCTCACCACGTGCCACCAAATGTGTCTTTCTGGGCTACTCTCCCACTCAGAAAGGCTATTGCTGCTTTGACCCTGTTACCCGCAAGCAATTTGTCTCTGCGGATGTCACCTTCTTTGCCAATGCCTCTTACTTCTCTCCCGCTTCCTCTTCTGCCCCTCCTACTTCTACTTCTCATACCAACCCATCCCTTCCCTCTGCTCCCACTACTGTTCCGCCCGCTCCTCCCACTCCACCGTCTTCCCCATCCTCCTCCTCTCCACCCTCTACTCCGCTTTCTCCCTCCACTCCGCTGCCATCTCTCTCTACTCCCGGGCCAGCTCTCTCCACCACGGATACGCCGGATACTGAGGCACCTGCTGACCTGGATCTCCCGATTGCTCTTCGCAAAGGGGTTCGGGCCTGTACCCAACACCCACTTGCTGCAGTTGTTTCCTATGATCGTCTTACCCCTGCTCGCCGAGCTTTTGCACTGGCTATCTCGGCCACTGCCACCCCCCGTTCCTACCAGGAGGCCCTTACTATTCCTCATTGGAAAGTTGCCATGGATGAGGAGATTGCTACTCTCACTGAACGGGGTACCTGGACCCTTGTTCCTCCTCCCTTCGGCATAGATGTTGTTGGCTGTCGCTGGGTCTTCGTGGTGAAGTTTCTACCGGATGGCAGTGTGGATCGTTATAAGGCTCGACTGGTTGCCAAGGGTTTTACCCAAACTTATGGGATTGATTACTTTGACACTTTCTCTCCCGTGGCTCGTCTCAGCACTATTCGGGTTCTTCTCTCTGTGGCTGTCAACAGAGATTGGCCCATCTCGCAGCTAAATGTTAAGAATGTCTTCCTCTATGGTGATCTGCAGGAGGATGTTTACATGGAGCAACCTCCTGGGTATGTTGCTCGGGGGGAGACACGGGTATGCCGGCTAAAGAAGGCTATCTATGGCCTCAAACAGAGTCCTCGTGCCTGGTTTGACAAGTTCAGTGGCATTGTTGCGGCCATTGGTTTTACAAGAAGCTCAGCAGATCACTCCTTGTTTGTTCGGAAAACCGCCTCTGGTCTTGTTGTTCTTGCGGTTTATGTTGATGACATTCTTCTTACTGGCGATGACCAGGAAGGGATATTGATGACCAAGAAACATCTTCGTCAACATCTGGTCACAAAGGATATGGGCTCCCCGAAATACTTTCTGGGAATTGAAATCTCTAGAAAGCCCAACTCCATGGTCCTTTCACAACGGAAGTATGCTCTTGATCTTTTAAAGGAGGCAGGACTGACTGGTGCTAAACCTGCACGTTGTCCTATGGCTGTTGGAGAAGACAAAACTTGGACAGATGACTCACCTCTTCTCTCCGATCCTACGAGATACCGGCATCTGGTGGGCAAGCTCATATATCTCACGGTAACCAGACCCGACATCTCTTATGCTGTTGGCAAGGTGAGCCAGTTCATGCAAGCTCCGAGGGAGTGTCATCTACAATCTGCTCTGAGGATATTAGAGTATATTAAAGCTGCTCCAGGGAAAGGACTCTTATTTCAGAAAAATGGTCACCTTAGGGTTGAAGCGTACTCTGATTCAAGCTATGCGGATGACAAAGGGGACCGCAAATCGACTTCAGGTTTCTGCACATTTGTTGGAGGCAATCTTGTGAGTTGGAAGAGCAAGAAACAGTCTGTCGTTTCCAGGTCCAGTGCAGAGGCGGAATATCGCAGCATGGCATCGACTACATGTGAGTTGAAGTGGTTGCGGGCTCTCATGCTTGACTTAGGAGAGGTTTACAACTATCCTCTTCCTATGTTCTGTGATAATAAGGCCGCGATACACATTTCCAAAAATCCGGTCTTTCATGAGAGAACAAAACACATAGAAGTCGACTGTCATTTTATTCGGGAAGAAATATTGAAGAAATAGATTTGCACTCCTTTTGTTACTTCCGACAACGAGTTGGCAGATGTCTTCACCAAGCCGGTGTCCGCTTCCTTTTTCCACATCTGCGACAAGCTGGGCATGATCGATATATATGCTCCAGCTTGAGGGGGAGTGTTGAAGTTGGTGACCGGGCGGTCTGGCGGTTTGTCTTGGCGGGTTGAAGACCGCGCGGTCTGGCGGTCTACTCTGGCGGTCTCTCTTCCTCTCTGGTGGTAGCCGTGCGGTTAGCCCTGCTATCTAACCGCGCGGCTTGTGCGGTTTGTTTTGTATAGTCCGCTTAGTCCTGTAAATTTTAGTCCCACATCTCTTATTTGTATTCTCTCATCTCTCCTCCATTCTATATAAAGAAGGGCATACCATTGTAATAGACACCTTTTTTTGGATAATAAAGTTTCAATTATTCAAAAGCATATCTGCTTGTTCTCTACTTTTCGCTTCTTTTCGCTACTTTCTAACATATTTTTCCAACGCACACGTCGTATCCACCAACGCTTGAAACCCCTGATTCACCGAACTCGAGAGCAGGAATCTCAACTCATCCCGCAGTCCTTCATAAAACTGATTTGTTTTACGTTGTTCATCAGCCAAGATAGACCCTATATAGCGTGCCAATAGTGTAAACTCATGTAGGTAGGTGTCAACACTACTTTCACCCTGAGTTAGACGCTAGAACTCATTTTCCATGGTGTTGTGTTGTGTTGTTGGCAAATGCTTTGCCAAGAACAATCTCGAAAACTCCTCTATCAAGACTTCTGTTAATTATCTGCCTGCTCAGTGGTGCAACTATATCTCATCCCACCATAGTCGGGCCTCGGCTTCCAGCAAGAAGGTGGCCAAGGTGACTTTATTTTCTTCCTCTATTCTTATCACCGTCAATATTCTCTTGACGCGGGACAACCAATCCTCTGCTTGCGTCGGGAATCCCACACCCGTAAATGTAGGAGGATTGAAGCTCATAAACTGCTTCAACTGCCGTTCAGCTGCTCGAGGATCAACAACTGCCTCACCAGGTTCTGGCCTCACACCAACCTATTCGGGCACCATTGCAGGTTGTGCATGAATCATTGCAAACAATATCTTAACAACTAAGTGTATTGTTTCCGCAGAAGGAGGAGGTGTAGGAACCTCAATTGGTGCCGCACTCTCATCAGAATGATGGGGCTCAGACTGCCCAACACCACTTCGAGTCACCTATAGGTGGACAAGACACACATTAGAGACTTTGCACAAGTAAGATCAACAATATAGGAACGCGCATGTTCCTCAAACAAGTGTATTTGCATTCATTAGTGGACATTCTTGAGTTCATTTACGATTAAAGCGGGTCGCACTAACACGTGCTCGTCACCCCAAAAAAGAATTCGACCACGAATTCGAAAGAGGAAGACTAAAACAAGCCGATACCAAATTGTAACCCCTCCATCCATTACATGACATATAGTACAAGGTCCGGCCGGGGCCCCACACCATATCTCACAAACAAGTGGTGGAGTTTACAGGTTAATATCAAAAACTATTTGCATCCTAATCCAGAGCATGCTAACGGAAGCTTTTAAGTTATTTGAACTCAACTCATTGGAATGTCCATAATATATAAACCAGCATTTATATATATCACAATAAAGGAATTTCCTCCAAATACGCAACAAGTCTGGCCTTAAGGCCTTACAGTTAAGTTTTACAGGTGTGGATTATAAACATCGGCACGCAGGCCGGCCATACATGAAAATAGTTGAAAGAAATAGTGTCTAACCACCTAGAGGGGGGTGAATAATGGTTCTTTCTCTTTTTAATTTTAAGGCAGAAACTCTGTACAATTAAACCTGTATTTGCAATATTCTACAACAATTCAGCACAGCTATCTCAGCAATCACAGAAATAGACATACACAGAGTGCACACAGATTTTTATAGTGGTTCCCCAAGGTCTGGGTACATCCACTTTCCCCCTTCGCCTATCTAGTAGTGTACTAGATTCAGCCTAACTTCTGCACTTCTCCTCAGATCCTCAGATCCTACAGCTCAGAACCCCAAACCAGGTTCCTACAACTCAGAGTGTCCCCACTCCTACAACTCAGGCACAAAGCCCTACCACTCAGTCTTTAACAAGACCTACACTCAGGCTAAACAGCCCTACCTCAGCCTTCAACAAGGCCTACCCTCAGAGAATTGATTCTCCTACACTCAGGCTCAAAAGCCCTACCTCAGCCTTTATAAATTCAGGCTTACAACTTAGATCCCTTAGGATCCTACAAAAATATAATAGAAAAGTTTTAGATCACCGCCCAGTTTTTGAGAGAATGAAGAGGGCAATCTTCTTGATCAGTTCTTGATAGCACTGATTCCTGAGATCAACTTTGTCTTTGCTTTCTTCAAGGCTTCTTGAGTCTGAACTCAGTAAAGATGATCTTCTTGAAGTAGACCGGCTGGCAACTTCCTTCTTAGGATGGAGAATTAAATCTGGATCCTACTTTGCAGTCTGGTTCAGAATCTGCTTCTTAAGAGATTTGATTAACAAGTCTCTTTCTTAATTTCAGATACTGGAGTTCTCTCTCTCCAAGTAATTCTGAAATTTCTTCAGAATACTGATTTACAGTTTTCTCTGGATTTGTCATTTCTTCTTAATCTTCTGATTGATTGATTATTGTTCTCTATTGATTGATTCATTCCTGTTGAAGGAGAAAGACCTTTATATAGTCTTCCTCCAAGGTAACCGGCTGATCCGGTTTCTAACGAACTTCTGACAGCTCTGACAGTTGCAGTAGACCGACTGAAATGGCAGCTGTCAAGTCATCCAGTCACTTCTTGAAAATACTGTCTCTGTCTGAAAGTGTCGAGACTGATCTTCATTATGTGTCGACACAACTAGACCAAGTGTCGACACAAGTGAACTAAGTGTCGACACTAGCCTTGATGGTGTCGACACAACTCCTTGTGTTGTTGCAACAGCTTCTCGACACTGCTTCTTCAGAATGTGTCGACACTGATTCTGTGTGTCGATACAAGCCTTCTGTTGAATGTGTCGACACTGATTCTGTGTGTCGACACAAGTACTTATTATTTAAAACTTAGTTGAATTCTGCTGTGTGTCAACACAACTCCTTTGTGTCGATACATGCCTTCTTATGTTGAACCTTGCTGAGTGTCGACACATCTCCTTTGTGTCGACACAAGTACTTCTTTTACTTTAACTTTGTTGAAGCTTGCTGAGTGTCGACACATCTCCTTTGTGTCGACACAACTTCTTCTGTTTGTTGATACTTACTGTGTGTCGACACAATTGATGTCGACAATTCCTTCAGTGTGTTGACACAGCTTCCTGGTGTCTACACATTTGATGTCGACAAAGCTTCTCTGGGTGTCGACACTGCCTCTAAGTGTCAACATGATATATGTTGAGTATTCTTCATAGTGTGTTGACACTGCCTGTATGTGTCGACACTTTTCTTCTGGTGTCGACACTTCCTTTCCTGGTGTCGACACAAATACTCCAAGTGTCGACACAGCTTCTCTAGGTGTCGACACAAGCCTTCATAAGTGTCGACACTGCATCTCTAGATGTCGACACATGGACTTAGAAACTTTTCTGCATTTCCTGCAATTACTTAACCTGCACATATAAACTCAAAGCACATCAAATACACCTTGATGTATATCATTGAGTAGGGTGAGGCTTCTTCAAATCTGGTACATATTTTCCAATGTACCCAACAATCTCCCCCTATTTGGAGAAGTCATAACCCTTAGTCAATGATATACACCATACATAACAAATACACATTATGATGTATAACAATATTATATGACAGGGTAAATACTAAACAAAACATGTATAAACAATCATCAAAGAATAAAAATGTAACAGATTGAACATCAAACATTGTTTTGTTATAACTTCCAATAGTTTCATTAATCAAAAGTTTACATAGATTTTAATGCAAAAGATTACAGAGTAGTAAACTTAAGAAAATTCTATTATATGGCTGCTCTGTCTCCTTGATAACAATGCCCTTTCCAGATTGAATCTTGGCTTGAACTAGAGCATCATTGTCATCAGCAGGCTTCTTTCCCTTAAGATCTTTCTTCTTCTGTTCTTCATCCCTTATCTTTTGTCTCTCAAAATAATGATAAGGCTTAGGGAAATACTTTCTAGGCTCCTGTGCATTAGGAGGTAGCTTCCCAAGTTTAGCATTCCTTCTGTACTGAACTATGGCCTCTTGCCTAGCTTCATGTTTTCTCCACTCCTGCTCAAAATATCATTTGCCCCTTTCTAGGATATTATCCTTTGCAGCCTTCAAAGCAGTCAGTATAATATTTCTAGAAGTTGGGCTCCACTGCTCAAAATCTGGCCTTAATTCAGCCTGTTATCTGAACCTCTTCTTGGATAATTGAGCTTCTTGCTCTTTTAATACTGCCTCTGGCACAGGTTGTACTACTTTCTCAATGATCACATTTTAAGCACCTTCTGGAGGGCTATACATAGATTGTATCTCTTGATGTATCATGTCAAAATCTGCTAGAGGGTAGATCACTTGAGGCACTTCAGCTTGCTCACCTCCAAAAACAGCAGGATTGATACCAGATTCAGCAATATTATCATCATCACACAAAGGTGGATATCCAAGGGTAGCTCTGATGCTGTTTTAAATCCATTTAGTATGGTCAGAGACTGCTTTGACTAATACCCTCTCCCCCTTTATGACTTCTCTTTCTATATGATCCCTAAGATCATCCTTCTGAAATCTGATCTGAGCATTCAGATAGTTAACACCATCTTTATAAAAAGTGTTTAACTTTTGGAGCTTTTCAGTAATAACCTTTTGAGAATCTTCAATGACAGTTTTAATAGCAGTTAGGCTTTCTTGTAAGTACTTGTCAAACTCAGCCTTGGCAGTAGTCCTTGCTGCAGTCTGAGCAGCTGCAATATTCTGCATTTCAGTTACTATCACATTATGTGATTCAGTTAGATTGTCATTCATTCTAATCTGATTCTCAAGAACATATCCTTGTTTTACTGCCATATCATCAACCTGTTTCTTTATCTACTCTTAATGAGTAGCCAGATATACCACTGCATTGCCTCCTTTGTGGAAACAATCAGTCATTTCTTTCTTAGTTTGATTAACTTCAAATCTTATAGATTTGATGTCTTGAGCCAGATCAAATTAAAGGGATTTATGTCCTTCATCCATATAAGTTTCTACAGCCTTCCTTTGCTCATCCATCTTGATCTGCAAAGCCACCAATAATGAACTATAATCAGCAGTTGGAGCTTATTGTGGAGCCATAGTTTGCAATGCTTTCTTGTAACTCTGGCTTCTTCTCTTGAAGACCATGAGCTTTCTCTTCTTAGCTCTAGCAACTTCCTCATCCTCAGAAGCAAAAGTACTGGCAATATCTACTCTATCTTTAGGACTAGGAGGCAATACCTTCTCAGTCCTTGGTAGCTCCTCCTGTGTCATTTGCTCCTCAGTGTCATTTCTAGCAGTCTCCTCATGAAACTCTTCATGCTCCCCCTCAAGGTTAGCTGACTCCCCCTCAACAGCTGCTTTCTCTCCCTCAAAATCAGTCTGTAATAGATCAGGGAACAGCTCTTCTAGAATAAACTCCTATTGAGTAGGGACTGGAGTATCTCTTATCTCAGGAGCATGATCTGCAACTGATGTGTCTTCCATGACAACATCTTGTGGTTGACTATGTATCTGAGTTTGCTGATCAACATCAATTAATGATTCAGTTAATACTTCATCCTCAATAATGAAAATTGGTTAATTAACTTCATTGATTATCTCAAGAATTGTTTGGGTTACCCTTTCACTATCTAAGTGAGTTGGCTCATCCACATGTTGAGGCTCCCCCTAGAGTGGATCCAGGTGAATGGGGCTAGCAGATGGTAGCTCCCCCTGCCTCTGGGCATCTTCATTTCTTGCTGGTGACTGTCCAGCATTTCCAGCCTCTCCATCATCAGAACTAAAAACTACTTGCTCCTCTGAGCTACTGGATGATTCAGGAGCCACTATGGCTTTCTTCTTCTTCTTTTGAGGTGTTTCCTTCTCTGGTGTAGGCATTTCTTTAGTTAACACTCTATCCCATATAGAGATTATTCTGATGTCCATTTTCTTCATGTGGTTTATCTTAAAACCAGCAGCTTGGTTCATGACTTCAGGAATACTTCCAGCTAAGTACAAACTCATAATCCTACCCAGATTGGGCTTCTTCAGATTTTCCTTTATATTGTCAAACATTACTGCTGACCAATCAGTTTTCAATTTGAAAATGATCCTTGTCATTAAACAGAACATGTGAGCTGATATCCGATCATGCCCACCTGGCTTGCTCAGAATTACCTTGTCTACCACTTCAGACAAGAACTTGTCTTGCATGTTCATGCCTTTCCTATTAAAAATTGATTCAATCTTCATGTTTGAATCAAGTCCACACCATTGCAGTGCCTCCCTTATCCTTGATGCAGGTACATCTTCCTCTTCTTTAGTTCTTGGTAGATGTAGAACTTTTCTTAGACTTTTCTGGGTGACTTTCACATTAACTCTATGGACTTTGGATTTAATCTTAAGACCCGTTTCATCAAGGGTAGCTGCACTAAAAAATTCGAGGACCTCCTTTTTTCAAATCTTGATTGGCTCTGAAACTAGATACTCTAACCCAGTCTCTGCAACTAGGGTTACAACACCTTGGATTTCTGGTTCCGCGTCATCAAAGGCATGTCGCACGAGCTCATAACCTTCATTGATGTTCTTTTCTAGCTTGGGCGCCATTAGGGTTTAGAGAAATTTTGAATTTAGAGAAGAGAGATGTCGACACACAAGTTTGGTCTCGAAACTATGGTGAGCGTGTCGATAAACAATGGTGAAGACCTATTTGTACCTTTCTAAAATCGAAGGTGAAAAGGGGCGTCAAAATACTTGAAATGTGTCGACACTGTTGAAAAGTGTCGACACTTACTTCTAATGTCTCGACAACTCTGTGTCGACATAAATATATTCGACAGAATATATGTGTCGACACTTATACATCTCAGCTCGACGATTAGTCGAAACTCTACTCGACGAAATTAGTGTAAAATCTAAGTGTCGACACCACCTTGGATGTGTCGACACCTACTCTGGATGTGTCGACATTAATTCTCTGAAGTGTCGACACAGACTTTCTAGATGTGTCGACACAATTTCTCTGAAATGTCGACACCACTTCTATGTGTCGACACAGACAACTCTGTGTGTCGACACTATTTTACTTAGCATATTTTTTAAACTATTCTAAGTTTAACATTCCTAATTCAATTTTAAACTTATTGAATTTAGTTTCATCTAGGGGCTTAGTAAACATATCAGCAATCTGATTATCTGTTTTAACATATTCTAGGGAAATGTCCTCTTTTTCTACATGTTCTCTAAGAAAATGGTATTTAATTTCTATGTGTTTCGTCCTACTATGTGAGACAGGATTATTTGCAATAGAAATGACACTTGTACAATCACAAAATAAAGGTGTTCTACTTACTTGAATACCATAGTCTTCTAGCTGGTGCTGAATCCATAAAAGTTGTGCACAACAACTTCCTGCTGCCACATATTCTGACTTAGCTGTGGAGATTGCCACACTGGTCTGCTTTTTACTGCTCCATGACACCAGCCTTCCACCTAGAAATTGACAGGTTCCTGTAGTACTCTTCCTATCTTCCTTGCAGCCAGCAAAATCTGCATCTGATTAACCTGTCAGTACAAAATCTCCATTCCTAGGGTACCAAAGGCCTAGATAAGGTGTGCCTTTAAGATATCTCAAAATCCTTTTGACTGTAGTCAGATGAGATTCTTTAGGGCATGTTTGGTACCTAGCACAGACACATGTAGCATACATGATATCTGGTCTACTATCAGTCAAATACAATAGGGAGCCAACTATCCCTCTATACAAAGTTTCATCTACAGGTTTCCCTGCATCATCTTTGCTTAGATACATGCTTGACCCCATAGGAGTTTTCATGGTAGTGGATGATTCCATACCATACTTCTTTATCAACTCTAGGGTGAACTTAGACTAGCATATGGACAAGCCATCTTCAGTCTGTCTAACTTGGAGACCCAAGAAGAACTTAAGTTCTCCCATACTGCACATTTCAAATTTTCCTTGCATAAGTTTTGCAAACTTCCTGCAAAGATTACTTTCTGTAGACCCAAATATTATGTCATCTACATATATTTGGACTAAGATAATCTTGCCTTTAGATTCCCCAAGGAATAGAGTCTTGTCTATTTTCCCCCTTGATAATTTGTTCTCAATGAGGAAACTAGACAGGGTTTCATATCAAGCCCTTAGGGCTTGTTTTAACTCATACAAAGTCTTCCTAAGTCTATATACATAATCAAGTTTAAGAGAATCAACAAAACCTGAGGGCTGCTCTACATAGATTTCTTCCTTTAGATCTCCATTTAGGAAAGTTGACTTAACATCCATTTGATATACCTTGAACCCTTGATATGTTGCATAGGCAAGGAACATCCTGATTGCCTCCAGTCTTGCTACTGGAGCAAAGTTTTGATCAAAATCAATACCTTCTTCCTGCTTATATCCCTTTGCAACAAGTCTAGCTTTATTCTTTATGATAATTCCATTCTCATCCAATTTGTTCCTAAAGATCCACTTTGTTCCAATGATATTGTTGTCTTTGGGTTTAGGAACAAGCTTCCAGACTTTGCACCTCCTGAACTGGTTCAGTTCCTCTTGCATGGCCTCAATCCAATGAGGGTCTAGAACTGCTTCTTCAAACTTCTTTGGTTCCACTTGTGATAGGAAACTGGAGTAAAGAACTGTACTCAGATTCCTGCTCCTTGTTTGCACTCCTTGTCTTGGATCACCAATTATCTGATTGGTTGGATGATCCTTTAAGTGTCTATTAGCTGGAGGTAGTCTTTCTTCAGGCTGAACACCTCCAGCCACTTCATTTAGCTACACCTCTTGGTCTTCTTCAGCATCTAGAGAGTCTTGTACTCCCCCTAGACAGCAGCCACCATTTTCCACTTGCTGACTTGTAGTAGAATCTTCTGTAATGGTAAGCTTGTCCATCCTCTCAGCTATACCTGTAGAACTGCAAACACCACTTGGCAATTCACTGTGAATGAGCCTTGCTTCATCAAAAACTACATGTACAGACTCTTCTACAACTTGAGTAATCAAGTTGTAGACCCTATAAGCCTTACTATTGTTGCTGTACCTAACAAATATCCCCTCTTGGAATTTGGCAGGAAACTTGGTTAGATAATACTTTCCATTGTTAAGTATATAACACTTGCAACCAAAGATCCTGAAATAGGATAAATTTGGTTTTCTTCCCTTCACAATCTCATAGGGGGTCTTCTTGTGGCACTTGGTGATAGTAGCCCTATTGATCACATGCCAAGCAGTATTTACTGCCTCAGCCCAGAAATATTCTGGGAGATAAATGTCACTCAATAGGGTTCTACCAGCCTCTATCAATGTTCTATTCTTCCTTTCAGCAATACCATTTTGCTGAGGTGTTCTTGGTGAGGAAAATTCCTGAAAAATTCCAAATTTTTCACACAGTTTTGTCATACTTTCAGACTGAAATTCAGTGTCATGGTCACTTCTGATTTTGACCACTGTACTGTCCAATTCATTCTGAATTTGTTTAACAAAACTATATAAGATACTTGGGGTTTCAGATTTTTGTCTTAGGAAGAACACCCAGGAATATCTAGAATAATCATCTACAATCACAAATGTGTAGACCTTCCTACCTACACTGTGAACTGGCATAGGACCAAAAAGATCCATATGCAAGAGGTATAGACACCTCACAGAATCCTTGTTCTCAAAGCTATGAAAGGTGGATTTGTTCTGCTTGCCTTTTTGACAAGCTGAGCATATCCCATCCTTTATACACTTAACTTGAGGACCATTTCTCACTAACTCTTTGCTAAAGAGTTGGCCAATTGTCTTATAGTTAAGATGAGCCAGCCTCTTGTGCCATCTAACATAATGTGAGACTCTCTCATCAGCTACAAGACAAATAGGAGAAACATTGTTCTCACACATAAAGTCAAGAAAATAGACATTTCTCTTCATATATCTTATCAAAATGATCTTTTGATCACTTGACATTTTGATATGACAACCATTCTTGATAAATGAGATGTCATATCCTAAATCACTCAACTGACTTATGCTAATGAGGTTATGTTTCAAACCCATCACATAGGCCACTTGAGTGATAGTAATTAGGTTACTAGAAATGTTACAAAAGCCTTTGATGATTCCTTTTTCTGAACCACCAAAGGTAACTTTAGGGCCATCCTTGATAGGTGTGTAGTCCTTCAACAACCCCCTAGTTCCAGTCATGTGCCTGGAACATCCACTGTCCAAGTACCATATAGGGGCATGGCCACTTGGACTCACCTGCAAAACAGATTACTTAACCTTAGAACCCAAATAACTCTTGGGTCCTTGGTGCAGGTTAGTCTGACCTTTAACAAAACTACCTATAGCACTTCTAGCAGGCAGTTTGCTACTCTCTTTGACACTAGAATTATGCCAACAATCTAAGGCAAAGTGGCCTATCTTTCCACAACACCAACACTCAAACTTGTTGTACCTTTGTTTAGGTACAACCCTGGCTGAGGTATCTACAGCAGGCTTAATGTTTTGTGCTGGGGTTTTGCCTTTAGATTTGGACCTAGTAATCCAGACAGGTTTTTTAAATCCTAATCCAGCCTTACCCTTGTGAGGTACAAACTCATCTATCAAGGGTAAAACAAATTTAGGTTTAGAAAAACTTGCTACTATCTCTCTCTCTTTCTGAAGTCTAACCTCCAGATTTCTAATCTGATCATTCTTGAATGTGATTGTGCCCATTTGAATAACAGTTATGTTCTTCAATCTGGTAATCTCATTCAGTTTCTGATCTAACAACTTGTCTGAATCAGCAGCAGCCAATTTAAGACTAGCAATCTCCTTTGCCTGAGTTTTGGCCAAGGTTTTGCTTTTATTCAAGATCTGCAACAAGTACATATATTCATCAATTAACTGATGAATATCTCCTTCAGATTCAGACCCACCCACATCACTTTATGCATATGTATCTGATTCTGACTCAGTACTATAAATTGAACTAGAAGAACAACTTTGTACCTTACTTGGTCCGGGCTGATCCTGGTTCTTGTCTCCTTTAGATAAAGCCATCAGTCCCTTACACTAATGGTCCTCATGCTCATAAATTGAGTTCATTAGCTGCATGAACTCATCTTCTTCCTCTTCAGTAAATAATCCAATGTAAGCTTCAGCTTCTAATTCTATTTCTGAAGATGACTGATCTGTCAGACTCTTGTCTTTCTTAGCAATAAAGGACCTTTCCTTTTTGCTCTTAACCTGAGTCTTCTTTTTGTCAGCTTACTCCTTCCTCTTTTCAGGACAGTCAACCACTACATGTCCCTGTCTATTGCAGCAATAACACACAATCTTTGAGGATGTAGCTTTGCTTGGCTTGGACCTTCTTCTGTCATTCCTGGATGACTTTCTCTTCTGATAGTAGTCATCTTTTGGCTCAGAAGTGGAAGGCTTAGACCTCCACTGCTTTTTCTTCAGAAATTTTTGAAAATGCCTAGTAAAAGCAACAAAGTCTTCATCACTTTCACTGCTATCTGAATTTTTGCTATCTGAATTATCTGTTACAGCCTCAGCAATTATTTGAGGTGGAGATGGAGACTTGCTTCTATACTTCTTAGTGGCTTCAGTCTTAAAGGCCACAGTCTTTTCCTTGTGCTCCACTCTAGTATTCTTCTCTTCCTCCTTTCTAGCCATTAACTGCATCTCATAAGATAGCAGTTTTCCAAACAAAGTTGGAGGAGGTATATCAGCTAGTTTGGCAACTTCCCTAATGTCACAAATCTTGGTGTCCCAGTCCTTAGTCGGAGATCTTAAGAACTTGTCATTCAACTCATAGTTGCTGAATTCTCTTCCATAGGACATCAACTCATTAACTATCCTATAGAACTTCTTGTAACATTCTGTAATGCTATCAGACTTTCCTTGTCTGAAGCTTTCATATTCCTGATTTAATAAGGACTTCCTATCTTGTCTTACTTCTTCTGATCCCTCCATATAAACTATTAATATGCCCCATATTTCTTTAGAGGTTTTACAATGAATTAAGTTCTGAAATGTTACATCATCAATGGCACTAACAATTATATTCTGGGCTCTCTTGTCCATAGTGGCCAGAATGATTTCATCCTTAGTCATTTCAGAAAAGTCCTTGGGAGTTTTCTGATTTGCATCCAGAATGGATATTTTCATTGGCACATATGGGCCTTCTTTAACTGTAATATATATCCTTGGGTCAGAAGCTTCCATAAAGAGTCTAACCCTCTCTTTCCATATGCCAAATATCTCTTTTCTACATATTGGCAATTTCATGGACCCCAACTCTTTGTGATTCTCACTAGAACCCATTTTCTTGATTATTGTTTATTCTAAATCTGCCTACAGGATCTTACTCAGACTGTTAAGTCCCTTTTTGAGTAACCTCGCTTTGATACCACTTGAAAGAAATAGTGCCTAACCACCTAGAGGGGGGGTGAATAGGTGTTCTTTCTCTTTTTAATTTTAAGGCAGAAACTCTGTATAATTTAACCTGTATTTGCAATATTCTACAACAATTCAGCACAGCTAGCTCAGCAATCACATAAATAAACATACACAGAGTGCACACAGATTTTTATAGTGGTTCCCCAAGGTCTGGGTACATCCACTTTCCCCCTTCGCCTATCTAGTAGTGTACTAGATTCAGCCTAACTTCTGCACTTCTCCTCAGATCCTCAGATCCTACAGCTCAGAACCCCAAACCAGGTTCCTATAACTCATAGTGTCCCCTCTCCTACAACTCAGGCACAAAGCCCTACCACTCAGTCTTCAACAAGACCTACACTCAGTCTAAACAGCCCTACCTCAGCCTTCAATAAGGCCTACCCTCAGAGAATTGATTCTCCTACACTCAGGCTCAAAAGCCCTACCTCAACCTTTATAAATTTAGGCTTACAACTTAGATCCCTTAGGATCCTACAAAAATATAATAGAAAAGTTTTAGATCACCACCCAGTTTTTGAGAGAATGAAGAGGGCAATCTTCTTGATCAGTTCTTGATAGCACTGATTCCTGAGATCAACTTTGTCTTTGCTTTCTTCAAGGCTTCTTGAGTCTGAACTTAGTAAAGATGATCTTCTTGAAGTAGACCGGCTGACAACTTCCTTCTTAGGATGGAGAATTAAATCTGGATCCTACTTTGCAGTCTGGTTCAGAATCTGCTTCTTAAGAGATTTGATTAATAAGTCTCTTTCTTAATTTTAGATACTGGAGTTCTCTCTCTCCAAGTAATTCTGAAATTTCTTCAGAATACTGATTTACAGTTTTCTATGGATCTGTCTTTTCTTCTTAATCTCCTGATTAATTGATTATTGTTCTCTATTGATTGATTCATTCCTGTTGAAGGAGAAAGGCCTTTATATAGTCTTCCTCCAAGGTAACCGGCTGATCCGGTTTCTAACGAACTTCTGATAGCTCTGACAGTTGCAGTAGACCGACTGAAATGGCAGCTGTCAAGTCATCCAGTCACTTCTTGAAAATACTGTCTCTGTCTGAAAGTGTCGAGACTGATCTTCATTATGTGTCGACACAACTAGACCAAGTGTCGACACAAGTGAACTAAGTGTCGACACTAGCCTTGATGGTGTCGGCACAACTCCTTGTGTTGTTGCAACAGCTTCTCGACACTGCTTCTTCAGAATGTGTCGACACTGATTTGTGTGTCGACACAAGCCTTCTGTTGAATGTGTCGACATTGATTCTGTGTGTCGACACAAGTACTTCTTCTTTAAAACTTAGTTGAATTCTGTTGTGTGTCGACACAACTCCTTTGTGTCGACACATGCCTTCTTGTGTTGAACCTTGCTGAGTGTCGACACATCTCCTTTGTGTCGACACAAGTACTTCTTTTACTTTAACTTTGTTGAAGCTTGCTGAGTGTCGACACATCTCCTTTGTGTCGACACAACTTCTTCTGTTTGTTGATACTTGTTGTGTGTCGACACAAGTTCTGTGTGTCGACACAAGTTCTGTGTGTCGACACAGTTGATGTCGACAATGCTTTCAGTGTGTTGACACAGCTTCCTGGTGTCTACACATTTTATGTCGACAAGGCTTCTCTGGGTGTTGACACTGCCTCTAATTGTCGACATGATATATGTTGAGTATTCTTCACAGTGTGTCGACACTGCCTGTATGTGTCGACACTTTTCTTCTGGTGTCGACACTGCCTTTCCTGGTGTCGACACAAATACTCCAAGTGTCGACACAGCTTCTCTAGGTGTCGACACAAGCCTTCATAAGTGTCGACACTGCATCTCTAGGTGTCGACACATGTACTTCGAAACTTTTCTGCATTTCTTGCAATTACTTAACCTGCACATATAAACTCAAAGCACATCAAATACACCTTGATGTATATCATTAAGTAGGGTGAGGCTTCTTCAAATCTGGTACATATTTTCCAATGTACCCAACAACAGTAAAATTTTTCATTCGGCCTTCGAGGGCTAGCAGCAGCAGCAATAAGGGCTTCAGCCCACTATTTTTCACCCGGCTCTCCAGCACCTGCATGGGGACAATCCACCACAACAGTGGTAAACAAGCCAACGGTCAACATTCAGCTGACCAATTTATAATGACCATATCCCTTACTCGGGGCAGCGATATTCCTTCCCTGCAGGCATAGCATTTCACAAGCAGATATATCACAAGATGTGCACTCACACACCACCAATATATCACAAATGTCGACCACAAGGCCCGACGTTCCGTGCACTCAGGGCTCATTCTCGGTGTACCGAAAAACCAGGGTCCCACCACCATTCCCAATGGCAAACTTGAGCATTTCGCTCCATGGACTACAGCTGGAGACTTTAGTCTTAATGGCGCGTAAGACTAAGACTCATTATGTGAACCTGACGAACGTCAATATCCCAGGCACTCATGTCAGACAACCATAACGCAGATACAGTTCAGCCCTTGCCCATTGCTCAAATCGTTAGTTCAATGACTAGACAGACACGGGTCGGAATCCACTTGTCCGTTCGGCACGAAGCCTTTTTAAGAGCTCACATAGCTCACAATAGCCACACTGTCCCCTAAGGACTGGCTTCATAATCACAGGTTACCTAGGAGCCATCGTCAGCGACACTCACTATCGCCCGACGTTAGCGACAAAACTCTCTTTTCGTCTTTAGCCCTAACCTTATCTGGACCAACCATCCAGAAATCCCTGCAGCCACCTGCAGTACCAAAAATACTGGTCTTTCATAGCATACAACACATGCACTTTGCGGGTATTTTCCTGGAATTCCACTCCAGTACTTCCTGCTAATACCCTTGTAACAACCCCATCCATTCATTTGGTATATACTAGAAGGATCGGCCGGGGCGCCACATCATATATCACAAAACAGGCGATGAAGTTATGAGATGATACCAGATTAGCACATCGTACCCTAACACAATACATTCTAGCGGAAGCCTACACTAACCATTGAACTCCACACTTGAATGTCCAACATATAAAACAACTCCACATTGTATATATAGATAGGAATGTCATACAACATAAACTAGTTGGCCTTATCGCCTTACAGGGCTTTCAAACAGTGGCCTAAACATTGGCGTGTAGGCCGGCCACATTAAAAGTAAACACAACACTCATATCCAAATTAGCCTTCGAGGGCTAACAGCAGCAGCAGCTAAAGCAGCATGGACATCAACCCTTTTTGTCCTGCTTGGCTCTCCAGCACCTGTACAGGGACAATCCACCCAACGGTGGCAAACAAAGGCAACGGTCAACATTCAGCTGACCAAATTATAACGACACTACCCCTTTCTAGGGGCAGCGGTAATCTTCCCTACAGGCATAGCATTTCACAAGCATATATAGATCATATGATGTGCTTTTACGCACACATTCCATCACAACCGTCAGCAACTCGGCTCGACGATCTGTGCACTCATGACACATTCTTGGCGCACCGGCGAACCAGTTGCCTACCACCGTGTTGCAACCCAACGGCAACTCACTTGAGCATTTACTCCATGGCGTGCAGCTGGAGTTTTATATTCTTAGTGAACCAGGATTGGCCCGTAGCCCCCCATTGTATCACGGCGAGTAGGCCTAATACTCTCGCTATGCGCTCCAACAGACCGCACTTTCTGGTCCACGTCGGACGGACATAACGCAGGTCGGATCCTCCACCCCCCGTTGCTCAAATCTCCTTGCCATCACCGAGCACAACGTACTCGCGGCTAAATCAAAGGCGCGGGTTGGTCTCACCGATCCTGTTCTTGACATTCAAGCCTGGGTGTATTCTTGGGCGCACCAGTACTTCATTACACCCACTCATATCACTCATCATTAGCGGATCTTTCCTGGGCGCACTAGTACTTCCCGCTACTCTCTTCACAAGTATGACTCCATAAATGTCACAAATATCAGGGGTCTTTCCTGGCTATCATGCCAGTACTTCCTGCTACTTCCTTCACAGGTAGAACCCAACATCACAAGCAACACAAGCATTATACGGGTATTTTTCTGGACTACCACTCCAGTACTTCCTACTACTTTCTTTCACAGGTCCAACCAATCGACTCCTAAACTACACGTTTATCACTGAGTCTTCTCCGTTTCGCATGCAACATTACCAATCCAGACCAACCTGTCCAGATGGGCTTCACACAGCATGCCTATTCTGTACTTCATTTCCGGATCTATATTCCAACAAAGGGGATTCCATGAATCAACCCAAAGACTCCCAACATCAGCCACCCTTTGGTGGGGGAATCATATACATATGCTAAAAGGGAGCCTTCACATGGCTATGAAGAAAGGTCGTTACCCTTGAAGACCGTTTCGATGCCATGAACTCCTTGCTGGCGAGAAAGAACCGCAACAGCTTTTCCTCCTCAACGATGGCCTCGAATCTCAACTTGACACTCTCAAGCTCCACCAGAGATCAACCCCTCTTCTTCTTCCTCCTTCTTCCTTTTCCCTTCTCTCTCTATAAGTATAGAAAGATGAAGGCTAACATAAAAATGAGTCTTCCTTCTCACTTTTCGGCCTTAAGGAAGAAGGGAAGACTCTCAGCTGTTAGATCCCAGCTGAAGAAGAATGGACGGCCACGAAAAACCCGCAAAATCATGTTTCGGGTCCGACACGCCCTGTGACACGCCCGTGTCACAGGCCGTGTCACAGGCCGTATCACACTAAGCGGTGAACAAACCGCCTTATCCCGAAACAGGTCACGCCCAGGGTACACGCCCGTAACGGCCAGGACCCACCCGTGACATAGAGCGTGTACCTCACTCGAGTCATATTCACGACCTACTCGAGAAAACTACTCGAGTAGTTAGTTATGACACGCCCGTGTCACCCACTCGAGACCCACTTGAGAGGACTTACTCAGAGAAAACTGTGGAAACCACCCGTCACCACACATCTTCCCAAAACCCCGAGGTTATGGTAGGGGGGACGGGGGTACATGAACACAAAGGATCGCCTGCTGCAGGCGATGTGGGACTAACCCCAACCACAGGACCGCGGGGATATTCCGCCACACAAGGGGTCCCACCGGGGTCAACACCCAGACCTGGAACACGATGGGGAAAGCCCAAACATGCTATCCCACACACACGTGTCCTGCTGGCTAATATAGTCTCAACACACCCCCGCAGCAGGACAACCTCGCTCTGATACCATATGGAAACCACCCGTCACCACACATCTTTCCAAAACCTCGAGGTGATGGTAAGGGGGGACGGGGGTACATGAACACAAAGGATCGCCTGCTGTAGGCGATGTGGGACTAACCCCAACCACAGGACCGCGGGGATATTCCGCCACACAAGGGGTCCCACCGGGGTCAACACCCAGACCTAGAACGCGATGGGGAAAGCCCAAACATGCGGTCCCACACACACGTGTCATGCTGGCTAATATAGTCTCAACACACCCCCACAGCAGGACAACCTGGCTTTGATACCATGTGGAAACCACCCGTCACCACACATCTTCCCAAAACCCCGAGATGATGGTAAGGGGGGACGGGGGTACATGAACACAAAGGATCGCCTGCTGCAGGCAATGTGGGATGGGAAGGGGGGACGGGGGTACATAAACACCAAGGACCACCCGCTGCAGGCAATGTGGGACTAATCCATCCACGGGATGGCGCGGATATTCCGCCACACAAGGGGTCCCACCGGGGTCAACACCCAGACCTGGAACGCGATGGGGAAAGCCCAAACATGCGGTCCCACACACACATGTCTTGCTAGCTAATATAGTCTCAACACACCCCCGCAGCAGGACAACCTCGCTTTGATACCATGTGGAAACCACCCGTCACCACACATCTTCTCAAAACCCCGAGGTTATGGTAAGGGGGGACGGGGGTACATGAACACAAAGGATCGCCTGCTGCAGGCGATGTGGGACTAACCCCAACCACAGGACCGCGGGGATATTCCGCCACACAAGGGGTCCCACCGGGGTCAACACCCAGACCTGGAACGCGATGGGGAAAGCCCAAACATGCGGTCCCACACACACGTGTCCTGCTGGCTAATATAGTCTCAACACACCCCCGCAGCAGGACAACCTCGCTTTGATACCATGTGGAAACCACCCGTCACCACACATCTTCCCAAAACCCCGAGGTTATGGTAAGGGGGGACGGGGGTACATGAACACAAAGGATCGCCTGCTGCAGGCGATGTTGGATGATAAGGGGGACGGGGGTACATAAACACCAAGGACCACCCGCGGCAGGCAATGTGGGACTAATCCATCCACGGATAGCGGGGATATTCCGCCACACGGGGGGCCCACCGGGGTCAACACCCAGACCTGGAACGCGATGGGGAAGCCCAAATATGCGGTCCCACACACACCCAATCCCGCTGGACCTTGGTTCTCAACACACCCCCACAGCGGGATAGCTTTGATACCATATGGAAACCACCCGTCACCACACATCTTCCCAAAACCCCGAGGTGATAGTAAGGGGGGACGGGGGTACATGAACACAAAGGATCGCCTGCTGCAGGCGATGTGGGACTAACCCAAACCACAGGACCGCGGGGATATTCCGCCACACAAGGGGTCCCACCGGGGTCAACACCCAGACCTAGAACGCGATGGGGAAAGCCCAAACATGCGGTCCCACACACACGTGTCCTGCTGGCTAATATAGTCTCAACACACCCCTGCAGCAGGACAACCTCGCTCTGATACCATGTGGAAACTACCCGTCACCACACATCTTCCCAAAACCCCGAGGTGATGGTAAGCTGGCGGGGGTACATGAACACAAAGGATCGCCTGCTGCAGGCGATGTAGGACTAACCCCAACCACAGGACCGCGGGGATATTCCACCACACAAGGGGTCCCACCGGGGTCAACACCCAGACCTGGAACGCGATGGGGAAAGCCCAAACATACGGTCCCACACACACGTGTCCTGCTGGCTAATATAGTCTCAACACACCCCCGCAGCAGGACAACCACCCTCTGATATCATGTGGAAACCACCCGTCACCACACATCTTCCCAAAACCCCGAGATTATGGTAAGGGGGGACGTGGGTACATGAACATAAAGGATCGCCTGCTGCAGGCGATGTGGGACTAACCCCAACCACAGGACCGCGGGGATATTCCGCCACACAAGGGGTCCAACCGGGGTCAAAACCCAGACCTGGAACGCGATGGGGAAAGCCCAAACATGCGGTCCCACACACACGTGTCCTGCTGGCTAATATAGTCTCAACAAAAACCAACTACTCGAGTACTCGGATTGGACACGCCCGTGTCGAATGACACGCCCGTGTCACCGCCCTCTTACTCGAGTACTTTTCCACTTACTCGAGAGAAAAGTGTCTACCTCTCAATACAGCGGGACACGCCCTGTGACACGCCCGTGTCATAGGTCATGTACCCCATACGCGACGATCGTCGAGCGCAGTTCGTCGAACACTGGGGGACACACCCTCCTCGAATGGTACACACCCGTATAACCTGTCGTGTTCCCACATTCGACGAACGTCGAACGTATCTCGTCGACCGTGTACCCGCGTTCGACGAACGTCGAACGCAGTTCATCGAACGAAGAACGCAGTTCGTCGAACATACGATGACTCCGCACCCGAGCGGGACATGCTCTGGGACACGCCCGTGTCCAAGGCCATGTCACCCAAAAATTTGCCTACTGAAAAATTGGGCTGTTACAACCCTCCCCTCCTACCAGAAATTTTGTCCTCGAAATTTGCACACAGGAAGGCAATCAGTAACTAAAAGTCATAATGTAACATCTCATTTCCAACTAGACCCCTAAGAGTGGTTTTGGCCATGACTAGGTCATGACAAAACCCTAGGAAGCTAAAAAGGGCCAAGTGATAGAAGGCCAAAGTGAGAATCACCTTGGTCTGCCTATGACACAACCTCATCACAAAACATAGGGTTTGACCTTGGGGCTTCACCAAGACTCCAATACCCCACCATGGTCTCATCAACCCATTGCAGGGTTCATTATAGCCCTAAGGGTCCATTGAAGTCAACCCAAGGTGTCCAAGTTGACCTAGAACCACTATATGGCTAAATTGGGCAAGGTGCCCTTACTAAGCGCAGTGTGCCTGGTAAAGCCCAACTAACCCTACCAGGGACTTCCTAGACCTAAAGTGAGGTCAATGAGTCACCTAGGACCCATGGAGGGCAATTAAAAGGGTTAAGTTGACCAAAGTCAACTCTAACCCTAAATGGGTCAACCTAACTTATATTGGGTCAAATTGACCTACACAAGGGCCAATTGAAGTTCCCTTAGACAAGTGGACCCCACACATACCTTCCTAACCGTAGTGAGAGGCCAATGGGTCACCAAGAACCCATTTGGGTCAACCAAAAAGGCTAAGTTGACCAAAGTCAACTCCAGCCCTAAAATGGCCAAAGTGTCCTGCTTAAGGGTCAAGTGACCTCCAAAGGGCCAAGTCAACCCCACCTAGACCTTAGGGGAGGCCAATGGGTCACCAAGGACCCATTAGGGGCAACCTCAAAGACCAAATTGACCAAGGTCAACCATGGTCAAGGTTTGGGTCAAGCTAGCCCAAATGGGCTAACTCAAGCTCAAGCCCAATTCACTTAGGCTAACCTTGCTTTGATGGATGAAATAGACATGTGGGCTGCCATATGGTTAGTTAGGAGTCAATTCAGCTTGGTATGAAGGAGAGAGAAAAACCCACCTAAGGGAAGAGAGAGAAAGTGAGAGAAGTAATGGAGGAGACTTTGGGCTCATTCCTTCCCCTTACCCAACCTCTCATTCAGTTCATTAAGACCAGGAAGACAGCCCCAATTCAACCAGCTACTCCTTGACTGACTGGAGCCAGCTTTTCCCCCCTATCTACCATGACGCTATAGTTGACTAAGGCCAATAGTGGCAAAGCACCCTACAGCCACCTAACACCCCTTCTCTCCTTCTTAAAAGCCTCACTGGACTCCAAGGAGTCATTCCCACCACTTACCTGAGGGATCCAAGCAATTCCATTGTACAGTTGCAGAAATCCGACCACCACCACCACCAAAATGTCTTCCCGGCGATCGGCAAGGCTACAGCCTCCCAACAAGGTCCTCCTCCACTCCTTCTTCCCTGGATAGTTCTTAGCAATCGTTAGGGCCAAGGTCCAGGCTCAATTGAGCCGAATCCAAATAAAAAATTTCTGGTTTTTCCGTTATTTTTAGCTTGTCGGGTTCGCCGGAAAACGGGCCTCCGGCGGCTGTGCCGCCGCCTGGCGACGGCCACCACCTCAACGGAGGTGTTGGTGGCGGTGGCCGGCCGGGGAGGTGGCCGGATCGCCGGCGGCAGCTGCTGGAAGATGCTCAAAGCGGGATGAATCGGATCCGTCGGCTGGAGGAAGATGATGAAGGGATCCCGTCAAATATGCGTCAAGATTCGTGCAACACTTAATTTATTAAACTATAGGTTTATATATTTATTTTCATGACTTCTGTCACATTATTAACATTAAATGTTTTAAATTATTAAAAATAGTTAGAGCTCTGTATGAGAAAATGGTCAACACATGATTTGTAGCCCTTTGGGTCTACTTTATTATAAAATTGATTTGAACTAATTTGGGTGCCTGGTTTGACCAGGGCACCCATTTTGGTGGGACATACACCAGAGCTAGGCAGACATTAACCTGAGTGCCCACACTTCATCCTTGGTCAAAATTAATTGACATTTTGGCAGGGAGTCCCCCTAGACCATATCTAGTGCTGCCCAAAGATGGGAATTTGTGGGCATAATTTTTCTATAATTTTGGAAAATATTTAATTTATCTAGGGTTAATTAATTTAAGGGTCATATTACCTCCAAACTCACCCAAATTTTGGTGAGAGGTGCTTAGGGTCAATATAAATTTCTGGTTAAAATTTCATCACATTTGGAAGTGGTTTGAACAGAAATCATGCAAACTCTAGCTTTGCCCTAAAAGGGGTATTTTGGTCAAAAGGTGTATTTTGGGTTTTGAGTGGCCAAATCACCTCAACAGAGTTTGGTATTGGGGCCACTGGCTTGTCATGGCTTCTTACACCTTATCATGAAAATGGGGTATTTTGGAATTGGTTTGCCCTAAGATATAAGGCCATACCCTAAGGAAGGGCTTTTGTGCCTTGTGAAGGGTATGAGGTCAAAACACCTTGAATGATCTTGGAATTTTGTATGGATGGTGTTAGGATAGATAAAACCCTCTTGTAAAAATCTTAAGGGATTTTGGGAAGGGTAGGGTCCACAAAACCCTAACCCTAGCCTAAAGCACAAATATTGTGGAGCTAGAATAGGTTAACAAGACTCTTAACACAATCATGAAAATTTGGCATAGGGAGTTTTAGACCATATTAATCATATGAGAATTTTAATGGAATGTTTGGATACATAATTAGGGTACCTACTTCACAATCTCAACTATTTGGGAACCTGCTAAATAATTATTACAGAGCTCCATACTTGTTTAAAAATTATAAAACTTGATAATTAGTGTTCCTAGTTCAGTATGCTCATATGGGAATTTATTTGGAATTTTTAGATGGATAATTGCTATACTTTGTTCATTAGCCCCTTAACTTGGAATATAATGAGAAAATCAATACAGACTTTATTATTCAATGATAAATTGTGAAACTTGATCTAGAGTACTTATATGCCCTTAAAATCATCCATGAATTTTCTCTGAATTTTTGGAATTATTAATGCTGTAAATTCTCTTAAAATGAATTATTATCGAATATATTTGAAATTAAAATTAAGGGGATAAACTTTACTGGAAAATTTTGAGGCTTTGGATTTTGCATTATATATCCATATTGTATTTAACAAAAATTTGGTGGAATATTATCTTATCTGAAATTGGTACTTCTTGTTCAAACATGGATTTTTGGCTACTAAATTAATTAAATAAATTATCATATAAATAGAAAAATTGTGAAATTCTGGATTTAGTCCACAAAGCTCATAATGGCCCTCCAATAATTATTATAGGAGTACTGGATGATTATTTGTTGTACCTCCCATTTTACGAGTCATATAGCTTAAGTGGTCTGCATATAGTAAAAATTGCAGGAATTATGTTGGAGCATAATTTGATGCATGTCTTGGGATTAGTGGTATGATGGTTTGGATGGATAAAAATAAGTTCATTATTGATGAGTAGAGGGATGGATTAGCTAGAGTTAGGCGGTGCCCGGGATCGACGAAAGATCGTCTTCCCCGTAGGGAGGAAGTATTTAATGCACTAGGGCTAGATTGAGTAAAATTAATTAAGGGTCGGGAATTTGGGTAGCAACCAATAATAGTAAGTGCCTTGCGAAAGGGAGCTTTGGGCGTAATCCCATCGTAGTTCCTAGTGCCTTCGAGAGCCCTTCACGGGGTATACCTTGGGCAGTCCTGGGCTAACGTAAACTGTAGGAGCGATAAATCTTAAAGAGCAACTAGAATAATTAGGGGTTCACTTCCACACACCCCGGTGTCTCAGGAAGTTGGTTTGACTCGGTTGATATTTGTGAGGGGCAGGATGGCCCGACGGGCTTTGGCTCGGTTGATGTTTGTGACGGACGGGATGGTCCGGGGAGCTTTAGCTCGGTGCTGATACATAAGGTTGCATGCGCATAAAATAAAGGTGGTGGGTCTTCGGTATTGGAGTGTCGATGCACCGACGCCAATACATTGACTCGGCAAGTGTGGCTAGCACTTCGCCAACAGAAGTCCGGTGCGCCAGCCGGCAATAGTACGCAGGAGTCCGCTTTGTGCACCAACGCTGAGGCGTACGATAGGTCTGGCCGGCAGTGCTTTACTGGTTTAGAGGTGGGCGAGGCCCAACCCATCGCTTACGTCTGCCACTACAGAGGTATCCTGGGAGGTGAGGCTCCAGAAAGGGGGAACTAAAGGTCTATGTGCACAGAGTCGGGTGGGTGAGTTGCACTTGCATGATCGCATCATAACCCACTTGCATGTCATAGCATAATTGTAGCATAAAACCCCTGTCACCTATTGTATAAGTGGTATGGGACGCTTATATAATAGGCCCTGCAAAACGACCCCTTGGTCTATAAGTTTGTGTGAGCAAGTTTATAAATTAAGGTTAAATTCCTTATATATTTTTTGTTGTTATTAACCGACACCCCAACATATAAATTGGTATGAGACTTTTTATACGATGGGAGCCCTGTAAAAGATCCCTTTCTTATATGTTCCGTATAAGTTAAGGTTATTTTTCATACTTTACTTTTCTGCCACATGTACTATAAAATTGTTAGTATAGGTCCGCTGTCATCTGTTTCTTGATTACTCTCCACCTTCAAGTCCTCCCCTTTCTTCCTCTCCTCTCGGTGCCTAGGGGCCATGGGGGAAGGGGTGGGGGATGATAGGACTTAGTCTTTTAGACTAACGATTTTCGAATCACATCATTTTAGGGGACCGTGGAGCCCAGCATAGAGGAGCAGCCCCGGAGGTCGGCACGCATGGAGATGGGCCAGTCTAGTACCGGAGTTCAGATGACAGGGACTGTGATTCCTGATCATTATTAGTTATAGTATTTGCTTCCACATTGAGAGATTTGTAGTGAGGACATGATGTACTGGGCATGAGCCCAAGATCTTATATTTTTGTTGTATCTGTGGACACTCCCTTCGTGGAGATTATTTACATATATATGTGATTTCTGTGGACATGTTTTACTATTTTGCTACAGTTGTGATCGATTTGGCTGGCAGGATCGGCGTTTTGTAGTGATGACCTTCCCGAGTGCGAAGGTGTCACCGCAAAGCGGTGGTTCTGGGCCTAAGACCCCGGTGTTGTAAAAAGAAAAAAATGGGGTCTTACAAAGTGGTATCAGAGGAAACCTCAATCGACAAGTAGCAGTCCACAACCCCTGGGTCACCCCTGCACGGGTTTAGTTTGGGGACAAACTAAACAGCGGAAGCAGTGGTGTGCCCATATGGGGGATCACATGTAAATCGTCCACTTTTAATTGGGTTAGAGTCGAGTACTTACTGATGGCTTTGGAGTTGATCCAGATATTAGAAAAGATGCAGATATCCTTTGTGACCGAGGATCACCCTGAGGTGTACTGGGAGTACCTAGCGTCGTTGATTGACCTAGATGACATTAGAGACCGAATTAGAGATGGGCAGAGGTAGGATGCCCAGCTAGAGTCAGTATTCCAGGCCTTAGAAGCAGGAACTACTGGGGATTACACGTTAAGGGATGGTCTAGTGTGTTTCAAAGGACGAGTGTACATACCAGAGGGAGGCCAGGTCTGGGAGGATATTATGCTAGGAAGAGTAGAGACTAATCTTTTGTTTATTGGGATCCTGGCTTTGCCAATTGGGCGAATTGGTCATAGATTTAGGTTTCCCTTTAAACCCCACTTAACAAACATGGCGTCAAGATGTAATCTTTCACTTCTTATGGGATGTTACAAGTTTCCTTTTCTTCGATAGAAATTCTCGTAGGCTTAACCTTGATTTCGGGGATGAAATCTTTGTTTTGTTTATTGGGATTTGTAACATCTCATTTCCAACTAGATCACTAAGAGTGGTTTTGGCCATGACTAGGTCATGACAAAACCCTAGGAAGCTAAAAAGGGCCAAGTGATAGAAGGCCAAAGTAGAATCACCTTGGTCTGCCTATGACACAACCTCATCACAAAACCTAGGGTTTGACCTTGGGGCTTCACCAAGATTCCAAGACCCCACCATGGTCTCATCAACCCATTGTAGGGTCCATTAGAGCCCTAAGGGTCCATTGAAGTCAACCCAAGGTGCCCAAGTTGACCTAGAACCACTATAGGCCTAAATTGGGCAAGGTGCCCTTACTAAGGGTATTGTGCCCTGGTAAAGCCTAACTAACCCTACCAGGGACTTCCTAGACCTAACGTGAGGTCAATGAGTCACCTAAGACCCATGGAGGGGAGTCAAAAGAGTTAAGTTGACCAAAATCAACTCTAACCCTAAATGGGTCAACCTAACTTACATTGGGTCAAACTGACCTACACAAGGGCCAATTGACGTTCCCTTAGCCAAGTGGACCCCACACATACCTTCCTAACCCTAGTGAGAGGCCAATGGGTCACCAAGGACCCATTGGGGTCAACCAAAAAGGCTAAGTTGACCAAAGTCAATTCCATCCCTAAAATGGCCAAAGTGCCCTGCTTAAGGGTCAAGTGACCTCCAAAGGGCCACGTCAACCCCACCTAGACCTTAGGGGAGGCCAATGGGTCACCAAGAACCCATTAGGGGCAACCTCAAAGACCAAATTTACCAAGGTCAACCATGGTCAAGGTTTGGGTCAAGCTAGCCCAAATGGGCTAACTCAAGCTCAAGACCAATTCACTTGGGCTAACCTTGCTTTGATGGATGAAATAGACATGTGGGCTTCCATAGGGTTAGGTAGGAGTCAATTCAGCTTGGTCTGAAGGAGAGAGAAAAACCCACCTAAGGGAAGAGAGACAAAGTGAAAGAGAAGTAATGGAGGAGACTTTGGGCTCATTCCTTCCCCTTCCCCAACCTCCCATTCAGTTCATTAAGACCAGGAAGTCCGCCCCAATTCAACCAGCTACTCCTTGACTGGCTGGAGCCAGTGTTTCGCCCCTACCTACCATGGCCGCCATTGTTGACTAAGGCCAATAATGGCAAAGCAACCTACAACCACCTAACACCCCTTTTCTTCTTCTTAAAAGCCTCACTGGACTCCAAGGAGTCATTCCCACCACTTACCTGAGGGAGCCAAGCAATTCCACTGTACAGTTGCAGAAATCCGACCACCACCACCACCAAAATGTCTTCCCGGCGATCGGCAAGGCTACAGCCGCCCAGCAAGGTCCTCCTCCACTCCTTCTTCCCTGGATAGTTCTTAGCAATCGTTAGGGCCAAGGTTCGGGCTCAATTGAGCCGAATCCAAATCAGAAATTTCTGGTTTTTCCCGTTATTTTTAGCTTGTCAGGTTCGTCGGAAAGCAGCCCTCCGGCGGCTGTGTCGCCGCCTGGCGATGGCCACCACCTCAACGGAGGTGGCGGTGGCGGTGGCCGGCCGGGGAGGTGGCCGGATCGCCGACGATAGCTGCTGGAAGATGCTTCAGGCGGGATGAATCGGAGTCGTCGGCTGGAGGAAGGAGATGAAGGGATCCCGTCAAATATGCGCCAAGATTCGTGCAACACTTGATTTATTAAACTATAGGTTTATATATTCATTTTCATGACTTCTATCACATTATTAACATTTAATGTTTTAAATTATTAAAAATAGTTAGAGGCTCTGTATGAGATAATGGTCAACACATGATTTGTAGCCCTTTGGGTCTACTTTATTTTTAAATTGATTTAAAGCAATTTGGGTGCCTGGTTTGACCAGGGCACCCATTTTGGTGGGACCTACACTTAGGGCTACGCAGACATTAAACTGAGTGCCCATACTTCATCCTTGGTCCACATTAATTGAAAGTTTGGCAAGGAGTCCCCCTAGACCATATCTAGGTGCTACCTAAAGATGGCAATTTGTGGGGACAAGTTTTCTATTGCTTTGGAAAAATATTTAATTTATCTATGGTTAATTAATTTAAGGGTCATATTACCTCCAAACTCACCCAAATTTTGGTGAGAGGTGCTTAGGGTCAATATAAATCTCTGGTTAAAATTTCATAACATTTGTAAGTCGTTTGAATATAAATCATGCAAACCATAGCTTTGCCCTAAAAAGGGTATTTTGGTCAAAAGGTGTATTTTGGGTTTTGAGTGGCCAAATCACCTCACCAGAGGTTCAGATTGGGGCCACTGGCTTGACATGGCTTCTTACACCTTATCATGAAAAATGGGGTAGCTTGAAATTGGTTTGCCCTGAGATCTAAGGCCATACCCTAAGAAAGGGCTTTTGTGCCTTGTGAAGGGTATGAGGTGAAAACATCTTGAATGATCTTGGAATTTTGTAGGGATAGTGTTAGGATAGATAAAACCCTCTGGTAAAAATCTTAAGGGATTTTGGGAAGGGTAGGGTCCACAAAACCCTAACCCTAGCCTAAAGCACAAATATTGTGGAGCTAGAATAGGTTAGCAAGACTCTTAAAGCAATCATAAAAATTTGGTAGAGAGAGTTTTAGGCCATATTAATCATATGAGAATTTTAATGGAATTTTTGGATACATAATTAGGGTACCTACTTCACAATCTCAACTATTTGGGAACTTGCTAAATAATTCTTACAGAGCTCCATACTTGTTGAAAAATTATAAAACTTAATAATTAGAGTTCCTAGTTCAGTATGCACATATGGGAATTTATTTGGAATTTTGAGATGGATAATTGCTATACTTTGTTCATTAAACCCTTAACTTGGAATATAATGAGAAAATCAATATAGACTTTATTATTCAATGATAAATTGTGAAACTTGATCTAGAGTACTTATATGCCCTCACAATCATCCATGAATTTTCTCTGAATTTTTGGAATTATTAATGCTGTAAATTCTCTTAAAATGAATTATTATGGGATATATTTGAAATTAAAATTAAGTGGTTGAACTTTACTGAAAAATTTTGAGGCTTTGGATTTTGCGTTATATATTCATATTGTATTTAACAAAAATTTGGTGGAATATTATCTTATTTTAAATTGGTACTTCCTGTTCAAACATGGATTTTTGGCTACTAAATTAATTAAATAAATTATCAGATAAATAGGAAAATTGTGAAATTCTGGATTTAGTCCACAAAGCTCATAATGGCCCTCTAATAATATTATAGGAGTACTGGATGATTATTTGTTGTACCTCCCATTTTACGGGTCATATAGCTTAAGTGGTCTGCATATAGTAAAAATTGCAGAAATTATGTTGGAGTATAATTTGATGCATGTCTTGGGATTAGTGGTATGCTGGTTTGGATGGATAAAAATAAGTTCATTATTGATGAGTAGAGGGATGGATTGGCTAGAGTTAGGCAGTGCCCGGGATCGACGAAAGATCGTCTTCCCCGTAGGGAGGAACTGTTTAATGCACTAGGGCTAGATTCAGTAAAATTAATTAAGGGTCGGGAATTCGGATAGCAACCAATAATAGTAAGTGCCTTGCGAAAGTGAGCTTTGGGCGTAATCTCATCGTAGTTTCTAGTGCTTTCGAGAGCCCTTCACGGGATATACCTTGGGCAGTCCTGGGCTAACGTAAACTGTAGGAGTGATAAATCTTAAAGAGCAGCTAGAATAATTAGGGGTTCACTTCCACACACCTGGTTTCTCGGGAAGTTGGTTTGACTCGGTTGATATTTGTGAGGGGCAGGATGGCCTGGCGAGCTTTGGCTCGGTTGATGTTTGTGACGGATGGGATGATCCGGGGAGCTTTAGCTCAGTGCTGATACATAAGGTTGCATGTGCATAAAGTAAAGGTGGTGGGTCTTCGGTATTGGAGTGTCGATGCACCGACGCCAATACGTTGACTCAGCAAGTGTGGCTAGCACTTCGCCAACAGCAGTCCGGTGCGCCAGCCGGCAAGAGTACGCAGGAGTCCGCTTTGTGCACCAGCGTTGAGGCGTATGATAGGTCTGACCGGTAGTGCTTTACTGGTTTATAGGTGGGCGAGGCCCAACCCACCGCTTCTGTCTGCCACTACGGAGGTATCCTGGGAGGTGAGGCTCCAGAAAGGGGGAACTAAAGGTCTGTGTGCACAGAGTTGGGTGGGTGAGTTGCACTTGCATGATCGCATCATAACCCACTTGCATGTCATAGCATAATCGTAGCATAAAACCCCTGTCACCTATTGTATAAGTGGTATGGGACGCTTATACAATAGGCCCTGCAAAACGACCCCTTGGTCTATAAGCTTGTGTGGGCAAGTTTATAAATTAAGGTTAAATTCTTTATATATATATTGTTGTTATTAACCGACACCCCAACGTGTAAATTGGTATGAGACTTTTTATACGATGGGAGCCCTGTAAAAGATCTCTTGTTTATATGTTTCGTATAAGTTAAGGTTATTTTTCATACTTTACTTTACTGTCACATGTACTATAAAATTGTTAGTATAGGTCTGCTGTCATCTGTTTCTTGATTACTCTCCACCTTCAATTCCTCCCCTTTCTTCCTATCCGCTCGGTGCCTAGGGGCCATGGGGGAAGGGGTGGGGGATGATAGGACTTAGTCTTTTAGACTAACGGTTTTCGAACCAAATCATTTTAGGGGACCGTTGAGCCCAGCATAGAGGAGCAGCCCCGGAGGTCGGCACGCATGGAGATGGGCCGGTCTAGTACCGGAGTTCAGATGACAGGGACTGTGAGTCCTGATCATTATTAGTTATAGTATTTGCTTCCGCGTTGAGAGATTTGTAGTGAGGACACGATGTACGGGGCATGCGCCCAAGATCTTATATTTTTGTTGTATCTGTGGACACTCCCTTCGTGGAGATTATTTACATATATATGTGATTTCTGTGGACATGTTTTACTATTTTGCTACAGTTATGATCGATTTGGCCGGCAGGATCGGCGTTTTGTAGTGATGACCTTCCCGAGTGCAAAGGTGTCACCTCAAAGCGGCGGTTCTGGGCCTAAGACCCCGCTGTTTTAAAAAGAAAAAAATGGGGTCTTACACATAACATCAAAATTTCTTGTTACAATAACTTTTCACTATCCACTCAATTACAGAAACAGCTCGGGAAATTCAGCTCGCATGGTCTGCTCTCGCTCCCATGTAAGCTCTTCACGACCGCAGTTGTCCCACCGTACTTTAACCATCCCGACCGTCTTGTTCTGCAATTGTTTCTCGGCTCGATCCTCGATCTGAATGGGTCTAACTCTCGTTGTTAGCCCATACTCCACCGGCACACGATCATCCGTGATCACTTGAGCTGGATCTTTAACGGCCTTCCGAAGCACCGAGATGTGAAACACATCATGTAGTCCACCCAAGTCTGCCGAAAGAGCTAGCCGATACGCAGCTTCTCCGATTCGCTCATCCACTTCAAATGGACCCAAATATCTTGGACGCAACTTTTTCAAACGTTGAATCCTGGATACGCCTTTGAAGGGCTTAATCTTCAAGTAGACCCAATCGCCTACCGCGAACTCAACTTTCCGGTGCTTGGCATTGTAGTACTTCGCTTGACGATCTTGTGTTATGAGTAGCCTCTCTCGAATAGCACGAATGGTTGAGTTTGCTTCATCGACTTCATTACGATTATAAACTCTAGCTTCGCCCGCTTCTACCCAACCCAAGGGAGTACGACACTTCCTTCCATATAGAGCTTCATACGGTGTCATCCCGATGCTTGCCTGGTAGCTGTTATTATAGGCAAACTCCACCATGTAGAGATGATCTTCCCATCTCTTTCCAAAATCTAGGGCGCACATTCAGAGCATGTCCTCCATCGTTCTGTTGGTTCGTTCAGTTTGGCCATCCGTTTGGGGATGAAAGGTCGTACTGAAAGTCAACTTCATGCCCAACAGCTGGTAAACTAGCCTCCAATCCTTTGACGTGAATCGTCCATCTCGATCACTCACGATGCTCTGAGGAACACCGTAGAGCCGTACAATCTGTTCCACGTACAGCTTTGCCAAACTTTCTACTGAATCATCCCGCCTGTTCGGGAGGAAGTGTGCCACTATTGTCAGCCGATCGACAATCACCCAGATGGAATCGTTCCCTCGCTAAGATCTCGGCAACCCGTGCACAAAATCCATGGAAATATCGTCAAATTTCCACTCTGGAATTGGCAAAGACTTCAAATAACTGCCCGGTTTCTGGCATTCCGCCTTCACCATAGCACAGGTTTGGCATTTGGCCACATAGTGAGCAATATCTTTCTTTAGCCCTGGCCACCAAAATATCTTTTTCATATCCCTGAACATCTTTGTGCTTCCATGGTGGATTGAGTACTTAGTATAATGCGCTTCATACATCAGTTCTTTCCTCAATGTACCCAAACTCAGGACGCACAGACGGCCATCTTTCCACAAAAGACCGTCATCCCAGGAGAACCTTCCTTCTGGCCCAGCTTTCGCATAGCATAGGAGATCTTCATCCAACTCCGTTGCCCGTCGAACTCAGTCCGCAAGGTCACATTGTACCTCCGTCCAGTTCAAACATGCATTGGCAGTGGAATTCTTATCAACACAAGAAATCTCTAACGCTTCCAGCTCCTGGATGAGACGTTTATCATGCCTCTGCAACCAAGCTGCTCTTGCCGGAGTCCGCCGACTCAAGGCATCTGCGACTACATTGCCTTTTCCGGGCGTGTAGTGAATCTCAAAGGTGTAGTCCCCAAGGAACTCCAACCACCTTCGTTATCGTATGTTCAGGTCCTTCTGCTCCAATAGGTATTTCAGGATCTTGTGATCTGTATAGATCTCCACCTTCACACCATAAAGATAGTGTCGCCCCAGCTTGAGTGCAAAGATCACCGCCGCCAACTCAAGATCATTGACGGGATAGTTCCGCTCATGCACTTTCAGCTGGTGTGAGCCATAAGCAATCACCTTTCCATTTTGCAGAAGCACGCAGCCTAAGCCGCTCCCTGAAGCATCACTATAGATTACAAATCCATCGGTACCACATGGCGATGACAACACAGGCGTTGTGGTCAACCGAATCTTTAACTCTTCAAAAGCTCGCGCGCACTCTGGCGAATAAATAAACTTCTGCTCTTTTCGTGTCAGCGTGGTTAGCGGCAAAGCAATCCGCGAGAAGTTTCCAACAAATCTTCGGTAGTAGCCTGCTATTCCAAGGAATCTCCAGACCTCGGCTACTGAAGACAACACTGGCCACTCCTCTATGGCCCTTATTTTCGCTGGATCCACTGCTATGCCCGCTCCACTCACCACATGGCCCAAAAAATCCACCGACGCTAGCCAAAATTCGCACTTCGAGAACTTGTCATAGAGCTGATTCTGCCTCAATGTATTCAACATCAACCGCAAATGCTTCTTATGGTCGGCTTCCGATCTCGAGTACACCAGGATATCATCAATGAACACTATCACGAACAGATCCAGATACTCGCGGAATACTCGGTGCATCAAGACCATAAATACCGAGGGCGTATTGCACAACCCAAACGGCATGACCGTGAACTCGTAGTGCTCGTACCGCGTTCCAAATGAAGTTTTGGGAATATCACCTTCCCGGATTCTCAACTGGTAATAACCAGACTTCAAGTCCAACTTCGAGTAGACGGTCGATCCCACCAGCTGATCAAACAACTCATCAATTCGGGGTATCAGATATTTATTCTTCTCGGTCAGCTTATTCAGTTCACGGTAATCAATACATAACCTCAATCCACCGTCTTTCCTCTTTACAAAAAACACATGCGCACTCCACGGTGACATGCTTGGGCGTATATAACCCTGCTCAAGTAACTCTTGTAGTTGGACCTTCAACTCGGCCATCTCCTTAGGCGCGACGTGATATGGAGAGCGGGCTATAGGTTTCGCACCTGGCACCAACTCGATCGTGAAGTCAATCTCACGCTGGGGTGGTAGCCCAGGGAGATCCTTCGGAAACACATCTGCAAATTCCGACACAATCAGAACATCACACACACTGACCTTAGGCTCAACAGCCTGAATCAGGGCGCAGTAGCACTCTGCACCCTTCCGAACAGCCTTCAAGACTTGGAGTGCAGACAACAACGTCCCGCCCACTCCTCGCATACCCGCGAACTTTGTCTCCTGTTCGGTATTCTGGCCCAACGTGATCTCTTTGGACTGGCAATCAATCAAGGCATGCTGCTCCGCAAGCCAATCCATACCAAATATCACGCCGAATTCCGATATCGGCAATACAGATGCAGCCAAACTGAAATCCCGACTTCCTATTTGGACCGCCACATCGCAAGCTTGATCCGCAAGCATCCAACAGCCATTCGGCAACACCACTCTGACGCTATTTGTCTTTGCACGACTAGGTACCCCAAGTCGCGTTATAAACTCGCTAGACAGAAAAGAATGCGACGCACTTGTATCAAACAGTGCTCGCGCCAGCGTGTCCCGAATCATCACAAAGCCTGTGACAATCATGTCACACACACAAGCCGCATACGCATATGCATTAAGCAAAACATACAAGCAATATGATACGCAAAACTAAACTCGTACCTGTGACGACGTCACTCTGCTTGATGGCCTCCTGCAGGCCAAGATTGTAGACCCGGGGCTGCGCCTGAGAGGTAGAGGAGTCCACCACCGCCTTGCCCTTCTCCGCATACGATGCTCCTGCCTTCTTTTCAGTCTTTGGCAGCATCCGACACTCCCGAGCTATATGCCCCACCCGTCCACAATTAAAGCATGTACGAGTATCCGGTCGCGAGGTGGCCCCCGGCATTGCTCCCGATACAACTGATAAAGGAGCTTGTCCAGTTATCTTGGACTTCTTGCCCCATATCTTCTTATAATACGGTTTCCCAAGTCGGAGCACCATTCAACTCCGGTTGCGCCACAACCAAAGCCCTCTTCCCCTGCACCCTCTTCATATCTTTTTCCAGCGCGCTTGCAGTGTTGACCAATGCCTGGAAGCCTTGGTTCACAGAACTAGAGAGCAGGAACCTCAGCTCGTCCCTCAGTCCTTCGTAGAACCTATTTGTCTTCCTTTGCTCAACAGCAAAAATAGAACTCGCATACCGCCCCAAGCGTGTAAACTCATGCAGGTACGCATCAACACTGCCATCACCTTACGTTATCCTTTGGAATTCATTCTCCATGGCAATCCGTTACGCCGTAGGAAGGTGCTTCGCTAGGAAGAGTCGAGAGAATTCTTCCATCGATACTTGTGTTAAAGGACGACCCGCCAAGTGATGCAGCTCCATCTCGTCCCACCACAATCTAGCCTCTCCTTCAAGTAGGAAGGTAGCTAGGGTGACTTTCTGATATTCCTCTGATCCAATCGCCGTCATAATCTGCTTGACGCGTGATAGCCAATCCTCAGCCTGCGTAGGGGATCCCTCTCCCGAAAACGTAGGCGGATGAAAACTCATAAACCGCGTCAACTGCTTCTCATCCGCTCGAGGAGCCACATCCACTACAGGTTCTGGCCTTACAGCCGGTTGTGCCTGCCCAATTGGCTGGCCTTAGATCATGACAAACAAAGCCTCAGCAACTAATCGTACAGTTTCTGCGAAAGGCGGAGGCGTAGGCACCTCAGCTGGTGTCGTACTTTCGTCCGAACATTGGGGCTCCTATTTCCCCGCACCACTCCGAGTCACCTAAAGGGGACAAGACACACACATTAGCAGTCTTACACAAGCAAACAACACAAAATAGGAACGCGCAAGTTCCTCAAACACAAGAATTTGCATTCCTATCATGGATATTCAGGAGTTCAAACATGTTAACTTGGTTTGCACAGACACGTGCTCGCCACCCCACAAAAGAAGTCGACCACGACTTCGAGAGGAAAAGACCAAGACAGCTGATACCAAAAATATAACAACCCCATCCGTTCATATGGTATATACTAGAAAGTCCGGCCGGGGCCTCACAGGATATATCACATAATAAGCGGTGAAGTTACGAGATTATACCAGAGTAGCGCATCGCACCCTAACACAATGCATTCTAGCGAAAGCCTACACTAACCATTCAACTCCACACTTGAATGTCCAACATATAAAATAACTCCACATTGTATATATAGATAGGAATGTCTTACAACATAAACTAGTTGGCCTTATGGCCTTACAGGGCTTTCAAACATTGACCTAAACATTGGCGCGCAGGCCGGCCACATTAAAAGTAAACACAACACTCAAATCCAAATTAGCCTTCGAGGGCTAACAGCAGCAGTAGCAGCTAAAGCAGCATGGACATCAACCCTCTTTTGTCCCGCTTGGCTCTCCAGCACCTGTATAGGTACAATCCACCCAATGGTGGCAAACAAAGGCAACGGTCAGCATTCAGCTGACCAAATTATAACGACCCTACCCCTTTCTCGAGGCAGCGGTAATCTTCCCTGCAGGCATAACATTTCACAAGCATATATAGATCATATGATGTGCTTTTATGCACACATTCCATCACAACCATCAGCCACTCGGCTCAACGATCCGTGCACTCAGGGCACATTCTTGGTGTACCGGCAAACTAGTTGCCCACCACCATATCAGGGTCGCAACCCAACGACAACTCACTTGAGCATTTACTCCATGGCGTACAGCCGGAGTTTTATAGTCTTAGTGAACCGGGTTTGTCCTGTAGCCCCCCATTGTATCACGGTGTGTAGGCCTAAGACTCTCGCTATGCACTCCAACAGACCGCACTTTCTGGTCCACGTCAGACGGACATAACGCAGGTCGGATCCTCCACCACCCGTTGCTCAAATCGCCTTGCCATCACCGAGCACAACATACTCGCGGCTAAATCAAAGGCGCGAGTTGGTCTTGAAAGAATTAGTGTCTAACCACCTAGAGGGGGGTGAATAAGTGTACTTTTTCTTTTGCTATTAAGGCAGAAAATCTATTCTGTTATTTAACCAGAAATTGCAAATTCTACAACTACACATCACAGCAATCACAGAAACATTCAATCACAGAGTGCACACAGATTTTATAGTGGTTCCCCAAGGTCTAGGTACATCCACTTTCCCCCTTCGCTTATCTAGCAGTGTGCTAGATTCAGCCTAACTTCTGCACTTCACCTCAGATCCTTAGATCTTACAGCTCAGAACCCAAACCAGGTTCCTACAACTCAGAGTGTATCCACACTCCTACAACTCAGGCCAACTGCCCTACCTCAGCCTTCAATAAGGCCTACACTCAGAGATCACAATCTCCTACACCTCAGGATCTCAGCCCTACCTCAGCCTTCAACAAGGCCTACCACTCAGAGAATTTACTCTCCTACACTCAGCCTTTATAAAACAGGCTTACAGCTCAGATCTAGAATAGACCCTACAGAAAATAATGTTTACAAAGTGTTTTACCATCACCCAGCTAGAGAGAGAAGGGATGGATGGTTTCTTGATCAGTTCTTGGAAGAAACTGATGGCAGAGCACAACCTCTCTTAGCTTTCTTCAAAACTTCTTGAATCTGAACTCAGTAGGGTCGAACTCTTGAGAAGTTAATCTTCAGTCAGCTTCTAACTTGAGATTCAGATCTCAATCTGAATCTTTCTTGGCAGCTTGGTTCAGCAACTACACTTCAGTAGATGGAGCTCTCTCTCTCTCCAACTTCTTCTTAGATCTTCTGATGAAAATCTTATGTATTATTACTTCTCTCTTTGTTGTTGTTAGTTCTTCTGTTAGTTGTAATTACTACCTCTTCTATTGAAGGAGAAAGCCTTTATATAGTCTTCCTTCATGGTAACCGGCTGATCCGGTTTCTAACAAACTTCTGACAGCTTTGACAGTTATAGTAGACTGATTAGAAATGGCAGCTGTCAAGTCATCCAGTCACTTCTTGAAATACTGTCTCTATCTAAAAGTGTCGAGACTGATCTTTATCATATGTCGACACAAGTATACTAAGTGTCGACACAAGTGGACTAAGTGTCGATACAAGCCTTAGTGGTGTCGACATATCTCCTTTGTTGTTGTTAATACTTCTCGACACAGCCTTCTGTTGAATGTGTCGACACTGATTCTGTGTGTCGACACAATCACTTCTTCTCTTTAACTTTGTTGAAGCTCTGCAGTGTGTCGATACAAGTCCTGTGTGTCGACACAGTTGATGTCGACAAAGTCTTCAGTGTGTCGACACTGCCTCTTGGTGTCGACACAATTGATGTCGACTAAGTCTTCCTGTGTGTCGACACTGCCTCTTGGTGTCGACATAGTTGATGTCGACAATGCTTCACTGTGTGTCGACACTGCCTCTGTATGTCGAAACATTCCTTCTTGTGTCGACACAGCCTTTCCAAGTGTCGACACAATCAACTCCAAGTGTCGACACATCTTTTTTCTAGTGTCGACACAGGGCTTCATAAGTGTCGACACAGCTTCTCCCGGTGTCTACACATGTACTTAGAAATTTTTCTACATTCCTGCATTTACTTAACCTGCATATATAAACTCAAAACAATATCAAATACACCTTGATGCATATCATTGAGTAGGGTGAGGCTTCTTCAAATCTGGTACACATTTTCCAATGCACCCAACAATCTCCCCCTATTTGGAGAAGTCATAACCCTTAGTCAATGATATACACCATACATAACAAATACACATTATGATGAATAAAAATATTATATGACAGGGTAACTACTAAAACAAAACATATATAACAAATTATCACAAGATAACAATGCAACCAGAATGAGCATTAAACATGTTTTGTTCAACTTTCAAAAGATTCTTTCATAATAGTTTTACATAGATTTAAACACTAAAGTTTACAATGTGATAAAATCTAGTAATCTAAACTAAGGCTGCTCTGGCTCCTTGATGACAATTTCTTTGCCTGATTGGACCTTGGCTTGAACTGGAACATCAGTGTCATCAGCAGGCTTCTTGCCCTTTTGATCTTTCTTCTTTAGCTCTTCAGCCCTTATTCTTTGTCTTTCAAAATAATGAAAGGGCTTAGGGAAATATTTGCTAGGCTCCTGAGCATTAGGAGGTAGCTTTCCAAGTTTTGCCTTTCTTCTGTACTGAACTATGGCTTCTTGCCTGACTTCATGTTTTTGCCATTCTTGTGCAGAGTACCATTTACCCCGATCATGGGTTTTATCCTTTACAGCTTTCCAAGCAGTCAGTATAATATTTCTGGAGGTTGTACTCCACTGCTCAAAATCAGGCTTTAATTCAGCATGTTCTCTGAATCTTTTCTTAGATAATAGAGCTTCTTGCTCCTTCAAAACTTCCTCTAACACTGGCTTGTCTACTTTCTCAATGATAATATTTTTATTATCCTCTGGAGGGTTATACATTGATTGTACTTCTTAATGAATCATCTCGAAATCAACTGGAGGATAGATAATTTGAGCAACTTCAGCTTGAACCCCTTCTAAGTAAGCAGGTTGTATACCAGACTCAGCCACATTATCATCATCATAAAGGGGTGGATATCCAAGTGTGGCTCTGATGCTATTGGATATCCATTTAGCATGATCAGATCCAGCTTTGACTAATACTATCTCCCCCTTTATGACTTCTCTGGCCACATGATCCCTGAGATCATCCTTTTGAAATCTGATTTGTTCATCCAAAAAATTGACACCATCTTTATAGAAGGCTTTTAACTTCAGCAACAGTCCAGAAATAGTCTTTTGAGAGTCCTGAATAGCTGTTTTGACAGCAGCTATGCCGTCCTGTAAGTCCTTATCAAACTTCTCCTTATCAAACTCTGTCTGTGCTTTAGACTTATCAGCAGGATGGGTTATTGCAACATTTTTCAGTTCTGTAACAATCACATTATGTGATTCTGTCAGATTATTATTCATTCTAATTTGATTTTCTAAGATACAGCCCTGCTTCACTGCTATATCATCCACTTGAGTCTTGATTTTCTCTTGATGTGTTGCAAGAAAAACTACAACATTTCCACCCTTGTGGAAACAATCAGTCACTTCTTTCTTATTTTGATTCACTCCAAATCTTATTGACGTTATATCTGTTGCCAAGAAGAGTTGTAGATCTTTATGTGTCTCATCTATATATTTCTCCATGGCAATCCTTTGCTCATCTAACTTGACTTACAAGGCCACCAACAATGAGCTGTAATCAGCTGTTGGGGCAGGTAGTGGAGCAACAGTTTGTAATGCCTTCTTATAGCTCTGGCTTCTCCTTTTGAAGACTTGTAGCTTCCTATTCTTAGCTTGAACCTCAGCTGCATCCTCAGAATCTGAGGTACTGGCTATATTTACTCTATCCTTTGGACTAGGAGGCAATTCCTGAGCAGTCTTAGGTAGCTCCCCCTGAGTCCTTTGCTCCTCAGTCTCAGTTCTAATTTGCTCCTCCTCATTTCTTGTAGTCTCTCCATGAGACCTCACATGCTCCCCCTCAAGGTTAGCCTGCACTTCCTCAAGATTAAATTGCTCCCCCTCAAAATCTGCTTTCTCCCCCTAAGTCTCTTGCTCCATGGCAGTGAACAACTCATCTAAGGTAAATTCTTGTTGAGAAGGGACTAGAGATTCTCTTATCTCCGGAGCATCAACAGCAACAGATGTATCTTCCAAGATAACATCTTGTGCTTGAGTGTTTAGTTGTGTTGGCTGATCAACATCAATCAAAGATTCAGTAAGCATTTCATCCTCAATATTGAAAATTGATTGATTTACTTCACTGATTATCTTAAGAATAGTCTGTGTAGCCATCTCACTCTCCAGGTGGGTTGGCTCTTCCTCAATATGAGGCTCCCCCTGCACTTGTGCACCATCTGTAGAGGCTTGGGCAGGAATTTCTTGTGCTGTAGATTTCTTAGGAACCTCTTGCCTTTCCTCATCAGGCATGTCCATAGTTAGGACCCTATCCCATCTTGAGATAATCCTAATGTTCATCCTCCTCATATGATTAATCTTGGATCCAGCAGCTTGTTCCATTACTTCTGGAATAGTTCCAGCTAAGTACAGACTCATTATCCTTCCTAGATTGGGCTTCTTAATACTTTCTTTAATCTTTTCAAAAATCACTGTTGACTAATTAGTGTTTAGTCTGAAGATGATCCTTGTCATCAGGCTGAACATGTAGGCAGAAATCCTATCATGTCCCCCTGGCTTGCAGAGGATGACTTTGCCAACTATTTCTGAAAGAAATTTGCCCTGCTGATTCATTCCTTTTCTGTTCATGGCAGCTCCAATCTTCAAGGTGAGATCCAATACACACCATTGAAGTGCTTCTCTTATCGTAGATGTAGGTACATCTTCCTCTTCTTAAGTTCTTGGTAGTTGAAGATGAAAGATATAGTACCTAAACACCTAGAGGGGGGGGGGGTGAATAGGTGACCAAATTCTTTTTAACTTTTTATGGCAGCAATCAGTATTTAACACAGATTTCTATCTACTATTTCACAGCAATCACACAGCATTCACAGCAAACCACAGCACACAGAAAACACAGAGTTTTATAGTGGTTCCCCAAGCTTTGGGTACATCCACTTTCCCCCTTCGCCTATCTAGCAGTGTACTAGATTCGGCCAAACTCCTCCACTATCTCAGAACCCAAACTGGTTCCTACACCTCAGGCCCAAGGCCCTACAACTCAGCTTTTCCACAAAGCCTACACTCAGCCACAAAGGCCTACACTCAGCCACCAAGGCCTACACTCAGCCACCAAGGCCTACACTCAGCCACCAAGGCCTACACTCAGAGATTTAACTCTCCTACCCTCAGCCTTTATAATTGCAGGCTTACAATCTCAGATCCCTAAGGATCCTACAAGTTATAATGAATACAAAATGTATAAAACTCAACAACTTAGATGAAAGAGAGATAAGTTGTGAGATTCTTGATGAGTTCTTGGAAGAACTCAGCTGGACTCAATCTGACTTAGCTTTCTTCAAAGCTTCTTGAAAGTAGAACTCAATAAGATTGATTCCTTCTGCAGTTGATCCTTGATCTCTGCTACTTAAGATTCAGACTAATCTGAATCCTTCTTCTCAGCTGGGTTCCAACAGCTGATTTCTTGGATGGAGCTCTCTCTCTCCAACTTCTTAGATCTTCACTTGATAGCTAGATCTTCTTTAGACAATTACTTGATCTGAACTTTGACAACTTCAACAACCTGTTGATCAATCTCTTTTGTAGACAGTATAGGCCTATTTATAGGCCTTCTTCATGGTAACCGGCTGGTCCGGTCCATTACTGAATTCTGACAACTCTGACAGGTGCTGTAGACCGGCTGGAATGGCAGGTGTCAAGTCATCCAGTCAGTTCTTGAAATAACTGTAACTGTCTGTAAGTGTCGAGACTTTCTGTCTTTAAGTGTCGACACTTATAGACCAAGTGTCGACACAAGTTGTCTAAGTGTCGACACTAGTCTACAAGGTGTCGACACAACTCCTTGTGTTGTAGATTTTGTATCTCGACACTACTTCTTCTTCATGTGTCGACACTGAAATTGAGTGTCGACACAAGTACTTGTACTTCAGTATTTTGCTGAATTCTTCTAAGTGTCGACACAACACCTTTGGGTCGACACATCTTCATGTGTTGAATCTATTAAGTGTCGACACTGCTTCTTGGTGTCGACACATGTCTTCAGTGTTGATACTTGTTGAGTGTCGACACATTGCTCTGGGTGTCGACACTTTCTTCTTCTGTCGAGACTCTGGCTGAGTGTCGATATATTCCCTTAGTGTTGACACTTGTACTTAGAATATTTTGTTGAACTTTGCTGTTCTTTGCTAAGTGTCGACACAGCTCCTTGTGTCGACACTTTCTTCAAGTGTTGAGTCTTCAGCTAAGTGTCGACACATTGTTCTGGGTGTCGACACTTACTTTAAGTGTTGACTCTTCTGCTAAGTGTCGACACATTGTTCTGGGTGTCGACACTTACTTCAAGTGTTGACTCTTCTGCTAAGTGTCGACACATTGTTCTGGGTGTCGACACTTGTACTTAGTCTCTGCAGACTTTTGCTGAGTGTCGACACAGCCTCCAAGTGTCGACACTTTCTGATGTAGACACAGCTTCACTGGGTGTCGACACAACTGTTAAGTGTCGACACAGCTTCACAGTCTTTTCCTCACTGAGTGTCGACACAGCTCCTTGTGTCGACACTTTCTGTCTGGTGTCGACTCAGCATCCCTGGTGTCGACACAATGACTCCAAGTGTCGACACTGCTTGCCTGGGTGTCGACACAAGTCTTCTTAAGTGTCGACACTTTCCCTCTGGGTGTCGACACATGGACTTAGAAACTTTTTCATCATTTCCTGCAAATACTTAACCTGCACATGTAACTCAAAATACATAAAATACATTTTGATGTATATCATTGAGTTGGGTGAGGCTTCTTTAAATCAGGTATATTTTGACCAATGTACCCAACAATCTCCCCCTATTTGGAGAAGTCATAACCCTTAGTCAATGATATACACCATTCATAATAAAATTACAAAATGATGTAAATCAGGATTATGTAAACAGGAAAGTACATCACATGTATAAAACAAACATGCATATACAGATAACATCTCAGAACAATTATGAAATAAATTTAACACATAGCTAATTTATCACACAACACTTTGTTCCAATACTTTGTCATATTCATTTTCAAAAGTTTACAGAATGTGTATCATCAAAAAGATTACATAGCAAACTTTTAAGAAAATTCTAATTCTATTTCTGTTCTGGCTCCTTAATCACTATTCCTTTTCCAGCTTGAACTTTAGCTTGAAAAGGAGCTTCAGTAACTTCAGCATCAGCAGGCTTCTTGCCTTTCAGATCTTTCTTCTTAAGTTCTTCTGCTTTAATCTTTTGCCTTTCAAAATAATGATAAGGCTTGGGAAAGTACTTGCTAGGCTCCAGAGCAGTAGGAGGTAGCTTTCCCATCTTGGTCTTTCTCCTGTATTGGACTATTGCCTCCTGCCTTATCTCATGTTTTCTCCATTCAGCCTCAGAAAACCATTTGTTCCTGTCATGCACATTATCTTTGGCAGCTTTCCAGGCAGTCAAAATGATATTTCTTGAGGTAGGGCTCCACTGTTCAAAGTCTGGCTTTTGTTCAGCAATCTAGTCTCTTCTTCTTTTTGTAGAGCTTCTTCTTCTTTCTGAAGAGTTGCTTGCATAGCTTCAGATATAGGCTGAACCACTTTTTCTAGAATTACATTGGACTTCCCTTCAGTTGGGCTATACATGTGATGAATATCAGCTTGCACCATTTCAAAATCTGGAGGAGGATAGATAACTTGAGCCACTTCTGGTTGCTCCCCTCCTAAATATGCAGGATGAATTCCAGATTCAGCAACATTGTCATCATCACAAAGAGGAGGATAACCTAGTGTAGCTCTGATGGAATTAGATATCCATTTGGCATGATCAGAGCTAGCTTTGACTAAAACTCTCTCCCCCTTTATGACTTCTCTAGCCATGTGATCTCTGACATCATCCTTCTGGAATCTGATTTGATTATCCAAGTATCTGACTCCATCTTTAAAGAAAGGTTTGAGCTTATTAAGTTGTTTAGATATGGCCTTCTGGGAGTCTTGAATGGCAGTCTTAACAGCAGTGATTTTTTCTTGAAATACTTTGTCAAATTCAGCTTTAACAGTAGCGGTAGAGGTAGAAGGTCCAGCAGCTATGTTCTTTATTTCTGTGACAATTGCATTATGAGATTCTGTCAAATTGTCATTCATTCTAAGTTGATTTTCAATGACATATCCTTGCTTCAGGGCTATGTCATCAACTTGAGCCTTAATCTTTTCTTGGTGTGTAGCTAAGTACACTACTGCATTCCCCCCTTTGTGGAAGCAGTCTGTCATCTCCTTCTTGTTAAGATTCATTTCAAATCTTATTGATTTTATGTCATGGGCTAGATCAAACTGTAGTGATTGGTGCCCTTCATTAACATATGTCTCTATAGCCTTCCTATGTTCATCCAGTTTAATCTGCATAGCCACCATTAAAGCACTATAATCAGCAGTTGGAGCTGGCTGTGATATAGGCTGTGGTGCAATAGATTGTAAGGCCTTCTTATAACTTTGGCTCCTTCTCTTGAATACATAAAGTTTCTTTTTCTGAGCTCTTGCTGTCTCCTCATCTTCAGAAGCTGAGGAGCCAGCAATTTCTACCTTCTCCTTAGGGCTTGGAGGTAACTCCTTCTGCACAGCTGGAGCCTTCTCAGTCTCTTACCTTGTAGGCACTTCAAGAATTGGTACCTTCTCCCCCTCAATTGGAGCATTCTCCCCCTCAGCAGCAGCAGTTTCCTTGTCAAAATCTGCTTGATCCAGATTTAGAAATAAATCTTCCATGGTATACTCTTGTGGAGAATGAGCTGGAGAAAGTCTTGGCTCTTCAACCACTGGATCAGAAACAAATTGAGCTGCAGCAGATGTGTCTTCCATGACAACATCTGGAACTTGACTAGCAGGTTGTGGTTGCTGATAAACATCAGAAAAATCAGTATCTTCTATAGGAAAAACCAAAGCATTAAGCTCAGTAATTACCTCTAGAATTGTAGTTGTAGCTTGCTCACTTTCAAGAGGAGTAGGCTCTTCTACAACTAGTGGCTCCCCCTAGAGGTGATCCTTGTGTATGGGGCTAGCTTGAGGTAGCTCCCCCTGGATCTCAGCATCTACTTGTTGTGCTGGAGACTTCACAGCAGTTCCTGTGTCTTCTTCATCAGGTGTGAAGACCACTTGTTCTTCACTATCAGAGCTGCTTGATGGAACTTGAGCCACTGGGACAACTTTCCTATTCTTCTTTGGAGGTGATACTTTCTCAGAAACTATCTTCTCAGGGGTTGACAGTTCTTTAGACAACACTCTGTCCCACCTGGAGAAAATTCTCATATCCATTTTTCTCATGTGGTTGATTTTGCTTCCAGCAGCTTGTTGCATAAACTCTGGTATAGTACCAGCTAGGTATAAACTTATGATCCTGCCCAAGTTGGGCTTCTTTAGGCTTTCCTTGATTTTCTCAAACACTATAACAGACCAGTCAGTGTTCAGAGTGAAGATAATCCTGGTCATAATACTAAACATGTAGGCAGACACTCTGTCATGCCCTCCTGGCTTACTGAGAATTACTTTGCCAACAATCTCAGACAGAAATTTCCCTTGGCTATTCATGCCCTTTCTGTTAAACACAGATCCTATTTTCATTTTAGAATCCAGACCACACCATGCCAATGCATCTCTGGTCCTGGAAGCTGTTACTTCATCTTCTTCCTTTGTTCTAGGCAGATTTAGAATCTTCCTCAAGCTCTTAGGCGATACCTTCACCTTCTCACCATGAACCCTGGATTTGATCTTGAATCCAGTTTCATCTACCTTAGCTCCATTGATGAATTCCAGTACCTCTTTCTTCCAAATTTTCGTTGGCTCTGAGACAAGATATTCTAACCATGAGTCGGCTACTTGGGTTACGACAGTCTTGATCTCGTGATCTGCATCATCAAAAGCATTGCGCACCAGCTCGTAGCCCTCGTTGACGTTCTCCTCAAGCTTTGGCGCCATTAGGGTTTGAAGAATTGGACTGGAGAGAAGAGAGATGTCGACACAGAAGTTTTGGTCTCGAAACTTTTGAAAGCGTGTCGACAGACTAAGGCAAAACCCTATTTATACCTTTCGACTTTTGAAGATGAAAAGGCGGGCAGCCAACTTAAATTGTGTCGACACTGGCAATAAGTGTCGACACTGACTTATAATGTCTCGACATATATGTGTCGACACAAGTTTAGTCAACAGATTATATGTGTCGACACTTGGTTATGTGTCGACACCACTTAACTCGACATTTAGTCGAGACTTTACTTAGAAAATACTGAGTAAACACTAAGTGTCGACACCACCTTGGTTGTGTCGACACCTACTTGTCATGTATCGACACTATTATTCTGAAGTGTCGACACCAACTTCCTAGATGTGTCGACACCTTTTCCCTGAAGTGTCGACACCTACTATCTGTGTCGACACAGAAATCTCTATGTGTCGACACCTTTTTACTTAGCCAATTTCAATACTATAAACTTACTCTAAGTTTATCATTCCTAGTTCAATCTTAAACCTATTGAACTTAGCTTCTTCTAGGGGCTTAGTATACATATCAGCTAGTTGTTCATCTGTTTTAACATATTCAAGTAAAATATCTTCTCTTTCTACATGCTCCCTAAGAAAATGATATTTAATTTCAATATGTTTTGTTCTACTATGGGATACATGATTATTAGCTATTGAAATAGCACTAGTAGAATCACAAAAGAGTGGAGTTCTACTTACCTGAATTCCATAGTCCTCTAGCTGATGTTGTATCTAAAGAAGTTGAGCACAGCAACTTCCTGCAGCCACATACTCTGATTCTGCAGTGGAGATAGCCACACTTGTTTGCTTTTTGCTACTCCATGAAATCAGTCTCCCACCTAGGAATTGACAGGTTCCAGTAGTGCTTTTTCTATCTTCTTTGCATCCTGCAAAGTCTGCATCTGAATAACCTGTTAGATCAAAATCTCCATTCCTAGGGTACCAGAGGCCTAGATAAGGAGTGCCCTTTAGATATCTCAATATTCTCTTGACTGCTGTCAAATGAGACTCTTTAGGGCAGACTTGATACCTTGCACAGACACATGTAGCATACATAATATCTGGTCTACTTGTAGTCAAGTATAATAGGGAGCCAACTATCCCTCTATACAAGGTTTCATCTACAGGTTTCCCTGCATCATCCTTGCTAAGAGACATACTTGACCCCATATGAGTCTTCATGGTGCTGGATGAATCCATACCATACTTCCTTATGAGTTCTAGGGTGAACTTGGACTGGCATATAGATAAACCACTCTCAGTCTGTCTTACTTGGAGACCCAAGAAGAACTTTAGCTCTCCCATACTACTCATCTCAAATTGACCTTGCATTAGCTTTGCAAACTTTTTGCAAAGGCTACTTTCAGTAGACCCAAATATAATGTCATCTACATATATTTGGACTAGTATTACTTTGCCTCTAGATTCCCTAAGGAATAGAGTCTTATCTATTTTCCCCCTTGAGAACTTATTCTCAATGAGGAAACTAGACAGAGTTTCATACCAAGCCTTAGGGGCTTGCTTTAACCCATATAAAGCTTTCCTAAGTCTATAGACATGATTAGGTAGAGTTGAATCAACAAAACCTGAGGGTTGTTCCACATAGACTTCTTCTTTTAGATTACCATTTAGAAATGCTGACTTGACATCCATTTGGTAAACTTTGAATCCTTGAAAGGTTGCATAGGCCAGGAACATTCTTATGGCTTCCAGTCTGGCTACTGGAGCAAAGGTTTGATCAAAATCAATACCTTCTTCCTGCTTATATCCTTTAGCAACCAGTCTTGCTTTGTTCTTAATGATGACTCCTTGTTCATCCATCTTGTTCCTATAGATCCACTTGGTTCCAATTATATTATGGTCTTTAGGTTTAGGAACAAGCTCCCAGACCTTGCATCTCTTGAATTGATTGAGTTCTTCTTGCATAGCCTCAATCCAAAGAGGGTCTTTGATGGCTTCTTCAAACTTTTTAGGTTCAACTTGGGATAGAAAGCTGGAGTAGACTACTGCATTCAGGTTTCTGCTCCTTGTTTGTACCCCTTGTCTTGGATCTCCAATAATCTGCTCTACTGGATGATCTCTAAGATGCATATTGGCTGGAGGCATCCTGACTTCTTGTTGAACCTCTTCAGTTTCATCATCTTGTTGTACTCCTTGTACTTCTTCTGCATTTGGTACATGTAGTACTCCCCCTGGACAACAGCCAATGTCTTCTACTTGCTGTCTTGCAGTAGATTCTTCTTCTAGAGTGAGCTTGTCCATCTTCTTTGTTAAACCTGTGGGGCTGCATACACTACTAGACAACTCATTGTTAATAAGTTTAGTCTCATTAAATACTACATGTATAGTTTCTTCTACAACTTGAGTTGACAAGTTGTAGACTCCATAAGTTTAGTCTCATCAAATACTACATGTACAGTTTCAAAATGATCTCTTGATCAGTTGACCTCTTGATATGACAATCATTCTTAACAAAAGAGATGTCATACCCTACATCACTTAATTGACTTATACTTATTAGGTTGTGTTTCAACCCTTTAACATAAGCCACTTGAGTAATGGTAACTAAGTTACTAGAGATGTTACCAAACCCTTTGATGATTCCTTTTTCAGAACCACCAAAGGTGACTTTAGGACCATCTTTGATTGGAATGTAGTCCCTTAGTAATCCCTTTGTTCCAGTCATATGTCTGGAACATCCACTGTCCAAGTACCATATTGGGGCATGGAAACTTGGACTCACCTGCAAAACAGATTAATGAACCTTAGAACCCAAAGTATTCTTGGGTCCTTGGTATTTGTTAGTTTGCATCCTGACAAGACTACCTGCTGGTTTTCCAACAGCCAGTTTGCTACTCACTTTGGCACTAGCATTGTGCCAACAGTCCATTGCAAAGTGGCCAACTTTGCCACAACACCAACACTCAAATTTATTGTACCTTTGTTTTGGTACAGTCTTAGCTGTCTTATCCATAGCTGGCTTGTTGAGTGTTGGGGCTTTGCCCTTGGACTTGGACTTGGACTGAACAGTCCTTGCATGTCTTGTAAAACCCAGTCCAGCCTTGCCTTTGTGATGAACAAATTCATCAATTAAAAGTAGAACTGACTTAGGTTTAGAAAACCTAGCAACTAAGTCCTTTTCCTTCTGAAGATTAATCTCCAGACACTTGATTTGATCATTCTTAAATGATATAGTTCCCATTTGAATCACAGTTATGTGCTTCAATCTGGCTATCTCATTAAGCTTTTGATCAAAAGACTTCTCAAACTCAGTTGCAGCAGCTTTAAGAATAGCAATTTCCTTTGCCTGACTTTTGGCTAGGGTCTTGCTCTTCTTGTAAGCTTGCAACAGAACCTTGTATTCATCTATCAACTGATGAATATCTGCTTCAGACTCAGATGCACTCTCATCATTTGATGAGGATGAATCTGATTCTGTACTGGCACAAGAAATTGAACTAAAAGTTGAAATTTGTACCTTACTAGGTCCTGACTGCTCCAGGATTTTGTCATTTTCAGTCAATGCCATTAGTCCTTGGCACTGACAGTCTTCTTGTTCATATATAGACTCCATAATCTGCATGAACTCTTCTTCTTCTTCTTCAGCAAACAACCCTATATATACCTCAGCATCTGACTCAGTTTCTGAAGAAGAGATATCTGACAGGGTCTTCTCCTTTTTGGCAACAAATGACTTTTCTTTCTTGCCTTTGAAATGAGTCTTCTTCTTATCACTAGACTCCTTTCTCTTCTCTGGACAATCTGCTATCACATGACCTTGTCTATTACAGCAATAGCACACAATTTTTGATAGTGTAGCTTTGCTAGACTTTGACTTTTTCTTGTCTTTCTTTGAAGACCTCTTTTTCTGATAAGAGTCTTCTTTTCCCTGTGATGTAGAAGGCCTTGTCCTCCACTGTTTCTTCTTCAAGAACTTCTAAAAATGTCTAGTGAAGGCAGCAAAGTCCTCATCACTTTCACTGCTTTCAGACTTTGTACTAGCTGACTCATCTGACTCAGATTCGGCAACCTTTGGAGTTGGAGTAGGTGACTTACATCTGTACCTTCTGGGGGCTTCTGATTTAAAGGCCACTGTCCTTTCCTTGTGTTCATTTCTTGTGGATTTCTCCTCTTCTTTCCTCACTGTCAACTGCATTTCATAAGACAACAGTTTGCCAAACAGTGTAGGTGGAGGAATTTCTGTCAACTTAGCCATTTCTCTAATGGCACAGATTTTGGTGTCCCAATCTTTTGTTAGGGACCTTAGAAACTTATCATTAAGTTCATAATTACTGAACTCTCTGTCATAGGACATGAGTTCATTCACTATCCTGTAAAACTTCTTATAGCACTCAGTTATGCTATCACCCTTTCCTTGTCTAAAACTTTCATACTCTTGATTTAGCAAGGATTTTCTGTCTTGCCTAACTTCTTCAGATCCTTCCATATACACAATAAGGGTATCCCACATCTCTTTGGCTGTCTTACAGTGTATTAGATTCTGAAAAGTTGCATCATCTATGGCACTCACTATGATGTTCTGAGCTCTCTTGTCCATGGTGGCTAGAACAATTTCATCCTTTGTCATTTCTGAGAAATCCTTTGGTGTTCTTTGATTTGCATCCAAGACTGACACCTTCATGGGCACATATGGCCCTTCCTTTACTGTGATATAAATTCTAGGGTCTGAGGCCTCCATAAACAACCTCACCCTTTCCTTCCATATGCCAAAGATTTCCTTCCTACATATAGGTAATTTCATGGATCCCAATTCCTTGTGATTTTCAGTGGAACCCATGGTTCTTGATTTTCTTGAATCTGTAATTGACTTAACCTGAATCTGCCAACAGGATCTACTCAGACTGTTAGTCCTTTTTGAGTAACCTCGCTTTGATACCACTTGAAAGATATAGTGCCTAAACACCTAGAGGGGGGGTGAATAGGTGACCAAATTCTTTTTAACTTTTTATGGCAGCAATCAGTATTTAACACAGATTTCTATCTACTATTTCACAGCAATCACACAGCATTCACAGCAAACCACATCACACAAAAAACACAGAGTTTTATAGTGGTTTCCCAAGCTTTGGGTACATCCACTTTCCCCCTTCGCCTATCTAGCAGTGTACTAGATTCGGCCAAACTCCTCCACTATCTCAGAACCCAAACTGGTTCCTACAACTCAGGCCCAAGGCCCTACAACTCAGCTTTTCCACAAAGCCTACACTCAGCCACAAAAGCCTACACTCAACCACCAAGGCCTACACTCAGCAACCAAGGCCTACACTCAGCCACCAAGGCCTACACTCAGAGATTTAACTCTCCTACCCTCAGCCTTTATAATTGCAGGCTTACAATCTCAGATCCCTAAGGATCCTACAAGTTATAATGAATACAAAATGTATAAAACTCAACAACTTAGATGAAAGAGATATAAGTTGTGAGATTCTTGATGAGTTCTTGGAAGAACTCAGCTGGACTCAATCTGACTTAGCTTTCTTCAAAGCTTCTTGAAAGTAGAACTCAATAAGATTGATTCCTTCTGCAGTTGATCCTTGATCTCTGCTACTTAAGATTCAGACTAATCTGAATCCTTCTTCTCAGCTGGGTTCCAACAACTGATTTCTTGGATGGAGCTCTCTCTCTCCAACTTCTTAGATCTTCACTTGATAGCTAGATCTTCTTTAGACAATTACTTGATCTGAACTTTGACAACTTCAACAACCTGTTGATCAATCTCTTCTGTAGACAGTATATGCCTATTTATAGGCCTTCTTCATGGTAACCGGCTGGTCCGGTCCATAACTGAATTCTGACAACTCTGATAGGTGCTGTAGACCGGCTGGAATGGCAGGTGTCAAGTCATCCAGTCAGTTCTTGAAATAACTGTAACTGTCTGTAAGTATCGAGACTTTCTGTCTTTAAGTGTCGACACTTATAGACCAAGTGTCGACACAAGTTGTCTAAGTGTCGACACTAGTCTACAAGGTGTCGACACAACTCCTTGTGTTGTAGATTTTGTATCTCGACACTACTTCTTCTTCATGTGTCGACACTGAAATTGAGTGTCGACACAAGTACTTGTACTTCAGTATTTTGCTGAATTCTTCTAAGTGTCGACACAACACCTTTGGGTCGACACATCTTCATGTGTTGAATCTGTTAAGTGTCGACACTGCTTCTTGGTGTCGACACATGTCTTCAGTGTTGATACTTGTTGAGTGTCGACACATTGCTCTGGGTGTCGACACTTTCTTCTTCTATCGAGACTCTGGCTGAGTGTCGACACATTCCCTTAGTGTCGCCACTTGTACTTAGAATATTTTGTTGAACTTTGTTGTTCTTTGCTAAGTGTCGACACAGCTCCTTGTGTCGACACTTTCTTCAAGTGTTGAGTCTTCAGCTAAGTGTCGACACATTGTTCTGGGTGTCGACACTTACTTTAAGTGTTGACTCTTCTGCTAAGTGTCGACACATTGTTCTGGGTGTCGACACTTACTTCAAGTGTTGACTCTTCTGCTAAGTGTCGACACATTGTTCTGGGTGTCGACACTTGTACTTAGTCTCTGCAGACTTTTGCTGAGTGTCGACACAGCCTCCAAGTGTCGACACTTTCTGATGTAGACACAGCTTCACTGGGTGTCGACACAACTGTTAAGTGTTGACACAGCTTCACAGTCTTTTCTTCACTGAGTGTCGACACAGCTCCTTGTGTCGACACTTTCTGTCTGGTGTCGACTCAGCATCCCTGGTGTTGACACAATGACTCCAAGTGTCGACACTGCTTGCCTGGGTGTCGATACAAGTCTTCTTAAGTGTCGACACTTTCCCTCTGGGTGTCGACACATGGACTTAGAAACTTTTTCATCATTTCCTGCAAATACTTAACATGCACATGTAACTCAAAATACATCAAATACATTTTGATGTATATCATTGAGTTGGGTGAGGCTTCTTCAAATCAGGTACATTTTGACCAATGTACCCAACAGAAGAGTTTTTCTCAAGCTCTTCAAAGTAAGTTTGACTTTAGCTCCCTGAACTGTTGATTTGATCATTAATCCAGTCGAATCTAAAGTTGCAGCGCTATAGAATTCTAGGATTTCCTTCTTCCAAATCTTTGTTGGTTCAGAAACTAGAAACTTCAACCCATTCTCAGCAACTAGGGTTACTACAACTTGAATTTCAGATTCCGCTCCATCAAATGCATTGCGTACCAGCTCATATCCTTCATTGACATTGTCTTCAAGCTTGGGTGCCATTAGGGTTGAGAGAAATCTTGAATTTAGAAGAGAGAATTTGTCGACACAAAGTTTTGGTCTCGAAACTATAGAAAGCGTGTCGACAAACAATGGTGTTGACCTATTTATACCTTTCTAAAAATGAAGGTGAAAAGGTGCGTCAACAAGAACTGAATGTGTCGACACTGTTGAAAAGTGTCGACACAGACTACTTAAGTCTCGACATAAGTGTTGACTTCTATGTGTCGACACTTATACATCTACGCTCGACGATTAGTCGATACTCCACTCGACGAAATCTGTGTTGAACCTAAGTGTCGACACCACTTCTGGATGTGTCAACACCTACTCTGGATGTGTCGACACTACTTATCTGAAGTGTCGACACCAATTTTCTAGATGTGTCGACATCATTTCTCTGGAATGTCGACACCACTTCTATGTGTCAACACAGACAACTCCTTGTGTCGACACCATTTTACTTAGCCAATTTTGTTAAACTAATCTATGTTCAACATTCCTAATTCAATTTTAAACTTATTGAATTTAGTTTCATCTAGAGGCTTAGTAAACATATCTGCAATTTGATAATCTGTTTTAACAAATTCTAGTGAAATGTCCTCTTTCTCTACATGTTCTCTAAGAAAATGGTATCTAATTTCTATATGCTTAGTCCTACTATGTGAAACATGATTATTAGCTATAGAAATTGCACTTGTAGAATCACAAAGCAAAGGTGTTCTACTTACTTGAATACCATAGTCTTCTAGCTGGTGCTGAATCCACAAAAGTTGTGCACAACAGCTTCCTGCAACAACATGTTCTGACTCAGCTATGGAGATTGCCACACTGGTCTGCTTCTTACTGCTCCAAGACACTAGTCTTCCTCCTAGAAATTGACAGGTGCCTGTAGTACTTTTTCTATCTTCTTTGCAACCTGCAAAATCTGCATCTGAATAGTCTGTCAGTAGAAAATCTCCATTCCTAGGGTACCAAAGGCCTATATTAGGTGTGCCCTTAAGATATCTCAAAATCCTTTTCACTGTAGTCAGATGAAATTCTTTAGGGCAGGATTGGTACCTAGCACAGACACATGTAGCATACATGATATCTGGTCTACTAGCAGTCAGATATAGAAGGGAGCCAACTATCCCTCTATACAAAGTTTCATCTACAGGTTTCCCTGCATTATCTTTGCTAAGAGACACACTTGACCCCATAGGAGTTCTCATGGTAGTGGATGATTCCATACCATACTTTTTAATTAACTCCAGGGTGAACTTAGACTGAGTTATGAACAAGCCATCTTCAGTCTGTCTTACTTGGAGACCCAAGAAGAACTTAAGTTCCCTCATACTGCTCATTTCAAATTTTACTTGCATAAGTTTTGCAAACTTTCTACAAAGATTACTTTCAGTACACCCAAATATTATGTCATCTACATATATTTGGACTAGGATAATCTTTCCTTTGGACTCCCTAAGGAATAGAGTCTTGTCTATTTTCCCCCTTGAAAATTTGTTCACAATGAGGAAACTAGACAGGGTTTCATACCAGGCCCTTGGGGCTTGTTTCAACCCATACAAAGCTTTCCTAAGTCTAAAAACATAATCAGGTTTGAGAGGATCAACAAAACCTGAAGGCTGCTCTACATAGACTTCTTCTTTTAGATTTCCATTTAGGAATGCTGATTTTACATCCATTTGGAATACCTTAAAGCCTTGATATGTTGCATAAGCAAGGAACATCCTAATTGCTTCCAGTCTTACTACTGGGGCAAAGTTTTGATCAAAATCAATACCCTCTTCCTGCTTGTATCCTTTTGCAACAAGTCTTGCTTTGTTCTTCACAATGATCTCATTCTCATCCAGTTGGTCCTAAAGATCCACTTTGTTCCAATGATGTTGTGGTCTTTTGGTTTAGGAACCAACTTCCAGACCTTGCACCTTTTGAACTGATTCAGCTCCTCTTGCATGGCATCAATCCAATGTGGGTCTAGAACAGCTTCTTCAAATTTCTTTGGTTCCACTTGAGATAGGAAGCTGGAGCAAAGAACTGTGCTCAGATTCTTGCTTCTTGTTTGCACTCCTTGTCTTGGATCACCAATTATCTGATTTACTGGATGATCCTTTAAGTATCTAATAGCTAGAGGTAGTCTATCTTCAGGTTGAACACCTCCATCTCCTTCATTAAGCTGCACCTCTTGGTTTTCATCAGTATCTGGTGAGTCTTGTACTCCCCCTGGACAACAGCCACCATTCTCCACTTCCTGATTTGCAGTTGAATCTTCTGTAATGGTAAGCTTGTCCATTCTCTCATTTATACATGTAAAACTGCAAGCACTACTTGGCAACTCACTGTTAATCAGTTTTGTTTCATCAAAGACTACATGTACAGACTCTTCTATAACTTGAGTAATCAAGTTGTAGACCTTATAAGCCTTATTATTGTTGATGTACCCAACAAATATCCCATCTTGGGATTTGGCAACAAACTTAGTTAGATAAGACTTGTCATTGTTAAGGACATAACACTTGCAACCAAAGATTCTAAAATAGGATAAGTTTGGTTTTCTGCCCTTCATAATCTCATAAGGAGTCTTTTTGTGGCTTTTGGTGATAGAAGCCCTATTGATCACATGACATGCGGTGTTTACTGCCTCAGCCCAGAAATATTCTGGGAGATAAGTGTCACTCAATAGAGTTCTACCAGCCTCAATCAGTGTTCTATTCTTCCTTTCATCAATACCATTTTGCTGTGGTGTTCTAGGTGAGGAAAATTCTTGAAAAATCCCAAATTCTTCATACAGTCTTGTCATACTTTCAGACTGAAATTCAGTGCCATGGTCACTTCTGATTTTGACCACTATACTGTCCAACTCATTCTGAATTTGTTTAACAAAACTATATAAGACACTTGGGGTTTCAGATTTTTGTCTTAGAAAGAACACCCAGGAATATCTAGAATAGTCATCTACCACCACAAAAGTGTAGACCTTCCTACCTAGACTATGAACTGGCATAAGACCAAATAGATCCATATGCAAGAGGTAAAGACACCTCACTGAATCCTTGTTTTTAAGGCTATGAAAGGTGGATTTGGTCTGCTTGTCTTTTTGACAAGCTGAGCATATCTCATCCTTTATACACTTAACTTGAGGACCATTCCTCACTAACTCTTTGTTAAAGAGTTGGCCAATAGTCTTGTAGTTAAGATGGGCTAGCCTCTTGTGCCATTTAACACAATGGGAGGCTCTCTCATCAGCTACAAGACAAATAGGAGAAACATTGTTCTCACACTCAAAGTTAAGACAGTACACATTTATCCTCCTATATCCTGTCAATATGACCTTTTGATCACTTGACCTTTTGATATGACATCCATTCTTGACAAATGAAATGTCATATCCTAAATCACTCAACTGACTTATGCTTATAAGGTTGTGTTTCAAACCCTTCACATAGGCCACTTGAGAGATAGTAATCTGGATATTAGAAATATTACCAAATCCTTTGATGATTCCTTTTTCTGAACCACCAAAGGTTACTTTAGGGTCATTCATGATAGGTGTATAGTCCTTCAGCAACCCCCTTGTTCCAGTCATGTGCCTGGAACATCCACTGTCCAAGTACCATATAGGGGCATAGCCACTTGGACTCACCTGCAATAAAGACTACTTAACCTTAGAACCCAAATAAGTTTTGGGTCCTTGGTTCATATTAGTCTGAAATTTGACAAATCTGCCTGCAGGTCTTCTAACAGGCAGATTGCTAATCTCCTTGACATTGGAATTGTGCCAATAATCTAAGGCAAAGTGGTCTACCTTGCCACAGCATCAGCACTCAAACTTGTTATACCTTTGTTTAGGTACAACCTTTGCTGAATTGTTTACAGCATGTCTCTTGTTTTGTGCTGGAGCTTTGCCTTTCTTATTGGACTTGGCAGCCCATGCTGTTTTCTTAAACCCTAATCCAGCCTTACCCTTTTGTGACACGAATCTATCTATTAAGGGTAAAACAGATTTTGGCTTAGAAAAACTAGTCACAATCTCTCTCTTTCTGAAGTCTAATCTCCAGATTTCTAATCTGATCATTCTTGAATGTGATTGTGCCCATTTGAATAACAGTTATGTTTTTCAATCTGGCAATCTCATTCAGTTTTTGATCCAGCAACTTCTCTGAATCTAATGCAGCCATCTTAAGATCTGCAATTTCCTTAGCCTGAGATTTGGCCAGGTTTTTGCTCTTCTTAAGTGTCTGCAATAAATCTCCATATTCATCTATCAGCTGATGAATATCACCCTCAGACTCAGACCCATCCACAGCACTTGATGCAGATGTTGCTGACTCTGACTCAGTACTACAATCTGAATTTATAGTAATACATTGTACCTTACTAGGACCAGGCTGATCCTGACACTTGTCTTCTTCTGACACAGCCATCAGTCCCTTGCACTGATGGTCTTCTTGTTCATATATAGAGTTCAGCACCTGGAGAAACTCTTCTTCTTCATCTACTGCATATAGACCAATGTAGGCCTCAGCTTCAGATTCTGACTCTGAAGATGATTGGTCTGTCAAGGTCTTCTCCTTCTTAGCAACAAAGGATTTCTCCTTCTTGCTCTGGTGTTGACTCTTCTTTTTATCAGCAGTCTCTTTTCTTTTATCTGGACACTCATCCACAACATGTCCAGATCTATTACAGCAGTAGTAAACTATCTTTGATGGTGTAGATTTGCTTGGCTTAGACCTGCTCCTGTCCTTCCTGGATGACTTTCTCTTTTGATAATACTCATCCTTAGGCTGAGATGTGGAAGGATTAGACTTCCACTGCTTCTTCTTCAGGAATCTCTGAAACTGTCTTGTAAATGCTGCAAAATCTTCATCTGAGTCACTGTTGTCTGAATTTTGGTTATCTGAATTATCTGAAGCAGTTTCAGCAACGATCTTAGGAGGTGATGGAGACATCCTCCTATTTTTCTTAGTGGCTTCAACCTTGAAGGCCACAGACTTTTCTCTATGCTCCCCTTTTGCACTTTTCTCTTCCTCTTTCCTAGCCATCAGTTGCATCTCATATGACAGCAACTTTCCAAATAAGGTTGGAGGAGAGATATCTGCAAGTTTGGCCACTTCCCTAATGCACAAATCTTAGTATCTCAATCCTTTGTCAAGGATCTTAGGAATTTATCATTCAGTTCATAGGTACTGAAGATTCTTCCATAGGACATCAGCTCATTAACTATTCTATAGAACTTTTTATAACATTCAGTTATACTGTCAGACTTTTATTGTTTGAAACTCTCATATTCCTGGTTCAGCATAGATTTTCTATCTTGTCTTACTTCTTCAGAACCCTCCATGTAGACTATTAAAGTATCCCACATTTTCTTGGAGGTCTTGCAGTGAATCTGATTTTGAAAGGTTGCATCGTCTATGATACTAACTATGATATTCTGGGCTCTCTTATCCATAGTTGTCAGGATGATCCCATCCTTAGTCATCTCTGAGAAATCCTTGGGAATTCTTTGGTTTGCATCCAGAATAGAAATCTTCATAGGAATATAAGGACCTTCCTTGACTGTAATATAGATCCTTGGATCAGAAGCCTCCATAAACAGCCTGACCCTTTCTTTCCATATTCCAAATATCTTCTTTCTGCATATGGGTAATTTCATAGAACCTAGTTCCTTATGATTATCACCAAAACCCATTTTATTGATCTTGAATCTGCCTTAGGGATCTACTCAGACTGTTAAGTCTTGCTTTGAGTAACCTCCCTCTGATACCACTTGAAAGAATTAGTGCCTAACCACCTAGAGTGGGGGTGAATAGGTGTACTTTTTCTTTTGCTTTTAAGGCAGAAAATCTGTTCTGTTATTTAACCAGAAATTGCAAATTCTACAACTACACAGCACAGCAATCATAGAAACATTCAATCACAGAGTGCACACAGATTTTATAGTGGTTCCCCAAGGTCTGGGTACATCCACTTTCCCCCTTCGTCTATCTAGCAGTGTGCTAGATTCGGCCCAACTTCTACACTTCACCTCAGATCCTCAGATCTTACAGCTCAGAACCCAAACCAGGTTCCTACAACTCAGAGTGTATCCACACTCCTACAACTCAGGTCAACTGCCCTACCTCAGCCTTCAATAAGGCCTACACTCAGAGATCATAATCTCCTACACCTCAGGCTCTCAGCCCTACCTCAGTCTTCAACAAGGCCTACCACTCAGATAATTTACTCTCCTACACTCAGCCTTTACAAAACAGGCTTACAACTCAGATCTAGAATAGATCCTACAGAAAATAATGTTTACAAAGTGTTTTACCACCACCCAGGTAGAGAGAGACGGGATGGATGGTTTCTTGATCATTTCTTGGAAGAAACTGATGGCAGAGCACAACCTCTCTTAGCTTTCTTCAAAGCTTCTTGAATCTGAACTCAGTAGGGTTGAACTCTTGAGAAGTTGATCTTCAGTCAGCTTCTAACTTGAGATTCAGATCTCAATCTGAATCTTTCTTGGCAGCCTGGTTCAGCAACTGCACTTCAGTAGATGGATCTCTCTCTCTCCAACTTCTTCTTAGATCTTCTGATGAAAATCTTCTATATTATTGCTTCTCTCTTTGTTGTTGTTAGTTCTTCTGTTAGTTGTAATTACTACCTCTTCTATTGAAGGAGAAAGCCTTTATATAGTCTTCCTTCATGGTAACCGGCTGATCCGGTTTCTAACAAACTTCTGACAGCTTTGACAGTTGCAGTAGACCGGTTAGAAATGATAGGTGTCAAGTCATCCAGTCACTTCTTGAAATACTGTCTCTGTATGAAAGTGTCGAGACTGATCTTCATCATGTGTCGACACAAGTAGACTTAGTGTCGACACAAGTGGACTAAGTGTCGACATAAGCCTTGGTGGTGTCGACATATCTCCTTTGTTGTTGTTAATACTTCTCGACACAACCTTCTATTGAATGTGTCGACACTGATTCTGTGTGTCGACACAAGCCTTCTTTTCTTTAACTTTGTTGAAACTTGCTGCGTGTCGACACATCTTCTTTGTGTTGAAACAAGTACTTCTTTACTTTAACTTTGTTGAAGCTTTGTTGTGTGTCGACACATGTCCTGTGTTTCGACACAGTTGATGTTGACAAATACTTTTGTGTGTCGACATTGCCTCTATGTGTCGACACATTTGAGGTCGACTAAGTATTCCTGTGTGTCGACACTGCCTCTTGGTGTCGATACAGTTGATGTCGACAATGCTTCACTGTGTGTCGACACTGCCTCTGTATGTCGACACATTCCTTCTGGTGTCGACACAACCTTTCCAAGTGTCGACACAATCAACTCCAAGTATCGACACATCTTTTCTCCAGTGCCGACACAGGCCTTCATAAGTGTCGACACAGCTTCTCCCGGCGTCGACACATAGACTTTAAAATTTTTCTGCATTCCTGCATTTACTTAACCTGCACATATAAACTCAAAACAACATCAAATACACCTAGATGCATATCATTGAGTAGGGTGAGGTTCTTCAAATCTGGTACACATTTTCCAATGTACCCAACCGGTCTCACCGATCCTGTTCTTGGCATTCAAGCCTTGGTGTATTCCTGGGCGCACCAGTACTTCATTACACCCACTCATATCACTCATCATTAGCGGATCTTTCCTGGGCGCACCAGTACTTCCTGATACTCTCTTCGCAGGTATGACTCCGCAAATGTCACAAATGTCAGGGGTCTTTCCTGGCTACCACGCTAGTACTTCCTACTACTTCCTTCATAGGTAGAACCCAACATCACAAGCAACACAAGCATTATACGGGTATTTTTCTGGACTACCACTCCAGTACTTCCTGCTACTTTCTTTCACAGGTCCAACTCGTCGACTCCTAAACTACACGTTTATCATAGAGTCTTCTCCGGTTCGTATGCAACATCACCAATACAGACCATCCTGTCCCGATGGGCTTCACAGAACATGCCTATTCCGTACTCCATTTCCGGATCTATATGCCAATAAAGGGGATTCCATGAATCAACCCAAAAGACTCCCAACATCAGCCACCCTTTGGTGGGGGGAATCATATACATATGCCAAAAGAGAGCCTTCACATAGCTATGAAGAAAGGTCGTTACCCTTGAAGACCGTTTCGGTGTCATGAACTCCTAGCTGGCTAGAAAGAACCGCAACAACTTTTCCTCCTCAACGATGTCCTCGAATCTCAGCTTGACACTCTCAAGCTCCACCAGAGATCAACCCCTCTTCTTCTTCCTCCTTCTTCATTTCCCTTTCTCTCTCTAGAAGTTTAGAAAGATGAAGGCTAACATAAAAATGAGTCTTCCTTCTCACTTTTCGGCCTTAAGGAAGCAGGGAAGGCTCTCCGCTGTTAGATCCCAGTTGAAGAAGAATGGACGGCCACGAAAAACCAACAAAATCATGTTTCGGGTCCGACATGCCCTGTGACACGCCCGTGTCACAGGCCGTGTCATACTAAGCGGTGCACAAACCGCCTTATCCCGAAACAGGTCACGCCTAGGGTACACGCCCGTGACGACTAGGACACGCCCGTGACATAGGGCGTGTACCTCACTCGAGTCATATTCACGACCTACTCGAGAAGACTACTCGAGTAGTTAGTTATGACATGCCCGTGTCACCCACTCGAGACCCACTCGAGAGGACTTACTCGAGAGAAAACCAACTACTCAAGTACTCGGATTGGACACGCCCGTGTCGAATGACACGCCCGTGTCACCGCCCTCTTACTCGAGTACTTTTCCACTTACTCGAGAGAAAAGTGTCGACCTCTCAACACAGCGGGACACGCCCTGTGACATGCCCGTGTCACAGGCCGTGTACCCCATACGCGACGATCGTCGAGCACAGTTCGTCGAACACAGGGGGACACGCCCTCCTCGAATGGTACACGCCCGTGTAGCCTGGCGTGTTCCCGCGTTCGACGAACGTCGATCGTATCTCGTCGACCGTGTACCCGCGTTCGACGAACGTCGAACGCATTTTGTCGAACGAAGAACACAGTTCGTCGAACTCATTTTTTTCGTCGAACTTACGACGACTCTGCACCCGAGTAGGACACATCCTGGGACACGCCCGTGTCCCAGGCCGTGTCACCCAAAAATTTGCTTGCTGAAAAATTGGGTTGTTACAACCCTTCACAGGCACAACCCACCGACTCCATAAAATACTCGTTTATACGCGGAGTCTTCTCCGGTGTGGAAAATAAAACATCACCAACCAAGACCAACCTGTCTAGATGGGCTTCACACAGTATGCATATTCCGTACTACACACTTTCAGATCTATATGCAAGACTCACTGGGGATTTCATGAATCAACCCAAAGGAACTCCCTCGACTTTCCACCTTTTGGTGGGGGATTTCATGCATATGCCAAAAGAAGGACTTCACTTGTCCAAGAAGAAAGATCATTACCCTTGAAGATGTAACACCCCCAAAGCCCACTTTGGGTTCAGGGTTGTGTGACACGGCCTGGGACACGAGCGTGTCTCAGGGCGTGTCCTTTGCGGGTTTCAGTCAGAGATGCATGTGCTTGAGGACATGAGTGTGTACTTGAGGACACGGATGTGTCCTGGAGGACACAGCCTGGGACACGGGCGTGTCCAATAGCCGTGTCCCGCTCGGGTGAGATGAAGTTGTGCTGTGTGAAGTACACAGCTATTAGATACGGGCGTGTCTGCCTTGACACGGGCGTGTAAGGTGTGACAAGGGCGTGTCATACGGCCATGTACTGGTTGGATATGAGTTTGTTGTCTGCCGCTTAAGGGACAGGCTTGTGACACGGGCGTGTCATAGGGCGTGTCAGGCCGTGTTCAGCTTTTTTTGGGCAAATCAGAGCCGTTCATTTCCCTATCCCGGATCCAAGGGTCCAGCCACCTTCCCTGTGGCTAAAAGGCCGAGAAATGAGGAATCATTCCATCATTTCATTTCTTCTTCTCATTCTCAAAGAGAGAGAGAGAGAGGACAAGGGAAGGAAAGGAGGAAGGAGAAAGCCTGCTGTTGGAGGAGATGCGGAGTGCGGATTGAATATCCGAGTTTGGATTCGTAAAGGCAAAGCCTAAGTGGTGATTTCCATCCGGCTAGTTTATGACTCCAAAGCGATCTTTAAGGGTAACGATCTCCTTCTTGGACATCAAAGTCCTTTCTTTATGCATATGCATGGAATCCTCCACCAAAAGGTGGATATCATAAGTGATTCCTCGATTGAGTCTGCATCTAGAGCCGGAAGTGTGGAGTATGGCATAAACATGCTGTGTGAAGCCCATCTGGACGGGTAGTCTGGATTGGTGATGATTATGGATAAACCGGAGAAGACTCCATGGATTTAATGATGTGTAAGATTGATGAGTACTGGCTTGGTTGTATGGAAGTATGGATGTTGATTATGGATATATGGATGCTTTGCGTAAGCTTCTGGTTGTGTTGAGAGGTCAATTGGTAGCAACGCCTGGGGAGCACAAGATAAACCCGGCTTGCAACACCACTAGGGTGGGTTGATCTGTAGTAGTTGATGGGTCGATTGGTGGCAATGCCTGGGGAGCCGAGTTAAACCCGGCTTGTTACTCCACTAGAGTGGGTCGATCTGGATTAGGATGGGAGGCCGATTAGTGGTAATGCTTGGGGAGCTCAGATAAACCCGGCTTGCTACACCACTAGGGTGGGTTGATCTGCTCATGGTTATGCTATGAGGTTAGTACCTCTGAGTGGGATGGACAGAATGTCACCAACCTGCGAAATTGGTGGACTAGGACCAGACCGACCAACCAACAAGTTAAAAACCTCTGATCGGCGATGGACGACTGGAATATCTGGCACACCAATAAGGTGCCCTGAGTGCATGGAGCGTCTTGTGGATACCGGCGTTTGTGATATGGTTGTGATTGATAGATTGATAGAGATTATGATGACAATGCATACAGGGAAGGAAACATTGCCCCGAGTAAGGGGTTGGGTTGTTATAATTGGTCAGCTAATGCTGATCATTACTTTGTTTACCGCTTTTGTGTGGATATCTAATTGCAGGTACGGATGCTTGAATTGAATTGAGCGGAATGAAGGATTGCTGCGAAAGGCCCTTGATGGTTGTGCGAAGCGTGGTTGGATTTCATGTGTGGCCGGCATGCGTGCCGATGTATGAAACTGTACATTTGGAAAGAGGAACATGTAAGGCCTTAAGGTCATGAGTGTGTGTGTTGTATACATTCTTGATTATATATATAAATGAGGAGTTTGTATATTAGTGGACATTCGATATGCTGAGTTCATCTAACCTAAAATGCTGCGCTAGAATGTGTTGAGGTATGATACGAGTAGATTTTGATTTTCACACGTAATTCCGCCGCTTGTCTGTGAAATATGGCATAGGGCCCTGACCGGACCCACCATTATATTCCATGTGATGAGTGGAGGCGTTACAAAGTGGTATTAGAGCCAGGTTTGAGATTTATGAGAGAGAAAACATAATTGAACTCAAGAATGTCCACTAAAAATGTTATACATGCACGTGAGAAACGTAACCAGTATTCAATGTATAATTACCGTTATGAAATGGATGATTAATGGTATTTTGTACATGAATAGGTGGAGAGGAGTGGTGCTGGGCAGTCTGAGCCCCAGTGTTCGGACGAGAGTGCGGCACCAGTTGAAGCGCCTACACCTCCCTGGACGGAGACCATACGTGTGGTGACTGAGACAGTGCCAGTATGGCCTGGTGCAAGGCAAGAGTGCGCTTCAGTTGTGGTGTACGAGCAAGCAACGGATGAGCAGTTGAAAAGGTTTATGGAATTTCATCCACCTCTGTTTGGTGGGGCGATTTCCCCAACGCAGATGGAAGATTGGCTTGCAAGAGTGAAGAGAATCCTGACTGCAATCGGGACTGCGGAGGAGCAGAAAGTTACCTTATCCACTTTTTTGCTGGAGGGAGATGCGAGACTTTGGTGGGATAATGTGGAAGTGCATTACTTGGCAGGTCGAGGTTTAGAGGAGATATCCATTGACGAGTTCTCCATATTATTTCTCGCCAAGTATTTGCTAGTGTCGCAGCGGATTGCGATGGAGAACGAGTTTCAACGTTTGGTGCAGGGTGAGACTGATATTGATATGTACCTGCATGATTTTACCAGACTGGGACGCTATGCGGGGTCTACCTTCGCTGAGGAAGCACGGAAGACGAATCGATTTTATAAGGGACTGCGGGATGAGTTACGGCTGGTACTCCCAAGTTCGGTGAACCAAGGCTTCCAAGCGTTGGTCGATATAGCCCGCGCACTGGAAAAGGATTTGAAGCGGGTACAAGAGAAGAAGAGACTGGCAGTGGAGAAGCCAGAATTCAAAGTTCCGCAGTCAGAACAGTCAGAGTTTAAGAGACGAGAGAAAAAAGGTTCAGGCCTGATGAATCAGCTCCATCGACTATTTTTTCAGGAGCAACCTATGGGCAAGGACGTGTTGATACACGTACATGTTTTAACTATGGCAAGCAAGGACATATAGCCAAATATTGTTGGAATGCCCCTGCAAGGAGTGAGCAAAAGACCGATACGTCTTATGAAGAAAAGTGTAAAGTAGTGGCTGAGTTATCTGCATCCCGGACACAACCTCGATTGCATAATTTGTAAGTGCAAGAGCCACAAAGCGTAATTGGTGAAGTACAACCTCGAGTGTTTAACTTGACGCCAAATCAGGCAGCTGAGCGTCAGTAAACATAGAAAAGTGACTTGTATCGCTTTGATGATGTGAATTCTGTTACAAATCATGTGATGGTTGTGTGCATAGATGTTCTATATCATGTAAATCTTGGTGCACATTTGGTGTTATGTAGGTGATCGATCAATTGTGGTGTAGATATATATGATGTTTTGGCTATATATCACTAGATGAAATTGTGAATGAAATTGTGGATGGATGTGCACATGTGAGAGATTTGTATGTGTGTATGTACTGCATGTGCTATTTGTTTTGTGCAATGCCTTGGGGCGAGACAAGCCGCGACCTCTGAGCCCTAACCCGGCTCGCTTTATTTAAGTGATTGATTGCTGATGAGGTAATGAGCAGTGCTTAGATGAGCGTCTGTAGTTGAGCCAAATTTCAGGACGAAATTTTTTTTTGAAGAAGGGGAAGATTATAACACCCCCAAAGCCCACTTTGGGTTCAGGGTTGTGTGACACGGTCTGGGACACGGGCATGTCCCAGGGCGTGTCGTGCTCGGGTTGAGCAATTGGGTGTGTGGTCGACGAAATTCAGTCGACGATCGTCGAGTGTAGAGTATACGACCTGTGGCACGGGCGTGTCACAGGGCGTGTCCTTTGCTGGTTTCAGTCAAAGATGCGTGTGATTGAGGACACAGGTGTGTCCTGGAGGACACGACCTGGGACATGGGCGTGTCCAATAGCCGTGTCCCGCTCAGGTGAGATGAAGTTGTGCTGTGTGAAGTACACGACTATTAGACACGGGCGTGTCTGGCTTGACACTGGCGTGTAAGGTGTGACACGGGCGTATCACACGGCCGTGTACTGGTTGGATTTGAGTCGGTTGTCTGCCGCTTAAGGGACACGGCCTATGACACGGGCGTGTCCCAGAGCGTGTCGTGCTCGGGTTGAGAAGTTGGGTGTGTGGTCGACGAAATTTGGTCGACGATCATCGAGTGCAGAGTACACGGCCTGTGATACGGGTGTGTCATAGGGCGTGTCCTTTACGAGTTTCAGTCAGGTATGTGTGTGCCTGAGGACATGGGTGTGTCCTGGAGGACACGGCCTGGGACACGAGCATGTCCAATGGCCATGTCCCGCTCGGGTGAGATGAAGTTGTGCTATGTGAAGTACACGGCTATTAGACACGGGCGTGTCTGGCTTGATACGGGCGTGTAAGGTGTGACACGGGCGTGTCACACGGCCGTGTACTGGTTGTATTTGAGTCGGTTGTCTGCCGCTTAAGGGACACGGCCTGTGACATGGGCGTGTCACAGGGCGTGTCAGGCCGTGTTCAGCCTTTTTTGGGCAAATCAGAGCCGTTCATTTCCCTATCCTGGATCCAAGGGTCCAGGTACCTTCCCTATGGATAAAAGGCTGAGAAATGAGGGATACTGATGATGAGAGTTGAAAGAACTCCATAGTTAAGCATGTTCGGGCTAGATAAGTCCTGGGATGGATGACCTCCTGTGAAGTGCCCGTGCTGTCCGCTTAACGAGAGAATTTCACTCATCAAAGGGAGGCTGTAGCCACCAACAACCCACCTGTGGAGGGAGAGGGGTTGGGGTGCTTGGGCTGCAGTCCGGTAACGGTTTAACGGAGGCCTAGTGGGCTGAGGCCCACGGACGGACCAGGGGACATTACAATAAAAAGTGCACTTTTTTGAAGGAGGGGAGGATTGTAACACCCCCAAAGCCCACTTTGGGTTCAGGGTTGTGTGACACGGCCTGGTACACGGGCGTATCCCAGGGCGTGTTGTGCTCGGGTTGAGTAGTTGGGTGTGTGGTCGATGAAATTCTATCGACGATCGTCGAGTGCAGAGTATACAACCTGTGACACGGCATGTCACAGGGCGTGTCCTTTGCGGGTTTCAGTCAGAGATGCATGTGCTTGAGGACACGGGTGTGTCCTGGAGGACACGACATGAGACACGGTCGTGTCCAATGGCCGTGTCCCGCTCGGGTGAGGTTAAGTTGTGCTGTGTGAAGTACACGGCTATTAGACACGGGCGTGTCTGGCTTGACACGGGCATGTAAGGTGTGACACGGGCGTGTCACACGGCCGTGTACTGGTTGGATTTGAGTCGGTTGTCTGCCACTTAAGGGACACGGCCTGTGACACGGGCGTGTCATAGGGCGTGTCTGGCCGTGTTCAACCTTTTTTGGGCAAATCAGAGCCGTTCGTTTCCCTATCCTGGATCCAAGGGTCCAGGCACCTTCCCTGTGGCTAAAAGGCTGAGAAATGAGGAATCATTCCATCATTTCATTTCTTCTTCTCATTCTCAAAGAGAGAGAAAGAGAGGGCAAGGGAAGGAAAGGAGGAAGGAGAAAGCCAGCTGCTGGAGGAGCTGCGGAGTGCGGATTGAAGATCCGAGTTTGGATTCGTAAAGGCAAAGCCGAGGCGGTGATTTCCATCCGGCTAGTTTATGGCTCCAAAGCGATCTTCAAGGGTAACGATCTCCTTCTTGGACATCAAAGTACTTTCTTTATGCATATGCATGAAATCCTCCACCAAAAGGTGGATAACGTAAGTGATTCCTCGGTTGAGTCTGCATCTAGAGCCGTAAGTTTGGAGTACGACATATGCATGTTGTGTGAAGCCCATCTGGATGGGTAGTCTGGATTGGTGATGATTATAGGTAAACCGGAGAAGACTCCGTTGATTTATTGATGTGTAAGATTGATGAGTACTGGCCTTATTGTATGGATGTATGGATGTTGATTATGGATGTATGGATGCTTTGCATAAGCTCCTGGTTGTGTTGAGAGGTCAAGTGGTAGCAACGCCTGGGGAGCGCGAGATAAACCCATCTTGCTACACCACTAGGGTGGGTTGATCTGTAGTAGTTGAGGGGTCGATTAGTTGCAATTCCTGGGGAGCCGAGTTAAACCCGGCTTGCTACTCCACTAGGGTGGGTCGATCAGGATTAGGATGGGAGGTCGATTAGTGGTAATGTCTGGGGAGCACAGATAAACCCAGCTTGCTACACCAGTAGGGTGGGTCGATCTGCTCATGGTTATGCTGTGAGGTTAGTACCTCTGAGTGGGATGGACGGAATGTCGCCAACCTGCGAGATTGGTGGACTAGGACCGGACCGGCCAACCAACAAGTTAAAAACCTCTGATCGGCGATGGATGATTGGAATATCCGGTACACCAATAAGGTGCCCTGAGTGCACGAAGCGTCTGGTGGATACCAACGTTTGTGATATGGTTGTGATTGATAGATTGATAGAGATTATGATGGCAATGCATACAGGGAAGGAACCACTGCTACAGGTAAGGGGTAGGATCGTTATAATTGGTCAGCTAATGCTGACCGTTACTTTGTTTACAGCTTTTGAGTGGATATCTAATTACAGGTGCGGATGCTTGAATTGAATTGAGCAGAATGAATGATTGCTACAAAAGGCCCTTGAAAGTCATGCGAAGCATGGTTGGATTTCATGTGTGGCCGGCCTACATGTTGATGTATGAAACTGTACATTTGGAAAGAGGAACCTGTAAGGCCTTAAGGCCATGAGTGTATGTGTTGTATACATTCCTGATTATATATATAAATGGGGAGTTTGTATATTAGTGGACATTCGCTATGCTGAGTTCATCTAACCTAAAATGCTGCGCTAGAATGTGTTGATGTAGGATACGAGTAGATTTTGATTTCCACACATAATTCTGTTGCTTGTCTGTGAAATATGGCATGGGGCCCCGGCCGGACCCACCGTTATATTCCATGTGACGAGTGGAGGCATTACAGAAGATCTCTTTGGAGCCATGGCAAAGCGTTTCTACTCGGACGGAAATGATCGTTACACTTTCCTCTTCGCAGATCTCGCTTTGGCTTCAGATTCCAGCCCCAAATCCTCCTTCAGCAGCACAACCAGAGCACTCAAACCCTAATAACCGAGAGGGCCTGCTCCAGAACTCGGGAAGAAAGAGAATAGACAAAAGGAATAATGATTTCCAATTTCCATTCTCTACATATAAGACATCGGTTATCTTCCAGCCACATAATTTCTTTCCCTCAAAACACATCAACGGCTCGGGATTGAAGCTGAAAAGTCAACCACCGCTCAGTATCCGCACACCAGCCACCTGACACGAGACACTGCTCGGTTATATCCATATTTTCGACAATTCATCGAATGGGACAAATTTCGTCGAACGGACTGATTTCGTCGAGCTCCGCTCGACGATTTTCTCGTCCATCCAGACCAAATCTTTGCCTGTTTCATTTTGGGGTGTTACATGACGCGCGCAAGCTAATCATCTGTCTGCGTTGGGGATCCCGCCCTCGTAAACATTGGAGGATTGAGGCTCATAAATTGTTTCAGTTGTCGTTCCGCTGCTCGGGGATCTACAACAGCCGCAACAGGTTCGGGCCTCACACCTACCTATTCTGGCACCACCGCAGGCTGCGCCTGCCTTGTAGGTTGTGCCTGGATCATGGCAAATAATGCCTCAGCAACTAAGCATACAGTCTCCGCAGACAGAGGAGGTGTGGGCATCTTAATTGGTGCCGTACTCTCATCAGAACGCTGGGGCTCATGCTGCCCCTCACCACTTCGAGTCACCTATACGTGTCCAAGACACACTTTACTGACTTGTCAAAAGCAACAACAACAATGTAGGAACGCGCAGGTTCCTCAAACAAGTGTATTTCCATTCCTTAGTGGACATTCTTGAGTTTATTTATGTTCCAACGGGTCGCACGTACACGTACTTGCCACCCCTCAAAAGAATTCGACCACGAATTCGAAGGTGGAAGACCAAGACAAGCTGATACCAAATTGTAACACCTTGATGCGCTGGCGGTAAGATTACTGTTCACGGCCAAGTAATAAAAGGAAGGAGTAGCTTCCCCAAGTATCGATCTCACGTGGAGTGCAAGTAGGGAGCATGGATTCCGCTTTCAGAGAAATGAATGAAAGTGCTAAGTAAAAATGAGGGGTTTGATTTTGGGTTTCCTACACTAAGCAGCAATAATCTAGTGCGGGTCGCCGTCACCGCGTCGCCAGGGTGAATTACTCCAAAGATTAATAGCGGAGACGAACAAACTATTGAGGGTCATAAACATCTCTTCGCATCGCGCGCTTCTAGCAGTCGCTAGAACGGCTCAAACACAACTTTCTCTAACAAATATGAAGCTCATCAACACACATCATGATCAAGAAATCACCACACAAAACCATAGCAAGACCTTGAGCAAAACATGGTTATTAAATCTCAAGTATACTAGCACAAGTTCAGGTTAAAGCACATCCAAGAAAAGAGGGGGTGAAACACAGCCAAGCACTCGAAGGCTCTCCAAGATTCACGGCCGGAAGCGAGGGTTGTCGAGCCTCGTCCTAACTCGGTCTTTGGAAGGTATCAGGGATCCCGAAGGGCTGTCACTTCCTTCTTCACACACGGATTCTTCTTGTTGTGGTCGCTGATTCGAATCAGAGCGAAATGCTTCACAAGTTCTGCAACTAAGAACTCAAACAGTAGCTTGGAGGTCGGCAATGGCGATGGCAGTCAGAGACAAAGCTTTAGCAAGCTCTTTGGAGGAGAATGGGTGGCCGGATCAACCCTCCAAGGAGGAGAGAGAAAATGACGGCTGGAGGGACGAGTTCCCGCTCAAAGTGGCGGAAATGGCGGAGGAAAACGGAGATCTCCAGGTCCAGAAGAAATCTGCAGCTTAAATAGTAAAAGTCAGAAAAATGGTCACGCATGGTCTGGCGCACGACCGTGCGTGAACCGTGCGATATTAATATCCAGAAAAATTCCTAAGGAAGAAGAAACGTTGACCCGTGCGTTTCCTTCGCGTATGGGTGGTTCCTCCCGTGCATGAACGACATTGCACGGGTAGCGACAGAGTGCTGGAAAATAGAAACAAATAGGAAAACCGTGTGTTTTACTCGCGCACGGGTGCAGCCGCCCGTGCGTGAACAACACACACGATTAGCCACAGAACGGAATAAACTGGGAAGCTACAGGAAATCCGTGTGTTTCCATCGCGCACGGTTTCAAAGAAACCGTGCGTCAACCGTGCGAGAGGAAATTCGTCGAGCTCAGCTCGACGTTCTTCCAGCCAACTACAACGCACGATTTCACGCAAACCGTGCGTGAAAGAAACGCACGGCCGTACGTTTTCCTTGAGACAGAATTTCTGCCTTGGGGGAAAACGCACCACTTGCACAAAATAAAAAATCACAAAGGAGGACCCTCCAGCAATCAACAAAATGCAATAAAAACTACTGGAACGAGCCCTGGGGAGCACCAAGTGCATACCCCCAGCAAACGAATGCGCAATTACGCACCCACGGGCTAGAAAAGTGCACTAAACTTGAAACGTAGTAGGAACGAAATATCAATGAAAACAACCGAAAAGTGAAGTGCAAAGTCATGAAAACCGACCCAGATGAGTCCGCAAAACTCTATATAAATGGGACTCATCACACCCTCATACTTACCTATTTGCGCGTCCCGAGCAAAGAAGATCCTTGCAGACTAGAAAAAGAACTAACTAACACAGTAATTATGATCTGGAGTACCATGCGAAGTCGCACGCTCGCGGGCGTAAAAATATAGTAGAGAAAATTTCTAAGCATACAAAATAATTTATACTTTTCAGCCTGCGTAACAAAAATTCTATGACTACTCAAAAACAAAATCGCGGTGAATCCTCCGGTCACGCGTAGGGAGAAAATAGACTAACCGCTAAGGCGAGTATTGCCAAAGATCGGGATTCGGGACAACCTCCAAAGGAATCCACCAATGTCGTTGACCATATGCTTGCCCGTTCGCACTCTCTCTATGGCACTAGTTTGCTTTAAGCGTGAGTCCGTAGGACTTCCGGTCGTAATGGGGCTTGGGTTATGGCGAGGTAATCAAGGATAAAAATGAAGGCTACACACAAAACCCAACTGAGCTAGCAGAAAAAGAGTCTATCCGCTACTCACAGAACATGCGGGTACACCACACCCCCAGACTTAATTTTTAAAATACGGGTGTGCGTACCGCCTACTCCAAAAAATATATTAACTCAAATCAGATTTTCAGTTATACTTTTCCTTTCTCTTTTTCTTTCTTTTTCAAATTTTCTTCTTAATTCTTCTTTTTCTTTTACACAATTCCAGCAAATAAATTCATGGGAGCACAATCACAAATTTCACAAAGAACAACACCGCATCAACACCCCCATCCTGAGATTAGAAAACAGTAAAGCTAAACTTGGGTGTGCGACTAGGGTCGGTTACTAGGGTTTAATGAGATAAAAGTGGAGCTGAATCAAAGGAGGGGTAGACACAACGGGGCTAGCGAGGATAAGATGTTAGGAACGGGTACAAAGCTCAACCTGGCCAAAATGATGGCCTACATCATGCTCACGCTTAACTAACCATGCATCAATGCTTCAAGAGTAGCTTGGGGAAAGTTCTTAGCCAACGAGAAAGACTATCCATCCTCCCGACTCGAGCAATATGAATCTAACGGCTGTCTACACACATCCCTAAGCTACCATCGGATTCACACCGGATTCAGCAATTTTTGAGTATAATAAAAAGAATTTACGGAATTAGAAAAATATAAAACTAAAAGCATGCAGAAAAATTAATTATACTCTAATTTATACACGAGACGGGAGCACTCGACTAGGAGCACAGCAAGCTCAACATTTTACCCCGTCTCACAATCCTATGTTAGCAAGGTCATTTTTCTAAATCTAACGAAAGAAACATGTTTGACTCGTCGTACGCAAAAAGTTAAGTACGCGCTCATGTGAGTGCAACGATGCGCAATGCAATGAACTGAACAAATAAATTAAAAACAGCTACTGGTATGCAAATGAAGTGCACGTGCAAAGGTAACATCGACAAGCTCTCCCCCAGACTTAAGCTAAGAAGCATAGCAAAATATGTTGAAGTTAAAATCAAAATGTGATAAATGGAGAAGTTACTCAATGCTCAGAAGATGAGCATACCAGAAGATTGGCTTTAAACTTGATCAATAAGCCCACGACCCAGACAAAATCATCTGCAAGAAGCACATCTCCAACCAAGCAAATAATAGGCATGCACACTCAAAAGCTAAACAAACAAATTAAACGCAGCTAAATTGGGTTGTCTCCCAGAAGCCCTTTTCTTTACCGTCCTTAAGGTGGACCAAATACATGTATTAACAGTTTTATACAATGTTCAGGTAGCAAAAGTTTAATACGCAGAGAAAGACAATTCAAAGTCACACACAACATTAAGCAAATAAAACGCTAGCAGCAACAAGACAAAAGAAAACGGCCCCGGAGATCCCTCACTTTTCAGCTAAACGCCGATTTGTGATAGATCCCCCCAGACATGCGATATGAGGAAGAGGGGAGAGCTTTAGGGCCCAAGGAAGACAAGTCTCCCCTGCCCCTACCCTCCTCCATCCCGCGCCTGCGAGCAAAACTCCGTGCTTTACGCAAAAGCAACTCTTTTCATTTTAATTCCACAGAAGAGGAGCGCCAGGGCGGTAAGGTCACACCCGGCTCTTCAGCAGATAGATTAACATCCAAAATCGGGGGCATCCTTTCTTCACCCGCTGAGGGTGAAAGAACAACCCATGTTACCTGTTTCATAGTTTTACAGACTTTGGCTAAACAAATTGCAGTTTTTAAATCGAAATTATGCATGCCCACATCCGGCGTGCACATCACATCCATCTTTGCAGCAGCATCATGCATCACATCAAGGACCTGTGTCACTTCTTTCCCTTTAGTTGTCATTGGCGTTTCAAAAACTTCCTCAATCTGTTCTTGTCCCGTCGATTGAAAATCTGCCTTAACACTACTAGAAACATCATTAGATGACACGATTGTTAAGTTCACTAGTTTTACGAGGTCAACAAAAATTAATTGAGTAAGCAAAGGTGGTAAAGGTGCATTAACTTTGGGCGCAACATTGATGCCACTAGCATCAAAATACAACGTCACCTCACTGGCTTTAAGGAAGGGGACCCCAAGGATGGGTTTTGACGTGTTACCCCTGGGTCCAAGCACCTGAAAGTCTGTGAAGACATCCGCCCCATTCAAAACCACTTCTACACCCTTCACCTCTCCATTGGTCTCAACCACAAATCCATCAGCTAGCATTAAGGATTTCCTTCCATCAGATTCAATATTCAAATTCATCTTTTCAACATCTTGCAAAGCAAGAATGTTGCAAGATGAACCATAATCACATAGCGCTAGAGTTTCTATGGCATTAATCTCACATTTAATAGTCGTTTCACGGGCATTACATTCCCCCACATCCTCAATACTCTTCCCCTGCTCACGGGGATTCTTCTCCGTGTCGCTAGGAAGAGTGTCGCGGGTGCGCTCAGAAAATACTTGGGCCAATTGTCCCAATTACGTTTCCAAATTCCTCATGGAAGCAGTCTGAGTAGCCATATTCGACTGAGCCATTTCAACAAACTTTTAGATCATCTCCTCTAACGCGCTCCTGCACGTCCCTTGAAAATTCTGATTATAACCCGGCTGAGATGGTCGTGGCTGGCTACCAGAAGCCTGAGCATCGAATTGATGCTTGCCATCTTTGACCGGGCGCATTTTGATTCCACGAGAAATTAGGATGGTTTCTCGCGTTAGGGTTATAAGTATTATTGTAAAGCACAGCACGATTTTGATTATTTATAAAATTAACATTTTCTTCACAAGCCATACCTGCCTGATCAGCAAACAGCTCACCCACGGGGCACTCATAAGCGTGGTGCCAGAGTTACCACAACCCTGGCACAATATGCTCAACATAGGGGCAGGCGGTGGGGTCGATCGGGTCAACATCATCTTCCCATCCAAGGCAGGATGGCTCGATTTGGCGTGCAGCCCCACCGCATTTACATCAAACAAATTTCTCGCCCCTCTAGGAGCATTCCTGCCTGCTATCCTGTACGTGCTGTGGGAGGCCGTGTCTTTAAGGAGTCTCAACGCTTCCTCGGGAGATAAGTTTATGATCGTGCCACCCGTCGCCGCATCGATCATTGCCCTAAAATTTGGCTCAATTGCGAAATAAAATATCTCCACCAAATTCCAAGGCTCACAACCATATTGTGGACAACGGCGTTGCAGGTCGGCAAATCTCTCTCATGCCTCAGAAAGAGTTTCTTGATCCAGCTGTCTGAACGTGATTATTTCCATGCGAGCATTAACAATTTTATCAACAGGATGAAACTTAGCCAAAAACATGGAAGATAAAGCTTCCCAGGTGGCAGCGGTGCCAGGCGCGATCGTATGCAGCCACGTCTTGGCCCTATCCCTTAGTGAAAAAGGGAACAACTTTAGTTCCACAACTTCATCCGCAATGCACGCATAGCGGAAAGTACCGCATATCTCAGAAAACTCAGCCAAATGCAACTGAGGATCCTCGCTCGGCAGACCCGAGTACTGGGTATTGTTCCTAATTATATTCAAAATCGCAGGCTTGATCTCAAAATGATTATTGGCTATGGTTGGCCCGAACCCTGGATAAACACTCCCCACTGTAGGGGTAGTGAAATCCTGCATTGTCCTAATGCGAGGCTGGGCCACATCCTGGTTCTCAATGATTCGTTCCCCTTGCCCATTTCCCAAATGGCCCAAGTCATCCATCCTTCCCTCAACTGCAGCAGCACGCAAGCGAGCTCTCCTCACTCGTGCAGTCTCAGGATCAACACCCAAATCTTCACCCCTTCCACCAGGGTTCAGATCTTTCATACAACACTCACAAAAAGAAAACACTAAAAACACCAAAACACTCTTAAACTTTTCCCAAAAGAAACAAAATCCACGCAACAGTTGCACTCCCCGGCAACGGCGCCAAAAACTTGATGCGCTGTGGGTAAGATTACCGTTCACGGCCAAGTAATAAAAGAGAGGAGTAGCTTCCCCAAGTATCGATCTCATGTGGAGTGCAAGTAGGGAGCATGGATTCCGCTTTCAGAGAAATGAATGAAAGTGCTAAGTAAAAAATGAGGGGTTTGATTTTGGGTTTCCTACACTAAGCAGCAATAATCTAGTGCGGGTCGTCGTCACCGCATCGCCAGGGTGAATTACTCCAAAGAGTAATAGCGGATACGAACAAACTATCGAGGGTCGTAAACACCTCTTCGCATTGCGCGCTTCTAGCAGTCGCTAGAACGGCTCAAACACAACTTTCTCTAACAAATATGAAGCTCATCAACACACATCATGATCAAGAAATCACCACACAAAACCATATCAAGACCTTGAGCAAAACATGGTTATTAAACCTCAAGTATACTAGCACAAGTTCAGGTTAAAGCAAATCTAAGAAAAGAGGGGGTGAAACACAACCAAGCACTCGAAGGCTCTCCAAGATTCACGGCCGGAAGCGACGGTTGTCGAGCCTCGTCCTAGCTCGGTCTTTGGAAGGTATCCGGAGTCACTTACTTCTTCACACCCGTCTTCTTCGTGTTATGGTCGCTGATTCGGATCAGAGCGAACTGTTTCACAAGTTCTGCAACTAAAAACTCAAACAGTATCTTGGAGGTCGGCAATGACGATGGCGGTCGGAGACAAAGCTTTAGCAAACTCTTTGGAGGAGAATGGGTGGCCGGATCAACCATCCAAGGAGGAGAGAGAAAATGACTGCTGGAGGGACGAGTTCCCACTCAAAGGTGCGGAAATGGCGGGGGAAAATGGAGATCTCCAGGTCCAAAAGAAATCTTAGGCTTAAATAGTAAAAGTCAGAAAAAATGGTCACGCGCGGTCTGACGCACGACCGTGCGTGAACCGTGCGATATTAATATCCAAAAAAATGCCTGAGGAAGAAGACGCTTGACCCGTGCGTTTCCTTTGCGCACGTACAGGTTCCGCCCGTGCGTGAACGACATCGCACGGGTAGCGACAGAGTGCAGGAAAATAGAAACAAACAGGAAAACCGTGAATTTTACTCGTGCACGGGCGCAGCCGCCCGTGCTTGAACAACTCGCACGATTAGCCACAGAACGAAATAAACTGGGAAGCTACAGGAAATCTGTGAGTTTCCTTCGCGCACGGTTTCGAAGAAACCATGCGTCAACCATGCGAGAGGAAATTCGTCGAGCTCAGCTCGACTTTCTTCCAGCCGACTACAACACACGATTTCACGCAAACCATGCGTGAAAGAAACGCACGATCGTGCATTTTCCTTGAGACAGAATTCCTGCCTTGGGGGAAAATGCACCTCCTGCATAAAATAAAAACTCACAAAGGAGGACCCTCCAGCAATCAACAAAATGCAATAAAAACTACTAGAACGAGCCCTGGGGAGCACCAAGTGCATACCCCCAGCAAATGAATGCGCAATTGCACACTTACGGGTTAGAAAAGTGCACTAAACGTGAAACGCAGTAGGAACGAAATATCAATGAAAACAACCGAAAAGTGAAGTGCAAAGTCATGAAAACCGGCCCAGATGAGTCCGCAAAGCCCTATATAAATGGGACTCATCACACCTCCATCCATTTTTGATATATAATAGAAGCTCCGGCCGGTGCCCCACACTATATACCACAAACAGATGGCGGGGTCACATGTTAATATCAAGGACTACAACACGCATCCTAACTCAGAGCATTCTAGCAGAAGCATTAGGGGGTTAAGACTGAACTCAGCAACCATGAATGTCCAATATATATACATGAACCATCAATATATATATCACACAAAGAAATGTATATAAATACACAAAATATTTGGTCTTAAGACCTTACAAGTTTTCTTCACTAGTGTGGATTACATGCATCGGCACGCAGGCCGACCACACATGAAAATAACAAAACATATCTTTAATTGGCCTTTGAGGGCCAGCATAGCAGCAACAGCAGCAAGGACTTCAACCCACTATTTTTTTCGCTGGGCTCTCCAATACCTGCATGGGGACAATCCACTGCAACGGTGGCAAACAAAGCAACAGTCAACATTTAGCTGACCAATTTATAACGACTCTGCCCCTTACCCGGGGGAGCGGTATTCCTTCCCTGCAGGCATAGCATTTCACAAGCAGATATATCACAAGATGTGCACTCACGCACCATTAATATATCACAAACGTCGACCACACGACCCAACGCCCCGTGCACTCAGGGCACATTATCGGTGTACCGACAATCCCGGGTCCCACCACCGTTCTCAGGTCTCAAACCCAACGGTAAAACTTGAGCATTCATGCTCCGCGGCCCACGACCGGAGACTTTAGTCTTGATGGCAAACAACCCAAGACTCTCATGATGTGATCCTAACGAAGCCGTTCACTTAGGCACTCAAGTTAGAATACCATCACGAGGAGACAGTTCAGCCCTTGCCCGTTGCTCAAATCGCCAGTTCAATGTCTAGACTGACGCGGGTCGGCATCCCCTTATCCGTTCGGCTCACATGCCTTTAAGAGCGCATAACTAACAATAGCCACACTATCCCCGAAGGACAGGCTTCACAATCACAGGTTAGCTAGGAGCTATTGCCAGCGACAACCACTATCGTCTGGCATTAGCGTCAAAACTCTCTTTCTATACCCAGCCCAAACCATATCTGGACCAACTATCCAGAAAACCCTGTTGCTACCTGCAGTTCCAGAAACACTGGACTTTCATAGCATACAACACATGCACTTCGAGGGTATTTTCTTGGAATTCCACTCCAGTACTTCCTGCTACTCCACTTCACAGGCACAACCCACCGACTCCACACAATACTCGTTTATACGCGGAGTCTTCTCCGTTGCGCAAAATAAAACATCACCAATCCAGACCAACCTGTCCAGATGGGCTTCACACAGTATGCCTACTCCGTACTACACATTTCTGGATCTATATGCAAGACTTTTTGGGGATTTCAAGAATCAACCCAACAGAAATCCCTCAACATTCCACCTTTTGGTGGGGGAAATTTATGCGTATGCCAAATAAGGACTTCACATGTCGAAGGAAGAAGATCGTTACCCTTGGAATTTTCTTCAGAGCCATGACAAAGCTTTTCTAAGCGGATGGAAACGATCGCCTCACTTTCCCCTTCACGATTCTAGCTTTGGCTCTTGATTCCAGCCCCAAGATCTCCTCCAACAACTCAATCAATCCACTCAAACCCTAGCAACCGAGAGTTCTCTACTCCAGAACTCGGGAAATAAGGAAGAGAAAGAGGAAAAAAATGAAAGAATGATTTCTTGAATCCATTCCTTTACGGATAAGGCCTCGGGTTGTATCCCAGCCACACGATTTCTTCACATCAACGGCTCGGGTTTGAGCTGACAAAGTCAACCACCGCCTACTGACCGCATACCAGACATCTGACAAGTGTTACCGCTCAGCCATATCCACATTTTCGGCCAAATCGTCGAACATGACTGATTTCGTCGACCGAACTTCATCGATCGGGAGTAAGTTCGTCGAACGGGTTTGATTCACATAACAGGCCATAATCGTCGAACTCAGCTTGACGTTCGACGATCTTCGTCGAGCTCCTCTTGATGATCTTCTCGACGATCCGCTCGACGATCTTCTCGACAATCCGCTCGACGATCTTCTCGACGATCCGCTCGATGATCTTCGTCGAGCTCCGCTCGACGATTTTCGAGGAGCACTGCTCGACGAGTTTAATGTTCTCGCCAACTATGTTTTTGGGGTGTTACAGTCGATTTATATCCATTAGCTCTTTGAAGGACAACAATGGCCTCTGCTTTAGTGTCAACCTAAAGAACCCTTCTTGGAGCCTCAAAGTAAAAGCCATCATTAGGGTAAACCTGGTACCTCTTCCATGACGTGGACCTCCTCCTGGAACCTGTCTACGTAACCCTTCAGGTTTCTTTCGATCCCTGCTTGATTGTGAAGAGGAACTCCACGCCCTTCTTCCTCTTCTTCGAAGTTGAGAACCTCAACAGGAAATCCCGATGCAAATTCGCGTAGCAGTAAATTGAGCTGGTGGGAAGCTGGTGGAACCAGTCCCTTGCCTTGTTCTTGAAGGAGATGGCGAAAAGCTGACACTTGAAGGTGTCAGTCATTTGTTTGATGGAGACCGCGTGCTCAAACCACCGGACGTGATAAACTGGGTCATCTATGCTGGTGTAGTAGGATATCTCCAGCTCCCTGAACCCCTCTGGACTGGGGTTGACACGACCAACTCGTTAAAGAGGCTCCCTCCTACGGCGCGAGTGGGTGGATCCCGCAAGACAACCTCGCTGGCCTGGCCTGCACTCGGCGAGTCGGGGAAGAGCTCTCTCCCGGCGGGATCCTGCTTGCCAACCTCACACACTTTCTCCTTCCCCAGTCCGCCTGACCAAGGCGTTCTCGCCCAAAGCAGGCTGCGCGACCACCGGGACAGCCAGTGTCGAGCACTCACCGCGAGTGATGCTGAGCCAATGGTGCAAGGTGTAAAGCCCCAATTTTCGTAAGAGGGACGATCAACGTTTTTGGCCAGGATTAGGTCATGGTAAGGGGTGACACGGCCAAGGACACGGGCGTGTCCAAGGCCGTGTCTCAGTCGGGTTCGGCAAAGAGCCCGGGAGGTCGTCGATTTGAAGTTGACGAAGTGTGGTCGAGTCTGCGCTCGACGATCCGTGTCGAATCTGCGTTCGACGATTTTGGTTCGACGATCTCGCCAGAGATCATCGATCTCTCCAGCGATCGTCGATCTCTCCAGCGATCGTCGATCCGGCCAGCAGTCGATGATTTTGGTTCGACGATCAGGTCAGCGATCGTCGATCTGGCCAGCGCACGGCGTTCTGGCCAGCGCTCGACGATCTGCACTCGACGATTTGCGCGGTCGACGATTTTGGTTCGACGATCAGGACAGTGATCGTGGTTCTGACCAGCGCTCGACGATCTGTCCAGCGATCGATGATCTGCGTTCAACGATCTGGATTGCGCTCGACGATTTTGCGCTCGTCGATTTGTGCGTTTGACGATCTTGGTTCGACGATCGTCGAGCGGCGATCTTGGCGGATTGGTTTGACGCAGAGTGTTCGACATTCTGTTTTTCCAGGTCAGACCCGTATCGCAACCATGCATTCCTTTGTGTGGGATCCGAAGGCTGGGGGTTTTTTTGTTTGGGATATACCCGAGAGTAGGGTTTCAAGGCATGCTCCCGGCCAGAACCTTGTCCTTCACCTCCAGTCATGAAACTTGTCGAGGATCTTCTGTGCTGGCCACTCTCCACGCTCACCGCACTAAAGTGTTGAAATCAAAAATCGGTCTCTGTGGAGTTCAGGATCTCAAAAAGGGTGTGGCCTCACACTTACTTCCCTCGAGCTAGCACACTAGACCAAAAACTCAGAAACCAAAGAACAGAATCGAGGTCCCAGCGGGGAGGTCCCACCACACACCCAGAAGATCTTAGAGCGCTTCACCTCCCAAGCCATTGCTAAGCTTGGACACCTTAGAAGACACTTAAACCTTGCTAAGACAAGCCCGAGGAAGAAGAAGTTAAGAGAATCCGTCTCTCCAAAGGTGCCCCTTGGGTCTATTTATAGTTTTCCAAACTTGGTCTACCAACAACATAACTCCGCTGTCACATTTCGCTATACGCAACACAATTGGGTCTGCGAATAACGTAACTCCGCTGTCAAAAAGAGCTATCTGCAGGCCTCCAGGGGGTATCCAGAGAATTTTACCCCCCGGACCCCACTGGGCGAGTGGTCCGTAGAAACACCACTCGCCTGAAGGAGCGAATGCTGGATGAGCCTCACATTCACCTCCCAGGCGAGTGCGGACTTTACCCATCACTCGCCCGTCTTGGCGAAAGCCCTTCTATGCGCGCATTAAGGCGTGAGCCTTGGGGGAATGCATGATGAAGACCGCACTCGCCCCAGGGTCTAACTGCCCTCTTGAGTTGGGCGAAAGCTAATTGATGCGCTGGGCGAGTGTGGGCCAGCCTACCCCACTCGTCTCTCCGACTAGACTGAACCTGAAAATCCTCCTGCCATGCCTTGGACTTGTCGGAGGGTCCCACTCAGCGAATACATGATTATATAGGTGTTGTTGTTATCGTAATATTAATATAGTATATATAACACTATATATAAGTTAATAAAATTAAATAAAAATATTATATTAATTAATATTTAATATGAATATTAGTATTATGTATAAATAATATTTTGTATGCATTAATAAAAGCATGCCGGTCAAGTTGGTTCTATGGAATCTACCTTTGGATTTTATAAAAAATTTGTTGCCCGACGAGAATTATTTGACCCGCCTGATTGGTTACGGGAAACCGAATCCGATTTACGATTTGCCGGTCACTCCGCCCGATTTCCCAATTTTTGACGGTCCACGACGACAGCTGTTTTTATATCCGGATCGGACCGGTTTGGAGTCCGCTGGACAGTCCGACGGATCACACCCGCCGATCCGGTTTTTCTTTTTTTTTTCCAAAAAAAAGTAAATATACTCATTTTTTGAGTCATTCGTGTTTGACCACGGAACTGACGTGGACATATCGAACGGCTGGATTTACCTACAAATTTATTTGGTTGGGCGGAAAAAATCACGGCAAGATCAAGAGTACAAAAGCAAGCATCGAGGAAAAAGGAAGAACGGCGGCGTTGAGCAAGAATATGTTGCGGACAAGAAATAATTCGTCGGGTAGATTTAAAATAGAGAAATCGGTCGTCTCCGCCTACATTTTTTGCTGCGCTTCGGGAACTCTCTAGTGCACTGTTAGAACTCAGAACCACTCCCTTTAACCTTGCAATTTTGGTTGTGTACAGCCATGGAATCCGGAAAAATAGAAGACGGCGTAGTGTTGGAGGTGAAGCCGTTGAGATCCCTTGCACCGATGTTTCCCGCTCCGTATGGATTCAGCACCACTTTTAGCTCCTCCGGCGCCGCTCCCTTTGTCTGCGTTAGTCCGTTTGGTGCTCCATCTTCTTCCGATGGCGGGATCCCTCCATTTTACGCGTCTTCCGGCGTGTCCGCTCAACCCGGCAACGCCGGAGTTCCTGCTGAGAATGGATCCCACCGTGCTGCATCTGTCTCCCCTTTCTTTCAATCACCGGTAGACATCAACCTCGATAAAGAACCCGAGGGCGCTGATCATACATCTGGGTATGGCCGGAAAAGTAAGCGCCCGGCGAACCCGAGTCTCGTAAGCGCAGGAGATGGTTTCGAGGTGGAAGGCAGTGAAATCAAGAGATCGCGGCAGAAGAAAAGACACCGAAAGGTAACGGACTTATCCTCGATCCGTCCTTCGTGTCTCGATCCGAGGGAGTTGGTGGAGGGGGTTCTCATGACCTTCGATGCGCTCAGGAGGCGACTTCTTCAGTTGGACGAGACGACAGATACAGGAAAACGCGCCGATCTGAAGGCCGGAACCATAATGATGGCCAACGATCTCCGAGCTAACATGGGTAAAAGGATGGGATCGGTTCCCGGTATTGATGTTGGAGATACCTTCTACTTCAGAATAGAGCTCTGCTTGGTCGGAATGCATGCTCAAAGCATGGCGGGCATTGACTACATGATCACGAAATTCAATGGCGTCGACGAACCAGCAGCAATCAGCATCGTCTCTGCAGGGGGTTATGAGAACGATGAAGGAGACGTCAACACCTTGATCTACACCGGACAAGGCGGCGGGATCGGCAACAGGCATGCCGAGAAAAGGCAGCTCGATGATCAGAAGCTGGAGAGGGGTAATCTCGCTCTCGAAAAGAGCATGCATAGAGGCAATCTCGTTCGCGTGATTCGGAGCGCAAAAGATATGAACTGCCTTTCCGGCAAGATTTACATCTACGACGGGCTCTATAAGATTCAGGAATCATGGACTGATAAAGGAAAATCTGGTTTCAATATTTTCAAGTACAGGCTGGTGAGGGAACCCAGTCAACCCGAAGGAATTGCTGTGTGGAAGCGTGCTGAGGCGTGGAGGATTAATCCATCATCCAGAGGAAGAGTTATCCTCCCTGACATATCCTCTGGTGTTGAAAACATGCCTGTTTGCCTTGTGAATGAGGTTGATGATGCCAAAGGACCCCGCCATTTCACATATGCCACTAGGGTAAAGTATCTCAGGCCCTTCAGCTCCACGAGACCTTTGCAAAGCTGCCGGTGCCTTAGCGTGTGCCTCCCGGGAGATGTCAATTGCTCTTGCTTACAGCAGAATGAGGGCACCCTACCCTACAGTTCTAGCGGGTTACTCGTGAGTCGGAAGGCGGTTTTATACGAGTGCAACAGTTCGTGTTCTTGCTCCATTAATTGCCGAAATCGTGTAAGCCAAAAGGGCGTCAAGCTTCATTTTGAAGTTTTTAGGACTATGGGTCGGGGTTGGGGGCTTCGTTCTTGGGACCCTATACGCGCAGCAACCTTCATATGCGAGTACACCGGTGAAGTCTGCGATAAGTTGGATGCGGATGATTATGGTGAAGAAAATCAGTATAACTTCCGAGCAACCTATCTTGATGAGAAGACACAAAAGTGGAATCATGGGCCTGAGTTAATAGGCGAACCGAGCATAAACCAGAGCGAGATATTTAAGCCGTTGCCTATAATCATCAATTCGTTGAATGTGGGTAACGTTGCTCGGTTTATAAACCATAGCTGTTCGCCGAATGTCCTCTGGCAGCCGGTTATGCATGATCATAGTGAGGAAGGATATCCACATATCATGCTCTTTGCTATCAGACACATTCCTCCAATGACAGAGCTTACAATTGACTATGGTGTGAGTGGAGACAATGATTCGGGCTCTCTTTTTGGGATTCCGGGACCAACGAAATGCTTATGTGGATCGCCCAACTGTAGGGGTCATTTTGGTTAATCTTTTGCAGAATATGCATCTAATGTCAGAGGTTCGAACTCATCATGATTATTCCTCTATATCTCTTTCTCATTTTGCACTTAGTTGTCTCTTATGTTTACAAGCAAATTGTGCATATGCATTTCAAACTATGCTATTTAATTATAATTTTTGTTTTCTGATATTACCTATGCTACTGATGACTATCCACACATGCACTCTTTCTCTACATATAAGGGAATATGGTCTAGAGATAGGGCTGACACCACAAAGTGTTGCTGCATATAGGGAAAATAGGTGACACAAGAGCATGAAATGAATTAATAAAACAATAAAAGAACCAACCAATGTAAGTTGTAAATGTTCTTTCTGGTTACCGCAAAGCAATCCTTTGCTTGAAGTAATATCTGCTGTCAGTGTAGTTGATGAAGGGTTTACCCCTAAGTCACAACAAGTTGGCACATTGCTCTGTCACTGAAAATATAGGAACGGAGCAGCTACAACTCCATTACAAGATCAACTCAACCATCTAAAGTAAACTGCAATCCTCTAAGACATCTCAAAAATAAAGCAAGAGCAGTGCTACACAACCCATTCTCAAAACACCGACACAACTGAGAGCACAGAAGTCGGCAGACAAATCAAATTACTCAACCTTGACAATAAGGCCGACTTTCAAGGATTGTGGACTGATAAACCTTCAGTCACAACACCCACATCCATACAACCACCTCTGTAGTATAACACTTACAAACTCTACTCCCACGTCCACTCCAACTCCCAAGCAACCCCCTTCCAAGGCTGCAACTCCTACGCCCAAATCTTCTAGTCATCTACCTCATCATAATTGCTAAAGGATCAAATGAATTCTACTGGATCAGTGAGATTACATGTACTAGTTATTTTAAAGTCTTCTCTACTCGAGAGATCCCACATCAAGCTTCCTGTAACTTATGAGTTCTGATTACTCCATTGAAGAAGATAAATGGTGGAAGTGCAAATTTTCAAGTAAAAGTGAAAAAATATAAGCTACTGCGGCAACGATCATTACTCAACTAAAGATTCAATATAAGCTCATAGAAACAACAAGAATGACCACAAATCAAAATGGCCCGCATCTCGAGAATGTTCAAAAAGATTAAGACGAAAATTGGGATTCAACTTGTCGGATGTGAAGCTCGACAAATGGACAACATGGTTGACTTGGGTACAGTCCGAATAAGAGAATGCATGCACTAGGTATTTACCTCTCTCCAAAACCCCAAAGCTGCCTCCTTTCCTCCAATTTCCCAGGTCTCCAGAGACCTTCTCCAGAGACCTTCTCTACTTGGAGAGCCGAATGGAAACATTGATCAGAGAACCTGGATGCGGCTATCTCTTCTGGCCTAAGTTGGAAAATAAAATCGAGTGAACCCAATAAATGACCTAGCCGCAGAGTTAGGACCAACTCAAAATATCGAGAAAACTCTAGAGGTCCTAGGAGGATTGCGATCCCTGAAAGCATAGTTCCAAATAACTAGACCAACAAATCCAAACACCATAAAATGAGTCTAAAAATCTTGTTTCACTATGAAACTAGCGGGCGAAATCAATATAAAAGATGATTAAAATAAATTTTAAAATACAGTTATGTTATTCTACTCGAACACATCAGGTAAACAAATGAGTTAGAATTTACACCAACACAATGTATGATCTGTTCAAATCTGTTGGAAAAGCCCACTTAAACTAGACCCATTTGTATAGCATTTATTGTTTTTCTCTCATCTCTTTAGTCCCACATTGTGTATAGGACTTTTCTCCCTCTCTCTCTCATCTATATATATGTACTCATTCTTTGTATTTGTACCAAGTGGACATATATACAAGATTGGCTTTCTCCATTTCTACATGGTATCAAAGCGAGGTTCCGGACTCCTGCGGGCTCACTTTCCTGTCCGCCCTGCGGCCTGCGATCTCTGCGGCCTGCGTATGTGTGTCCGCACCTTCTAGTCGCATCACTCCTGCGGCCTCCCTTGTCCAGTCCGCTGCCTCTCCTCCCGTGGAACCACTTCTCTTCCCTCCTCTTCCTTCCTCCTCTGGCCCCCTATTTATAGCCATCCTGTGGGGTCCACTGCTTCCACTTGTCCGCTGCGGCCTCTTCTTGTCCGGCGCGACCTCGGCGACCTCAATCTCTTGGTCTCCTTCGTCCGCCGTAAGCGCAGCGTCCTCCTTCTGTCCGCACTCTCCCCTGCTTGCGGCTGCTCTCCTTCCTCTTCAGGCGGCCAAGTTCTTTTCCCTGTCCGCCGCGGGCTCGCCCCTCTGCGTTCTTTCAGTCTTGCGGACTGGTCCAGCCCGCTGCGGTCGCTCTCTTGCTTCCCCGGCTTGTCCTCTCTTCTCAGCTCGCTCCAGTCCGCCGCGGTCTGATCCAGCCCGCCGCGATCTGATCCAGTCCGCCTCGACCTCTTCAATCCGCTGCGGCCTCTCTTGGCCCGCTCCTTGCTGAGCGTCTGTGCTCAACGCGGCTTCCTCCAGTCCGCCGCTGCCTCCTCCAGTCCGCCGCGGTCTCCTCCAGCTCGCCGCGACCTCCTCCAGCTCGCCGCGACCTCACCCAGTCCGCTGTCTTTCCGCTTCCTCTAGCTGCCGCCTCCAGTCCGCCGCGGTCTCCTCCAGCTCGCCGCGGCCTCCTCCAGCTCGCCGCGACCTCATCCAGGTCGCCCCCATGTCTACGTCTGCAGACTCAGTCGGCACGGCAGTTCCTCCTCCTGAACGCCCGGCCTCTATCCAGGAAGTCCGCGACGAGCTTCGGATCACTACAATTTCGCTCACTGGCAAGAAGAACTTTGTGGAATGGGCACACTCGGTTCGCCGTGTCCTTCAGTCAAAGGGATTCCTTCATCACCTGACTCAGACCGTTATTGGTGTCCCTACTGAGGAATGGTTACGCAATGATGGGCGTGTGCAGACTTGGCTTCTCAACTCTCTTGATGGCGAATCTTATCGCCTGACCATGTATCATGAGACGGCCAAAGGCATGTGGGACGAGCTCCACACCCTCTACTCTGGCAAGGATAGTCTCCACCATCTATATGATATCATCACTGCTCTCCAGGCCCTTGATAGCAGTGACGCAACCGACCTGACGTCCTTTGTTGCTCAGGCCCGATCTCTGGTTGAGGCTTGGATCCACCATCAGCCTCCCACTTTAGATCTCGCTGCTCAACGTACCCAAAAGGAAGCTGTGGGTATCGCCATGATGATGGCCCGGGTACCACCTCATCTTCACAGTGTCCGGGCTCACATCCTCTCCTCTACTGTTACACCATCCTTTTCCGATGTGTGCTCAATGCTTCTCAAAGTCTCCCCGCCTCCGGATGTTCCCGGACTTCCTTCTCCGGCCCTTGTTCAACAGGCACCAGCTCCCTTATTGCCTCTTCCCCCTTCTGCCCGTGGTGGCCGCTCTGACTCTCGAGGCCGGGGTCGCGGTGGCCGGTCTAGGCTTAAATGCTCGTTCTGCGGTAAAGATGGCCATCTTGAGGCCACCTGCTATCGCAAACATGGCCGACCTCCTCGTCCGCATGCCTCTGCTGCTACTACCGACTCTGCCTCCTCTCGTACTGATCTCGACGAGGTTCGTCTTCAGCTCCAGCATCTTCATGGCTTGCTCAGCCGTCCGCCTGCCTCGGTTGCCTCTGCTGCCTCTATCTCCAATGAAGGTATCGCCCGCCTATCCTCTGGCACGCGCTGGATCCTTGATTCTGGTGTCACTCATCATATCACCTCTGTTAGGACACCTCAGTACTTGTCTTCACCTCACCCGAAGTACATTACTGTCGCTAATGGGGCCTCGGTTCCAGTCTCTGGATGTGCTGATATTTCTCTCATCTCTTCTCTCCTCCTGCGCTCGGCTCTACATGTTCCGGGATCTACTTTCAATTTACTCTCTGTTGGTCGCCTTACTACTGATTCTAATTACTCCGTGACATTTGCTTCTTCTTCTTTTCTCATACAGGATCAGCAGACGCGGACTATCATTGGTAGAGGACGGCTGCAGAATGGGCTCTATCTTCTTGACGACTCTCCCACTGTCCTCGCCTCGATCTCCTCTTCGGATTGGCATCGCCGTCTGGGACATGCTCCTCTTCCAGTCCTCCGGAAGACTCTTCCTGATGTTACTCTCCCTGCTTTTCGCTGCGACACATGTATTTTGGGCAAACAGCCCCGTTCATCATTTCCTCCTCATTGTACTCGGAGCTCCGCTCCTTTTATTTTAGTACACTCCGATATATGGGGTCCGTACAAATTTACTAGTATTTCTGGCTATCGGTATTTTCTTACTTTTATTGATGATTACTCTCGCATGACGTGGTTATATCTCATTCGGGATCGCTCTGAACTTCCCCGCGTATTCCGGGCTTTCATACTTGATACTCGCACTCAGTTCTCTGCGCCTATTCGCACTATTCGTACTGACAATGCGCGGGAGTACACCAGCCATACCTTTGCCACTCTCTGCTCTGAGTTCGGCATTCTTCACCAAACCTCGTGTCCGTACACCCCACAACAGAATGGTGTCGCCGAGCGCAAGAATCGTCACCTTCTTGATGTCGCTCGCTCCCTTATGCTTCAAATGCAGGTTCCCAAACCATACTGACACTACGCACTCTCCACGGCTTGCTTCCTCATCAACCGTCTCCTGTCTTCCGTCCTCCAGTATGCTACTCCCTTCAGCCTCCTCTTTCCCACAACTCCTCCTTTTCCCGTTCCTCCCCGGGTGTTTGGGTGTACCTGCTACGTTCACCACCTCGGTCCCTCCACAGACAAATTGGACCCTCGTGCCACCAAGCATATCTTTGTGGGGTACCCGCGCACTCAGAAGGGTTATGTCTGTTATTCGCCTGCTACCCGCAAGGTTACTGTCTCGGCTGACGTGACTTTTCGTGAAGATATTCCCTTCTTCCCTGCTCTCGATGTCGCTCTGAGTCCAGCTCCCGTCGTTCGTCCTGTCATTCCTGCTCCTCACTCCTCCTCCTCTCTGCCTTCCCTACCTCCTCTCCGTCCACCACCCCCGGTTATCCGGGTCTACTCTCGTCGCTCTCCTCATCCCGTAGCCCCTCTGCAGTCGGCTTCGCCCTCTGGTGCTCTGCTCCCTGCTGCTCCGGCTCCCGTCTCTACCGCTCATCCAATGGCGAATTACGTCTCTCTCCATCGCCTCTCTCCCTCTCTTCTTCACTTTGCTACCTCATTATCCTCTGTTTCGATCCCTAACTCTTTGCAGGAGGCGCTTCACCATCCTGGCTGGCGGGCTGCCATGGACGAGGAAATGACGGCCCTCTGGGCCAACCAGACCTGGGTCTTGGTTCCCTTACCTCCCGGTCAACACCCTGTTGGGTGTAAATGGGTGTTCGTCATCAAGCATGCTCCGGATGGCACTATTGCCCGACTAAAGGCCCGTCTTGTGGCCCGTGGCTTCACACAACAGGAGGGCCTCGATTATGAGGAAACCTTCTCTCTGGTGGCCAAGCTCAACACTGTCCGCGTTCTTCTCTCCGTCGCGGTGCACCGCCACTGGCCCCTTCATCAGCTCGACATCAAGAACGCCTTTTTAAATGGTGACCTTCAGGAAACCGTCTACATGCGCCAACCGCCCGGATTTGAGACCACGGGGGAGTCTCGGGTATGTCTTCTCAAAAAATCCATTTATGGTCTCAAACAGTCCCCTCGGGCGTGGTTTGACAAATTTAGCAAGGTGGTTCGGGACATGGGGTTCACTCGGAGTTCTGCAGATTTCTCCCTTTTTACCCGACACCGTGCCACTGGCACCGTCCTTCTGTTGGTTTATGTTGATGACATCCTTCTCACTGGGGATGACTCAAAGGGGATTCAAGACGTCAAACAACATCTGAGCACTGTTTTTCAAACTAAAGACCTGGGGAACCTTCGCTACTTCCTGGGTCTCGAGATTGCCCGGCGGCCGGACGGGTTGGTGCTCTCCCAACGAAAGTACTGTCTCGATCTTCTCAAAGATGTTGGTCAGTCTGGTTGCAAGCCAGCTTGTACCCCGATGGAGGCAAATCACAAACTATGCGCTCATGCTTCGGATGACGATTTGCTGCTTCCGAACCCGGAATACTATCGACGCCTTGTGGGCAAGTTGATCTATCTAACAGTCACGAGGCCGGATATATCGTTTGCAGTTGGGGTTGTCAGTCGGTTCATGCATGCCCCCCGGGCTTCTCATCTTCAAGCGGTTGAACGGATTCTTCGATACCTTAAGGGAGCTCCGGGTCAAGGGCTGGTGTACAAAACCTCTGACTCTGCTCCCGCATTGGTTGCCTATTCTGATGCCGACTATGCGGGTTCCCTGGACGATCGGAGGTCAACTAGTGGGTTCTGTACTTATTTTGGTGGTCATCTTATTACATGGAAGAGTAAGAAACAGGCTGTGGTAGCCCGTTCCTCTGCAGAAGCTGAATACCGATCGATGGCCTCGGTTGTCTCAGAACTCACATGGCTTGAAAGTCTCCTTACTGACCTAGGAGTAAAACTCCCCTCCTCTGCTGTTCTATTTTGTGATAGTCAAGCCGCCATACACATCGCAAAGAATCCAGTGTTTCATGAGCGCACAAAACATATCGAGGTTGACTGTCACTTTGTTCGGGAGAAAGTTCAATTGAAGAAACTTGAATTGAAGCATGTTCCAGGAACTGATCAAGTTGCCGACATCCTCACAAAGGCCTTATCAAACACCCTGTTCTACTAGTGTTTGTCCAAGCTGGGTGCATATGACCTATACGCTCCAGCTTGCGGGGGAGTGTTGGAAAAGCCCACTTAAACTAGGCCCATTTGTATAGCATTTATTGTTTTTCTCTCATCTCTTTAGTCCCACATTGTGTATAGGACTTTTCTCCCTCTTTCTCTCATCTATATATATGTACTCATTCTTTGTATTTGTACCAAGTGGACATATATACAAGGTTGACTTTCTCCATTTCTACAAAATCAAATGGGGGTAACTGACAAATCTTTGTGTTGACAGTGGGAAGTTCTCCTCTATGCGAATCAAACTTTTTTATAATAAAATTGTTTTTAAGTAAATACTACAAATAAAATACACTAATATATTAATAAGTAAAATTTTGATTCAATAAAATTATTAATGAATTAAAAAAACAAGTTAGCGCTTGCGCGCGCACACACAAACATATATAAATATACTTACTGATGCCAAGCTCTGTCTTTTTCTCTCTCTCTCTATATATATATATATATGTATACGTGTGACAATGCACTAGGGCCCCCTGTGCCCCGCGCAACAGTACTATGTTAGTGCAACTGTGGGCTTTGCCCGCATTGGCAGCGGGCTACGGCTACACCGAGACGGGAGCCCACCCGGCGTGGCTTGCGCTCACAGTCAGGCAGGCTTCAAGGAAAATTGCAAATTTTAAAATTCTTTAACAAAATTTTAGGACTGCAAATAGCGACATGTGCATAACTTTTTGACTATTTGCAGACCATTGTGGCCTGCAAATAGCGGGTAATGCAAAACTTTCTAGTTATTCGAAGGCAACCATGGTCTGCAAACATCGGCCCGACCTCCATGGTCTCCAAATAGCGGTCAACACAACTTTTTGGCTATTTGTAGGCCACCCGTTGGATCGGACGCTAGCTATTATTTTTGTTGATAGTGCCCAAAGCTTGTATGTATTATTCAATTATCTAAATACAAGGAGAGAATACAAATATATAGGAGAGAAGAGAGAAAAATAAATCTTATACATGATGTGGGACTAAAGAAGGAGGAGAAAGAAAATAAATAAAGTGGGCCATTAAATGGGCCTTTTACATGAGCTTTTCCAATACTCCCCCGCAAGCTGGAGCGTACAAGTCGTATGCGCCAAGCTTGGATAGGCACTGATAGAAGAGGGTACTAGGTAGAGCTTTGGTGAGGATGTCAACAACCTGTTCAGTACCCGGAACATGCTTGAGCTCGATCTTCTTCATGTAGACTTTCTCTCGGATGAAATGACAATCTACCTCAATATGCTTCGTTCTTTCATGAAAGACCGGGTTCTTAGCAATATGTATGACAGCTTGACTGTCACATAGGAGGAGAGCTGGTGAAGGTAGTTTAACTCCAAGGTCGGTAAGGAGACTCTCAATCCATGTGAGTTCAGAGACCACAGCAGTCATTGCTCGATATTCTACTTCTGCTGAGGATCGAGCAACCACTGCTTGTTTCTTGCTTCGCCAAGTAATCAGATGTCCTCCAAAATAGGTGCAAAACCCGCTAGTAGATCGTCGATCGTCGAGGGAGCCAGCGTAGTCGGCATCAGAGTATGCCACTAGTGTAGGAATGGAAGATGAGGTTTTGTATACAAGTCCTTGGCCAGAAGCTGTCTTAAGATATCTGAGAATGCGTTCCACAGCCTGGAGATGAGAGCTTCGAGGAGAGTGCATATAGCGACTCACGAGTCCCACCGCGAAAGATATATCAGGTCTTGTAACTGTTAGATAGATAAACTTCCCAACTAGACGACGGTAATATTCTGGATTTGGTAGAAGAGAATCAGAATCCGAGCCCTGAGCACATATTTTGTGATTTGCATCCATGAGAGTGTTAATAGGTTTGCAGCCAGAGTAGCCTGCATCATGAAGAAGATCCAGGCAATATTTTCGCTGAGAGAGAACCAGACCATCTGACCGTCTGGTCACTTCCAGACCGAGGAAGTACCGAAGATGTCCCAGATCTTTAGTTTGGAAGACGGAGCTCAGATGTAGCTTAACGGCTTGTATGCTGTCCAAGTCATTGCCAGTAATAATGATGTCGTCGACATATACCAACAGGAGAACCGTACCAGTGGCCCGGTGGCGAGTAAACAATGAGAAGTCAGCCGAGCTTCGAGTGAAGCCAATTTCCCGGAGAGCTTTGCTGAACTTGTCGAACCATGCCCGAGGGGATTGTTTGAGACCATATAGCGATTTGAGAAGGTGGCAAACCCGTGACTCCCCCGTGGTCTCAAACCAGGGAGGTTGTTGCATGTAAACCGTTTCCTGAAGGTCGCCATTTAGGAAAGCGTTCTTGACGTCGAGTTGAAATAAGGGCCATTGACGATGGACAGCAACAGAAATGATAATCCGGACCGTGTTGAGCTTAGCGACCGGAGAGAAAGTCTCGTCATAGTCCAGCCCTTGTTGCTGGGTGAAGCCACGAGCAACCAAGCGAGCTTTGAGGCGATCAATGGTCCCATCAGGAGCATGTTTAATGACGAAGACCCATTTGCACCCAACAGGTTTCTGGCCGGGAGGAAGGGGCACCAAGGTCCAAGTCTGATTGGCCCAAAGAGCAGCCATCTCTTCCTCCATGGCAGCACGCCACCCAGGATGTTGAAGAGCGGCCTGGACAGAAGTAGGAATAGAGACCGAGGATAGCGAAGTAGCCAAGGTCTGAAGAGGTGGAGAGAGGCGATGGAGAGAAACATAGTCCGCCATTGGATGAGCGGTAGAGGCCGACACCGGAGCAGCAGAGCACAGAGAAGCCGAGGTCGAAGCCGACTGCAGAGGAGCAACGGGAGGAAGAGGGCGACGAGTATAGACCCGAATAACGGGCGGTCGAGGAGGGTCAATGGTGGGAGGAGGCGGAGGGATGGTGGGAGGTGAGTGGACGGGGATCACCGGCCGTGGGAGGGAGGGTGTGGTAGGAGGTGGTGGTAGAAGTGGTGGCAAAGGAGGAGGGAAGAAGGGTTGATCCTCCCGGAAAGTAACATCAGCCGATACAGAGACCTTCCGGGTGACCGGAGAGTAGCAAACATAGCCCTTTTGGGTGCGGGAGTAGCCGACGAAAATGTGTTTGGCCGCACGGGGATCCAGTTTGTCAAGAGTGGGGCCCAGGTTATGGACAAAGCAGGTACAGCCAAAAACCCGGGGGGTGAGGGGGAAGGCGGGTGCGGAGGGAAAAAGAAGGCTGAAGGGGGTAGCGTTCTGGAGAACCGGAGATGAGAGATGGTTGATAAGAAAACATGCAGTGGACACCACAAAGTTTCAGAATACTTTGGGAACGTGCATGTGAAGCATGAGGGAGCGAGCAACATCAAGCAAGTGGCGGTTCTTTCGTTCGGCGACCCCGTTTTGTTGAGGGGTGTAGGGACAAGAGGTCTGGTGAACAATACCGAAGTTTGCGCAGAGAGTGGCAAACTCGTGGCTAGTGTATTCCCGGGCATTATCAGAGCGGAAAGTTTTAATGGTGGTAGAGAATTGCGTACGAGTCTCTAACACAAACGCCTGAAAGACACGAGGAAGCTCAGAGCGATCATGTAGGAGATACAACCAGGTAGTGCGAGAGTAATCATCAATAAATGTTATAAAATAACGATAACCAGAAATGCTAGAAACTTTATACGGTCCCCAAATATCAGAATGTATTAAATCAAACGGAGTAGAGCTCCTAGTACAATGTGCGGGATAAGAAGAGCGAGGCTGTTTGCCAATAATACAAGAATCACATTTAAAAGCAGGAAGAGAAAGGTCTGGAAGCGCCTTCTGGAGGATAGGTAGAGGGGCATACCCAAGCAGACAATGCCAATCAGACGAGGAAACAGAGGAAAGGGATGTGGGAGAGACATCGAGGAGGTAGAGCCCGTTCTGCAGTAGTCCCCTACCAATGGTAATCCGCGTCTGCCGATCATGTATCAAAAAACCAGAAGAGGTGAAGGTGATAAAACAATTCATATCAGTAGTAATACGACCAACAGAGAGTAAATTAAAAGGTGAGGCTGACACATAAAGAACGGAACGAAGAGAGAGAGAGGGAGGGAGGAAGAGATCAGCGCAGCCGGAGACCGGGACAAGCGCACCATTGGCCACAGTAATAGACGGGGGATGAGCAGCAGCAGAGAACTGGGGCGGCCGCATGGAAGTGATGTGGTGGGTGGCTCCCGAGTCCAGGATCCAGCGAGATCCGGAGGAAAGACAGGAAGAACCTGTAGTGGAGGTGGAGACAATACCTGCATGGGAGGTGGAGGCAATGGAAGCAGATGGAGGGTTGAGGAGCCCATGGAGTTGTTGCAGCTGTAGGAGAAGAGCCTCAAGATCCGTACCAGTCGGAGGAGAGCTATCGGCAACAGCGACAGTAGGCGGGCGCGGAGGGTAGCCATGTTTCTTGTGACAGACTGCTTCAGTATGGCCATCCCGGTCGCAGTAGGTGCACTTGGGCCGTCCGCGGCCACCACGGCCCCGCCCACGGGAGCCCGTACGTCCACCCCGAGTAAAAGGGGGTTGGGGAAGTAAAGGAGGAAGGGCCTGCTGAAGAAGGGCCGGCGAGGGTGGTGCAGGAGCCTCCGGTGGAGGTGGTACGCGAAGTAACATCGAGCAGACATCGGAGAAGGAAGGGGTAGTGGGTGAAGCCAGAACCTGGGCCCGGATACTGTGCAGGTGTGGCGGGACGCGAACCATAATCATAGCAATACAAACAGCCTCCTTCTGGGCGCGTTGGGCAGCGAGATCAGTAGTCGCGGGCTGGTGCTGAATCCAGGCCTCCGTGAGAGTTTTAGCACGGGCCACGAAGGAGGTCATGTCCAGAGCTTTGCCAACATCCAAGGCTTGAAGATCAGTGATGATGTCAAAAAGGTGCTGAAGGCTGTCCTTCCCTGAGTACAACGAATGAAGTTCATCCCACATGGCTTTGGCGGTCTCATGATACATGATCATCTGGTACGGCTCACCCTCCACCGAGTTCAGGATCCAGGTCTGGACGCGACCGTCATTTCGGAGCCAATCATCAGTAGGAGGAGTTGGTGAGCCCTGAGTTAGGTGACGTGCAAGACCCTTGGCCTGTAAGACCCGGCGGACGGAGTGGACCCAGGGGATGAAGTTGGACTTGCCAGAGAGGGAAATAGTAGTAATCCGAAGCTCATCGCGGAGTTCGAGAGGAGCCACGTGGTCGGCCGGGGGTTGAGCGGTAGTGGAGTGGCTGGAGGACATGACGACTGAGGAGGAGCAGACAGCAGGGCACGGAGAGAACAAACCGCGCGGCAAGCAGCGGGTGAAAGGAGGTCGCGGCGGACTGGAGGAGGTCGCGGCGGTCAGGAGCAGTCCGCGAAAGGAGGTCGCGGCGAATTGGAAGAGGTCGCAGCGGTGTGGAGCTGATTGCAGCGGTTTAGAGCAGAGCTGGAGCAGTCCGCGGCAGAGGTCGCAGCGGTTTGGAGCAGAGCTTGGCGGAGGTCGCGGCGAACTGGGGGCAGTCCGCGGCAGAGGTCGCAGCAGTTTGGAGCAGATCGCAGCGGACTGGGGCAGGCCGCTGAAAAACACCGTGGCGGACTGAAGAAGAGACCGCGAGGAAGAAGCCACGCAGCAAGAGAAGAGCGCACAACGGACACGAGGAGAGCCCGCAGTGGACAGGAGCAGTCCGCAAGAGACTGCGGATAGGGAGTCCGCGAGCACAGAGGCTCGAGCGGACAGAAACAGAGCGGGCTAGAGGGAGCAGTCCGCGAGCAAAGAGACTCGAGCGGACACAAACAGAGAGTGCAGCGGACAGGAAGGATCGTCCGGAGCGGATAGGAGAGGTGGGCCCCACGAGTCAGAGCAGAAGATGGCTATAAGAAGCCTGAGGAGGGTGGAACCACGGAGAGAGAGAGGAGAGGCGGAAGCAGAAGGGCAGTCCGCACGAGACCGGAGCGGACAGGAAGGCAGTCCGCAGGGGAGCCGAGCGGACAGATGCAGAGGGGCAGTCCGCAGGGAAGGCGGACAAGAAAGTCAGTCCGCAGAGAGGCGGATGCAGAAGGGCAGTCCGCAGGAGACCGGAGCGGACAGAAAAAAAGGCAGGTCGCAGCTAGAAGGAACCTGGCTTTGATACCATGTTGATAGTGCCCAAAGCTTGTATGTATTATTCAAGTATCTAAATACAAGGAGAGAATACAAATATATAGGAGAGAAGAGAGAAGAATAAATCCTATACATGATGTGGGACTAAAGAAGGAGGAGAAAGAAAATAAATAAAGTGGGCCATTAAATGAGTCTTTTACATGGACTTTTCCAATAATTTTTATGGTATTTTGGAGCACTACTTTTTAGCCCACGTGGTCCCAAAAATATTTCTTTTTATAATTTAGATATAATTGCTGATGCCAAGCTCACATTCCATTATGGACTTTATATTTTTGCGAGGTAACTTTTAGCATAAAGACATGGTATATTTCATAATCGAAGAATAAGTAAAAGGTTTTTTTGGTCATAAAATCTGTTTATCCTACATCTAATATAAGTGTTTAGCTTTACCTTCCATGGCATTTTTTCTGGGTACTTTGTCATAATGGTATGTTATATTTCATAAACTAAGAATAAGTAAAAAAAAATTCTCTTATAAAATCTGTTATTCTTCATACTTCTAATATAGGGTTTTTGCTTTACTTGCTATGAGCATTTTGCTTACATTTCTTTCTTTCTTTCTTTCCAGTACTGTTCAAACTCTGAAGGGATTTGAAGTTAAGGGATATGCTGGTGGTCGAATATTTAACCAAAATCTTTTGAAGTTCCTTCCTTTAAGTTTGCATTTATAAGGTGAAGATTAAGCTCAATGGATTAGTTAATATGCAACATTTTGCTTTTTGGTGGAATTTCTACTTGTAGACTGCTTGCTTCACCATGTTAGAACTGGTCATGGCTTAAGAATTTTGAATCTGTAACCTCTTTTTTATTCTGTTTCTTATTACTTTATTGTGAGAAATGATGGACAATTGCAACATATGATAACCCTCGGGAACTTAACTTAAGGTTTTCATTTCTTGTTACTAGTTAGTGGAATAAAACTGACAAAACTAGTGTATAATTAACAACTTTATGTACTCTACCGTGCTTGCTCAATTTCAAGGACTTGTGTCCATACTGGTTAGTGAATAGGCACCTCATTTTCAAACCTTTTGATATTGGAATTTTTTTCTTATGCACATATGAGGTGTCTAATGAGTTTTTTCAAGTATGCCTAAGTCCATTTATCTAGGTTCTGTAAAGCCTATTATGGGCTTGAGCTAGTCTAGATTTACTTGTATATAAAATCTATGCATAAAAATCGGTAGACCAGGTGGAGTCAATGGAATTCCCACACGTTATCTTCAGAAATGACACCTGGTAGAAATAAGGAGAAATTGGCATGGGGATTCCGTTGGCTGTTGGCTTCTTGACATAGGCAAGTACACCGAGGTGTTGAAGCATGGTTCAGTGCTCACCGTATTTGATAGTAACAAGCACTGGAGTGCTCTAATTATCATTTGGAGTTTCCATGATGTACAGGTATAAACAAGACGCATAAAGAACCGTGGGAAGCAAATAAGGGAAGCTGAATGTTTCAAGGTTGAAAGGGGTGTGATCCTAATCACTTAGATGTACTGTAGAGGGGGGGGGGGGGAATAGAGTAATTAAGCTTTTACTCGAGTTTTATAATCGGTTTAGTAATTTCTCGGTATATCTCTTTTTCACATCACAAACATAGCATAACTAAAAGTGCGGAAATTAAATATCCAGAGAGAATGCAAGCAATACAGACGACACAAGAAATATATTTGGTTCCCCAAACACGAGTACATTCACTCTTTTGCCGCAATAGGAGCTTTACTATCAGTAGTGTTGAGTCTTTTGATAAAGAGACTCGTAGAACCGGGAGTTGTTGATAAGGTCTCTTCGAAATCAAGTGAGTTGTTGATAACGGAGCTCAACCTCCGAGTCTTTTGATAATGAGACTCTCAGAACCAGGAGTTGTTGACAAGTTCTCTCCGAAACCAAGTGAGTTATTGGTAAAAGAGTTCAACCATTGAGTCTTTTGATAAGGAGACTCTCAGAACCGAGAGTTGTTTATAAGATCTCTCCGAAACTAAGTGAGTTGTTGATAAGGAAGCTCGACCACTGAATTTTTTGAGGAGAGATTCTTAGAACTCCTTTGTGTAGGTTGATTTGAGATAGATTTTCCCCAATGTGCCTTCAACAGTTTGAAGGAACTAATGCCTTGCAATGCTTTGTGGATTCAGGCTGAGAGCCATAAGCTGCTCTTCTTATTGATCACGACTCTGAGGAAGAGGGTTGAGTCGTGATCTTCAATAATGTCCCTTCAGGATTAGAGCTTCTTCATTTAAATCTTCGGAGAGAGGGAGATTCTTTTTGGAGTTTTAGAAGTACTCCTTCCTTTATTGCATACTTGAGGAAAATGAATCTTCGTTCTTTTTCTTATTTTTTTTCTGCTTATTCTTTCTTCATTCTTCTTATTATACTGTTATGTTGTTGTTGCTTTTCTTCTTATTTTTGTTCTTCTTTTCTTCTTTTTCTTCACCTGTATCCATATTTATCTCGTTGTCTCTTTTTGAATTCTCGTATAGATTTCCCTAAGCATGCCTTGAAAGTTACTGCTTTAGGCAACGACAACTTGCTAGAAATAGTTCTTCTAACGATTGTATTTTTTCCGCAACCTTTGGCGTGACGACTTCTAAGAAAGATGTCTGGGGGTAGTTTTGAGGAATTGATGCAGGTCTTATTTGTTGAGTGGCTTATCAACGCTGTTTTGGTGAAGCCGATTCTTCTTTACGATTTCAACTCTGTCTGAAGATGTGACGCTTATTTGAACAATTTCGACGTAGTACAATTTTTTCTTTTCGTCGCATTTTTCATGTTCAACGCAAAATTTTAGCGTAGTTTTAAGATATTGACGTGTACACAGATGTCCTATTGTTGTTTGACGTTGTGTTGACTGTAATTCGACATTGCTTGACTTTAACGCCGAGTTCTTCCGCCGCTTCCTTAGGACAAGATATTCTAGCCTACATACTAAGTTCTTATTACAGAAAATACCCTTCTATACAACATGAGTTGCCTTATTAAATCATTCATTAAACTATATATCAAATCAAGAGGTGGATTTTTTCCAACAAAGGTTATTACCTCTGCGATAACTTTCTATCGCCCAGGGAAATAACTTAATAGAGGCTATTGGACCTGGGGGATATAGGTCAACCTGCTACTCTACCTAGGTTGAAACTTTTTTTGTCAACCTGAGTCATAGTGGCTGTGACCATTCCTGATAGCTCACTACAATACTGGACCAACAAATTTGCTTCTCCATCACCCGGGCGATAACTTTTGGGATTTGTCTTCTTTAAAAAGATTTATGTTTTTTTTCCTTAAATGCGCTGAACGGATGAACTAAATGGTAGAGGTGAGGGAAGAGGTCGTTTTGGTGCAAGGAGATTATCTCAAAGGTGTGGAGAAATTCATTCAATGTCAAAACGAAGGAGATGGGGTTGATGTCCATTTCTTGAATGGAGTATGGCGTTGCTCGTTCTTAATCCACCTTTCTTCTACAATCAAGGACATGAACTTCTCCCTCAAGCAAGGGAGCTCGGTTTTTAAATCGACGATATCCTCAAAAGCTCATATTAGAAGTTTGAGGAATCTCCCGTTCTACAAGCAAGCATAAATGGGTTAATAGGCTATCTTAGACTAGAAGTTTGAGTAATTTCACTCTTTTCAAGCAAACATAAAGGGGTTAATAAGGTACTAAATTTATTGAATACTTCCCCTATAGGGGAGTTTCTTCATGAAAACCCCTTGCTATCCCTCTCTATTGTTTTTTTATTCTTTAATACTTCTTATGCATGGTGTGAAATGTGTCTGGTATGGATGTCTAGTACTAGGATTTGTCTAGGGTTAAAATTGCCTTGGCGAAGGCGTTGAGACGTGAGCATCTCCAACGGACGTCTTTGGCAGCTAAAGCCTTTGAGATCATCAAGGATAAGATGTTTACTGCACCTGTTCTATGACTCCCTGATTTTAGTCTAATGTTCGAGGTATCCTGTGATGCCTCTAGGGTTAGGATAGGTGTACTTAGTCAAGAATGTCACCCTGTTGGATTTTTCAGTGGAAAGCTTTTAGGCCTGAAGCTGAATTATTCAAATTACGAGCGCAAATTCTATGCGATTGTACAGACGTTCCTTCACAGGAGGCATTATTTGTTACCCAAGTAGTTTGTCCTCCACTCCGATCATCAGTTGTTACGTTATATCAATTCACAACAAAAATTGAACCATCGACAGGCTAAGTGTTTATCATATTTACAGGAGTATACCTTCGTTCTCAGGCACTGCAAGAGAACGGAGAATGAATCTTCCTTGAGGAAAATGAATCTTTCTTCTTTTTCTTATTTTTCTTCTGCTTATTCTTTTTTCATTCTTCTTATTATACTATTATGTTGTTGTTGCTTTTCTTCTTTTTTTTGTTCTTCTTTTCTTCTTTTTCTTCACCTGTATCCATATTTATCTCGTCGTCTCCTTTTGAATTCTCGTATAGATTTCCCTAAGCATGCCTTGAAAGTTACTGCTTTAGGCCACGACAACTTGCTTGAAATAGTTCTTCTAACGATTGTATTTTTTCCGCAACCTTTGGCGTGACGACTTCTAAGAAAGATGTCTGCGGGTAGTTTTGAGGAATTGATTCAGGTATTATTTGTTGAGTGGCTTATCGACGCTGTTTTGGTGAAGCCGATTCTTCTTTACGATTTCAACTCTGTCTGAAGATGTGACGCTTATTTGAACGATTTCGACGTAGTACAGTTTTTTATTTTCGTCGCATTTTTCGTATTCAACGCAAAGTTTTAGCGTAGTTTTAAGATATTGACATGTACGCAGATGTCCTATTGTTGTTTAACGTTGTGTTGACTGTAATTCGACATTGCTTGACTCTAACACCGAGTTCTTCTGCTGCTTCCTTAGGACAAGATCTTTTAGCTTACATACTAAGTTCTTATTACAGAAAATACCCTTCTATACAACATGAGTTGCCTTATTAAATCATTCATTAAACTATATATCAAATCAAGAGGTGGATTTTTCTCAACAAAGGTTATTACCTCTGCGATAACTTTCTATCACCCAGGGAAATAACTCAATAGAGGCTATTGGACCAGGGGGATATAGGTCAACCTGCTACTCTACCTAGGTTAAAACTTTTTTTGTCAACCTGAGTCATAATGGCTGTGACCGTTCCTGATAGCTCACTGCAATACTGGACCAACAAATTTGCTTCTCCATCACCCGAGCGATAACTTTCGGGATTTGTCTTCAATAAAAAGTTTTATGTTTTTTTCCTTAAATGCGCTGAATGGATGAACTAAATGGTAGAGGTGAGGGAAGAGGTCGTTTTGGTGCAAGGAGATTATCTCAAAGGTGTGGAGAAATTCATTCAATGTCAAAACGAAGGAGATGGGGTTGATGCACATTTCTTGAATGGTGTATGGCGTTGCTCTTTCTTAATCCACCTTTCTTCTACAATCAAGGACATGAACTTCTCCCTCAAGCAAGGGAGCTCGGTTTTTAAATCAATGATATCCTCAAAAGCTCATATTAGAAGTTTGAAGAATCTCCCGTTCTACAAGCAAAGCATAAATGGGTTAATAGGCTATCTCAGACTAGAAGTTTGAGTAATTTCACTCTTTTCAAGCAAACATAAAGGGGTTAATAAGCTACTAAATTTATTGAATACTTCCCCTTTAGGGGAGTTTCTTCATGAAAACCCCTTTCGATCCCTCTATTGTTTTTTTTATTCTTTAATACTTCTTTTGCATGGTGTGAAATGTGTCCGGTATGGATGTCTAGTACTAGGATTTGTCTAGGGTTAAAATTGCCTTGGCGAAGGCGTTGAGACGTGAGCATCTCCAGCGGACGTCTTTGGCAGCTGAAGTCTTTGAGATCATCAAGGATAAGATGTTTACTGTACCTGTTCTGAGACTCCCTAATTTTAGTCTAATGTTCGAGGTATCCTGTGATGCCTCTGGGGTTAGGATAGGTGTACTTAGTCAAGAATGTCACCCTGTTGGATTTTTCAGTGGAAAGCTTTTAGCGCTGAAGCTGAATTATTCAAATTACGAGCGCAAATTCTATGCGATTGTACAGACGTTCCTTCACAGGAGGCATTATTTGTTACCCAAGGAGTTTGTCCTCCACTCCGATCATCAGTTGTTACGTTATATCAATTTGCAACAAAAATTGAACCCTCGACAGGCTAAGTGTTTATCTTATTTACAGGTGATACATTCGTTCTCAAGCCCTGCAAGGGAACAAAGAAACGAGTTGCCAACGCCCTTAGTCAAGTCATCCTCGTACTATCACAGATGAGCACTCAGGTGATAGGATTTGAGCTTATCAAAGATGACTATCCCAATTGTCCCGATTTTATTGGCATTTATGATGCGATACGTTTGGATCCCTTTCACGATTAGACTAATTATTTGATTAGGGACGAATATCTGTTTTGTTGAACCCGTCTACGCATTCCTCGCACTTCGTTGCGAAATTTTATTGTATGAGAATTACATGGTGAAGGTTTAGGTGGACACTTTGGACGAGAGAAGACGATAGTCATAAACGATTCTATTGCCTCAGGATGAAACGGGTTATCGCACAGATTGTCAGTAGCTGTCGCACTTGTCAGGTAGCAAAGGATAATAAACAACTCACTGGATTATATACACCTTTACCGATGCCTAGTATTCCTTGGGATGATATTAATATGGATTTTGTGCTTGGCTTGTCGCGCACTTTTTGGAAACACGATTCCATTCTTGTGGTGGTCGACCGGTTTTCCAAAATGGCATATTTCATCCCCTACAACAAAACCAATGATGTCTCTCATATTTTCCGTATTTATTATAAAGGGGTTGTCGTGCATCTAGAGTTACCTAAGGCTTTCATTACCGATCGAGATGTCAAGTTCACCAGCTACTTTTGAAAGTCACTCTGGAGACTATTAGATACTAAAATTTTATTTTCAACCGCCTGTCATCCATAGACAGACGGTCAGACTGAGGTTGTAAATAGGAGTTTTGGAAATTTATTGCGTTGTTTGGCAGGAGATCACCACTGGAATTGAGATCTAATTCTTCTACACGATCAATTGGCTTATAATAATTCGAAGAATAGATCTACATGTTTATCTCCCAATAAGGTTATTCATGGTTACACTGCACGAGTGCCGCTAGATTTAGCACCACTGACACCCACTTTTAGTACTAGTCAGTTTGCACATGACTATGCATTGCATTTGCATGACTTGCATAACCAAATTGAGCAAAAATTACATAGTACTTATGATTTATATGCAACTCAAGCTAATACGTATAAACAAGCTACTAGTTTCAAAATGGATGACTTTGTTAACCCCGAAATCGGCGATCCTTCCCGAGGCAGCCAGCTCGCCAGTAGCGGCCTGCTCCAGGTTCCTCCTGGAGGTCGCTTCTTAGGTTGGGCAGACAGATTTTTCCCTGTCCGCTCAGGCCGCACGGCTTGGGCGGTCTCAGCGGACTGACCGCCCAGGCCGCGCGTTGTCTCTCTGGTCGGCAGGGGCCGCGGACTGCTTCCGCAGTCCGCCTCTGCAGGCCGCGCCCTTTTTCAGCTTAACCGCAAGCTTGTCTCCGCAGGCCTCTCTTTGCCGGACTCGGTTCCCTGTCCGCCCAGGCCGGCAATAGGTCGCGTTCCTTGCAATAATTGGGCTCTTCCAGCCCGCTCCTGCAGGTCGCTCTTCAAGAACACCAGACCGCTCAAACCGCCAAACAAGAGTGGCGACCTGCCCCCAGGCCGCCAGCCAGCTACCTCGGCTTCCACCTTGCCAACACGCGCGGCCTGCCTCGTCAGTTCGGCAGGTCGCTCAGTCCTTGGACACCAACAACATGGGCATCCAACTCCTTCAGTCCGCCCACAGAGCGCAGACACTCGCTCTCCGGCTACCCGCGAAGATCAGCAGCAATACCCAGTTTCTCGCGAGCTCGGCGGACTCGAAGTGCGATCAAGACTCCCAGTCCGCCTTCATTGGTGAACCTCAACAACTTCAACAGCCAGGCTCTCCATTCCAACGTAAGCGGACTCAGCTTAGCAGCAGGCGAGGAATCAGCGGACTCAGCGGACTCGCTGTGCAGCCCGTCATTCCTTACCCAACACCCGCTTCTTGGCAGCAGCAGGGTCAACTTCTCCTCAGCCCGCAGGCTTGGCGCGGGCTCAATAAGTAGAGGCGGACTCCGCAGATCCTCCCCGCAGTCCGCCAGGCAGCAGAACATCTTCAAGGCAGTCCCAGACCGCGTAGCCTCCTGCGGACTCTGCGGACTCAGTGGGCATTTCCTCAGCTCGCCTTTAGCGCATGCTCTCGCAGTTCGGCAGCGGCAGACTCCATGGATTCTCCTCGCAGTCCGCCACTTGGCCTCCAACATCCGCCTCTCCAGCAGTAGGCGGACAACCTCAGCTCAGCAGCAGCGGACTCCGCGGACTCGCCTCGCAGTCCGCCATTCAGTCTCCCAGTTCGCCATCAGCAACACCAGCTCCAGAAGCAAGCCCCAGTCCGCCCGGCTTGTTGCGGACTCGGCGGACTCCTTCCTATTCTCGCTTCAGTTACCGTCTCACCGGGGGTAACGTCACCACAAGCCGTTACCTCCTCGGGCCTATAAATAGACCCCCATACCTCTCATGGAGGAGAGGTTCAGACACCCTGAGGTCTCATCATTGCCAAGGTGCTCACGCTCGAAGTCAGCCCACAACAAGCTCAAGCAGCCACCCCCTGCGGACTCCATTTCTCAGTCCGCCCCCTTCTCTCTGCCCTTAGTCGCGCGGCCTACCGGCCTCTGTTCCCAGTCCGCGCGGTCTCCATTTTTCCTTAACCGCCCGGCCTGCCGACCTGGCTCCTCAGTCCGCGCGGCCTCTTCTGGCACTCTTTCCTTAGCCGCCAGCTTACTCCTTGTACCCCTTTATTGTTTTCTTGTAAAGATGTATTGTAAGCTGTAATAACTCACTATAAATCAAAGGAAAGCCCGTCGCAACAGTAACATTTAAGCCGCGACGGGCGAAGTCCGTTGTTGCCGCTGCTAGCGGCCCCTCTCTCTTCTTCTCAACTCAGCTCAGCTCAGCTCCCTCGGCTTCCAACCTGCAAACACAACCGTCCAAGTACCCGTCTGCTCGACAGCTCCTGATCAACCTCCTCTCTTGCTCATCAGCCTTCCCGGCTGCTCCCAACAACTCTCTTCCTCTATCCCCGCAACCCTCGAACAAGCGCTTGCTCCACTCTCGAGCACTCAGAAGCTTCCTCTTTCCCCGCAACTTTCCTCCTCTTCCTTTCCTAGCCTGTGAGATCGAACACCCCCCTCTGTGTTAACTAGGTGGTGCCGTTTTCGCGCATCAACAGTTAACACGCGACCTTCAGATCCGAACAGACGGTGAACATCGACAGTTAGCCATGTCAGATCATCGTTCAGCCGAGAACCTTGCTCAATCAAGTCACAGATATGATCCACTCTGGGAGGCCTTTGAGCAGTCGCGCCGTGAGAATGCTCAGCAGTTCCAAGCAATCAACCAAATCCTTGCTGCAATCACCCAGCAGTTGCATCCTCAACCTGCAGCAGCTCCAGCTGCTCCAATCAATCCAGCGTCAACATTAGAGCATCAGCAAGCTTATCCTCCAGCTTGCCCGCCGGTCTATCCTCCTTACACACCGACCTTCCCGCAAGGGCCTGCAGCTCCTTTGCGACCTCAAGATGAAGAGTTTGCTGCTCGCCAAAACTTCTTCCGGGAAGCAGCCCGTGGAAGTCCTGCTAGATTTCTCAACTTTTAGGGAAGTCATCCTTACCTTGCAGCTCCTGCCTTTGCTCCTCCTGCAACAACTTTTTCCTTTTATCCTCCTTTTGCAGCTGCAGCTTACGCTCCCTTTTATCCTTATGCTGTAGGAGAGCAGGAAAAGCCTTCGCCGTTTGCAGAGAACGTTCGTCATGAACATACTCCAGCAAATTTTAGAGAACCCTGGTTATCGATCTACACCGGAGAGACTGATCCAGTGAAGCATTTCCAAGCCTTCGAATCAGTCGTTGCTCTCAAAACTCTTTCAGATACAACTAAGTGCAAGCTCCTTGTCACAACCTTTGATGGACAAGTGAGAGACTGGTTCTATGGTCTTCGCCCTCACTCCATCACTTTCTTTGCTGATCTGCGAAGGGAGTTTTTGCTCAGATTCTCTACCTCAACCAAGAGAAAGTGCGGTCCTGAAGCCCTCTTTGAGATCAAACAACGTGAAAATGAAACTTGGTATCAGTTCGTTGATCGATTCCAAAAAAAAATCTTGGACATCGAGATTGTTAGCCAAGAAATGTACCGAGTGGCTCTTATCCACGGTCTTCGTGAAGGTCCGCTCAAGTTTGAAGCCAATGTCCGAGCACAGAGGACATACCAAGAGTTGATTGCCTTAGCCAACTCATACATCTGGGGCGAAAAGAGAAACCCAGGCTTCGTCTCCAAACTCATATCAGAGAAAGATCATTTTCACAAGCAGCCTCCGAGGTCTCCCCGCAATGATTTCCCAACTCATTCGAGGAAGGGAAGAAGGTTTCAGCGCCATCGATATCCCTTCCCAAGCCGTGATCGTGCTCAAGATCCATTGCTACCACTAGCTCCATCTTCTCAAACAGCTGTAGTTTATCAACAACAAGACGATGACTTGCATGAATCCGATCTTGATGAAGCCATGCTAGAAGTGAGCCAAATCATGAAAGATAAGGCTGGCTACAAAAGGCCTTATCGACCAGCAGATCAAAGATCAAGAGACTCAGAACCATACTGCGAGTTCCACAAAGAGTCAGGCCACCTGACTGAGAACTGCCGAGCACTCCGCCAGCTTGTGCAAAGGATGCTCCGACAGGGTAAGATGCGTGACCTGCTTCCTAAAGAAGATCGCCCTGATCCAGCAACCTCAAAGGGCAAAGAAGTTGCAGACATTCCTTGCAGCTCAAGAGGGGTGAGCCTAGTCGAAGAACCCCTCTCCTCGTTGTTAATAAAACTGTCGAATGCTTCGATGCCGATGGCGAGGGCGTGCTTGGAAGGTTATTCTAAGCCGGCAAAGGACTTCATAGTCCTCCAAATTTTTTCACAACCATGATGAGTTATCTCTACTCTTTCTCTTTCAAACATTTTCATTTCAAAGCACTTCTAAGTGCTCTTTCATGCTTTTCAATAAAGATTTCATCAGAGATCTCATACTGACACAGTTTCCTTCTTGTAATGTTTCCTCCTCTATTTTTCTCTTTGCCAAAGAGATCGCTACACCAATGAGATATCGCTAAGTCTGGAATGCTCCCTCCGTAGATTGTTCTCTGGCACGACCACTACGACCACATACAGTGGGGAGTACGCGTATGTGCAGTGGGATCCGTTCAATCTACGACGTTGGGCTTCAGACTTCGAATCCTAGCCGGCATCTGACATAGAGTGTGTGCTAGGGGAGCCCCATGTGTTAGCTCTGCTGTGCTTCGCAAAGGATACATTACAGTTACGGTGATCTTTGCTTGACAAGCAATGACGACCAAGCGTAGCCTTGTCTCTTCGATCATCTCACAACTGTGATGGCCGAACACTCTCTGGTGCTCTCTTTCCATGCCTTCGCGGGGTTCGCAGCTCCACTGATCAATCCACAAACAAGCTATAGGCCTCTTGGCGCAACCAGTCTCATTGATCAGTGATGTAGTAACCCGAGGCATGAGAGCAGTGCATCTAGCGATCTTTCTCAGGATTTCCCTTGCCTTTCTCTTTTGTGCCCTCATAGAGGATGCGCGGTCAGCCCGCTCTTAAGCTCTATTTGTTTGGGCGTTTCGCTGCTCCGTTTTGGGTAAACGCCGCCGGAAGGAGGGTAAACAAATGAACCTCCGGCGGCGTTTGCTTCATTTCCACCCGCCCGCCTTGAGAAACGCCCCAAAAAGCTCAGTTTGGAGAAGCCACCTCCCCCCTCCGGTTCGAACACTCCGTTTCCACCCACCGGATCGATCCGCTACCGCCGAACTAAATGAAGCCTTAGTAGGACTATACTCGTGACAACCTTTCTCAGGCAAGCGATGCATAAGGCCCACGGGTGATCTCCTGTGGAAGCATCCAGTCTTTCTTGGTCATCTCCGAGTATAGACCTCCTTTTTATCAACTGCCTCTTTCACAGGTTAACAGGTTAATCCGACCTACCAAAAGGATTCGCAACGCTCATTTTGCTTATGCTCATCTTATATGCGTTGCCTGCATAATCTCTATCAGATGATGACTTACAAGCCCTCTACTTATATAAGCTCCATTACTCTCATCTCTTATTCACTGCTTGTCTAAGCTTTATCAGATGATGATTCACAAAGTCATTCGTTACTCTTATCAAACACTAATGACATCAGACACTGATCAAAGCATCTAACTCTCCTTGATCATCAAGCCATGCCAGCGAAGTTTAACTAAGATAATCTCTTCTTATCGATCTGGACTTCACATCAAGGATGCCTCTAATCTAGAAGATCATTGTTTTGGTTTGATCTTCATTCAATTATCAGCAGAGTGTATCAAACACTTCCTCTGTTATTTGGTCATATCGATCTAATCTCATCAACAGTTAGCATCTGCAAGCCCCATCTCAGGTACTTGCAATTTAGCTCATTATTTTATGTTTGTTGCTCACTCTTATCTTTGCAGTGGTTAGCAGGCACCTGCAAGTCTTATCCAGGTACTTGCGGCCTAGTCTTTATATACCATATCTGCTTCTAACTCTCACCTTGCAGAGATCAGCAGACACTTGCAAGTCTCTTCACAGAGATCAGCTGATACTTGCAAGTTTCTTCACAGGTACTTGCAAGTTACTGTCATATAATGTGTCTACTTCTAACTCTTCTTTTGCAGAGACTAGCAGATACCAGCAAGTTGCCTTCAGGTATTTGCGGTTTTCTTTACTCCCGAATTTGTTTCTAACTTCACTTTTGCAGAAACCAGCAAATACTTGCAAGTTGCCTTCAGGTACTTGCAGCTCGTTTTTCTTTCTTGCATACTCCTCACTCTTCCTTTTGCAGAGGATAACAGGTGCTTGCAAGCCTCCACCAGGTACTTGCAAGTTATTATGCTCCTATGTTTTCCTCTCACCTTCATTTTGCAGAACTCAGCAGAAGGCACATCTTCCTCGTTTTGCAAAGACAAATCCAGGTACACACATGATGTACCTCTCATACATGCCTACACTAACTTTTCTCTTGCAGGAAAAAGACAGGCAGCACCAAACTCTTAAGGAGAGACATCAGGTTCTATCTCTACTTGCCCCCTTCCTTTCCTTTGGGGTGGATCACGATTTTCGTGGGTCTCCAACTTTTTCGAAGTTCTCTTCTAAACTTAAAAAAGTGCGCGGATTATGTTAACCCCGAAATCGACGATCCTTCCCAAGGCAGTCAGCTCGCCAGTAACGGTCTGCTCCAGGTTCCTCCTGGAGGTCGCTTCTTAGGTTGGGCGGAAAAATTTTTCCTTGTCCGCTCATGCCGCACGGCTTGGGCGGTCTCAGCGGACTGACCGCCCAGGCCGCGCGTTGTCTCTCTGGTCGGCAGGGGCCGCGGACTGCTTCCGCAATTCGCCTCTGCAGGCCGCGCCCATTTTCAGCTTAACCGCAAGCTTGTCTTCGCAGGCCTCTCTTTGCCGGACTCGGTTCCCTGTCCGCTCAGGCCGGCAATAGGTCGCGTTTCTTGCAAGAATTGGGCTCTTCCAGCCCGCTCCTGCAGGTCGCTCTTCAAGAACACCAGATCGCTCAAACCGCCAAACTTGAGTGGCGCCTGCCCCCAGGCCGCCAGCCAGCTACCTCGGCTTCCACCTCGCCAACACGCATGGCCTGTCTCGTCAGTTCGGCAGGTCACTCAGTCCTTGGCCACCAACAGCATGGGCAGCCAACTCCTTCAGTCCGCCCACAGAGCGCGGACACTCGCTCTCCGGCTACTCGCGAAGATCAGCAGCAATACCCAGTTCCTCGCGAGCTCAGCGGACTCGAAGTGCGATCAAGACTTCCAGTCCGCCTTCATTGGTGAACCCCAACAGCTTCAACAACCAGGCTCTCCATTCCAACATAAGCGGACTCAGCTTAGCAGTAGGCGTGGACTCAGCGGACTCGCTGTGCAGCCCGCCATTCCTTAGCCAGCACCCGCTTCTCGGCAGCAGCAGGGTCAACTTCTCGTCAGCCTGCAGGCTTGGCGCGGGCTCGATCAGTAGAGGCGGACTCCGCGGATTCTCCCCGCAGTCCGCCAGGAAGCAGAACATCCTTAAGGCAGTCGCAGACCGCGCAGCCTCCTGCGGACTCTGCGGACTCAGCGAGCATTTCCTCAGCTCGCCTTTGGCGCATGCTCTCGCAGTTCGGCAGCGGCGGACTCCATGGATTCTCCTCGCAGTCCGCCACTTGGCCTCCAGCATCCGCCTCTCCAGCAGTAGGCGGACAACCTCAGCTCGGCAGCAGCGGACTCCGCGGACTCGCCTCGCAGTCCGTCATTCAGTCTCTCAGTTCGCCATCAGCAGCACCAGCTCCAGAAGCAAGCCCCAGTCCGCCCGGCCTGTTGTGGACTCGACGAACTCCTTCCTCTTCATTCCAGTTACCGTCTCACCGGGGGTAACGTCACCACAAGCCGTTACCTCCTCGGGCCTATAAATAGACCCCCATACCTCTCATGGAGGAGAGGTTCAGATACCCCAGGGTCTCATCATCACCAAGGTGCTCACGCTCGAAGTCAGCCCACAACAAGCTCAAGCAGCCACCCCATGCGGACTCCATTTCTCTGTCCGCCCCCTTCTCTCTGCCCTTAGTCGCGCGGCCTACCGGCCTCTGTTCCCAGTCCGCGCGGTCTCCATTTTTCCTTAACCGCGCGGTCTGCCGACCTGGCTCCTCAGTCCGCGTGACCTCTTCTGGCACTCTTTCCTTAGCCGCCAGCTTCCTCCTTGTACCCCTTTATTGCTTTCTTGTAAAGGTGTATTGTAAGCTGTAATAACTCACTATAAATCAAAGGAAAGCCCGTCGCAAGAGTGACATTTAAGCCGCGGCGGGCGAAGTCCGTTGTTGCCGCTGCTAGCGGCCCCTCTCTCTTCTTCTCAACTCAGCTCAGCTCCCCCGGCTCCCAACCTGCAAGCACAACCGTCCAAGTACTCGTCTGCTCGACAGCTCCTGATCAACCTCCTCTCTTGCTCATCAGCCTTCCCGGCTCCAACAACTCTCTTCCTCTATCCCCGCAACCCTCGAACAAGCGCTTGCTCCACTCTCGAGCACTCAGAAGCTTCCTCTTTCCCCGCAACTTTCCTCCTCTTCCTCTCCTAGCCTGTGAGATCGAACACCCTCCTCCGTGTTAACTAGGCGGTGCCGTTTTCGCGCATCAACAGACTTGATGATGATTTGGCTAAATCCAGAGTGGTTACCTTCTGGTACCGTAAAGAAGTTAGTTGACCGTAGGACTGATCGCTTTAGAGTGGTAAAGCGGATTGAGCAAAATGAGCATGAACTTGAGATGTCTTCCGTTTGGGGAGCAAATCCGATTTTTAACGTAGCCGATATGACTTTATTTCACGATTATCCACATGAGTGTTTCGATTTTTCTTGCTTTCTCCTTCATTTGATTCTTCTGGGTTTGTGAGTGATAGTGAGAAGCCACATTCAGGATATACCCACACTCATGATGTCACGGACACATCGCCTTCAGTTCTTCCTTTTCCCACTGACATTTTTCAGGCCGAGTATGTGACACCAAGTGATACTACCATACCAGTTCCCAGAGCCGTTAACAAACTTCCGCCCCATTTCTTGGTTTCCGAGCAGATTCTGGACAACAAGACAGTGACCACTACTAATGGTGGTTTTCAGAGGTACTTAGTTCGTTGGCATGACAGATCAGAGATCGAGACCAGCTGGGTCTTGGCCGAGGAGCTACAACGTTTGGTTGCTGATCTTCTACAACAATCGGAGCACTCACCAGAGATATGTGATTTCGAGAGGGGGACAGTTGGTGGAGAGTAGCCCAGATATGGTCAATGAAGATGTACTCGGCGTCGCATCCGACCGGAACTCTACCAACCCTGAGTTATTGCACCTTTATTTATGTTATTTTGTATTTTGTTTATGTTTGTTCAATTTTATTTTGTGGCACGCCGGCGTGCGTAATGTTAATTTCATTTATTTTATTGTATTTTTTTTTATCTCTCTCTCTTTCTTCCCTTTACAGAAAGAGAAATAGGGAATTAAATGAAGGACCGACTCACTGCTTATCCCAGCTTGCCCAACACGTGCGTCTCCTCTCCGATATGCCAAAGCCGTAGGAGTCTCCATGTACAACCCAGTGTTCGCCGAGTGGGTCCAACGAGCCCAGGCGGGCGAGCCAGCTCGCATCCGCCCAGCGGGCGAGCGAGCCCAGGGGCAGCCAGCCCGCATCCGCCAGGCAGGCGGGCGAGCCAACCCGCATCCGCCAAGCAGACGAGCGAGCCGGGGAAGCCGGTCCACCTCCATACAAGAGGCGGGCAAGCAGCAGGAATCAGGACTTGCTTAAGAGGTAGGCGGGACGCAGGAGGCGGGCCGCACCCGTCCAGATGACTGTAGAGTTGGCTCGCATTCTCCCCATGGGTGGGGTGCGAATATCCTATTTTTAATATAATTTGGTCTGCTAATAGCCAAACCAAACAACGAAGTTTCGCTGTTGGCAGACCCCTTTTGGGCTATGCATAGCCATTTAGAACTACGATGTTGCACTATCTGCAAGCTAGCCTCAGAAATCTATAAATAGACCCGAGGGGGTACCTCAAAAAGCAAGCTTTCTCGTTCTCTGGTTTTATAGCGTTTTCTGAGGTATCCTTAGCTCAACACTGGCTAAGGAGGGGAAGCGCTATAAGATCTTCCGGGTGTGTGGAGGGACCACTGTGCTGCATCATCAGGTCAGTTCCAAATCCTAAGTTCTCAGTCAAGCAGGCTTACTAGGAGAAGTAAGTGTGCACCCTCCCCTTTCTATGGTCCGAACTCCACAGAAACCGGTTCTCGGTTTCAACATTTTTTGGTGCGGTGAGCGTGGAATGAGGATAGCACAGAAAATTCTTGGCAAGTTTAATGGCTGGAGACGAAGGACAAGGGTCTGTTCAGGCTGACTCGCCGCCTCCCCCTCCACTCGCCACCGTTGGAATGTTCGAGGACTTCAGGCAGGAAGTCCGGAATCTTGTACTCTTCGCACTCGGGGTTCGCAACGAGTGCTCGACACCCGCCGTCCCAGTGGTCGCTGCCCCAGCTCTGGGCGAGAATTCCCCCGTCAGGCGACCTGGGAAGGAAGTCGCGTAGGAAGGCAGCGAGCGAGATCTCCCGGGGCGAGCCCTGTTCCCCGGCTCGGCGAGTGCGGGAAGTACCAGTGAGGTGGAGGCGCGAGATCGTCCGGCTCGCCTCGTGAGTGGCGGGAGTCCCTTCAGCGAGCCGGTCGCATCCGCCCCGGTTCCGGATGGGTTCCGCGAGCCGGAGATGTCCTACTACACTGGAAGGGGCGATCCGGTCCAGCACATCCAGTGGTTCGAGAATGCGGTCTCGATCAGGTAGATGTCGGACGCCTTCAAGTGCCGGCTCTTCGCCATAACACTCAAAGATAAGGCGAGGGATTGGTTCCATCAGCTTCCCGCCAGCTCCATCTACTGATTTGAGGACCAGCGCCGAGGGATTTTGCTGAGGTTCTCAACTTCGAAGAAGAGGAAGGAGTCGTAATCCCTGTTTCTCATCAAGCAGGGTGTGGAGGAGACGTTGGGGAGCTATGTTGACCAGTTCTAGGAGGAGGTCCTCTAGGTTCAGGAGATGTCTGAGCACACCCTCATGGTAGCCTTCACCCTGGGGATGTAGCAAGAGTTCTTCAGGATGGAGTTGAAGCGGGTTCCTCCATAGTCCTTCGAAGAGCTGATGGATAGGGCAGCCCGGGAGGTCGAGGGAGAAGCGTCGAACCAGTCGTTTGCCAGAAAGCTAGCCAGGTGGGCTGCAGAGGAGGAGAGAGAACCAGGAGGTGGCAAGGGCCAGGAGGTCAGGAGGGTAGAGCCCCGACCGCGGGAGCAGCAGCAGCAGTAGAGGTGGGGTCGTCAGGAGCCGAACAACAAACTGGGCTGGAGGCAACAAGACTGGCACGATCAGGGCTAGAGGAGAGGTTTTCATGGAGGAGAAACCGGCAAGGGGGGCAAGGCCAGTTCAACCCTCCGGGAAGGAGGCAAGGCCAGAGACCCCCTCTCTCCGAGCAGCACCAGACTATGACCATAGCTCTGGGGAGGAGGAGGAGAGGTGTGCAAAGGAGGCCGGGAGGTAGAGCGGAGGTGCCCTACTGTGACTTCCACCAGGAGGAGGGCCACGCGACGGCTACCTGTCCGGAGTTCTTGGAGATGAGGGGAGTCAGGGGACAGGCCCCGCAACAGCAACAACACCGCCAGGAGGTGCGGATAGAAGAAGTCATGCCAGGGGGAGAGGAGGATAGGTGCGAGGACCGGGCCGATGTAGGAGGCCGAAGAGGGATAAGGGTGATCCATGGTGGGGTGGGAGTCGAGGCCGCCCGCAAGACGAGTCTCCACACCATGTATCGCCAGAGCGTCGCCTCCACGTCCCTAACCCCACCCCCAGATGAGAAGATTACCTTCTCTCAGAAGGACATGCTGGATCCGTTTTGCGATGCGCTGGTAATTCAAGCCGCCATCGAAAATTTTACCGTCTCCCGGATCCTCATTGACAATGAGAGCTCCGTCAACGTCGTCTTCAAAAAGGCGTTTCACGCGATGAAGGTGGAGGCCATGAGGGTGCTGGCCTCAGACAGACCTTTGTTCGGGTTCTCCGGGTAAAGGAAGGAGGTAGGAGTGAGGCTCCATGTCACCTTGGGAGGACAGTCCAGGAACTGCAGGTTCGTCATCGTAGACGCTCCTAGAAACTACAATGCAATATTCAAACGACCCCTCATCAGCGCCTTCCGCTGCGTACCTTCATCTTTCCACCAATGCCTCAAGTTTAATGCCGAAGGCATTCAGTTCCGGGTCTGGGGAGACCCCAAGGTGGCGAGGGAGTGCTACGTCATTGCAGTCAACACCATCTCATGACAGAGAGTAGCCGAGGAGATGGACAGGAGGATGGAGGAGATGTCTGGGCAGGAGGCCATGTGAGAAATTGAGGAGATGGAGGTGGAGGGGGAAGAGGTTCGCGCCCGTGTGAAGGGCAGAGAAAGTTCTGAATGAGCAGACCGAGGTGATGGCCATAGAGGAAGTCGAGGAAGAGGAAACTCTTGTCCCAAGTGAGGGGGCCACGGGTGAGTGGGAAGAGCAGTCCCGGCTAGAAGTGGCGGAAGAGGTGATGGAGCTGAAAGTTCTCACCCTGGAGGGGAGGGTGGAGAAGGTGCGGGTCAGCGGGGTGCTGAGCCCCGAAGATCAAGGAAAGATGCTGGAGTGCATCCAGAAGAACGTCGACATCTTCGCATGAAGCGCGACAAACATGCCGCGGATTGACGCAGATGTGGCTTGCCACCGCCTCAACCTTGATGTCGATGCCTGTCCCATCCGACAGAAGAAGAGTTCCACCGCCAACAAACTAGCCGAGCCCATCCGAGAAGAGGTGGGAAAGCTCCTTAAGGCAGGATTTGTATCAGAGATCCAGTATCCAGGCTGGGTTTCCAACGTGGTAATGGTAAAAAAAAGAGACGGTCGCTGGAGGATGTGTATTGGTTTTTCTCTTTTAAATAAAGCCTGTCCTAAGGATTGTTATCCCCTGCCTCGAATCGATGCGCTGGTTGACTCAGCCGTCGGTTTTTCTCTAATGAGTTTTCTAGATGCCTTTTCAGGATATCATCAAATCCGAATGCACCCGCCCGACATAAGGATGTTTCCTTCATCACGGGAGACAGATGTTTCCTTCATCACGGGAGACGGATGCTACTGCTATAAAATGATGCTCTTTGAGCTCAAAAAGGCATGGGCTTTTTTTCAAATGATGATGAACCGGGTCTTCCGGGAGCAGAAGGGAAGGAACTTGGAGGTGTACGTGGACGACCTCATGATAAAGAGTCAGGATGCAGACTCTCATCTCCAGGATCTGGAGGAGACCTTCAACACCCTGCGAAAGTATGAGATGAGGTTGAACCCCTAAAGTGTGTTTTCGCGGCGAGCAGGGGAAAGTTCCTGGGTCACCTCCTTACTCCTACGAGGGTGGAACCCAACCCTGATAAGGTGAGGGCGATCATGGAGTTGTGGTCACCACAAAACGCAAAGGAAGTCCAGCGCCTGATAGGGAAGCTTGCGGGGCTGAGCAGGTTCCTATTGATAACTTCTCAAAAAGAAGTTATCTAGCTCAAGTTTTGGACCTTTTTGCTCGTTGATTCGGGAGAAAAACTCGTTCAGTTGATGTCTAATTGCAAGCAAATTCACTTGTATTTTATTAATGACTAATGTGGTCTTTTTCCTAGGTGTTCGTGCAAGAAAAGCTAAGGAGAATGACTGGCAAGAGGGATTTTGTCAAATATGCTGTCTTGGAAAAAAGTTGCAACCTCTGAAAAAAGGTTGCAACCTTTGGACGAATTTTAAATTTTAAAATTCGAAAATTGCGTCATTTGCAATTATGGAAAGAGACATCTCTTGGGAAAAGGGCTGGACGTTTTTTTGGGAGGATTATTCAGAAGTTGAAGAGGAATTCAATTATCATCATCCATTGTTGGTTGGAGAAGAAAAAAAAGGGAGAAGAGTTCTTCCTCTAGGGCTAGTTCCGGGCAAGGAAGACGGACGGATTCCGGCCGAATCGGAGAGCGAAACACTGCATGTTTTTAATTTCTATCATCATGTGCTGTAAGATCTACTCATACTTGTGGTTTTCTTCCGCCGTCATGAACTAACTCTCTCGATCTTGTGTTGTGAAAGTACTATGTCTTGTGTGATGAATGATTTTTAGTTTTATCTTTGTAAGTGTATGGTGGATTTACTTTTATTGAACTCATAATCTATATTTTGAAGCCTTTGATCACGGTTTCGTCTTTCTACTGCGCTTCATAAATCGAGAGAGGAGTTGCGCAAGTGCGTTATGGATTTCATATAGCACTTAAAGGGAGAAAGAGATTTCCCCTTAGTGTTAGCAACTTGGGTTTTCAATCTCTAATCGGTTTCTATTTCACCCGAGGGGAAATAGAGGACTAGGGACCTCCGATATCGAGAGATACGGTTGTCTACTTTAAAATCGTTGCAAGGTTTTCCACCACTCATTTTCACAAAACATCATTTGTAAATTCATTGCAGTAGACATAGGAAATCACCGCATAAGATTACTTCTCCAATTTGAATCTTAAAAGTTTTCTCCTAAGGTGCTATAGTTTATTTCAACTTATTTTAGAAATTCGTCATCATTTAGTTCTAAATCAAAATCATCATCTTATTTCACTTGGATTTAGAGAAAAGGTCTAACTAGTAATTGCAAGCACCGAATTCACCACCTCTCCGTGGAAACGATCTTTATTCACTCTTTATTACTTGAACCGGCACGTGCACTTGCGTGTAATACGCACACCTGTTTCGGGCGTATCAAGTTTTTGGCGCCGTTGCCGGGGAGGTGCAAATAATTTAGTGTTTCTTTCTTGCAATATTAGTAAATCCTGAGTATTTAGAGCTCAAGTTTCTAATTTAGTGTTTTTTTAAATATTTTTTTTGTTTTATTTTGTCATAATCTATTTTTAAAAATTTATAGAGCAGGTTATCCGTTTATGAAATAATTTTTGTGTGTAGTTTATTTTTTGTAAAGAAGAGTTAATTTTATTTTATTCACATCCGTTAGAAAAATGTATACACATGTGAGATGTGAGTGGTGTGGTTCGTTTAGTCATGCTACTGATGCGTGTTACATGGGGAGTGCTGGGTATCATTCGTGGCTCGCAAAACATAGAGAATATTTAGGTCCCCAATATTGTGCGGCAAATCATTATAATTTTATGTCCTCACATCAAATAGTTCCTCGACATGATGACTCGACTCCTTGGTTATCGAGTAGTAATGTTAGGGAGTGTTTATTTTGTCATAATATGAACCACGTTTTGAAGGATTGTGTCGCTTATAAAAGAGAGAGGGAGAAAAATTATGAATCAGGCATCGAGACCATATCTACTATTGCAGTACCACAATTTTTGTGTGGGACTATTGCAGATAAGCCCCTTATAATTGTGAATCCGTATATTAATAATGATGCATCACCTCCCCATCCACATTCATCACCAAGTTTTGATCCACCCGCAAAGGAACCCGAGCATACATATTCTGAATTAGATACTAATAGTGTTCCACCATTTTCTTTGCAAAACTTTTCTACATCTATTTTTGTCGATCTCGTCGAAGATATTGCGCAAGGTGATGAGCTAGAACCTAAGGCCGCGCCAAAGTGGGATGAACATATTGTTCTCTTCGATGGAGGGAATGATTCTTTGGAGCACGTTGACGCACCAACGTGCGATGAAGTTGATTTCCTTTCTGATGAGAAGGTTTTCACTTCTTCATTGGAGGAGGAGGTCCAACTCACCACTGAAAATCTTGAGTTCACAGGTCCCCCTTGTTATGATGCTTACGATACCGACATTGATCAATTCTTAGAACCTGCTGGGAGTGAATCCGGGATCACTCCTATGATTAGAAATCATTTATGTCTTTCTTCTATTTTATTTCCTAATCTTCTTTCATTATCTGAGACCAAGCAAGTTGATGCGTCACAAATGCTTCAGGAGGTTATTGTACACTTTCCTCAAGTTGATGAGATGAGTATCCCCTTATGTGAGGAGGTTGAGACCTCCCCCATAGTGGAAGACCCTTTCATTCTTTTCCCTCTTTGCAGCCTTCCTATTGATGAATATACCTTATTGGGCAATGATACATATTTTGGTGTGGTAAGTGAGGAGCATTCCTACTACTCTTCTTACTTTTTGTTCCCTCTACCTGTGATGAACATGTATTATTATTTAGGTAAAGGGGTGGTTGTCCTATTGTCACATCGGTACCCGCTACCGAAACGAATATTAGAACAGTTATTTGTTCATTTTTCTTTTCACCGTCCAATAATTTAGAATTTTAAAATTTCTGAATAAGTCGTGCTGGGGAGACAATAAACCCAGTATTTATCTTTTATTTATTGCATATTACGTTTTAATTTTTCCTATCCGTTTTTGTAGCCCCACGGTAAATTAGCCGCTAGATGGGAGTCAACCAATCATTTATTTTATATTTATCCATTTTAATAATAATCTAAAAAAAATAAGTAAAATTATTTTTTTTATTTAGTGTTTTATATTAGTCTTGATCGGAGGAAGCCTAATGTGAGGAGTATATATATATATATATATATATATATATATATTTATATATATATATATAATATTAAAAAAAAGTTCGGTTGTTGCAACCACAAAAAAGGAGGTTGTGACCTTTTTTTTGCTGTTTGTGTTTCTTTACTGCATGGTGTTGACAGAAGTTTGAATGTTGCAACCTCAAAAAAGAAGGTTGCAACCTTTTTTGCTGATTTTTTTCCATTTTTTTTTCTGCTCCTTCCTGAAGAACTGCACTACAAGTCTTTAGTAGGACGGTTTAACTGAACCGGCGCGCATAATTATATTCTCAAACCATCTTTGCATGATATTAAACCTTCCAATTGCCGATTCAATTTTAATTTCTTCTCTTAATCATTCTGATTAGCGGTCTGGTTCAGCCTTTTTGTCTAAATCTCGATACTTTCCCAAATCGTGTGGGGTGGAGTGCTCTCGGCAAAAATCGGAGAGAGTGTAGTGTGACGGGCTTCGTGAGAGCAACGATGAATATTATTATCTTCTTTTCAATTCTATTTTGTATTCGTTATATGTGTTATGAGTGGATTATCTGGTGATGATATTTTTATCCTTTTTGGACATTATTTTTTGTGATTTGTTATATATGGTGATAGTCTGTCACGATGCTCGAGAACTTCTTGATTATTTTTTTTATCATGGTATTACACTGCGCGCTCATGATTTCATCTCACGATTATCTTGCCCCGTATGATTATTACTTTGAATGACATTCTGATCTTCTATGGTTGTTTAGTACATATAATAAATTGAAATTAATACGTCGGCTCGTTGTGATGGTGAGCTTTTATGGCTTATTATATGATAATAGTTGAACATAATTTATTGATGTGTATTATTTGTATTGTACTTTGTGATATGTTTTTATGACATGTTGATGTTCTGTATGTTGGTTATTGCGAGACACTGTTATTTTGCCTACCTTTAAGCTAATCTAAAAAAATAAAATTATTTTTCTAGTACGCTTGTTGTGTTATGTTATGTTGTTGCATGATGTTATGAGTTGTGTTGTTTATTTAATGATTTCTACAATGACGTAAACTTAATACTCTGGAGTATTATTAGTATGAAAAAAATGAAAGTGTCTTACCTTACATGATCCTGATATGCTTGTGTCACTTGTGATGATTTTTGTTGATACACATAAAATTTGACAAAACTCCATTTCGTGTTTTAACCTTCGTATATGTCCAAGATTTGAGTTTACAAGCTACAACACGTGGCTAGGATTGCTGATGGACATTCTATAATAGAGTAAATGAGGTACATCATCGAGAAAGTAATAGACAGCCATACAGACACTCCAATCTTCAGGGAAGTATTTAAATTTCAAGGCTCATTTTGTCATTTTCTTTATGTGTTGATTAGTAAAAAAATATTTTTTAAAAATGAAATTTCTTGGGTATTGAAGTCACTTTATTAGGGACTAACAAAGGCAAAAAGTGTGAAGGTGGGAGTAGTATACTCTTACCAATTGAGTGAGAGTTGAGTATTTTTAACATTAATAGTTAATTCCACTTCTCAATATAATTAACGAGTAGGTTAGTTAGGAGTTTTTGATGATTATTATTTAGTAGGATAGTCCATCTTAACGGTTCAAATATTCGATTGAAAATTTAGTGAGATTGGTAAAAGCTCTTTTAAATATTTCTCTTATCCACACAATTTTTTAAAAGAATTTTTCTTCCTAAAAATTGATCCTCACTGACTTCTAAAAGTAATGATGGAAGGGTTAGCATGAACCAAGTCGGAGATGTAAACCAAAATATTGCGATTTCTCGTTGATTTGAAAGAATGATTAGGACTTATCTTTGATCATTCATGCCTCACTACCGATATTTGATTTGATCGTCCGCTTTTCTTTGAGCTTGAACTTTGAATTCTCACGTACCATTTTCTTATATTTCTAATAGTTATTTCTTAGTAAGTTCTTCAACTATGGGGAATTGTTAAAAAAATAAAAAGTTTTGTGATTCGTAGTGATATGTGGCCCGAGTGTGTGTACACCTACTTGGAACGATCCCTACTATGACTTTATAAAAAGAAAAAAGAAAAGAAAAGAGAACGTGTCATAGTGATATGCGGCCTAGGTATGTATATTCATACTTGGAATGATCCCAACTATGATTACAAAAGAAAAAAATTACAACGTGTTAGTTGTAGTGATATGTGGCCCGAGTGTGTGTACACCTACTTGGAATGATCCCTACTACGGTCTAAGTAGTTGAAAATTAAAGAGGAACCCTATAGTTTGGAGAGTTATTGAGAATATTAACTAGGAAAATATTTTTTACTATTGCATTTGATTCCTTACCAAGCCAAGGTCATTTCCACCACAAGTTCTCATCTTTTCTTTTCAAATCAAATCATGAATTCAAGTGGAGGTTAAGTCAAAGACTTGGTTTCATCTTATTCTTTCTTAGTTACTAAGGAGGTTCGATGAAAAAGTTTATGGGAGAAAAATGATTTTAGAGGATGACACACACCACACTAGAATGTTTAATTGAGCTTTATATTTCATCAAACTAGTTAATATTTGTTTATTTCGAACCATTAAGGTGTGACAAGTTCTCATTTGGTTAAATTTGAAATTTTTGAGTAAGCTTTCTTTAATTATGTTTGAGAAGATGGATCTTGTGAGTTTGTATTATGACTATTTACTCTCACTCAATTTCGATGATAATTATTGTCTTTGCTAGGGACTAGCAAATGTTCAAGTGTGGAGGTGTGATAACTTCTCAAAAAGAAGTTATCTAGCTCAAGTTTTGGACCTTTTTGCTCGTTGATTCGGGAGAAAAACCCGTTCAGTTGAAGTCTAATTGCAAGCAAATTCACTTGTATTTTATTAATGACTAATGTGGTCTTTTTCCTAGGTGTTCGTGCAAGAAAAGCTAAGGAGAATGACTGGGAAGAGGGATTTTGTCAAATATGCTGTCCTGAAAAAAGGTTGCAACCTCTGAAAAAAGGTTGCAACCTTTGGACGAATTTCAAATTTTAAAATTCGAAAATTGCGTCATTTGCAATTATGGAAAGAGGCATCTCTTGGGAAAAGGGCTGGACGTTTTTTTGGGAGGATTATTCAGAAGTTGAAGAGGAATTCAATTATCATCATCCATTGTTGGTTGGAGAAGAAAAAAAGGGAGAAGAGTTCTTCCTCTAGGGCTAGTTCCGGGCAAGGAAGACGGACGGATTCCGGCCGAATCGGAGAGCGAAACACTGCAAGTTTTTAATTTCTATCATCATGTGCTGTAAGATCTACTCATACTTGTGGTTTTCTTCCGCCGTCATGAACTAACTCTCTCGATCTTGTGTTGTGAAAGTACTATGTCTTGTGTGATGAATGATTTTTAGTTTTATCTTTGTAAGTGTATGGTGGATTTACTTTTATTGAACTCATAATCTATATTTTGAAGCCTTTGATCACGGTTTCGTCTTTCTACTGTGCTTCATAAATCGAGAGAGGAGTTGCGCAAGTGCGTTATGGATTCCATATAGCACTTAAAGGGAGAAAGAAATTTCCCCTTAGTGTTAGCAACTTGGGTTTTCAATCTCTAATCGGTTTCCTATTTCACCCGAGGGGAAATAGAGGACTAGGGACCTCCGATATCGAGAGATACGGTTGTCTACTTTAAAATCGTTGCAAGGTTTTCCACCACTCATTTTCACAAAGCATCATTTGTAAATTCATTGCAGTAGACATAGGAAATCACCGCACAAGATTACTTCTCCAATTTGAATCTTAAAAGTTTTCTCCTAAGGTACTATAGTTTATTTCAACTTATTTTAGAAATTCGTCATCATTTAGTTCTAAATCAAAATCATCATCTTGTTTCACTTGGATTTAGAGAAAATGTCTAACTAGTAATTGCAAGCACCGAATTCACCACCTCTCCGTGGAAACGATTTTTATTCACTCTTTATTACTTGAATCGGCACGTGCACTTGCGTGTAATACGCACACCTGTTTCGGGCGTATCACCTATCTCGGGCGGGAGAGAAGTGCTGGTCTTTCTTCAAAGTGCTGAGGGGAGGTCAGAAGTTCGAATGGTCCGAGGAATGCGAAAGGACTTTCCAAGCCTTGAAGAGGCAGCTAACTCAGGCTCCACTTCTCCAGGGACCAAAGGAGGGGGAAGATTTGTCCTTATAGCTGGGGGTCGGGGCCGAGGCCGTAATCTCCGTCCTGGTCCGGGAGGAGGGAAAGAAGCAGTTGTCAATCTATTATGTGAGCAGAGTCCTGAGGAAGAAAGAGCTGTGATACCCGATTTTGGAGAAGTTGACTTTCACCCGGGTCATCTCGGCTTGGAAGCTCCGGTCGTATTTCCAGGCGCATTCCATCCAGGTGGTGACTGACTATTCCCTCCGCAACATCTTTGAGCTGGTAGAACATTCTTGAAGGCTTGCGAAGTGGTCGGTGGAGCTAAGCGAGTTCGACATTTCTTTTGTCCATCGTCTCTCGATAAAGGCCCAGACGATGGCCAACTTCTTCGTTGATTATGTGGTTGAGGTAGCGGAGGCGGAGCTCACTCATCCGGTCCCTTGGAAGGTGATGGTGGATGACGCCTTGGGAAGGCAGTACTTGGGAGCAAGAGTAATCCTGGAGAGTCCTCAAGGAACAATGATAGAGCAAACGGTGGTCATTCACTTTCCAATTACTAACAACCAAGCGGAGTACGAAGCAGTAATAACGGGTCAGCGTCTGGCAAGGGAGCTTGGAGTGCACGACGTGGAGGTGCTAACAGACTTAACGACGAGTTCGAACCAAGGGAGCCTACTCTGCAGTGTACCTAGCAATGGTAAAGGGATTCATCAGCACGTTTCAAACATTTGCCATCTGACATGTGTCGTGGAAAGAAAATGAACAAGTGGATCAACTAGCCAAGTTCGGACCTCGTGCGGGAGGAACCTTGACCGACCTATTCCGCCCTTCCATTGAAGAGGGGGAGCTGATGGAAGTGGATCAACGTCGCTCCGGGATGGACCCCTTCACGACTTTCTTATCCACATGGGAGTTCCGGGAAGGCCTGGACAAAAAGCGCCTCAAGCATAAGTCGACGTATTACCTTATGCGCGATGGGAAGCTATACAGAAAGACCCTCTCGGGATTGCTGGCACGTTGCGTGGCTGAGGAGTAGGTCCCGAGGATTTTGGAAGAAGTCCATTCCAGGGAGTGTGGAAGCCACTCAGGAAGCAGAATCCTAGAGGGAAGGATAATAAGGCAAGGGTATTTTTAGCCTACCCTGGGCCAGGATGCCACTGAGTTCACAAAGAAGTGTCAGGAGTTCCAGCTGTTTGCTCCACTCCAACTGTTACCGGCTTAGAGACTCAGAAGCATCACTGCGCCCCGACCCTTCGCTATCTGGGGAATGGATCTTGTGGGGCCCTTCCCCCAGGCCAGTGGACAGAGGAGGTTTTTATTGGTCATGATCGACTATTTTTCTAAGTGGTTGGAGGTAAAGGCACTGACCAAGATGACCTCCCAGGTGATTCAGAACTTTGTATGAGGAGAAATCATTTGTCGGTACGGGTTGCCTCCGGCTATTGTCACGGACAGTGGACTGCGGTTTGCCAGCACGAAATTCTTCAGTTTCTGTAGTCAGCTCGGGATTGATCTTAGGTTCGCGTCAGTCCACCACCCCAGGAATAACGGGCAGGTGGAGGCGGCGAATAAGATCATCGTGAATTTGTTGAAAAAGTTGGAAAATCTAAAGGAAAGTTGGGTGAAGCAACTCTCTTCGGTCTTTTGGGCTATGAGAACCACGCTCAATACGGCCACGGGGGAGACCCCCTTTAAGCTCTCCCACGACTGCGAAGCTGTGCTCTCGATAGAGTTCGAGATCCGAACACTGCGAGTGGTGGAGGCCGAGCAAGGTGGAGAGGGATGGAGGACCGAGAACGAGAACGAGTTGCGACTCTTTCTTGATATGGTGGAAGAGCTATGCGACTTGTCAGCCATCCGACAGGAAGAGGTCAAGCGGCGGATGGCCAAGTACTTCGACAAGCACGTCAGGATCAAGCAGTTCGCAAAGTGAGACTTGGTCTTAAAAAAGGTCGACACGGCTGAGAGGTCGGCAGCCGTCAGCAAGCTGAATCCCAATTGGGAAGTTCCCTATGTTATTAAAGAAGTCTTGAAGTCGGGAGGATACCACCTCCAAAATGTGGAAGGGGACCCCCTTAGTCACGCCTGGAGCGACGATGACTTAAAACGCTTATGAGAGCAACAAAACATTTCTTTTTCACATTCTTCTTATTGATGATTCATTTGCTCAAAATAAGGAACATGGATGGTGGCTGGCCAAAGAGGAAGGTCTAGTTGATGCTCAACATCCGCGGTCAGGCTCCTACTGGCTGATTGAGCCGGTGGTAGCGCTCGGTGGCTGGCCAAAGAGAAGTCTGGTTGATGCTTAACACCCGCCGTCAGGCTCCTACTAGCTGATTGAGCCGGTGGTAGCGTCTGGTGGCTGGCCAAAGAGATAAGTCTGGTTGATGCTCAACACCCGCCGTCAGGCTCCTACTAGCTGATTGGGTCGGTGGTAGCGCCTGGTGGCTGGCCGAAGAGATAAGTCTGGTTGATGCTCAACACCTGCCGTCAGGCTCCTACTAGCTGATTGGGCCGGTGGTAGCTCCTGGTGGCTGGTCGAAGAGATAAGTCCGGTTGATGCTCAACACCCATCGTCAGACTCCTACTAATTGTTTGGACCGGTGGTAGCGTCTGTGGTTGGACAAAGAGGAAAGTCTGGTTGATGCTCAACACCCGCCGTCAGTCTCCTACTAGCTGATTGGGCCGGTGGCAGCGCCCGGTGGCTGTCCAAAGAGATAAGTCTGGTTAATGCTCAATACTTGTCGTTAGGCTCCTACTAGCTGGTTGAGCCGGTGGTAGCGCCCGGTGGCTGGCCAGAGAGGAAAGTCCGGTTGATGCTCAACATCCACCGTCAGACTCCTACTAGCTGATTGGACCGGTGATAGCGCCCGATGGCTGACCGAAGAGATAAGTCTTGGTTGATGCTCATCTCCCGCCGTCAGGCTCCTGTCAGCTGACAAAAAAAGGGAAGAAAGAAAAGTGGAAAACCCTAAAGGCTCGCCAGATAAAGAATTAGAGAGGCAAGTACTGCGAAGGGGCGAGCTTTGCGAGCGAGCTGGATCTCGCCCCTCAGGCACCCGCTCAGCAAGTATCTCGTCCGACACCTGCGAGGCGACCCAGGTCGCGAGGGCTCAGTGGTGCGAGGCAGTCGCGAACTCTCTCAGGCCGCGTCGCGACGAAATAAAGTCTGGCTCGCGCGAGCCGAACACCCTAGGCGCGGGTCAGAAGGTGACCTAGACCTCACGAGCGACGTGAAAAAGGCTCTCTGAGCGAAGGGAACAGATCGCTACTCGCAGGCCGACTATCGAAGGTCAAGACGTTTTCTAAGCTAATTCCTTATGGATCACGCGATCTCACTATCGAGGCGCGGGTTCAGAGGCGGCGAGCGAGAAAGACTGAGCCAGGTCGCGAATACAGGAAAAGGAAAAGTTATTATCAAAAGCAATAAAGACAGTCAGACATCATCCACTTCAGAGAAGAACATATATATTGATTATCAAAAGTTACAAAATATGGGTTCAGCCCGCATGTACAAAACTGCAGTAATAACAAAAAAGAAAATACATGATTGCCGAAAGAAAAAAGTACAACGTGCAGATCCTTCAAGGCGAGCCCTCGGGCGCCGAGCTCTCCCAAAGGGGAAGGTAGGAGTCATCACCCGGCTTCGGGACTGGGATGAATAGCTCCGGAACCACGTCCTTTGCCGAAAGTCCCGCGCCCTCGCCTGTCACCAGGCCCGCCCACTGCATTGTCTGAAGGGTATACTTCGCCGTCTTTGTTGATTTTAGCTGCAGCAGCACGTCGTGCTCGTACTCGATATGCTGGGCGAGCCGACCGCTGCTGCTGGAGGGCGGCGGGGGAGTTGCAGATTCCAGTCCTTGCACCCGCGTCTTCAGCTTCTCATTCTCTTTCTCAAGGGTGGCGATTCGGGAGCTAAGACGCTCGGCCGTCGCCGCGTCCTGCAAAAGAGCAAAAATGTTAGGGCGAAAAGATTGTCACCACCCGTTGAATAACATTTATCAGAGTGCGCTACGGGCGGGTCGTGATGCCACAGGCATGGACAAAGTAACTTCCATGTCTGCTAGGTAGGAGCTGGAAATATGATATTAGGTTTAAAATAGTTATTTTGAAAAAAGAAGAAGTTTAGTTGTTTATATATATGTATGCGGAAGCATTTTAAACATGTAAATGAGGGGTTGATGCGCATACATTTTAAACAATACAATCAAAGTCCCACACAGTGCTGAAGAGAAATGTAAATGTAATAGACTGCAGCAGTAAACATGTCATAAATAAAATAATCTAGTACAACAATGAAAATCCTAACAGTTGTCCACGATACAAAAAAAAATGACTGACAATAACTAGTACATGATAACAGATCTGACGGTAAAAGAAAACAAATACATAAAACTTGATGTAACAACTACAAAAGAGTAAACCTCCGAGCAAGCGGTAGCTGAACGAAGAGCTGCTCAGGGAGCAGACGACGCTGTCACAAACCCTGAGACAAAATCCAAACAGAAGGAAAAATGTCTCAGAACATGAAAAGTAAAAATAAGCATATTAATATTCTGATGTTTAAGTAGAGGATACTAGAGAAAGAAAAACCACTAACTGATGCTTAACTGTACTCTAGCCTTCTCCGGAGGTAGCCTAAATTCCATTCACTCAAAGACATAAGCGGTACACTGAAAATGATACACGTCTCAATTTGATGTACATGATTCTAAAATAAGTTTAATTGCAAGGCTTATCAGCACAGTGCTTGCAATGACCCTACTGGTTTCCGTTACCAGTTTGACGGGAGCTCGATTCAAAGCGTCACATCAAATCGACACCTCCTTTCAATGTTTGCCTATGACGAATAGTGAATTGAGGATTCATGTCTCGGAGATTCCTAACACAGCTAAACAAGTCATAAACACACGACCCCGATCTATAAGAGTATACATTTCATAATATAAGAGTAATTATAATTAAATTTCACGTTTGCAAGCGAGAGAGATTTCTCTACTTGCCTTCAGGTGAAGCTGAACGGATGACGGCAGGTAGACAGTGCTAACAGAAAGTTAGGAGTCTTATATCGACCTGCTTAAGATCACGCAATCAAGATGACCTCCGAACTTTTCTACCCTTGCATATACATTATAAAAATTGCAGAGATGCACATAAGAGTTTGCTTAGAAATTTACCTCCCTCGAGAGCAAGGGGAGAGGAGTTACCGCGAAGGATCGGGGACTCGGTGGCACTTGGGGGACAGAAACCCTAAATCGGAGAGGGCTTCTTCACGAACCGCCAATTAGAGCGACGAACGGTACCGGAAAAACACAATCACGATAAGGGTTAGTCGATTGCACGGCGAACACGAGTTGCTCGACACCAAAAATTTTGTTGGAAAACGATCACTAACAACCACAAAAATAAATTCTGAAAAGAGAGAGAAAGAGAGATTTCTTACCCCAAGACATCGAAAACGGACTCAAAAATCCGAGAAGAGGAGGGTCCGAGCAAAACCCTAGGAGACCTAGTTGAGATCCACTGGCCGAGACAAAGAGGAGGAAGCGAAACTGGGGTTGCCGGAGAAGGGAATCGCTGTCCTCATAGAAGGAAGAAAAAGGAGGGGAAAGGGCTCTTGCGGCTGCCGCCGGCCTGAGGAGGGTCTCCTGCTACTGTCGCCAGCCTGAGAGGGAGGAAAAGGGGGCGTAGCCGCCGGCTGGGGACTGGGACGGGAGCAGGGAAGCCGCAGGAGGTGGAAACTGGGGCCGACGGTGTGCAGTAGGCGGGATCGGGAGCGGCGAGTCGCGGGTTTCGCGGAGACCGGTTGCGGCTGCGTGAGAAGTTTGGACCAGGAGAGAAATGTGGTATCAGGGCTCACAGGTTTTAAGAGGAGGGGAGTAGGGTTTCTATTTTGTTATTATTATTATTATTGAGTTGTTACATTCTCTCCTACTTAGAAAGTTTCGTTCCGAAACTTTCCTGAGGATTCTCTGAATGGGGTCAAAACAACGAAGATTCATACGACATATACTCCAAGCACAAACTTGCAAATTAACACATGAGAGCTAACTATGAAAAAATACAGAAATAACAAGAAAGTCGGGCGCATAGACTTACCAAAATCCAGAGAAGAGTTGTGGATACTTGCTGCGCATGTCAGATTTGAGTTCCCAAGTGTACTCCTCAGACCTGCCATGCACCCAAAATACCTTCACGATAGGAATAGTTCTCTTGCGAAGCTTGCGTTCTTGATACTCGACGATCTTAGTGGGCTCGACCGGATAGGAAAGATTGGCTTCAGAAATCACTGGAACTTCTTCGATGACACGGGTAGGATTGCGAATGTACTTCCGAAGCTGGCTAAAATGGAAGACATTGTGAACACCGGACAAAGATGCAGGCAAATCCAGACGATAAGCAGATCCTCCGACACGCTCTGAAATAGTATACGGTCCCACGAACCTCGGGCTAAGCTTGTGATGGAGACCAAACCGTTTCACCCTAGGAGTACTAGAAACCTTCAGGAATACTTCATCACCCATGACAAACTCTAACGGACGACGACGCTGATTAACATACTTCCTCTGTCTTTCGATGGCACGACTAAATTGAAGACGAGTCTTTCTCGTGGCTTCTTCCATTTCCTGAAGCAACTCAGGCCCCAAAACAACTTTCTCACCAACTTCTGACCAATAGAGCACGGTCCTACAACAATGCCCGTACAATGCTTCGAAGGGGGCCATCTTGAAGCTCTCCTGACAGCTATTGTTGTAGGCGAATTCAACTAAGGGTAGGTGATCATCCCAAGCTCCTTTGTAGTCCAGAATATAACACCGAAGCATGTCTTGAAGAATCTGATTAACACTTTCGGTCTGGCCATCAATTGTTGGATGATAAGCAGTGCTCAGGTTGCGCTCGGTGCCCAAAGCTTGCTAAAAGCCCTTCTAGAAGTGTGATACAAACCTCGAGTCGCGATCAGATACAATCCGCAGAGGAATTCCATGGAGTCTAACAATCTCTGAAACATAAATCCAAGTCATCTTCTCGGTAGGATGACCATCCTTATACGCGATGAACTAAGCCACTTTAGTCATGCGATCCACTATGAACCAAATCGCGTCATGCCCCCTCGGAGTGCGGGGCAAACCCGTGATGAAGTCCATAGAGATATCTTCCCACTTCCACTCAGGGATAGACAGAGGCTGCAAAAGGCCACCAGGGCGTTGACGCTGAGCTTTCACCTTCTGACACGTCAGACAATGAGAGACGAAACGAGCAATATAATTCTTCATACTTGGCCACCGCACGATCTGCTTCAAGTCATGATACATCTTATTATTTTCTGGATGGCCGAATGTGCGGGATTCATGAGCTTCTCGACAAATACTATCTAACAATTCAAAAACATCGAGAATGCATAGACGACCTCGAAAACGCAAAACATCATCAGAGATGGAGAAATTTGGGAGAGTTCCAAGTTTAGCCCTTTTGCGGATGCGCTGGAGTGCGAGATCAGATGGCTGAAAATCTTTCACCTGCTCTACCCATAACGGACTCGAAACCTCTTCGCGACCCTCAGGTGCGATGGATATGCCCATCCGATCAAGGTCATCAATCAAGGCTGCAAAACTACCTGACATGGGCGCACAAGCAGCAACAGAAGCATGTCGGTTCAACGCATCTGCCACTGAGTTGGCTTTACCAGGAACGTACGTGAGCTGTAAATCATAATCTGCTATGAATTCTAGCCAACGCCTCTGACGAAAATTGAGATCCTTCTGAACAAAAATGTACTTAAAACTCTGATGGTCAGTGAAGAAGTGACATTTCACGTCATAAAGATAATGATGCCAAAACTTCAAGGCAAATACCACCGCAACAAATTCCAGATCATGAGTGGGGTAGTTGCGTTCGTGAATCTTTAACTGCCTCGACCCATAAGCGGTAACACGATCCTCTTGCATCAGGACAGAACACAAGCCAACTACAAAAACATTAGTATAAACTAAAAAGTCTAACCCCTCAGACGGAAGAGCCAAAACTGGCGCTGAACACAAAAGTTGCTTCAATTTAAAAAAAGGCTTGCTCACACTGATCTGACCACTCGAACCTGGCATGCTTTTGAGTTAGCTTTGTCAAAGAAGCAGCAACAGAGGAGAAATCCTTGATAAAACGCCGGTAATAGCCAACCAAACCAAGGAAACTGCGGATCTCAGTAGGGGTAGAAGATCGCTTACAGTCCATAACTGCGGAAATCTTTGCAGGATCAACGAAAAGTCCATCACCTGAAATGACGTGACCCAAGAAAGCAACACGATCCAACCAGAACTCACATTTTGCCAGCTTGGCATATAGTTGATACTGACGAAGGGTGGGGAGAGTGAGTCTAAGATGAGCAGCATGCTCCTCACGAGTCTTGGAAAAGATCAAAATATCATCAATGAACACGATGATGAACTTATCCAGATACTCACGGAAGACACTGTTCATCATATCCATGAAAGCAGAAGAGGCGTTAGTCAAACCAAAGGATATCACCAAAAATTCAAAATGTCTATACCGAATCCGGAAGGCTGTCCTGAGAATGTCGGACTTCTTGATCTTCAACTGATAGTAACATGATCTGAGATCTATCTTGGAAAATACAGTACTGCCTTTAAGTGGATCAAAAAGGTCATCCACGTGCGGGAGGGGATACTTATTCTTGACAGTTACCTTATTCAGATCTCGATAGTCTATGCACAAACTCATGAATCCATCCTTCTTTTTAACGAAGAGAACGGGCCCCCCCAAGGAGAAGAGCTGAGACGAATGTATCCACGCTCAAGCAATTCATCCAATTGCAATTTAAGCTCCTCCAGTTCTCGTGGTGCCATGCGGTATAGAGCTTTAGATATGAGGCACGTTCCGGGCTCTACGTCAATAGAGAACTCTACATCTTGATCAGGAGGCATCCCAAGCAATTCAGCGGGGAACACATCAGGAAACTCAGCAACGACTGGGATGGACTCGAGCTGAGGGGAGGCAACATCCGAGAGTGACACATATACAAATCAAGCAGAACAACCCTGACCTAGCAGTCAGGTGGCACGCACAGCAGAAATACCCTTCAAGTGGTTGCGGGTCTGAACATGAACGCTGCAGTGCTTGCCATCGATGCTGAGATTGACCCGCTTTACAACACAGTCCAGCTTTGCTTTGTATGCGACCAACCAATTCATGCCAAAAATTACATCAAATTCTGACATTTCCAGAACTATGAGGTCGGCGAAGACTTGCAATTCGCCAAGCAAGATCGGATAACTGCGAATAGCCCTTTTATAAAGGTGCACATGTCCGGGCACAGAGATCTCATACGGGACCTCAAGTGGCGAAGTAGGCCAGCAATGAAGGTCCACAATATGACGAGCGATGAAGGGGTGAGATGCGCCAGAATCAAATAAAATCTGCATCCACTTATTCTTGACCCTAAATCTCCCTAAAAAAATGAAAATCATTGACGCATACTAAGATTACTGGTTACTAAGGCAGATAGATTAACAAATGCAGGAAATTAAGAGCAACACATACATACTAGAGATAACGTCAGTAGACGTGAGCGCCTCTCCCTGAGAGATGACGTTCAACACCGCTTTACCATTATCTTGAGCTCCAGGAACAGCTTGCAGAGGCTGAGTTGAAATCGGGCTTTCCTTCATGGGGCAGTCTAGAATGAGTTGTCCAACTTGTCCACATCTGTAGCAGGCTTTCTCTTGCGGTGGCAGTCCTTCAGCATGTGACTTGGATTTTTGCAGTACGCACAGATGGTGGAGGCAGAGACGAGCGTCATCTGGGGATGTTGAGCAGGGACGTTCATCTTCTGCTTCTTCAGGGGGGAACGACAGACCTGGGCGACATGGCCCACCCTGTGGCAGAAGGCACACTCCTCCCTGGACCTGAGAGGCCTTGCTCCTGAGGTAGAGCACCCTTGCGCTTGTGGTCAGAGGTTGCGGCGTTGCTAGACCCATGTTGAACTTTCTTGGTAGAACGATCAAGCTCAATAGCTTCCACTTGCAAAGCAGCACCCACAGTCTCAGCATAGGTGGTGGCACCATGAGCCACCACCATCTGGCGAAAATCGTGCCGAAGCCCCTTCACGAAACGACTGATCTTCTTAGACTCATCTGACACGAACTCTGCGGTCAGGAGGGATAGGCGAGAGAACTCCTCGTACTCTCTCACTGTCCCGCCGGACTGCTAAAGGGACAAGAACCTCTCAGCTAGCTTGTCCCGCTCCACCGAAGAGTGGAACTTCTCCATAAGGGCATCTTTGAATTGCCCCCAGGTTAAGGTGGCAGAGTTGGGAAGACTGCGACGTTGAAGCCACCAAGTGTACACGTCCTCGGTCAGCCGATAGGCCGCAAGGGGAACCTTCTGAGCTTCAGGAACCCCAGCATACTCGAAATGTTTTTCCATCTGAGAGAGCCATTCATAGAAGACAAAATAGTCACAGTCGCAGTTGTAGGTTGGCGGCTTCAGCCTTTTAAATACCAGAGTGTCTGCCATCGCCACGGGAGGGGGAGTCGAATTTTCCACGAGCGGTGACACCAGGGTGCCAACAGACGAGCCGGTCCCAGAACTGGGTGCAAGAGCGGTGACACCAAGAGCGGTGGCGATAACAGCTCCAGTTGTCCCCGCGCTGCCTGAACCAAGGGTTGGATCAGGAGTTTGGTGGTCCTCTTCCAGACGAGTGAGACGTTCGAGAATCTGCCTCAGCAGCTGGGCAGTGACGTCTCCCGAAGCTTCCCCGGCAGAAGGGGTAGCCTTCTTGCGCTGCGATCGCTTAAGAGCCATCTGGATGGAGACATAAGAGAACAGAGTAAAGAAATGGTCAAGCTAATCATAGAAAATCGAGAAACAAAAGTTCTCACATATTGGTACCGTCAAACACGTAAATCATGTAATAGTTACGACATTTTCATTGGACTACTTTAGGTAATGCTCATGCTAATGCAACAATGAACCGCATGCAATGCCAAAACAATTTGTAATTTCATGTGTGTACAATCATCATCTGTTGCTCTTGACTTAACACTTGTGCAATGAGTTATGTTATGCATGCAATGCAATTATGTATAGAATGCATTTCTAACAATGCTCATGAACGGATACACATGTCATGTTAAGCGCACATATCACTTAACATGTCATGCATATTATTGATCTAATACCAACGCACATGAAAATATTAAACCGCCTATACAATTTAATATTCGCAAGCAGTGTAAACATTAATGGAAATTTATATACACAAAAATGTTACGTTGCTCATAACCCCTTAATATTCGTGTGCATACTACTCATGTTTATGAGAGAGTGTGTGTGTGTGTGTTTCAGCCGTGAACAACAAATAATGAATAATGAGTGAAGTAATGATGCATGTATATATATTTATATAATAAGGTCAAAATATTTGATAATTTCAAAATACTTCATCTTTAGGAGCTAACCTGCCTCTGATACCAACTGTCACGACCCATCAAATAATATTTATCAGAGTGCGCTACGGGCAGGTCATGGTGTCGCAGGCATGGACAAAGTAACTTCCATGTCTGCTAGGTAGGAGCTGAAAATATGATATTAGGTTTAAAATAATTATTTTGAAAAAAAAAGAAGTTTAGTTGTTTATATATATGTATGCAGAAACATTTTAAACATGTAAATGAAGGGTTGATGCGCGTGCATTTTAAACAATACAATCAAAGTCCCACACTTTGCTGAAGAGAAATGTAAATGTAATAGACTGCAGTAGTAAACATGTCATAAATAAAATAATCTAGTACAACAATGAAAATCCTAGCAGTTGTCCACGATACAAAAGAAAATGACTGACAATAACTAGTACATGATAACGGATCTGACGGTAAAAGAAAGCAAATACATAAAACTTGATGTAACAACTACAAAACAGTAAACCTCCGAGCAAGCGGTAGCTGAACGAAGAGCAGCTCAGGGAGCAGGAGGATCTGTCACGAACCCTAAGGCAAAATCCAAACAGAAGGAAAAATGCTTCAGAACATGAAAACTAAAAGTAAGCATGTTAATATTCTGATGTTTAAGTAGAGAATATGATACGAGTGAGCTGCCCCTCTATCATCCTGGGCTAATTATCCGGCCCAGCAAGGGACCCACTCGCTTATCAGGGCCGCGGCCCGTGACACCCCAACCCGTCTTGGCGACCAGTTTAATTGTCGCGGGGATTCGATCCCCCTCCACCTTGATAAGGAACCTTCAACACGACTCTCATCACCAACTGACCATGGCTCAGTTGGTGATGAGAGTCGTGTTGAAAGCTCCTTACGAAGGTGGCGGGGGATCGAATCCCCGCTACAACAACCCGCGACAATTAAACTGGTTGCCGAGACGGGTTGAGGTGTCACGGGCCGCGGCCCTGATAAGCGAGTGGGTCCCTTGCTGGGTCGGATAATTAGCCCAGGATAATAGAGGGGCAGCCCACTTGTATCATAAATGTGCACTTTATGATACGATCCAACTGGGCCACTGGGCTACTCGCAGGGTCATCTAACTTAAGATCCATAGCCAGCCCCAACCGATCGCACCAGGCCCGCGGTCCATACACCCCAACCCATCTCCAATGCGGGACCCAGGCTGCTCGTTGATCTTCTCCTTCTCTCCCGGTCGCCTCGCCTCAAACCCAGGCGAGATGGAGGTGGCGATCATCGTGAGATACTCATTATCGGTGAGGTTGGCGGAGAATAAGGCATAATCAGAAAAGGTCGAGACACATTTGCCTCGCCCCTCAGCATCGCCACCGTCTCCTCCCATTGTGCGATCTAGTAAGCAGGCTGGATGCTGGAGTCCTCGCGAGAAGTAGCGAGCTGAGAATCAAATTCGGGAGTGAAGGAGGTGCAGATGAAGAGTTTAATGCGGTAGGTGGATGAGGGCAGATGGGGCTATTTATAGGAAAAAAAGAGGCGGGAAAACGACCCTTTAGCGTGAGGTGTGCGAATAGCAAAAATGTGTTTTGACCCTTCGGTATTCGAGCCCGCCCCGAATTCCTACCTAATCGCCACGAACCTAAGGGGCGAGCGAGCCAGAGCCGGCTCGCACCCACCTGGGGAGGCGAGCTAGCCAGGCTGGCTCGCGCCCACCTAAGAGAAGCCAAGCAGTAGCGAAGAAAATCAGCAAGCGAAGAGATAATTATATACAAACGAAGACCCATTAGCGGGCGAGTTTAGTTACAAATAATAATAAAGGGGAGGGGAAAGCCCTCCCAAAGAGAAAGAAAAAAAAATGAGTTTACGGTTATAAATCACACGGACTGAGGTCCTGAGGGCGGAAACGCCCCCGGTCCGTGAGCTTGCGGCCAGGGGGCTGGTGGTTCAATATTGGATCCCCTTCCACCTACCCCGCCCTCGCGCCCCGGAGCGATGCGGAAGGCGAGGGTAGTAGTACTCGCGGACCGCCAATAATTCTCGCTGGGCCAGGTCGACCTGTTCTGTGGCTTGCCTAAGTCGTTCCTCTACCCGCGCGATATACACTCCTGGTGAAGTCGTCGTCTCCTGGGCACCTCACGCCCTCCAGGACCCCGAAGCGCCCTTCCGCATCCGCCCCATCCTCTCAACCCTGCCGCAAACCTCCTGTAGCATTAAGGAGTGCTTTTGGAACAGCTTGGTCACCCTCCTCTTCATTTCCTTAGTATCCTGAGGGTCGCCCAGGTATTCAGAGTTGCTGTCCGGGGAAGGGGGAGGCGAGTACCCCTCGCTCATGTCGGCTTCAGATGATGACAACTGTTGGAAACCTGAAAAAGAGAGGGTTAGCCGAATAGTCGGGCAACGATGGGCGAGTAAGTATATGGACTCACCCGGGGTCGGCGCATCTCCCGCGTTGGCATGCGGGCAAGAAGTACCTGGTTGGTCCTGGAAGAGCTCTCCTTCAAGAGTTGCAAAAGATTTTCCCAACCCAGGACAAGTCGGCGATCGTGGAGCTAGCAGAGGCAGGTCGACGTCTCTTGGGGTGGAGGCTGCAAAAATAAGCAATCAGAAGGTGAGGGGCAATCAGATGGAAGGTGAAGACGAGGAGTCAAGAACTCACCAGTGGTTAGAGGAATGCTCAGGATCGCGAGAAGAGCAGATCCCGCAACCGAGGAGCTGACGGCCCGCTCGGATACGTGAGGGGAAGAATGTCTCAGATCGACTTCCCCACCTCCATCCTCATGAGGCGTCTCCTGTGGAGGAGGAGATCAAAATCAGAGTAATGATAAAACCAAATACCCGGCCCGCATACCAGATGAATGGCCTCGGAACCGACCATCGGACTGGAGGCAGGGGCGTCATCCTGAGAAGGCCGCTTGACCATCTTGGCCTTCTTTGTCCTGAAAGCAGGGATGGGCGATCCCCGAGCCAGCCAGGGGGCGACATCTACTACTTGTGACCGCGTACCCTCTCTCGCGGCCGCCAGACAAACTCACATCTATTCTGATACAGACATCACTCAGCTATATTAACTCGCGAAAAGAAAGAGAAACAGAAAGACGGGGAATTTCTTTTAGCCCGGTGGTATATATATAGCACGAAGATGGGACTCGCCAAAAGATTCTCTCCAGCTCAGCACACACTCACCGAACACGTGAAGTTGGATGATTTTTTCCGAGCTTTGCAAAAGCTCAAAAAGTGCGGGGGTTGTGTACAACCAAGTGTTCGCCGAGTGGGTCCAACGAGCCTAGGCGGGCGAGCCAACCCGCATTCCCTTAGCAGGCGAGCTAGCCCAGTGGGCAGCCAGCCTGCATCTGCCAGGCAGGCGGGTTAGCCAGCCCTCATCCTCCAAGCCGGCGAGCGAGCCAGGGAAGCCGGCTCACCTCCATACAAGAGGCGGGTGAGCCGCAGGAATCATGACTCGCCTAAGAGGCGGGCGAGCTGCGAGAGGCGAGCCGCACCCGTCCAGGTGAGTGGCGAGCTGGCTCGCATTCTCCCCATGGGTGGGGTGCAGATATCATATATTTAATATAATTTGGTCTACTAATAGTCAAACCAAACAGCGAAGTTTCGCTGTTGGCAGACTCCTTTTGGGCTGTGCATAGCCATTTAGAACAGTGAAGTTGCATTATCTGTCGGTCAGCCTCAAAAATCCATAAATAGACCCGAGAGGGTAACTTAGAAGGCAAGATTTCTCATTCTCTAGTTTTATAGCGTTTTCTGAGGTATCCTTAGCTCAACACTGACTAAGGAGGGGAAGCGCTCTAAGATCTTCCGGGTGTGTGAAGAGACCTCCGTGTTGCAGCAGGGTCAGTTCCAAATCCTAAGTTCTCAGTCAAGCAGACTTACTAGGAGAAGTGTGCGGCCTCCCCTTTCTAGAGTCCGAACTCCACATAAACCGGTTCTCGGTTTCAACACTTCCCCGTTTTCCACAGCTCCACGCGGTAGGGCTCCCGGTTCCGCATCTCCCGACCACGATCGGCGCAACTTCCGGCCGCCCTGCTCCAGCACGTCATCAACTGATCGCAAAGGGTTCAGTTCCCGCATCTCCCGTTCACGATCCAGCCTCGTCCGCTGCCACGACTTCCCCTCCCTGGCGGTTTCAGCAACCGCCCACGTTCTTGGCCACGATGCTTCTCCTCCACGGGGCCGGCGAACCAGAGTTGAATTTATTTCATTTATTTCTCTGTTTTTGTTCTTCTTTGCTGCTCTATAAAAGGGATTGATGTTGTCTGTTTTAGGGGTTGGTTAATGAGATTTATGCTTGCTTCCTGTAAGAATAGAGTGTTTGCTACTGCTGTTTAGGGTGGTGGTGGTTGATTATTTGGAACTGCTGCTTTTGTTTCCGAGTCATGCGTTCAGAGTGAATAGAAACATTTTGTTGCTGCTGTTGCTTCCCGTTGAGAAGTTGTTGATGAGATTTCTATTTAGCTGCTTGCAACCATCGAGTCCCATTGAATGATAGTGTGATGTTATTTTTTTTTTCAGTGGAATGAAATGTTGTTCGATTCTTGCTACCGTGAAATTTTCCTTGAATCGTGGTGGAAAGAGATTTGATTTGCTTGCTGTGGGTTTGGAGATAGGAAAAATTGTGATTGTTGCTGTGGATTTGTGGAAACAGTTGAGTAATTGAAATTTCGTGGATCCATCTTGTGTGAGAGAGCAAAATAATTCTGGGGTGCCCGTGTGCGATGGCGGCCGACCACGGAATGAGAGATCAAAGGTGATGAGGAGTTCCTCATGGGATCGCCGTCGACTTTGGTTGCGGAAACACGACCCTTTTCGTAGGTAATTATTTCTTCCCCCTCCTTTGCGTGTCTCTAGAATATTAGACTTATTGACTGGATTTTTTCCTGGATTTTGTCAGCAAACGCTACGTCAGAAACTCTAATCGGAAACGTAAATTAGAGTTCACGATGTTCGTTTTGCTACGATAAATGGAACAGAACGAATGTTGCTAATCTCCTTTACCCAGATTTTTAATTTGAATTATTTTCAAGTGATTCCATTTTTTTGAAACAAAGTAATTATTTGATGCTTTATAAAATTTAAAGTTGTTTCTTTTTCAAAGTTCATGCAACACCCGCTCAAAATCTTTGCGAAAATTCATTAAATATTGCATGCATTAGGGTTTCAGGCGCACAAACCCTACGCGTCGTCCTGCATCAATGTGCCAATTCGTCGTGGTTGATGTCCCGAGTCGCTTTAATGCTATTCTGACAGGTCGTTAATCAATGAGTACCATCCATGATCTTAACATACCACCAAACACTCAAGTTCAGTACAAGGGGTAAGCTATTCCGCATTTGCAGTGACCCAAACACTTGATAATGTTTCATTAGTACGACGAACATGACAAAGGAATCAACGGCATAAAGGAGCAAGTTAAGGAAGACACTTGTCTAGATGTCATCAGAGGCCGGGGATGTCTCTGTTCCAGGATGCAATGGCCCATGATATTGAAGCGTTTAACTGAGGACAAACATGAACTATTGAAGTGTCTTCGCTCTAACTTGTGTGTATTTGTCTGGACTGTTGTTAACATGCCCAACGTAGTTATTGAAGTTGCCTACCATCATCTCAATCTTGACTTGAATGCCCACCCATCAAGCAAAGATAGAGCTCACAGAGCTCATACACCGGGAGGTGCGGAAACTCATGGAAGCGGGATTCATCCTGGAGATTAATTGCCCCAATTGGATCTTGAATATTGTAATGGTGAAAACAATTAATGACAAGTCTTGCATGCTTGCTGATTTCTCTATGTTGAACCAAACTTGCCCAAAAAATTATTACCCCTGCCTCGAATAATTTCTATAGTTGATTCAATCATGGGTTTTTTAGTCAAGAGTTTTATAAACAATTATTCAAATTATCAGAAAATTATAATGTATCCTTCCAATGTAAAATTATCAGAAAATTACAGGTGCTACAGCTATCGAGTGACTCCCTTCAGCCTGAAAAATGCTTGGACGACATAATAAAGAATGATGATCCACATACTCAAAGAGCAAAAATGACATGAACAAGAGGTATTGGTCTATCGCCTAAAGAAATTGACTGTTAAATACTTAAATGTGTTTCCGGAGCAAGTAAGGAAAAGTTTCTGAGACCCTCATAAGACTTAGTATGATTTTATTGGATCCTGACAACGTGAAGGGTCTCCTGGATTCCACAACTCCGAATAATATCATGTCTAGTGACTGACAGGGAGGATCAAATGGCTCATTCAGTTCCTTTTCAAGCATGGAAGAAAGCGTTTACCCTTCTATGGTACCTCGTGTGACATCGACATTTAGATTGGGAGAGAAATGCAATAGGTCTCTCGTCAACCTCAAACCACAACTCTAATTTCCCTAATTCTCTAGAGCCCCGACAAGGTTATGGACCTCCTCATCTACCTCAGGGTCAGTAACAAGACGAAAAGTTTGGTTCTCCTCACGGACTTACGAAAACAATCACTCATCTATTATATTTACATCGATGTTCCGCGGAATGTGGAGGTATGATACTCCATGATGGAAAATCTCGTATATGACTTACAATATCAGTACAAAGATTTCGACCGTACTTCCAGGTGCACTCCATAAAAGTGGTAATTATCCACCCAATGAGAACCATCCCAGAGAAAAGAGAGCAATGAGAAGGCTCACAGTCAATTGAGTAGGGCGGATTCGACGAATCGTACCTACCAAGAACTTTGATCAAAACGTAGGTTATTGTAGGTTTCTTTGTTGATTTTATTATCAACCTGTCATGCAGAAACTTTTACCTTGTGCTCGCATTGCTGATCTTCATGGAGAATTGACAAAGATCTGCCAGCGGAGGCCGACGGAGGCCAGCGACCTGCAGTGGCGACTTCTGGAATGTAGCAGCAAACAAGCCGCCTGACTTCTGGGGAGACTTCAAATCCACCGGAGGTCGCGGCGGCTGGGCAGGCCGCGGCCTCTAGCGGGCTAGAGGGTCGAGCTCTACAGATGAGTCCATTTATCTGTGTGGAGCGCGACACCTCGCGGGTTCACCGGTCTCTGCACTCACACCACCACCCGTCAGTCAGGTGTACAGAGTGATTGTGCAGACCGGCGATCAAGTCGCGCGAATATGCCGAGAGGGACCGGAGGGCGACAAGCAAGGTTGAGCGATTTGATGTGGCTATGTAATGTAATATAATTTTACTTGCTGATGTGGGACAATTTAGTTGATGTAAACAACTGTTATGAATTTGTTTTATCCTTCTACGAATTGTTTGTGGTTTCTGCGGTTTATAAATCTTAGTCGTCATATTTGTTCTGCCTCGAAAATTTCCCAAGTACAGGAACTTGGCCGCGCGAACTGCCAAACTGAACTGTGGTTGGACCGCGTTGTTAGTCTGTATTCCTTGTAGGTTGAAGTCGCGCGGCTTGATATCTAACTGCGATTTGGCATCGATTACTATAGCTTCCCAGGATTTCTATAAATAGAGAAGTCGCCTAGCTTAGGCATTGGGCTAAAAATCCCCAGTGAAACATGAGTGGAGTAGGCCGTAATCACATGACTTAGATTAGATAGAATTCGATATAAGGGGCGTAAAAGTAAAAAAAAATCAGACTCCCTAGTAATGGTGTCCTATGTGAAAGGAAAGTATGCAATAAATGATCTCATTTTCAAGCGGTGCCCCTGAAAGTAAAATGAGAAATAGAGTTTTTTGGGACATTCATGATAGAACATATCCAAAGGGCAAAAAACATGGGTATGATTTTTTCACCCGACGTTTGATGGAGAAAAACTCATGGTGATCAATTGGTGCAACTATTGGGTGATCATTTTATCTAGTATCTAATGACAGACATGTACCCTTCATCTGTCCAGAATCAACATAGATTCCAGTTCAATTCAGCACACTACTCACTAAACGATTGAGAGCTATCTCACAGGACCCTTCTGGCTCTATTGACACGAGAAGAGAATACTGCAGGTCATTTGGGAGATTCATTTCAACGAGTGACAAAAGCTATTCAAGATCAGATTCAGAACTTATCAATGATTCAAAATTTATACCCGTGATCTCTAAGGGGTGACTCTTGCGAACCCTCACCCTTGAGCCAGAGAGTTAATGCTTGACCGGTCCTTTGTTCCCGTTATGGATTCAAGAGGGAACCCAAGCCAAGGTGTTGCATCAATTAAACACATCCTTTCAACGTTTGCTTATGACATCAAATGAATGAAGAGATTCATAATTTAGTGATTCTAATAGGAACGAATTCACATTAAAGGTGAAAAATTACTACGCATCACCTTCGAGATAACAGGTACTCATCTAGAACAAACCATTCTTAGGCACGATTACCTTCTAAATATAAGTCTGTACAGATGCGAGCATGATATAAAACACTAATCTTCTATTTGCTAGCAAGAAATCTTGTTGCGGACTAACTCGATGCCCCGGTCGGGCCGGATTTGTTCGAGCCGTCTTAGCTCACGAGGCCGGCCGCGGCCACCCGGGGCCAGGCCGGCGGCCTGCCGCGGCCGCCCTCCCGGCGAGGTCGGTGGTTCGGCCGCGGCAAGGCCCGGAAGGGGACTGGTCGCCGGTGGTGGTCAGGCCGCCTGACGGCGGGGGTCTTCCCAGCGGCGGCCGCCCTCCTCCATGGGGAGAGGGAGTGCCCCCCCCCCCCCCATGATTCTCTCATCATGAGAGTTCATGGGGGGGGGGGGGGAATGGCCCACCCATGATCCACTTTGGGAATAGATCATGGGGGGAATGGCCCACCCATGATCCACTTTGGGAGGAGATCATGAGGGGTTTTCTCTCCTACAAAATGATGGTGAAACCCATCAGATCTTAACATTTATCATTTTTAAATCACTAACTCATAACATTCCAAGCATACCAAGACCTAAACTATTAATCAACAATTCAAGTATTTAAGAGTAAAATTTGTAAACATAAGACAAAACGTATCAAGTTAATGTTGAAATTTCTCAAGCTGATAAACTGGTTGTTCTGGTATCAAGCAAACACTTCCAGAGTTATCAAGCTGATCACTTGATCATGCGGAAAGCGGGAACTAGGCACAGAAACACTCCAACCATAAACTGATCTAGATAATCAGAAATAATAGAGAGCAACCACAGATCTTGTATTATCAACTATCAACTTTACAAAGCAAGATATACATGGCGAGACATGATTTCGCCAAGTACAATTGTGAATCAACAAAACAAGAAGAAAGTTCAAGCCGGGTCGACTGCCTCAGAGACTGCCTAGTCCGCTGAGACCGCCAAGCTGTTGCTGCTGCACCACTGATCTACGGAGTCCGCACAGTCCGCGGACTACCCGTTATTCTGCTGAGATGACTGCTTTACAAGCTGCCGCTGAACTGAACGAACAGACCGCCAAGTCCGCCGAGACCGGCAAACTGGTTATTGAACTTGAATAATTGATGGAGAGAAGACTGGCTGTCCACCAAGTGCGACCTGCTGCAAACCGCTTGATTGTAACCGCAAGCTCCACTACTTCCTGACCGCATTTAGAACCAGACTCCTGGCATCACAGTGCTAGCCGCGCAACCTGCAAACAACAACCAGTAATTCTCAAACCGCGCGGACTACAAAATCGAGGCCGCAACAATTAATCCGCGCTCAACTTACTATTCATTCAGTTACTATTGAAGTGATGGGGGGTACTATTTATAGGCGGGGTGAGGAGTGTGGTCACCGCCCTAGTGAATAGAGTCACCACCCCAGCTCGCAGCTAGCACAATCCAGTTCGCCGAGTCCACAAGGACCAGGCCAGCAGCCTATTCTTCAGGTAGTCAGGAAGCCAGTCCGCAACCTGGCGGACACCTTACTAGTCCGCACGCTATGCAACACGCAGACCAATAGCCCACATACTGCACCAGTACGCATGCTACACGCGGACACAACACCAGCCTGTACATCTTCCGAACACCTCACCATCCCGCCATACGAGTCCACGACCAACAGACACAGATCGCCCGGTCAACCAGCGGACACTGCGGGCTCTGCAAATACCCTGGACTTGTCACAGAGTGTGACCAAGTCCAGCAACCACCAATCACATGGCGCGAGCTCGGCGGACATGAAGCCAGAACGCGAGCTCCAAGGACAGTCCGCCACCAAGAGCGCGGTTATTACCCACCGCATCAACAGATCAAGGGCATGACCAATGCCGATCTCGCGATCTCCAAACTCAGTCCGCCACAACGGACTCCGCGGACTCGAACTGAGTCCGCCACACTACCACGGATACACCACTAATCCGCCTGGTTACATCAAGGAGAACAAGCCAATAACTAAACCGCAAGCCGAGCTGACAGAACACCGCCATCAGGTCGCAGCAGACAGGCCGCCCAAGCCACACCATCAGTTCACCCAGGCCGCACATCACTTAACCCAGACCACACCATCAGTCTGCCCAGGACGCGCGGTCTGCTCAATCAACCACTTTCACTTCACAATTTTCAACACCCCCCTTGAAGTGAGAAGTGGTGATCAAGCCCAACAGTCCTCGTAACCGTATAAATAGCACCTTCGGCAATAGCTTCGTGAAGATGTCCGCGACATTGTCCTCACTCCACACATGCTCCACCATAAGAGATCCCTCCAACACCTTCTCCCGAATGAAGTGGTGCTCAATCTCTATGTGCTTGGTCCGAGCGTGACAAACAAGATTATTCACCAGCTTCAGGGCACTCTCATTATCACCGCTCAGCAGAATAGGACCGCACACTTCTTCATAGACACCCTCTACTAGTCTCCTGAGCTTGATGGCTCCCGAGCTGCCAAGGCCGAAGCCTTGTATTCTGCTTCCATTGTAAAGACGGACACTAAGTCTTGCTTCTTGCTGCACCAAGAGATACTGCCTGATCCACAAGTGAAGACATGACCAGATGTTGACTTCTGGTCGTCTGTATTTCCCCCATAATCAACATCCGAGTATCCTTGAAAAATAAACTCTGTGTCTCTCCTATAAAGGAGACCCATGTTAGAAGTGGCCTTCACATACTTCAGGATGTTCCTAGCCGCCATCAGATAAGGCTTCCTGGGTTCCTCCATATACTGACTTACTCAGCCAACCGTGTAAGCAATGTATGGCATCGTAATTGTCATGTAGATAAGACTCCCAACTAGAGCCCGAAACACCAAAGGATCCGGAAGAATCCTCCCCTCATCCCGCCAAAGTTTGACGCTTGAATCAAAAGGAGTAGTGTTGTGCTTCCCCTCCTGCATGCCGAATCGCTGAACGATCCATTCCGCATAGCACTTCTGGGACATGTGTATGCCACTCTCCTTCCTCTCCATCTCAAGTCCAAGGAAATGGTGGAGTTCACCCAGATCCTTCATCTCGAATCTAATAGCTAGCTCTGCCCTAAGCCTAGCTACTTCCTCCTTGGAGTTCCCTGTGATGATCATGTCATCCATGTACAACAGCACCAGGACAAGAAGCTCCCCCTTCTTCTTGACGAACAAGCTCGAGTCTGAGTTTGAAGCCAGATAGCCGCAGAACTGGAGGTATTTTGCAATCTTCCCATACCAGGCTCGAGGAGTCTGCTTCGAATCATAAAGAGCTTTCTGGAGCTTGCAGACGTAGTTCGGATGTTTTTCAGATACGTAACCGAGCAGCTGAACCATGAAGATGTCCTTGTCGATCTTCCCGTAAAGCAAGGCGTTCTTTACGTCCAGCTACCACATCTTCCAGCCCTGGCAAGCCGCCAAAGCTATCACCACTCGAACTGAAGTCATCTTCGTCATAGGACTGAACGTCTTCTCATAGTCCTCGCCATACTGTTGCAAAAACCCTTGAGCTACATGGTGAGCCTTGTACCACTCGATGCTTCCATCCGCCTTCTTCTTCAGCTTGTAGACCCACTTGCAAGTTACATGAGTAACGCCATCAACCTTGGGCACCAAGTCCCAAGTTTCATTCTTCTTGAGGGCATCCATCTCCTCATTCATGGCATCGTCTCACTCCTTAACTCCAGTGGCTTCTTCAAACTTTGAAGGCTCCTGCTCATCCAGGGGGCCTGCGAAGAAATAAGAGACAAAGCTCACCGTGTTTCCTTCGCAATACCGAGCTGGTGGCTTGATGGTCCTCTTCGATCTCCGAAGAGGCTGCTCCTTGCTCACCACCTCCGTTGTTTCTTCAGAACCAGCTCCATTCACGTGCACACTTGGAGTGTCACTCCCCCTGCTTCCCGAAACAGAAGCTTCTGCCCCAGAGCTTGAAACACCTGGAGCTCCTAGTGACACAGACAGCTCCACCTGAAGATATTCAGCAGCTTCCCTCTGCCCTTCATCAACCCTGCTCTCTTGCAGCTCAACAGTTCCACCTCCATAGGACGTCAGCTCATAAAAGACAACATCTCTTGATACAAAGAACTTTCTTGTCGCGGGATCCATGCACTTCCAACCCTTCTTCCGCTCATCATAGCCCACAAAGACAAGCTTCCTCGCCTTTGCATCAAATTGGGTCCTCTGAGCATCCGGGATGTGAACATAGCAAGTTGATCCGAACACCTGAAGGTGTACCACACTCGGCTTCTCCTTGAACATCATTTCCGCGGGAGACTTCATGTTGATCGGACTCAGAGGCATCTGATTGATGACGTAGGTTGCGCAGGCCATTCCTTCCACCCAGAAGGAAGTGGGAATTCCCTTTGCATAAAGCCAGCACTTGCAAGTTTCCGTCAAGTGACGGATCTTTTTCTCCGCTACGTCATTTTGTTGTGGAGTATGAGCACAAGTAAGCTCCCTCTGGATCCCGTGCTTCATGCAGAAGTTAGAGAACTCAGATGAGACAAACTCACCATCGTTGTCTGATCTGAACTTCTTGATCCGCAAGCCAAGCCGGCCCTCAACCAGCTCCTTGAACTCCACGAACAATTGGAAAGCTGCCGACTTCTCCTTCATGAAATACACCCAAGTGTATCTTGAGTATTCGTCAATCAAGACCAACATGTATCTACTGCCTCCAAGACTAGCGGTAACTGTTGGCCCCATCAGATCACCATGGATGCACTCCAATGGTGCCTTGCTCCTTGTTTGTGACTTATCAAACGAAAGGTGATGAGCCTTACCGTACTGACACCCTGCGCAAACTTGGCCATTTCCGTAGGATGATAACTTTGGCAAGCCTTTCACAAGGCTCTTCATTGCCATAGATTTCAGTTTGTCCATCCCAACATGCCCTAGTCTTTCATGCGAGATAGCCGCGTTATCATTTGCCCTCATCCGATCAACATAAGAGCTTGTTGATAATACAAACAAGTCTCTTACTCTTCTCCCTACATGAGAAATATCAGTCTTTACCGCTGATACATTGCGGAGAAACCTTACTTCTGTTGGGCCAAACAGAACATGATAGCCCACGTCAACTGCGTTGGTCACTGAGAATAGGTTCTTCTTCATGCCAGGTACGTGATACACACTCCTTAAGGTAAGCGGACTCTGAGCACTATCCAAAGAAACAACACCCTCCTTCTCTACAGAATGAACAGAGTCATCAGCTGTAATAATAGCTTCATTACCTGAGAACGGTTGCAGCAAAGAGAACTTCGACCCATCTCCAGTGAGGTGATGACCACACCCCGAGTCAACTATCCAGTCATCTTGGTAGTCAACGGTGGCAAGAGCACGAACACACGTGCTTGTCAAGAAGGCTCCTCCCCACCCGGCTTCCTCAGCACTGGAACCAGCTCCATGTTTGTCTGCAACATGCCCAAGTTGCAGCTTGACCTTGTAGTCACGTTTGAAGTGTCCTGACTGATTGCACCTATAGTACTTCAACTCCTTCTTCCAGTTATTCTTAGGAGCAACGCTCCTCTCTTGCTGATATGAAGTTGAAGGCCCATCCTCAGCAGCAGGCTTCTTCTTCTTCTTCTCCCATCTCTTCTTATTCTTCTTATCAGTGAAGAGAGCTTCACTACCTCCTTCAGAGATAGTCACCCCGGCCATCTGCCTAGCCAAGCTCTCCTGTGACGCCAGCAGATTTTCCAACTCCAGCAAAGAAGGTTGAGTTGCCCACCCTTGAACGGAAGTCACAAATGCCACACACTCCTTCCGCAAACTACGAACTATGTACCTCTTCAACTTAGCCTCAGAGATGGACTCATCAGGATCCAATGCTGATATTTCAGCGCACAAATTCTTCATCTTGAGGAAGAACTTTGAGATAGAGAGATCTCCTTGAGTTACCTTAGCCAATTCATTCTCCAAGAACTGTAGCCTTGCTACATTCTTCCTGTTGAACAAACCGTCAATGGTTGTCCAAATCTCTGCAGCAGACTCACATCCTAAGATGTGATCAAAGAGCTCCGGTGATATAGCCCGTTTGAGAGCAAACTCTGCCTTTGCATTGGTCTTCCTCCAAACTCTCACCTGCTTAGCAGAACCAGTTGCAGCAGTTACTTCTTGCTTGTCGTCACCACCGATGACCTCCCACAACTACTCACCCAGAAGATAGCTCTTCATACACGACTTCCACTTCTTGAAGTTAGTCGCTGTAAGAAGTTCAATGCCAAGACCCCTTGCTTAAACTCCCTCCATTGCACCAACCACTGATCACAAAGCTTCCAGAAGCGTCGAGCACAACTGAGGTTGATCACTACCCAAGCCATTATTCCCTCTGATACCATGTTGAAATTTCTCAAGCTGGTCGACTGGTAGTTTTGGTATCAAGCAAACACTTTTAGAGTTATCAAGCTGGTCAATTGATCATGCGAAAAGCGGGAACCAGACACAGAAACACTCCAGCCATAAACTGAGCTAGGTAATCAGAAACAATAGAGAACAACCACAGATCTTGTATTATCAACTATCAACTTTACAAAAAAGATATACATGGCGAGACATGATTTTGCCAAATACAATTGTGAATCAACAAAACAAGAAGAAAGTTCAAGCCGGGCAGACTGCCTCAGAGACCGCCTAGTCCGCCAAGTCCGCTTAGACTGCCCAGTCCACCAAGTCCGCTGAGACCGCCAAGCTGCTGCTGCTGCACCACTGATCTACGGAGTCCGCAAAGTCCGCGGACTATCCGTTATTCTGCTAAGACGACTGCTCTACAAGATGCCGCCGAACTGAACGAACAGACCGCCAAGTCCGCCGAGACTGGCAAACTGGTTATTGAACTTGAACAATTGATGGAGAGAAGACTGGTTGGCCGCCAAGTGCGACCTGCTGCAAACCGCTGATTGTAACTGTAAGCTCCACGGCTTCCTAACCGCAAATAGAACCAGACTCCTGGCTTCACAGTGCGAGCCGCGCAACCTGCAAACAACAACCAGTAATTCTAAAACCGCGCGGACTACAAAACCAAGGCCGCAACAATTAATCCGCGCTCAACTTACTGTTCATTCAGTTACTATTGAAGTGACGAGTGGTCCTATTTATAGTCGGGGTGAGAAGTGTGGTCACCGCCCTAGTGAATAGAGTCACCACCCCAGCTCGTAGCTAGCACAATCCAGTCCGCCGAGCAGCCGATTCTCCAGGTAGTCAGGAAGCCAGTCCGCAATCTGGGGGACACCTTACTAGTCTGCATGCTATGCAGCACGCAGACCAATAACCCACATACTACACCAGTCCGCATGCTACACGCGGACACAACACCAGCCCGCACACCTTGCAAACACCTCACAAGTATGCCACACGAGTCCACGACCAACATGCACAGATCACCCGGTCAACCAGCGGACACCGCGGGCTCTGCGAATACCCTGGATATTGTATATATATAAAGTAACATAATTAAATATTAGATAACTAGAAAATAAGCATGTCTCATACATCAAAGGCAGCCAGCCAAGTTGGTTGATTATGATGATGAAATCTCTATAGGTTCACGGATTGAATCCCCGTGGCAGCACATTTTTGAAACTGGCGGTTTTCACAAACTCGGGCCGGATTGCGGGTCTCCGGTTAGCCCGCCCGGTTAGCCGGTTCTCCCACGGTCCTTGGCTGAGGCGGTTCTTAGGCTTGACCGGACTGGTTACCTGGCCGGTTCACGGTCCGACCGGTTGAACCGGCCGGTCCGGTCAGGTTTTAAAAACGTTGGCTGTACCTCGACGTGACAGATGATGTCATCAATATCCCGCTTATTGAAGGTGAAACATTGAATTCATTGTTAATTGTTGTTCGCCACTTTTTTAAAATTTGAAGCGCGAGCTCTCAAGAAAGGCCGCTCTATCCTTATGGGCTCGCACAAAGTATTAATTGTTCCGTACGGGTAGCGTTCCCTCTTCTGGGAGCGGGTGAGATTCAAGCCGTCCAGCCTTAAATCAAACGTTTGTGATTTACAATAATAAAAAAACAAAAAAAACACAAACAGAACCCGTTCTTTAAAGCCCATCGAACGGCTCCTGCGCTACCCGCACTCCTTTCTCTGGGAACAGATAGCTTGTCGGAAGACTCTAGGTTCCACTTCCCCTTCTCGTCCTCTGAGAGAGGGTAATGTGCAAGAAAATTCGCCAAGATGCCTTCTCCCATGTGTTTTGAAGCGATTGAACAAGTCGGGATATCTGGATCTGTTCGTTTCCGCTATTATGATGAAAACCCTCGCCGGAAGAGAAGAGTTGTCGCAAAGAAAGGGGTAGAGAGCATGAGTGCATGGAAGATGATTAAACCAGTTGTCCCTCTATTGGAACAGAAGTCAAAGCATCTCACATGAGAAAGTAATCGCTCAAGATTTAATTAATAGAATTAGAGAAAATTAAAATATTGCGCCCAAACAGATGAACACACAAATTTGTTTGAGCAATAATGTATTATTATTGAAAGATCACTTTAAGAAAGAAAAAGAAAATTACATAAAGCAAGATACTACCCGCGAAAGCACAAAAAAAAAACGATTGAAATCTAAGTCTGCATGGCTCCGCACATATCTGCAACCTCGACTTGTTAGCAGTTGGAGATCTCTGTAGAGAAGAGTTGTAAAGAGAGAAAATAATTCAAATTTTATTAATTTCTCACACTTCAGATTACAGAGTGCATGTATGCATACATTTATATTGGAAGAGAGGAGGAGAGAACTTCAATCCTATGATGTGGGATTAAAGAGAAGGTACATGGTCTTCAAGAGTGGACTTTTCATACAAGGCTTTTACCATTTCCTCTTAACACTTCCCCGCAAGCAGGAGCATACAAGTCGTTGGCACCAAACTTGGATAAAAACTGATGATATAACGGTCGAGAAAGAAATTTAGTGAGGCTGACAACAACTTGTCATGTAGCAGGGACATGCTCTAATTCTATCTTCTTTGATCAAACTTTTTACCGAATGAAGTGACAGTCAACTTCAATATACTTGGTTCGCTCATAGAATACGGGATTCTTGGCAATGTGTATAGCTGCTTGACTATCACAAAGCAAGGTCGCCGGAGAGGAGAGTTTGAGTCCCAAATCATTAAGAAGAATCTCAAGGCAGATGAGCTCAGAGACAACAACTGTCATAGCATGGTACTCGGCCTCAGCAGAGGAGCGAGCAACAACAGATTGCTTCTTGCTGCGCCAGGTAATAAGGTGTACACCGAAGTATGTACAAAAACCAGTTGTGGAACGCCTATCATCAAGAGAACCCGTATACACAGCGTCAGAGTACACAACAAGAGATGGAGATGAAGATGGCTTGTAAACAAGTCTTTGCTCCGGAGCAGTCTTCAAATATCTGAGAATGCGCTCAATAGCCTGAAGATGAGATGTCCGAGGAGCATGCATAAAGCGACTCATAACCCCAACAACAAATGAGATATCAGGTTGTGTAACTGTAAGATAAATCAGCTTCCCCACCAAGCGTCGATAGTACTCTGGATTTGTAAACAGTGGGTCGGAGTCAGAACCATGTGCAGAGAGCTTGTTATTTACAACCATAGGGGTGCCCGCAGGTTTGCACCCTGAGTAATCGACATCTTGAAGAAGATCAATACAATACTTCTGTTGGGATAGAACAAGCCCATCAGGTCGCCCTGCGACCTCAAGCCCAAGGAAGCATCGCACATTCCCTAGGACTTTTATCTGAAATGCCAAGTTTAAATGTTACTTGATTTGTTGAATCCCCGTAGAGTCGTCGCCCATAATTAGAATATCATCAACATACACAAGGAGAATTACAGTGCCTGTTGGTTGATGACGAGTGAAGATGGAGAAGTCAGCCGAGCTCCGTGTAAAACCAACTTCTCAAACAAACTGAATTTTTCAAACCAACCTCTAGGAGACTGTTTGAAACCATATATAGACTTTCAGAGATGACATACACGAAACTCCCCCGTGGTCTCAAACCCATGAGGTTGGTGCTTATAAATAGTTTCTTGGAGGTCGTCATTGAGAAAGACATTTTTAATATCAAACTGATGTAAAGGCCACTGACGATGCATGACAAAGGAGATCAGGACTCGAACGGTATTTAACTTGGCGACCAGTGAGAAGGTTTCATCATAATCAGGGCCTTGTTACTGAGCGAAATCCCGAGCAACGAGGGGAGCTTTTAGGCGGTCAACAGTCTCATCCGGAGCATGTTTGATAACAATGACCCACTTGAAACTGACACATGACTGGCCGGGAGGAGGAGGAACCAGATCCCAGGTATGGTTAGCCCAGAGGGTAGTCATTTCGTCATCCATGGCCGCACGTCACCCCGGATGTTGAAGAGCCTCATGCACAGAGTTAGAAATAGAAATGGAGGAAAGAGAGATGACAAATTTGAGGTGTGGCAGAGAGATGAAAAATTTGAGGTGTGGCAGAGAGATGCGATGTAAAGATACACAATTCGCCAAGGAATGAGCCGTAGAGATTGATGCGGGATCGACGGGCCGCGGGATAGCGCTGGTAGTCGAGAGCTGCCGGAGGGCATCAGTCTTGGAAGGACGACGAGTATAGACACAAAGATGCGGTTTAGATAGAGCTGGCACCGGGAGTGGAGGAAGAAGAAGAGGGAGAGACAGAGTCGTGACAGGGACAGGCGAACGAGCGACAGGGGAAGGGAGAAATAGTGGGGAGGGAGAGGAGTAGAGCGGTTGATCTTCAAGGAAAGTTACATCTGCCAAAACGATCAGCTTGCCATCAGTGGGAGAGTAGCAGACATAACCCTTCTAAGTGCATGAGTAGCCAACGAACATGCATTTGGTGGCGCGAGGAGCAAGCTTGTCAGTAGGTTGATCAAGAATGTGGACATAACATGTACAACCAAAGACACGAGGCTTGAGGGAGAACAAAAACTTGGAGGGAAAGAGTAGGCCAAACGGAGTTGCGAAATCGAGCTTGGAGGAGGGCATGCGATTGATGAGATGACAAGCAGCATAAACGACAAAATTTCAATATTGTGTGGGCACCTGCATTTGAAATATGAGTGACCAGACGACATCAAGAAGGTGTCGATTTTTCTGCTTGGCCACACTATTTTGCACACGACTTGTTGCCAACGCCGCGGCTTGCATTTCCAATGTCGAAACTGTTGGGAAAATCTATATGGACTCGATGGTACAAAACTTTGATAAGACTACTTTTAGAAGAAAGAAGAAGCCCAGAAGAAGAAATCAAAAGGAAGCCAGAAGAAACATTAGTTGATTTGTGACGGACTGTTAGTTAGCCTTTGACCGAGCTATTAGCTGGCCTTTGACCGAGTTGTTAGCCGATCTTTACCAAATTTCAGTTGATCTTTGACAAAATGTCAGCTCATCTTTGACCGAGCTGTTAGTTTACCTTTGTGTTGGATGCCAAAATAAATTGATTTCATTTTAATATTAGGTCCTTCTATATATATAGAGGTAATACTATAGAGGGAAAGGAAACTTAAAAATAAAAACATAAAAGGCATATTCTAACACTCCCCCTCAAGTTGGGCGTGAGATGTTAACCATACTCAACTTGTCAACTATCTTGCCAAATATATTCTCACTCAACCCTTTGGTGAGAATGTTCGCTCTCTTTCTGTCAGAGGGCACAAATGGCATACACACTATTCCTATCTTAATGTTCTCCTTGATAAAGTGCCGATCTGCTTCCATGTGTTTAGTGCAGTCATGTTGAACGAGATTGTGGGCGATACTAATGGCTGACTTATTGTCACAATACAGCCGAATGGGTCCTGCTTCAACAAGACTAATGTCAGCCATCAATGTGCAAAGCCATAAACCTTCACAAACCTAGTGAGCTATAACTCTAAACTCGACTTCTGCACTGGATCTTGCCACAACTTATTACTTCTTGCTCCTTCAAGTAACAAGGTTGCCCCAACAAGAGAACATTATCCCGAAGTTGATCGCCGATCCTCAACAGACTCGCCCCAATCGGCATCAGTATAAACTCCAATACTTAAACCTGGATTCAGAGGAACATGGATACCCCTTCCTGGTGAGGACTTGAGATACCTGAGAATTCTGTGAGCTGCATCCACATGACGTGTCTTAGGAGCATGCATGAACTGACTGATAACACTCACCCCATAAAAAATATCTGGGTGAGCGTGGGACAGGTAGATCAGCCTCACCACTAATCTTTGGAACTCTGAGATGTCTTCAATCACCTCTTTATATTGCGCCCCAATAAGTGATTTGCTTCAATCGGGGTGTCAGCAGGTATATATCCACACATCCCTAAACTTCTCAAGGAGATTCAGAGTATATTTTCTCTGAGAAATGAAGATTCCCTGCTTGAATCTTGCAACTTCAATACCAAAGAAATACCTGAGTTTTCCTAGGTCTTTGACCTCAAACTCCATGACTAATTTCTATTTTAGATTCTGGATTCTTCAACATTATCCATTGTTATGACTATATCCTGTGTTATCAAGGCGCGCGCCTAGTAGCGCCTGAGGTGCCGGGCATACTCCCTTGCGCCTCAGCATGGCTTAGGCAGGCGATGTGCCTGTGGCGCGCCTAGGCGCACCTGAGGCTCACCCGAGGCGCACCCCAGGCGCCCAATTCACTGAAATTGAGCAAATTTGGCGCCCAATTCATGGAAATTGATGAGCGAATTGGGCGCTCAATTCACGGGAATTGATGAACGAATTGGGCGCCCAATTCGCGGAAAATTGATGAGCGAATTGGGCGCCCAATTCGCGGAAAATTGATGAGCGAATTGGGCGCCCAATTCGCGAAAATTGATGAGCGAATTGGGCGCCCAATTCGCAAAAATTGATGGGCGAATTGGGCGCCCAATTCGCGGAATTTCTGCGAAATGGGCGCCCAATTCACTTATTTTCCGCGAATTGGTAGTCCAATTAGCAGATTTTATTTTTCCCTCATTTTTGCGCCTCACATGCCTCAGGCGCGCATCTGCGCCTTGGGTCTAGGCTTTAGGGACCCATTGTGCCTCAGTGCGCCTTTAATAACATAGACTATATCATCAACATACACAATGAGAACAGTGAGTTCCCGGTCCAAGTGTTGAAGCCAGGAAAATTCCCAACCTCAGAATTCGGAACAAAGCCGCTTAAGGTTATCAGTTCAGGGGTGAGACAGACGACTAGGATGACTAGGATGAAGAACGAAGGCAAACATGACCCCAGATGTTGCAGCAGGAAGGTCCCACCACGTACCCAAATGCTCGAAAGGAGCAGCCCCTTCTCAACCAAAAATGGTCGAACTAGGTATGAGGGAGACTAGCTGATGACTAAGTCGCAAGATCACGATCTGCTCTCTAAGGAAAAGGAATCCAATGGCTCTGCTAGTATCTTGAAATGAGAGCTCACGAGTATCCTGTCGTGGATTTTGCGTGTCTCACCTCGTACCCCTGGGGTCCTATTTATAGAAATATCTAAGGAGGGGGGGGGGGGGGGGGTCATATTTATACCCCACCTCCCGGCGACTAGGCGACTTCCAGGGAAACTCGCACGGGCTGGGCGAGTATCTCGCCTAGTCGCCTACCCGACGAGTATGCGAGGGGAGCTCACCATACTCGCTCAGGCCTTCCGCGGTCTTGCACGCTGAGTTTGACTTCTGTCTTGACTTGTTGACCTTGACTTCTGCTGACCTGGCTGTGGTAGGACTCATCCTCGACGAATACGGGTTGTAAACCTATGTTTGATGAATAATGTGTGCTCAACATTGCTCTGGCAATATCTAAATGACACTATAGCCTTGTGGAACCTCCCAAACCAGGCTCTTGGAGATTGCTTCAACCTATATAGAGCTTTTTTTAATATGCAAACTTTTCCTTCTGCAACTCTAGGAGTTAATACCTAGAGGAATAGACATGTAGATCTCCTCATCTAGATTGTCATGGAAGAATGCATTTTTCTCATCAAGCTATCAAAGGTTCCAACTCTTGCATGCAACACAGGATAACATGATCCTAATAATATTCATCTTGCCACCGGGGCAAACGTTTCTTGATAGTCAATACCAAGGGTTTGTTATAACCCCTTGACACCAGTCCTGTCTTGCACCTCTCGACAATATCTTGTGTTCTATTTCACAGAGAACAATCATTTACACCCAATCATTTTCTTTCCATAGGGAAGAGGCATCAAATCTCATGTATGGTTTTTCTCAAGAGCATTTATTTCATCAACCATCACCTCTCTCCACATAACTTTTTATGATGCGGGACAAGTGTCACACCTGCCGCCACCCTGGAGTCCCACCAGGGGGCCCACCTAGAGTCAGCACCAGACGACTTTCATCAGGGTCGCGGCCCGTACACCCCAACCAACTCTCCATCATGGAGTCACCACCATGCGACAGGTTGTTGAGGCCGGAGGTCTGGGGATCAAGCCCCGGCCTCGCATGGTGGTGACTCCATGACAAAGAGCCGGTTGGGGTTTACGGGTTGCGGCCCTGATGAAAGCCACCTGGTGCTGACTCCAGGTGGACCCCCTGGTGGGACTCTAGGGTGTCGGGCATGTGTGACGCCTGTCCCGCATCAAACATAATCTCGAAAGAACTCTATTACTTGTCCAAAACTTGGATGCATGCTTTCAAATGAGGGGGCATTCCACTTTTATAAGCCCTAAATAATTTTTCCCTTGAAAGTATGAAAGGATCTAGAATTTCTATTAGTCTTGATTATTCTATGCATCTCTTGTATTTACAAGATTCATGGATCCTTCATCTTATTCCAGAATGTTCTCTGATTTATTGAAATAAATACCGAATTACTTCTTCGTGTTTCAAGGATTGATCTAAGTGACAATTTCATTTCATTTCATCGGGAGAAGTTGAATTACCTTGTAGAGTTTTACCCGTGCTATTTTACTCAATTAGAATTGTAGTTACTAGATGGTTAACAAGATGTATATATTTTTGATGTGCGTTCTAATGAGGCATTCTCATAGTAATAACATCAGTGGACTTACTGCAAAATCAGTAGAGCTGAAAAAATATGATCATTTTTTGTTGGTTTATCAACTTTTGGAATTAGCTTGTCTTCTAGCAGTCTCAATTGCTATTGTGGAAAGATTGTTTTCTGCTATTATAATTTTTCATTGTGTAATGTTTATTTCTACTGGATTATTACACATTGTTTTGTGATGTTTAATACTACTAGCCTACTCTTATGCATTATTTTTGTAATGTTTAATGCTACTAGCCTACTATTATGCATTGTTTTTAATGGGTTACATCATCATTTATAATGCATCCTCCCCCATGAGCCCCCCCCCAATGGGAGATTACGGGGTTGACTAGTCAACCCCACCACCCATGATGAGGAGAACATGGGGGTGGGGCTCACTCCCTATCTCTCCCCTAAACCCACTCCCATTGGAAGGTAACCATCGGCCGGCCGCCGCCACCTGCTAGCCGTCGCCAGCGGAGTGGTCGCTGCCGGCCGGGCAGCTGCAGACGTCCTGGTCGCAGCCAGGGCGCCGCCAGCCAGGCCGCGGCCGGCCTGGCCGCAGCCAGGGCGCCGCCAGCCAGGTCGTGGCCGGCCTGGCTGCTTTTGCCGGCCAGCCTGCCGTCGGCCAGGCCACGGACGGCCAGCCAGCCTGCCGTCGGCCCGGTCGTGGGCGCTGGCCGGGCCGCGGGCGCCGGCCAGGCCGCCGCCGGCCTGGCTGCAGGCGCCGGCCAGGCCGTCGCTGGCCTGGCCGCAGGCGCCGGCCAGGCCCCCGCCAGCCTGGCCGCAGGCGCCGGCCAGGCCGCCGCCGGCCTGATCGTGGCTGCTGGCCAGGCCACCGCTGGCCTGGCTGCAACCACAAGCGCATGGTTGCCCCATCACTGTGGACGGCCTGCCCACCGTCCGATCGTGGTGGGCTTTCTCCGTCGTCCGATCTGGTGGGTAACCACCCACTAACCCACTATGTTAGTGGTGGGGCCCGCCATGATCCTCTACTGGAGGCTATAAAAGGAGCCCCAGGGTCTCCTCATTCAAGACCTTTTGGCTCCTGGTTTTCTTCCTCCACTGCTCGCGCTGGGACCTGGGCGTTCTCCGGCTGGTGGTGCTCTGGTGGTTCGTGGTGGCTCGCGGTGGTTCGAGGTGGCTGGAGGATGACCTGAGGGAGGAGTCCGGCAGAGCTCTGACTTGAGGAAGAAGATGACCAGGAGCCAAAAGATCTTGAATGTGGAGACCCTCGGGCTCCTTTTATAGCCTCTAGGAGAGGATCATGACGGGCCCCATCACTAACATAGTGGGTTAGTGGGTGGTTACCCAACAAATCGGACGGTGGGGAAAGCCCACCACGATCGGACGGTGGGCAGGCCGTCCACAGTGATGGGGCGACCATTCGCCGGTGGTTGCGGTCAGGTCGACGGTGGCCTGGCCAGCGACCACGGCCAGGCCGGCGCCGGCAGCTAGGCCGGCGCCGGCCTGGCCGGCGCCCGCGGCCAGGCCGACGGCGGGCTCGCTGGCCGGGCGCCGCCTGGCCGGCGGGGGGCTGGCCAGCTGGAGCGGCCAGGCCGGCCGCGGCCTGGCTGGCGTTGCCCTGGTTGCGGCTAGGCTGTCTGCAGCAGCACGGCCGACGACGACCACTCCGCCGGCGACGGCCAGCCGGCGGCGGCGGCCGGCGGAGGCGGCCGGCGGTGGCGGCCGGTCGGTGGTTACCTCCCAATGGGAGTGAGTTTAGTGGAGAGATAGGGAGTGGGCCCCACCCCCATGTTAGTGATGCTAGAAGGTGCTCTCGCCTAGATCTTCCTCCTTAGGTAAGTTTTGCTTGCTCTAGAGCTGTTTTAGAAGCTAGGGTTTTCGTGTTGCTCAGTTTTCTTTCCATCTTAGCTTTAGGTTTGTTGTTTTTGCGGCCGATCTTGCCGCTGATGCTGGAGTTTGGAAGGACTGCTACTGTGTCCTGAAGGTTGAGGCAAGTGGTGCTCTTTGCCCTTGCCAAGCTTCTTTCATTTATGTTTGTTTTCAATTTTTCCTGTAAGTAGAAGCTAGGCTGCTGCAGCCTCTGTCCCGAGCTAGGTCTGCCAGATTTCAATATTTTTTTCCTCTCTCCTAGTTGATGGTCTTGTGTATAGGTAGTGGCTGGAGGTAGAGTTGTAGTTTGCTAATTAGCCTAGCTTGGGGGATAGCTGTAGCCGGGTATAAGGGGTAAAAAGAGAAATTAGAATTTTATTTTCTCTAAGCCTTCTGGCTTAATGTCGAGAGGGACTCGAGACCTTATGCTGAGTGTCGAGAGGGAATCGACACCTTCTAGCTTAGTGTTGAGAGGGACTCGACACCTTGTGCTGAGTGTCGAGAGGGACTCGACACCTTTTGGCTTAGTGTCGAGAGGGACTCGACACCTTGTGCTGAGTGTCGAGAGGGACTCGACACCTTCTGTCTTAGTGTCGAGAGGGACTCGACACCTTGTGCTAAGTGTAGAGAGGGACTCGACACCTTTTGGCTTAGTGTCTAGAGGGACTCGACGCCTTGTGCTGAGTGTCGAGAGGGACTCGACACCTTCTAGCTTAGTGTTGAGAGGGACTCGACGCCTTGTGCTTAGTATCGAGAGGGACATGACGCCTTTTGGCTTGGTGTCGAGTGGACTCGACGCCTTTCTCCTTAGGCTGGTGTTTTCTCCTGAGTTGGTTAGGATGGGTTTATTTCGGGTTGTTGATGTTTCTCGGCTGGTTTTGAAGGTCGAGTCATGAATTATGGCAGGTGGTTTTGTTTGATGGCTCTGTGAGGGGTGGAGTGGTGTAGAGCCTTGGTCACCACCATTTTGGCCCCGGGTTGGGTTGTTTGTTTTGGTGTGTTGCCACCATTTTGGCCCCTGGATGGGCTGGTTGTTTTGGTGTGTTATCATCATTTTGGTCCCGATTTTTGTTGGTTGTGTTGGTGTGTTGGACCTTAGGGCTGCCACCGTTGAACCCTTGAGTATTTATGGGTCTTGTTGTTTGGATGATGACTGTTTTTGGTCACCAACCCAGACCCATGGCTTTACCACTGCTAATGATTCACAAGTTAGGACTGTCAGTTCCTTTCTGTAAAGTTATTATTTTGGCATATGCTTGCCTTGTTGCTGCTTCAGGTTTTTAGCAGGGCATGTTGTTTATTTCTCGTACTTGGTGCGTTTTGATCTTGCCTTGGGCAGTGTTTTTACCCTTCCTGTATTGTTCATTTTACCTTTGCTCTTTTGATAGCACTTGTTGTGCGGTTGGTAAGCCCCTCTTTTATTACTTATGAATCTAATGCTCCACTTCTTTTCATTCTATTCTTGCTGAAGTATTCTTTCTTTGAATGCCTCAGGTTCAGGTTGTGGCCGATTAAGCGGCTAGTATTCTGGTGGTGCTTGCTTGCGGTCTCCGGGGTAGCTGAGTTTGCTGTTTCTCGATTTGGTGAGTTAATTTTCTTCTTTCTGTATAGACATACATACTCACCAGTGGGTTCGTGTCAGGTTGTTGACGCCCACTGGTGGCTTGCTTGTGATGCAAGATATGAATTGAGAACTGCTATTTTTGACATTTTGGAGGTTGTTTACTTGCTTCTGGGAATATTTTATGCTAAGTTGCATGTTAGGTAATTTTTTAAACCCTAAAAGCATTACTATATGTAACTCATGCACGTCATGTTTATAAAACTAAAGCACTACTTTCCTAAGTAATGTAAAAGAAAAAGCTATTTTTCTTATACTATGATAAATCTAGAGTCCTGCATTCCATGAGTTATTCTTCGGGGACGTTTACACTCATGTAGGATGTCAAATCAACTTAACCAAAGTATTTTCCGTTGCGTATAAATATACTTTTAATTGTGGACTAGCTGATCCACTGTGCCGAGGAATACGACCATCAAACTTAACTGGTTTTCTTTCATATTAAATTATGATTTTATCCAAAGAATTAGAGTCTGGGGCTTTGCCTGAGCGTGTGCAGTTATCCCCTACACGACGTGCCATCATGACACATATTTTCTCTTGCTCTGATATGATTTAATTGTTGAGAAAATGCGGGTCGTGACAGTTGGTATCAGAGGGAGGTTGCTTGACAATTGGTCGGGCAACTTTCCCTTGTTAGTGTTAATTGTTTAGTGTCATATCATACACACACCGATGTGTCATCAGTACGTCTTGGCTGAAGCATGAGCACTACACTCATAAGCATGACAAGAAGTATATGAGTCATATTATGTAGTATGAGATGTATAATATGTATTTATATATGGATCCACCATAGGTGGCAACATGTGAGGGTTATGTAGTATGAGATGCATAACCTCACCACATGAATGCTCTTTAGCACGTTTTCTTTTTTTCATTGCATGCAATGTTATGTAGTATGAGATGCATAACATTGCATGTGTACGCCGCTCATAACATGCATTAAGGCCTTTTTAGAACGCATAGCACAACATGTATAACATAACATAGCATAAGCACAACGTGCCAAGCTAAAGATTTACATAATGACATATGTACACACATGGTTTTGAGTCAAAAGGAATATAAATTCATGCATTAATGGTCTAAGCACATGATTTAGTGTGATGATGGTGAATCATCCTTGGTTAGGCATAACATCATTATTGAAATCCCAGAGCAAGTTAGCAGTTGAAGCTCATATTTAAGTATGTTTTGTCTGTACCGGGTAGTTTTGTGCTAGCAGTTGGGCTAGGTCTTGATTGGTGCCAATTCGATTATAGGATGTCGAAGCGTCCTTCGACGAGGCTAACTCCCCAGTCTGAGGGCGAGTCTTCGGGTGCGTAGAGCAATGCGATGATGGAGAGTCTGTGACAGAGTAATGAGGCCTTGTCAAGGCAGATGGTGGATGTGCAGTCCCAGATCCAGTCTATGTTGTCAGTTGTGTTTGGGCTAGCTCCGAGAGTGCAGGACCCTACTGTGGGTCTAGCTGTCCCTGCCCCTCCTGCTCCTCTGGTGCCTCCGGTAGTGGTTCCACCAGAGATGTCATTTATCTCTCAGTTTCAGCGACTCATGCCTCCTACTTATGATGGAAAGGCAGACTTTATGGTCTTGGATGATTGGCTTATATCAATCGAAGAGATGTTTTCCTACTCTGGAGTTACTCATGATAAGAGAGTGATGATCGTCGCCTACCAGTTCAAGGGGTTAGCAAAAAGTTGGTGGCTGAGAGAGAAGGAGAGCTTAAAAGAATAATGCTCTTGGGAGTCTTTTAAGGATATGCTACTGGGAAAGTTTCTACCCTCGGTCGAGCGGGACCGCCCGATGAATGATTTCTTACATTTGAAGCAGAGGCAGCTCACAGTTAGTGAGTATGAGATCGAGTTCAGCAAGCTGAGTCGGTTTGCCCCCGGCTTGGTAAGCTCCGAGGCGGATCGAGTTAAAAGATTTCTGGGTGGTCTAAGAATTGACATCCAACAGCTAGTTGGTGCTTATGGAGCAGTGAGTTATACCAGTATGGTAGCAGTTGCCTTGAAGGTCGAGGCAATCGACAATGCTAAGAACAGAGGCCAGCAAATGAGAAAGGATAAGAGGAAATTGGTTGAAGGAAAGAGCCCTCAGGTGCCTGATGCTGCTCCAAGGAAGAAGAGCAAAGAGGTTTGTAGCTTCTGTGGCCGGTCAGACCACCCCTTTGAGAGATGTTTCAAGAGCATAGGAGCTCAGAAGAAGGAGTAGGTTCATGCGATTCAGGGTGCTCCTAAGAGGGACTTGGAATGTACCTTGTGCAAGAATAAGGGGCATGATGTTGCACGTTGCTGGTTAAAGGATAAGTTTTGCTATCAGTGTGGACAAAAGAGGCATGTTAAGGCTCAGTGCCCGCAGTTCCAGCATGTGCTTCAACCAGTCCCACTTCAGGCATTGTCACTGCCTCAGCGATTGGATTGAGGTAAAGGAAAGATGAATGTGATTTCCTCAGAGGAAGCTCAGACTTCGACTCAGGTTGTTTCAGGTTAGACTTTCTCCCTAGTTCTAATGTTTTAGTTCGTAATTATAGCTTTACCAATTATTTCCTTGGATGTGTGCGCAACTTTATAGGAAGATTTAAGGTAAAGAACCATTGGGCGTGTGTTCTCTTTGACTCTGGCGCTACCCACTCATTTGTGGCTAGAGATTTCGTGGATCGGTATCGTTTGGTTCTAGATCGAGTTGGGGATTCCTTTTGCGTCAAGTTCCCTTCCGGTGATTCTGTGGTTTCAGATCAGGGCATTCAGGATTGTCCGATTGTTTTAAGGGATTTTCTAGCTAAGGCAGATCTGAAGGTGATCGACTTGGAAGACTTTGATGTTATCTTAGGCATGGATTGGTTGTCCAGGTATGATGTTGTTATCCAGTGCAAGGGTAAGAACTTGGACTTCGTAAAGGACAACGGCCAGCCTGGGAGTGTTTATGGTGATTCGCGCTAGGATTCTCCAGTTATTTCTGCGGTATGTGCTCGGGCATTGCTAGTTTCTGGCTGTTTTGCTTGTTTGGTCTCAGTTTTGGGGACCGTGGGTAGTTTGCCGCGTTTAGAAGAGATTCCTATTGTGCGCGAGTTTTCTGATGTTTTTCCTGATGATCTTCCTGGTCTTCCACCTAACAGAGATGTTGAGTTTGTGATAGATTTGGAGCTGGGTATGCGTCCTATTGCGAAGGCGCCGTACCGGATGGCCCCGCGAGAGCTGGAGGAGTTGCGTATCCAGCTGGATGAGTTGTTAGGGAATGGTTTTATAAGGCCGAGTTCGTCGCCTTGGGGTGCTCCTGTTCTGTTCGTAAAGAAGAAAGATGGATCGATGAGGCTTTGCATCGATTATAGAGAGCTAAATAAAGTCACTATTAAGAACAGGTATCCTCTACCGAGGATCGACGATTTGTTTGATCAGTTGCGCGGTTGCGCAGTATTTTCTAAGAATCATCTTCGTTCTGGTTACCATCAGCTCAGGATTCATGAGTCAGATATTCCACGGACTGCTTTTCGATCGAGACATGGACATTTTGAATTTCTGGTAATGTCGTTTGGTTTGACCAACGCGCCCTCGGCCTTTATGGATATGATGAACTGTGTGTTCAAAGATTTCCTGGACAAGTTCGTAGTCGTGTTTATCGACGACGTTCTAGTTTATTCCTGTAATGATGAGAAGCATGGCTAGCATCTGCGATTAGTTTTATCTGCTTTGAGGGACCATAAGCTGTTCGCCAAGTTGAGTAAGTGCAAGTTTTGGTTGCCTCAGGTCCCGTTTTTGGGCCATGTGGTTAATAAGAATGGGATTTCAATCGACCCAGAGAAAATAGCTGCAGTGATGGAATGGAGTAGACCTGGCACACCCAAGGAGATTAGGAGATTCTTGGGGTTGGTCGACTATTACAGGAGATTTGTGAAGCGTTTTTCTACCCTAGCTGCACCTTTAACGAGGTTGACTCGGAAGAATGTGGCTTTTGTTTGGAATGAGAAGTGTGAGGAAGCCTTCCTAGAGCTCAAGAGCAGATTGTGCACTGCTCCCGTTTTGACCATGCCTACGGAGGGCATGGATTTTGATGTTTTTGTGGATGTATCGCATGTTGGGCTTGGTTGTGTGTTGATGCAAGGCGGTAAAGCGATTGCGTATGGGTCCAAACAACTGAAGACTCATGAGAAGAATTACCCTACGCATGATTTAGAGTTTGCAGCTGTGATTTTTGCGTTGAAGTTGTGGAGACATCTGCTTTATGACGCGCGGTGCAAGATTTTTACCGATCATAAGAGCTTAAAGTACGTCTTCACCCAGAAGGAATTGAATCTGCGCCAGTGGCGATGGTTGGAGTATGTTACCGATTACGATGTTGAGATCCAGTACAATCCGGGCAAGGCTAATGTGGTGGTCGATGCCCTAAGTCGGAAGACGGGGAAGATTTTTAATCTCTCCGCCGAGCTATTAGTGGAAGAATTTCTCTTGATGGATATTTCTATGGGGCGATGCGACTTGCAGAGTATTTTGGTAGTAGCAGAGCCTTCTTGGATTGTGCTTACGCGGTTGCATTAGAAAGATGATCCAGATCTGCTGCATTTATATCTTAGAGCTGAGAAAGGGGAGTTACCGGATTTATCGATTGATGATGCGGGTACTTTGAAGCACCGTGACAGAATTTGTATCCCCGCCGTTATGGATATCTGAGTTATGTTATGCAGAGAAGTGCATAGTTCGAGCGTTGCCTACCATCCAGGATCTACCAAGATGTATCATGACTTAAAGCAAATTGCCTTGTGGAATGGGATGAAGAGAGACATAGCCAGTTTTAACTCTGAGTGTTATACTTGCAAGCGTGTTAAGGCCGATCATGGTAGTCCTGGTGGCAAGTTGACTCCGTTGGAGATTCCGACTTGGAAGTGGGAAAGCATTTCGATGGATTTCATCACAAGTTTACCGAGATCTCCTAGGGGATATAATTCAGTTTGGGTGATCGTGGACAGATTAACGAAGTGTGCTCACTTCGTACCTTTTAAGATCGACTATCCGATGAAGAAAATAACTGAGTTGTATTTGAATGAAGTTATCCGATTGCATGGTGTTCTAGTCAGCATTATTTCAGACCGAGACTCACGGTTTACATCTCGCTTCAGGAAGAGTTTGCAAGAATGTTTGGGTATGGATTTGAGATATTCTACCGCTTACCACCCGCAGACCAATGGTCAGACAGAGCGAGTTAATCATATAGTCGAGAATATGATCAGATGCTACATTTTAGACCACAGAGGAGCGTGGGATGAGCGTTTGCGGCTTATGGAGTTTGCTTATAATAACAGTTATCAAGAAAGCTTGCAAATGGCTCCTTTTGAAGCTCTGTATGGGAGACGCTGCAGAACTCCCCTATTTTGGACTGAGGTTGGCGAGAGATCTTTGTTGGGTCCGGATGCTCTTGAAGAAATGGAAGTTGCTGTGAAGCTTATTCTGGAGAAGCTTCGGATATCTCAAGAGCGATATGAGAAGAACGCCAACCGGCGTAGATCTGATTTGGAGTTTGCTGTGGGGGACTTGGTTTTTCTTAAAGTCTCCCTGATGGTTGGAATCAAGAGCTTTGGTAAGAACCGGAAGTTGGATCCAAGATTTATGGGACCGTTTGGGATTGTTGAGAGGATTGGTGTGGCAGCTTATAAGCTGGATTTGCCTGCAAATTTTCCTGGTGTGCACGATGTTTTTCACGTTAGCCAGCTGCGGAAGTGTGTGCTGAGTGACAGGCAAGTTTTGAATTCTGTGCCTCAGTTAGAGTCAAATCTTTTTTATGTGGAGATGCCTGTCCGCATTTTGGATACGCAAGATCGTGTGTTGCGCAAGAAGACCATTCCAATGGTTAAAGTTTTATGGAGAAACCAGGATGTGTAAAGCGCGACTTGGGAATTGGAGTCGGCTATGAGGAAGGCTCACCCTCATCTTTTTCCCTGACTTGTGCCTAGTATGTTTTGCATTTTCTAATATAGCTCTTGCTTGCCTATTTCTTTCTCCTTCTTGATAGGAGTGTTGTGCGTAAAGTTTCGGGGCGAAACTTTCTTTTAGGGGGGAGTGACTGTAACGCCCCCGGTTTTCCTGTGATTGTTTAATCATTGTTTGGCGTTACGTTGGCGTGTTTCCGGCCTTTGTCGTTGTTAGACCATCGTCTTAGCTCTTGAGGAGTTCTTAGTGGCTTGTTTTGTAGCCTGTTTGCAATGTTCCTCAGCTAGGCGGAGTCTGTTTTGGTGACTCGGCAGAGCCTCTCAGGGAATGCTTGTGTTTTGGCTTCGGGAGATGTTAGCCCGAGTTTTGTCGTCGGATGTTATTCTCGACTTCGTCGTTGTTTTCGTAGCATGGGTGTTTAGCTACGGTGCGAGTTTCTTCGAATTCCGAGATCGTTTGTTTTTCGCATCAGTGGCCGCTTTTGCTTGGCTTCATATATATATATATATATATATATATATATATATATATATATATATATATATATATATATATATATATATATATATATATATATATTAGCTTGATTTTTAGCTTGGGATTTAGCTTGATTTACACACACACACACACACACATATATATATATATATATATGTTTAAGCTTGAGTGGTGGAGCTCAAGTGGCTGATTATATATGATAAGTTTTCGCTAAGTGGCCGACTATACTTATATAATATTAGTGGCTTATATTATATTATATGCTTTGTGGCTAGTGGCCAGTTATTTTATCATAGTTTAGATAGTGCTGTTATGATAATAATATTATAATACTATAGTGGGTGAGTATTATTTTAGCTTATCCCTATTCCTCTTCCCCAAACCGGACGGAAAGCTTCCAGCGGAAGTAATCAAGGAAGGAATCAGGCGGCGGAGGTGCTGGAGCTTCGGCCGGCGATTTCTAGAGGTTTAAAGTCCGGATTTCTCGTGTAAAGGCAGATCTGAGCTGCTCTCGCCTAGATCTTCCTCCTTAGGTAAGTTTTGCTTGCTCTAGAGCTGTCTTAGAAGCTAGGATTTTTGTGTTGCTCAGTTTTCTTTCCATCTTAGCTTTAGGTTTGCTGTTTTTGCGGCCGATCTTGCCGCTGATGCTGGAGTTTGGAAGGATTGCTAATGTGTCCTGAAGGTTGAGGCAAGTGGTGTTCTTTGCCCTTGCCAAGCTTCTTTCATTTATGTTTGTTTTCAATTTTTCCTGGAAGTAGAAGCTAGGATGCTGCTGCCTCTGTCCCGAGCTAGGTCTGCCAGATTTCAATATTTTTTTCCTCTCTCTCCTGGTTGCTGGTCTTGTGTCTAGGTAGTGGCTGGAGGTAGAGTTGTAGTTTGCTAATTAGCCTAGCTTGGGGGATAGCTGTAGCCGGGTAGAAGGGGTAGAAAGAGGAATTAGAATTTTATTTTCTCTAAGCCTTTTGGCTTAGTGTCGAGAGGGACTCGACACCTTGTGCTGAGTGTCGAGAGGGACTCGACACCTTCTGGCTTAGTGTCGAGAGGGACTCGACACCTTGTGCTGAGTGTCGAGAGGGACTCGACACCTTCTGTCTTAGTGTCAAGAGGGACTCGACACCTTGTGTGGAGTGTCGAGAGGGACTCGACACCTTCTGGCTTAGTGTCGAGAGGGACTCGACACCTTGTGCTGAGTGTCGAGAGGGACTCGACACCTTCTGGCTTAGTGTCGAGAGGGACTCGACGCCTTGTGCTGAGTGCCGAGAGGGACTTGACACCTTCTGGCTTAGTGTCGAGAGGGACTTGACACCTTGTGCTTAGTGTCGAGAGGGACACGACGCCTTCTGGCTTGGTGTCGAGTGGACTCGACACCTTTCTCCTTAGGCTGGTGTTTACTACTGAGTTGGTTATGATGGGTTTATTTCGGGTTGTTGATGTTTTTCGACTGGTTTTGAAGGCCGAGTCGTGAATTATGGCAGGTGGTTTTGTTTAATGGCTCTGTGAGGGGGTGGAGTGGTGTAGAGCCTTGGTCACCACCATTTTGGCCCCAGGTTGGGCTGTTTGTTTTGTTGTGTTGTCACCATTTTGGCCCCGGGATGGGCTGGTTGTTTTGGTGTGTTGTCATCATTTTGACCCCGGTTTGGGCTGGCTGTGTTGGACCTTAGGGCTGCCACCGTTGAACCCTTGAGTATTTATGGGTCTTGTTGTTTGGATAAGCACTGTTTTTGGTCACCAACCCAGACCCATGACTTTACCACTGCTAATGATTCACAAGTTAGAACTGTTAGTTCCTTTCTGTAAAGTTGTTATTTTGGCATATGCTTGCTTTGTTGCTGCTGCAGGTTTTTAGCAGGGCATGTTGTTTATTTCTCGCACTTGGTGCGTTTTGATCTTGCCTTGGGCAGTGTTTTACCCTTGCTGTATTGTTCATTTTACCTTTGCTCTTTTGGTAGCACTTGTTGTGGGGTTGGTAAGCCCCTCTTTTATTACTTATGAATCTAATGCTCCACTTCTTTTCATTCTATTCTTGCTGAGGTATTCTTTCTTTGAATGCATCAGGTTCAGGTTGTGGCCGATTGAGCGGCTAGTGTTCTGGTGGTGCTTGCTTGCGGCCTCCGGGGTAGCTGATTTTGTTGTTCATCGATTTGGTGAGGTAGTTTTATTTTTTCTGTATATACATACATACTCACCAGTGGGTTCGTGTCAGGTTGTTGACGCCCACTGGTGACTTGCTTGTATTGCTAGATATGAACTGAGAACTGCTATTTTTGCCTTTTTGGAGGTTGTTTACTTGCTTCTGGGAATGTTTTATGCTAGGTTGCATGCTAGGTATTTTTTTTGTAAAACCCTAAAAGCATTACAATATGTACCTCATGCACGTCATGTTTATAAAACTAAATCACTACTTTCCCAAGTAACGTAAAAGAAAAAGCTATTTTTCTTATACTATGATAAATCTAGAGTCCTGCATTCCATGAGTTGTTCTTCGGGGACGTGTACGCTCATGTAGGATGTCAAATCAACGTAACCAAAGTATTTTCCGCTGCGTATAAATATACTTTTAATTGTGGAATAGCTGATCCACTGTGCCGAGGGATACGTGCATCAAACTTAACTGGTTTTCTTTCATATTAAATAATGATTTTATCCAAAGAATTAGATTCTGGGGTTTTGCCTGAGATTGTGCAGTTCTCCCCTGCACGACGTGACATCATGGCACGTATTTTCTCTTGCTCGGATATGATTTAATTGTTGAGAAAATGCAGGTCGTGACACTGCGCGCGGCCTGGGCGCGTGCAGCGAGTCACAACGAACCACCGCGAGCCACCACAAACTACCAGAGCACCACCAGCCAGAGAACGCCCAAGTCCAAGTGCGAGCAGAGGAGGAAGAAGACGATCCTTGCAAGTAGGCGCACGGCGGACCCGCAACCCAAGCTACAGAGCCCCAATGCCGCCACTCGAATTCTAGTACTCAAAGCGCTCCCGCGAAGCAGCTTGTTGCACGCGGGGAGCTGCAACCCTCTTCTCTCACCTCAAGTTGTAACGGGAGCGGCCTGTCGCCCCGATTCACCGAACGCCCTGTAACCGCAAGCAACTAGTGGATTTTGACCGGCACAGACCCGGTCACGTGGTTTTTTAACCAATTTAGGGGTTTTTCCACGTCATCATATCTTGAGTCGATCTTCCCTTTTCTCTGACTGTGTGCGCGCTCGACCGCCCCGCAAGCTAAGGCGGCCCAGTTTAATCCGGTCCGACCGGGACATCGAGTTAGCGCGCAACAGTTTTTATAATATTTATCTATTTTGACATTTTAATGTAAAAATTTTCTTTAATTAACTTTTTAATTAGTGTCCAACAAAAATTAGTTCCTCCACTGCCTAGAAATGACATTATTTTTCCAAAATTATCACAGAACTTTAGAAAAACAGGGATTACGTATGCCCAAAAACTGCAAGCCAATGGGTAATTTGTGAAATGTCCTTGCGTCATCCTCAGGAAACACCTGGTAGAAATAAAGAGAAATCAGCATGGGGCTTCCGCGGGTTTCTTGACATAGACTACGACCGTGTTCCTTTTTTTGCAAGACTTCACACCCTCGGGGAAAATCGGATATATGAAGGTTTGGGCAAGAACCTCATAGATCTCATCAGGCTTCACTAGAACTCATCGGAGCGCCATATTTGCCAAACATGTTCGTGAAAAATATAAGCGTGGTCTTCTGATTTGTTTGTTTATAAGATCCTTTGTAAGCCTTGATAAAGTGCGCACATGTGCACACACACACTATCTCCACCCCCAAACCAAAAAAAAAAACCCAACGCACACACATGCCTCATAGGAAACTTGCACTTGGTTTTCTAACTTGTGAGGGGCACTGGCAAGACTAATTCCATGGACAACCCGGAGTCTCAGTGCTAGCAGGTGAATATTGATTTTAGCTTCAGTACCAAAGTATCCTTTAATTATATAACTTTTCCTTGGTAAAAAAATGTATTCTTATTATAGTGCTTTATTAAATTAGGTTCATTTATGATACCCGACGAGGCTATAAGGGGAGACGAATCAAACTGTAATTGAGAAATGCGGGCAACATCAGCTCTAATTGAGAATGCTCAACAATTAACGAATTCCAATGCAAACAACAACCTGAATGCATCAATCATGCACAAATATTCAACACTCAATGTCATTAATTAATTAGCTTTAAGCTTACAGCGAAATAATGGTTGGATAATCACTAGATTCAACATTAAGCGGCCACGGGATGTGCAGTACTCCGAGTGCACCGGTTTGTCCTCGTCAACATGGGCGGAACTAGCCCTGGGCACGGTAGGGCACGGTAGGGCACGTGCCCGACCAGTTTTTGGGTTCTTCTTCTTCTTCGCACGATCTATTTCAATCGTGCCTTTTGTACATCAATTCTGGGGACTTCTGTGGCTACCCATGCGTTTTGTTCCTGCACGGTTTCGGCCAAACCGTGCGCGAAGGAATCACACGGTCTTCTTCTTCTTCAATGTGAAATCAGTCCATATTTCTGTGAAATCTAAAAAAAAATTTCGTGGGCGCTGCCCCCGAACCCCCCGAATTGACAGTACTTGGATTGTGCCCGTGCGACTTCAAAATTCTAGTTCCGCCACTGCTCGTCAACTTACATCCGTTTTACCAAACGTCGGGGCAGTTACTTGATTTTCCCTTGGTAATATATTTTTTCTTTCTGTTAAGCTTAAGCTTTCGCCATGCGAAATATAGATGTTTACTCCCTAAAATATCTTCATGAAAGCATTAATTTTAAAGCAGATTTATTTAAAGTTTCATATAAACTTTCTTGAATGTATAAGAATGGCAACATAAAGGGCGGCCTGAGCAGGTCTTCTCTAGATTTTACTGGGCAAAAAACATTGAATCATTATTATCACAAAAATGCCAAAGATTATGTCCCGTGATGCCCTTCATTTCTCCATGCTTATTATGGCTGAGCCTGAGCCAAGGGCGGGGCTGACAGGGTTGTAATGTTCGGAACCGGTCATATTCCACTAAAGCTTTGTTTGGGAGGACTTATTTTCACCGGTCAAGCGGTTACGACCGCACGAACCGGACCTTAAATTGTCGTAACCGCTTGACCGATGAAAATAAGTCTCTCCAAACGGAGCCTAAGTTTTCTGAAGGGGTATGAGATTGTTGCAAGTGTTCTAATTTATCTATTAAGTTCTACTCCTATGATCGGCAAGCATATTTCTTGTTCTTATGATCCCAGGAGTTGAATTCCAGATCTTCAAACACAGATTCTATTCGACCCAACTCAGATTTTATTTGGCCAGTAAGTCCCCTTTCGCCAAAATTGGCCTCAGCTGATCAAGGCAATACTAATTGATGTAATTAGGCCCACTTAACCCAATTCAGCCCTCACCGAATCAAAATTGTGTGCCTTGACAAACTTTATCTTACCGTCTGTAATAGGCGCGGTGGTGGCGGTCGTAAATGTTAAAATTCAACAACCTGTTATTATCACGTTGAATTTTCTCCAGGTGGTCAACGAGATAGCCTGACGCCAAATTAATATTCTCAGGACTATCAAGATCATACTTTGATCACGCGGAAAATTCCCTGGAACTTGGAGTGAGCAGGGGTTATCTCAACTAAATCCAGTTAACCAAAAAACACATGCAGCACAAGAGTCTTTATTGATTCACAACAATCGTCTCTACACAGTAACGAAACATACATGGCGAGACATGCTTCACCAACCAACCACCTAAGGGAAAGCAGAGAACTACAAATACAAGACAAGAGAAACAAGTCGTGCGGACTCAACCACCAAGCCGCCGGTCTACTGTTGTGGAGTCCGCTCAGTCCGCCAGGTCGCCAGACCGCAACCCAAGACGCGCAGACTACCTCTTATTCCAATGCTAGCTCTAGCAGCCGATCTGCAAGCAGCCTGACCGCGAGGTCGCCTAGCCGCCAGACTGCACAAGCTGCGATGCTGAATCGAACAGTCCGCCTGAGGCAGGCGACTTATTGAATCCCGAACCAAGTTGCCAAAGAGAAGACTGTCTGGTCGCTGTCCGCAACCTGCTGTTTTCCGCCGGTTGCTTAATCGCAGAGTCCGCACTGTCCTTGACCGCAATCAGAGCCAAGTCCCGGCTTTCCAGTGCTATCCGCACAACCTGCACAGCACAACCCAGTCAACTCAACCAAACCGCGCGGACACCGAAACGCAGTACGCAACAACTTGTGCGGGCTCAAGTTACTGTTCACTTGGTTTCTCAGGTTCCTATTCCTGATGTGACATGAGTCCTATTTATAGGTACGATGATGAGAGTGGTCACCGCTCTAGCTGATAGGATTACCGCCGCATCCCGCAGCAAGACAACTCCGCAGTCCGCGGACACATTCCAGTCTGTCGCGCCTGTGCAAGATAGCCAGCCCGCCTAGCTTCTCCAAGGCCCGACACAATCGACAGTCCGCCTTGTCGCCAAGGGCCAAGCCAAGACCACAGACGGACTCCGCAACAACAGTCCACCAATCCGCGAACACAGCACCAGCCCGCTTCCCCCGAGTCAACAGCCTCGCCATCAAGGTACCTGTCGGACTTCGCGGACACACCGCGTCAGTCCGCCAATCCCGATCCCACGGCTTCACCACTAAGGCAACAGCCGGACTCAGCGGACACGCCGATCCAGTCCGCACATACTGCGGACAGCTCTAGTCTGCATATCCCTGCAGAAGACTCCAGTCTGCATCTTCCATAGACTTCTCCAGTCCGCATATCCCACAGACTGCACCAGCCCGCATATTCCAAGTCCATAGCCGTCACCATGACACTTACCGGACTTAGCGGACTCCAGCTCCAGTCCGCACACAGTTGCGAATACAATCTTCAGTCCGCTTATCCCCAAACTCACAACCAAGGCAAATGCACTTCTGCCGAGCTGGGCGGACTGAGAAGCAGTTCGCATTCCACTGAGCGATCTCCCCGAACTAAGCCAACCATGGACTTGGTTTAGAACCAACCAAGTCCACACCACTGGCCACAAAGGGCCAGTCCGTACTTACTGGAGGACACTGGATTCAGTCCGCCTCTCCTGGCGAACTCCAGTATCGGTCCGCACTGAATCGCGGTCTCCGCGGCTTCCACTTGCCTCTGCACTAGAGCAAGACCAAGGTAACTGGCAAACCGGTCTGCCGAGCTCCAGTTATTCAGTCTGCTTCTTGCCGGACTCCGCGGATAGAGTTTCTATCCGCCCGGTTACTTCCTGGGATCCAACTACTTGCTGAGCACAAGTCGGCATGGCTAACCGCCGCTGCTATCCGTGTAGTCCGCGCGAACAGACCGCCCAGGCCGCTATAGAGCCAACCGTCTGCAACATCCCTGCCGACCTAGCAGTCTGCCAACCCTGTCCGCATAGTCCGCACGGGTAGGTCCAAGTGCTCCTTTCACCCACTTTCATTTCACAATTTTCAACACTCCCCCTTGAAGTGAGAAGTGGTGAATAACTCTAGCAGCTCCTGTAACCTTGCACATGATCCCTCCGATAGCATCTACGAAGAAATGTCCAAGACATAGTCCTCGCCCCGCATATCATGGACCATGAGGGAGCCCTCCAACATCTCCCAAAAGGAGCCATGCTTCCCTCTGCCTTCTTCTTCAACTTCAACCTCCATGCATGCATCACAGGAGTATCACCAACAACCTTGGGCATAAAAGCCCAAGCCTCGTCACCTCTGAGAGTAGTCACCTCCTCAACTTTGGTGTCAATCACCTCCTTGATTCTAGTGGGGTCATCACAGTCAGAAGGTACTCCCTCGACCTGAGGGCTTGCAAGGAAACATGCGACCAAACCGCAGTGTTCCCTTCACTATATCAAGCTGGTGGCTTACTGATCCTCTTCGATCTCCGAAGAACCTGATCATGGCTAACCACCTCCGCTACTTCTGAACCAGCTCTGTTCCCGGGCAAACCCGGAACAATCCTCCCCTTGTTTCCTGAACAAGACGCCTCCTCACTGGAATCAGGAGCACCTGGAGCAACGCTCCCCCTGCTTCCTGAACCATAAGACTCCCCTCTTGAACAAGAACTACCTGGAACATCGCTCATTCTGCTTCCTGAACCGGAAGCCTCCGCCTTCGAGCCAGAAGTACCTGGAGCATCTCCCCCTACTTCCTGACCTTGATGCCTTTGCCCCAGAGCTAGAACAACCTGGAGCTCCTGGTGACTCAGGCAACTCCAACTGAACCTTAGCAGCAGCCTCCTTTAGCCCATCATCTAACATGCTCATCTCTAGCTCCACATAATAGCTATCCCAATACGACGTCAACTCATCGAAGACAAAGTCTCTTGACACGATGAGCCTCTTCGTCGCAGAATCCATACACCTCCATCTTCTCCTCTGCTCATCATACCCAACAAAGACTAACTTCATCTTGAGAGCAACCAGTGTGTGTACGTAGCAGGTAGATCCAAACACTCGTAGGTGCTTTACACTGGGATTCACTCCGAACAGCAGCTCATAAGGAGTCTTCACATAGATCAGACTAAGAGGCATCTGATTGATGACATGAGCAGCACAGGCCATCCCTTTCACCCAAAGGTCCTTAGGAACGTCTTTACTCTGAAGCCAACACTTGCAGGTCTCCGTTAACCAATGGATCATCTGAGCTGCAATACCGCCTTGCTGTGAAGTATGTCCACAAGAAAGCTCCTTCCGGATCCCTTGCATCATGCAAAAGTTTGAGAACTCGGTTGAGCCAAACTCACCACCGATGCTTGTCCTCAACTTCTTGATCCTCAGGCCAAGCTGGCCTTCCACAAGCTTCTTGAACTCCACAAACAAGCGCATCATGTTGGACTTCTTCATGAAGTATACCCAAGTATACATTGAATAGTCATCAACCAATATCAACATGTACATGCTGCCTCCAAGACTGGCGGTGACGGTCGGTCCAACCAGAGCACAATGGACAACCTCCAAAGGTGCTTTACATCTAGATTATGCCTTATCAACCATAAAGCGATAAGCTTCACTTTGCCGACATCCCGCACACCCCTGGCCATCGCCATAGGATGACAATCTAGGCAAGGCTCTTACGAGTCTTCTTTCCGCAATTGCTTTTAGCTTGTCCATGTCTACATGCCTCAGTCTTTCATGCCAGATAGCTGCACTATCACTGGCCTTCATCCGATCAGCACCAAAACTTGTTGATGACCCAACAAAGTTCTTCTCCTTGCCTCCAACATGAGCTACGTTTGCCAATAGCAAGACAACCTTGCACTCTTTCCTGAGATGACAATGCTGCTTGCATTTATAACACCTTGGTCCTTCCTTCCTCTTCCCATCACGCATAGGAGAAACACTACTCTCTTGCTGATATGAAGTAGAAGGACCATCCTCTGCAGCAATATTCACCTCCTTCCTGAACAACCCATCAAGGAAAGTCCAAACCTCCGCAGCTGACCGACATCCACTGATGTGGTCCAAGAGCTCTGATGAGATCACCTGCTTGAGAATAGACTCCGCTTTCCCATTTGTCTCCTTCTAAGATCTCATCTCTTCAGCATTGCCAGCAGTAGCCTCTTGTCTTTCTGCTCCGCATACAACTTCCCAAAGGTCCTCGCCAAGAAGAAAGCTCTCCATCCAGGACTTCCACCTATCAAAGTTAGTCTCTGTAAGGAGATCAATTCCAAGACAACTTGCATCTTCCACTGCCATGGTTCTACCACTGGTTCCCTCTTCAAAGAGTAACAACCACTTCAGTTGATCACTGCTTATCCACTTTAGTCCAGCTCTGATATCATGTTAAAATTCAACAACCTGCCACTACTACCACATTGAATTTTCTCCAGGTGGTCAACGAAATAGCCTGACGCGAAATTAATATTCTCAGGACTATCAAGATCACACCTTGATCACGCGAAAAATTTCCTGGAACTTGGAGTGAGTAGGGGTTATCTCAACTAAAGTCAGTCAACCAGAAAACACATGCAGCACAAGAATCTTTATTGATTCACAGCAATCTTCTCTACACAGCGAGACATATATGACGAGACATGCTTCACCAACCAACCACCCAAGGGAAAGCAGAGAACTACAAATACAAGACAAGTGAAACAAGCCGCGCGGACTCAACCACCAAGCCGCCGGTCTACTGCTGTGGAGTCCACTCAGTCCGCCAGGTCGCCAGGCCGTAACCCAAGCCGCTCGGACTACCCCTTATTCCAATGCTAGCTCTAGCCGCCGATCTGCAAGCCGCCTGACCGCGAGGTCGCCTAGCCGCCAGACTGCACAAGCTGCGATGCCGAATCGAGCAGTCCGCCTGAGGCAGGCGACTTATTAAACCCCGAACCAAGTTGCCAAAGAGAAGACCGTCTGGTCGCTGTCCGCGACCTACTGTTTTCCGCCGGTTGCTTAACCGCAGAGTCTGCACTGTCCCTGACCGCAATCAGAGCCAAGTCCTGGCTTTCCAGTGCTATCCGCATGACCTACACAGCACAACCCGGTCAACTCAACCAAACTGCGCCAACACCAAAACACAGTCCGCAGCAACTTGTGTGGGCTTAAGTTATTGTTCACTTAGTTTCTTAGGTTCCTATTCCTGATGTGACATGGGTCCTATTTATAGGCACAATGATGAGTGTGGTCACCGCCCTAGCCGATAGGATTACCGCCACATCCCGCAGCAAGACAACTCCACAGTCTGCGGATACATTCCAGTCCGCCGCGCCTGTGCAAGATAGCCAGCCCGTCTAGCTTCTCCAAGGCCGGACACAATCGAAAGTCCGCCTTGTCGCCAAGGGCCAAGCCAAGACCACAGCCGGACTCCGCAGCAACAGTCCGCCAATCTGCGGACACAACACCAGTACGCTTACCCCGAGTCAACAGCCTCGCCATCAAGGCACCTGTCGGATTCCGCGGACACACCATATTAGTCTGCCAATCCCGAGCCCACGGCTTCGCCACCAAGGCAACAAACGGACTCAGCGGACACGCCGATCCAGTCCGCACATACTGCGAATAGCTTTAGTCTGCATATCCCTGCAGACGACTCCAGTCCGCATCTTCCACAGACTTCTCCATTCCGCATATCCCGCAGACTGCACCAGTCCGCATATCCCAAGTCCATAGCCGTCACCAAGATACTTACCAGACTTAGCGGACTCCAGCTCCAGTCCGTACGCAGTTGCGAACACAATCTTCAATCTGCTTATTCCCAAACTCGCAACCATGGCAAATGCACTTCTGCCGAGCTGGGCAGACTGAGAAGCAGTTCGCATTCCACTGCGCGATCTCCCCGGACTAAGCCAACCATGGACTTGGTTTAGAACCAACCAAGTCCACACCACTGGCCACAAAGGGCCAGTCCGCACTTACTGGCGGACACTGGATTCAGTCTGTCACTCCTGGCGAACTCAAGTATCAGTTCACACTGACTGGCGGTCTCCGCGCCTTCCACTTGCCGCTGCACCAGAGTAAGACCAAGGCACTTGCCAAACCGGTCTCCCGAGCTCCAGTTCTTCAGTCTGCTTCTTGCCGGACTCCGCGGATAGAGTTTCTATCCGTCCGGTTACTTCCTGGGATCCAACTGCCTGCTGAGCACAAGCCGGTCTGGCTAACCGCCGCTGCTGTCCGCGTAGTCCACGCGAACAGACCGCGCAGGCCGCTACAGAGCAAACCGTCTGCAACATCCCTGCCGACCTAGCACTCCGCCAACACTGTCCGCGTAGTCCGCGCGGGTAGGTCCAAGTGCTCCATTCACCCACTTTCACTTCACAATTTTCAACAGTAAATGCATGAATTAAATCGTCACTTGTTTAGGATCACCTAACAAACTTCGTCCATTTAAACATAAAAGTGGATGAAGTTCCTTAGGTGGGTGTTAACGAATGACAATTTAACACCCATGTTCATGACCGACACCACTGTGCCAAACGGAGTCTTAGGCTTTGTTTTGCGTGGTGGTGGCGGTTGTGAATGCCTAACATGTATCCTATGATAATGACATTTTTGACCAAACTCATAGCAAAAAATAAGCCAAGCCAAATGAAGCTTTAGTGCTTGATAGGTGCTCCAACATGGCCGTGCAACCTTTACATGCCGCTTTTTGTGGTTATCTAAGGCTTCGTTTGGCGCGGTGGAGGTCGTGAACGCGATGGTCATGAATCGTCGTTCATGAAGGCCTCACCTCGCCTAAAAATTTCATGTATTTTATGCTCAAAACAAATTTATTTTCTTAGTATGGGTCATAAACTTTGTCTTGCTAAGCATATATTATATGATAATGACGTTTTTGACCAAACTCATCGGAATACACAGGCAATTCTGGTGGAGAGGGAGTGCCCTCAATAACTAGTGGAACACAATCATTTTCATTCTAAGAGGAGAATGATTATATGTGAGAGATAGACTCAAAAGGCCACTAATTTGATAAAATTCTTGGTTAATCAAATTGCTCTCAATTAGTGCCCTTTTTAATCGGGATTTCGTTTTATGACCAAATTAAGATTACGGTCTTCTATAGTGGACTCCATAGTGGGAAAAATGTCGAAAGACTCTTGTATTCAAAATATTGAACAAATGTTGTGAGGCCTTCTGAGAATTAGGAGGGGAAAATCAAAAAACACCATTTGCTGTTATTAGCAATTTTTTTATTTTTAGTAAATTATTATTTTTAGTAAATTATAAAATTTGAAAATAACTATTTGAAAATCAAATGATTACTAGTAAATTATTCATCTTTTTTTAAAAAATATTTGTATTATACTATATCATTTAGCATTATAAAATTGGACTTGTTATCATGTATATTTTGTTACAAAAAGGATAATTCAAAATATAATCATTTTCAATCTCTCAAAAATTTCTGCAAAAAAATAAAAGCAATGTTAAGTGCAAACATATTTTCGCTATGTGCAAACTCAAAAAATTTAAGTGCAAACCAAAATGTTAGGTGCAGACTAATTATAAAAACAAAAAAAAAATTCACTCGTCCATAAGTCCATATTAATTAGTACAAATTCCATGATATTTAATACAAAACATGAGTCCCTTTTGACAAAAATTGATACTAAAATTTGAGTTCCAACACCATTGTGTGTTTTCAAGCAATCAACCTACATGAAAATTAAAATTTTATATTAGTATAGATAACTCTGAAGCTTAAAATAAAATATGTTAAATATACGCACCATAGCATTCAACACCCATTGTGTTAGACTTGATTCCAGTCGTAGTATAGAGACAAAAAATTGCAATTTAGAATACAAAATATTTGGTGAAACTCCATATGCTAGTGAAATGTAAAATTTAACAAATTTTTGCAAACGCAACAAAGTGGTACCTTTAGAACTAATTTATGGCTTAATAATCTCCACATTTGCAATAAATTTGTCCCATTGCGCCGTAATTTCTTCCCGATATCTTCTCCAAATTGATATTAGTTGGGGTAATTTAAAACCTTCACGCACTTGCAGTTGTACGAAATGATTCTCATTTATAAACCCAATGTAAATTATCTTGTGAGACAATGATGGTGGTGAATGCAACGGTAACAGTGTGAAAGACTGATATGCAGATAGGTGAACAAAAACAATATTGTAACAAGACGCAACCACCAATCCAATATCAGGCATTGACATCCACTTGTCCAATGGAGCTGGAGTTACAACACAATCCAGTGAGCTAAGTAACTCTGCTCTTCTATCTCTTCCAAATATGTCATCATACAAGGTTTCTTTGTGATGCAGTTCCAAAGATAGCTCAATACGTACCTTTTGCCAATCTTGACCCATGCCCATAGCATTACTAACAATTCTGTACCCACAGTGACTATCTGGAATTACATCAACCACATCTGTAATATACTCAGAGACATATGAAGGCATTTCCTTACGCATATTCCGTAGCAATCTGCTCTCTTTCGATACCACCTTACATGTCGATCGGACTTTTGTCGTTCTGTTTGATACTTGCTCGACCATCAATACATGCTCAAATAAGGATGGCTCACGCTTTTTTTTGTTTTTGTGTCATCTCTAAACTTCTTATAGCTACCCCTCGGTCGACCCTTCAATGTCTTTGGTACCAAAGGCTCTAATGTTTGAGTTGCCGAAGGTTCCATTAATTCACGTAATTTTTTCTTTATTTCTTGTTTTTGCAATGTTGTTGTACTCTTGTATCTTTTTAAGATTCCTTCCATTTCAATATCAATTTCATTGTCCGATTCATATTCAACCTTAACGCTCTCATTATTTACGATCTCTTGCAAAACTAATTGTTTCCAATGATTGTGAACCATCCATAGTGGGAAAGAGTTTGATTGCTGCATATAAGGAAGTAAATCATGTGCACATGGTAAACCCAATGCATTTCTATTTTTATGTGTGCACTCACCAACATCCGTACAACCAGATTTAGCCAAAAGTTCTTTTTTTATCAACTCTAAAGCAGTAAAAGAAATCCGCCCAACAAGTTCAAAAGACAAGACACTACCAAACTCTCTATTCAACTGAATTGTGCTTTGGCCAAATGCACGTTTAATCTCCGTGTGCTGTAGAGTAATCATTTGATTAAAAGTTTTCCAAATAGTTGTAAGGTTGCCGATGGACACTTCAAGAAATTGTTTTAGATGACTGTGTCCACTTTCTACATGATTAGTAGTTGAATTATCCAAATGCAAGAACATATCCACCCATGCAGAAACAAAGTATTCTTTATATGGTTCAATCCAAGTAGTAAGTACATAAGAACATGCCTTCGGATATTTTGCATTGTACTCTTCTAACATAGTGTTAAGACGATGTTCAAATTCTTTATGTGTGTGCGCATCCACAATATTTTGTCATACAAGCAAAAAATTTTCCCATTCCTTACCACTTTTGAATTTTTTTTTGCATTTGACCAAAATATTTCTATTAATGTGAACCTTGCATAGAATGTTTTTTGCTTTTGAAAATAAGACTGCAACAACATTCATAAGTGCAATTTCTCTATCAGTCACTATTACTTGGGGCAACGAATGTTTGTTAAAGAAAGATCTGAAACAAACAAGAGCCCATACATAACTAGACTGTTTCATTTGAGATGAACGCAAAAGCCGAATAAAATATTTGGTTGGTTGAGGTTACACCCACAATGCACAACAAGGGCATTCGAAACTTGTTTGTCTTATAGGTACAATCCATGATGAATACTGTAGAAAATATTTTGGTAAGTTGTATGGATATGGGGTGTGCAAAGAACAAACATTCCAAATTACCACTATCTTTTGCAACTTTATTAAAACTAACATAGCCCGAGTCCGTAATACATTTATACAAAACTGCATTTGTGTACCTCCCTGTAACTCTTTCAATTGCATTTTCACTCTCTCATTGTATATTGTGCGCAATACAGTTTTGTAGGAAGGATCTCTTTGGTTCAATGCTATGAGTATTTTTCGTGGCTTAACACCGACTAAGTACATTTCATGCACAATTGTTTGCTCATTCGAATCTAACCTTCCAACATATGAGTGAGCTTCTAAGTGCATCATCTCATGGTTGTGAACGTCGCATATAACTTCAAGGCTGCACTCATTTAAATTTAAACCTTTTTGCCCTTTAAGTGAGAACTTGCAACCACATCTCTTCAAGCTTGATTTTCTCAAATTTTTCCTAACCCATCCTGTATTACGTTGATTCTCCCGATAATATCCAGCTCTGTCGCAACCAAGTATAACTCTAGGTTTGAGTCTGCTTGTAAGTTTGTCTGCACTTTGTATGGTGATGACAAAACCCAAACCCGTAGCAATACTACGTGCCCAATCCACCAAATCATCTTATTAGAAAACATATTTGATGTAACAAAATGATTGCGAACATCAATTTCAAATTTGGGCTTTGCCTCTTCATAAGATAATGAAAAAAAATACCTAGCCTCATCAACAATATCTAAATAGTACACAAGTTTTCAAAAATAAGGTTGACGAAGAGACGATACCTCCATCTAAAGGTGGTTGGGGAGAGTGTACCTCGACGGACAATTCCCAATCATATGATTTGTTCTCCATTAAGCTACAAAGATATGAAGTAAAGAGACACAATTAATCATAAATCATACCAAGTTACAGGCCAAAGAAAACCATGACATAAACTTTAATTCACAAATTACATGAATTAGGGGCAATGAAATCAGATTTTCAATTGTGATTGAGCCACTGTTAAATAGAGTTGTTGACGGTTTCTTGGTTGAACCACTTCTCAACAAGTATCAATTTAGGGTCAAACACAAATTCCACCCACTGACAGGTATCACCTGGTCCAGCATAATTACAAAGATACATGTATATAAGAATAAACATTAGTCATAAACTCCAATAACATTCACATTGACAGGTATTTTGCTCCAAGCCTGCAATGCAATACATAAGCAAAGATAAAATTCATGAAATATATATGTAAACAGACCCTAAACTCCCCATAACAGTGGCTGCATTATGAATCAAAAGGCCATGGGAGAAGAACGATTTCTAGTTTAATGAACTATACCTAAAGAAGAACGATTTCTAGTTTAACAACAGCCCTATGAATAAATACCATGGAATGCCTTCTCTTCTCCCCATCCTAAATGAGCAAAACCATAAATCGAAGAGCAAAAGATGCCATGGGAGAAGAACGATTCCAGGAAAAAATGAGGTTAAAACGAATCCTAGAAAAAAAAACAGGACTCACCGGACTGCAGTAGTGTTTGGGAACGACAACACTTCACCGGCACCGAGCGGCGTTCGGGAGGTGGAGATCGGCGAACGGCGAATGGGGGTCGCTGGGAGGAGAGCGGCTCGCAAGCGGTGTTCGGGAGGTGGAGATCGGCGAACGGGCGCGAGCAAGCGAGGAAGAAGCACAGTACCTGCTCGCTAGAGCACGGGCGAATGGTCTGTACTGAAATTTCTCGAGAGAGGAGATTGAACGCTTTTGGTTTTTTTTGAATGGTCTGCACATAGCCATATAGGGTTTGCACAAAACACTCCTCTAAAATAAAGCATTGTGACAAGATTTTTATGTAAATTAATAGGATAAGAAATTTAAAATCAAAATTTATATCTTTCTCGATTGTAATTGATGATGCATTCCCATGAAGTTGTTACAAAAGGTATAAAAATAGGGCGTTTATATTGGCAGCCCGCATATCGATATTGGCAGCCCAATTATAATGGCAGCCTAAAATATGGCTATTGGCAGCCCGATGGATACTGACAGCCCAAACAATAAATTTTTAAATAAACATTTTTAGAAAAAGTGTTCAACATGAAAGTTGTAGATCTCGTCGAGATCTACAACTTTTATGTTGAACACTTTTTCTAAAAATGTCATATAGTCGGCATATTTTCAAAAGGCGCGGAACCCGGGCGGAACTATGCGAAATAAAGTTGTAGATCTCGACGAGATCTACAACTTTCATGTTGAACACTTTTTCTAAAAATGTCATATAGTAGATCTATTTTTAAAAGACGCGTGTTCCTCATTTTGGGCTGCTATTAGCGGCCATATTATGTATGTTTTCCTTATTTTCCGGGCTGCCAATATCGATATGCGGGCTGCCAATATAAACGTCCTAAAAATATGATTCTTTGATAGCTTCCAAAAATCTTTGAAGTATACATTATTAGTACAATTTTATGTTAATTTTTAATAGCTATGAAGATTGAAATCAAAATTTATATCTTTCATGATTTGTAGTTTGGGGTGCAAGTTGAGTTGAGCCGCCTCGAAAAAAACTATACGCGAGCTCGAACCTGTGTAGCTCAAGCTCGATTATGAGTCGAGCTCAATTACGAGTCGAGCTCGAGCTCGGATATTATTGTTCATGAGCTCGCGAGTCGGCTCGCAAGCTTTTTATTCCTATATTTGTTTAAAAAATATAAAGAAAATCAGCCTCATGAGCTAAAAAAACTCGTGAGCAGCTCTAGCTTGACTCGAGCTAGCGAGCTCGAAGCTCGAGCTCGATAAGCAGACATTGAGCTCGAACTTGAGCTAGGACAAAATGAGCTCGACGAGCTCGATATCGAAATGATTAGCTCGAGCTTCGAAATTTTGCCAAGCTCAACTCGAGCTCGGCTCGTTTTGCACCCCTATTTGTAGTTATGATGCATTCACATGAACTTGTTATGTGTGTATGATACTTTCTTCATTGGGAATATAGTTGCAGCAATGCACATCCTTCTCTTATGCATAATCTCATAAATTGATTATCATTTACAAAGTCGATGAAAATTATTCTTTGGATGTGAGGAAGCGCCGAGTCAAATGGTAGAAACATCATACTTTGATTATGTGAAATTAGAGCCACATCAGTATTGAAGCAAGATGAAGTAATTAGCACCATATCAAAAGTTTTCGGATTGGAATCAGCGAGAGCAATGAGAGAATGACCTCAGAATGAAGCGGCGGCAAGAAACTAGCGGCGAACTTGACGGCGACCGAGATTGGTGGAGAGAAAACTAATGCCGGTAGCAAGAAACCGCTCCCTTAACTCGACGGCGATTACTTATGGTGGAGAGAAACTGACGACATATAATTCTGGGGGAGAGAAATCGACGGAGGGGCGGATAACCGGTGAATGAGAAGGTAGATGAAAATGGCGAGAGAACTCGTGTGCGGCGACTTGGGCTGAAACAAGAGTTAAGATTGATTTGCTAGTAGAAACATATGGGATTAGAAAAGACAAAAAACATTGAACCTGGTTCATTCTGATTTGATAATAGTTATTTAAGGTTTGCTAGTAATATCACCATTTATTTATTATAGAGCATGAAGTTTCCCCCGAGTATTATTGCTGTGATAGCTTCAGTGCAACATGTCGTCCCAGCTACTTGTACAGAACATAACACTAACACCTGCACGAGCGCAACATTTGGGTGACGCTTTGTTAGCTGTTACGAACAACACCCGTTCGCCGTATAACTGTCACAATGTGTCGTGCTACACAGGCTCTGTTTGGGGGGGGGGAGGGGGGTTATTTTTACCAGTCAAGCGGTCACGATCACATGAATCGGACCATAATTAAGGTCCGGTTCATACGGTTGTGACTGCTTGACCCGTGAAAATAAGTCCTCCCAAACAGAGCCCAAGTATTGAACGTAAGAAGTGCTGATGTGGTTTGCATGGGTTGTCCATGCCGCACATCGTGCTAAAAGGTTTCACAACAGTCATGCTGGGGAGAACCAGTGTGCGATTGCTCATTTCTATACAAGAAGCCTCATCTTTAAATGTAAATTTTAGGTACTTTGAGTGTACCTAAAGTTGGTACGCTCAAGGGGGAAATTAGGCTAGAATTTTATTTTTTATCAAAATAAGTTTCGGAATATTGATTCTTGTATTTTTATGCTCATTTTAAGTACATATGTATATGTTTTTTTGGGTGAATACATTTATTAAAAAGTGATTTTTTGAACTCAGATATAACTGTAATCTAAACTGAAAATACAGTCTAATTATGATCGTAATTGCAATTACGACTGTAATTTAAACTGAAAAATATAGTCTCACACGATCCATATATACGCTGAGTGTATCTAAAATTCTCTCCATCTTTAATGTAATGTTGTATTTTCCCATTTTAGGCTACGTTTGGCGAAGAAACAACGCACTGGTGAGTCGTTATTTTTGCTGCCACCCCGCCAAATGCATATAAACGACCTCACGGTGGTAATATAATATCCACCACTCCTGGATCGCGAAAAAACATACGATTTTCAGTTGTGATTTCGAACACCGCGTCACGTGTTTCGCCCGTTTTCTTTGCCCATGTGTTTGCCTTGTTAGGAGAGAAGTCCGGCACTCTTGAGAGAAAATTAAATTTGCTGATTTTATTTTTCTTTCTTGGCTTAATGACACTTAGCTTACACTTAATGTATATAGTCAAACTTCATGCATAGGTCACAAATATAAAGCTGGCCGCTCCTACTCTTCACACACGTGAGTCACAAAAACTTAATTAAAAATACAAGCATGAATCACAAAACTCCATTAAAAAATACAAATGTGAATCACATCAAGATTAATGTTAATATTCACCTCCTTAATCTTGTTCTTTGATCTTTACAGCTTGGAGACCTATCTTAGTGGGCATTTCCAAAAACATGAGTTGATCAAGTGGCTTTATCAGAATATCGGCAAGCTGGTCGTCGGTATGCACATACTATACATTTATCTTCCCTTCTTCAACACATTCCCTAATGAAATGATAGCGGGTATCGATGTGTTTACCGCAGTCATGGAGGACAGTGGTCTTGCACAAAGATATAGATGATTTGTTATTCACTTTGATTGTGATGCAACCGAGAACCTTCTTAATCAAGTCACAGAGTTGGCTCCCGAGCCAAATACCCTGACAAGCTGTAGTGGTGGCATCAATGTATTCCGCCCTGCAAGACGATAGTACCACAACCTTTTGCTTCTGAGATTGCCAACTGATTAGGCTTTTCCTGAGAAGATACAACACACATATTGTGCTCTTTTGGTCATCAACATCACCTGCTATGTCGTTGTCGTTGTACCCGATCAAATGTTCATCTTCTCCTTTCCTCTTATTATAGTGGCAACACATATTGCGTGTAGCATAAATGTACCGCAATATATGTTTCACGACTGTTATGTGCTCAGTGGTTGGAGCCTCCATGAAGTTGCTTACATAGCCCACAGAGTAAGCAAGGTCGGGTCGTGTATGCACCAGGTATCTAAGGCTCCTCCACAATACTTCTAAAGAATGTGACAACAGGGGAGGATTAGTGTAAGACCCCTCCCCCTTACCAAGGAGGCACCCCGGTCTTATGCCCAGAACCGTCGCCTTACGGTGACACTAACTCACGGGTTAGTCGACACCGCAAGACTCCGATCCTGCCGGCTTGTACGATCATATAACCTATTCGGCCAATTGAGAAATAGAAGTATAAAAGCAGTGTATAAAACAGCTAGTACACAAGTCACAACACTATCATCTATAATGAAAATGAAAGTACAATAGAGTCTAGAATGAGAACATCAAAAGAGAAAATGGCTTATGCCTGTACATAATATCAAATCTTTCTCTCTCAAAACGACAACAAAGAGGAAGCTGAACTATCATCCGAAAACTCGTCCCACCTGACGACGGGCTGTAGTAGTAGTAGTAGGTGGTGGTGGTATCACCTCCTCACGTCCTACCACCTCGTCCTGCTGGTCGTGCTGGTACTCCATCTACTCGAGCTCCTAAAATGATTTGGTGACAACCGACCATTAGTCATAAAGACTAAGCCGTTTCCTCCACACCTTGCCCCCACAACTCTTAAGCACCGAGCGGGAGGACGAAGCAGAGGACAATAAGGGGTATAACAAGAAGCAGGTGACAATGGAGCTATACTAACAAGTATATATAGTAACAACTATTTCTACTCTAGCAGTTCTATATATATAGCACATGTAAGGTATGATGAACTGTACAAAAAATAAATAAGGTGCTGTAAGTAAACAAGATACTGAAAGTAAAACAAAGTAAAGAACGACAATTAGAATATGCTACTACTAAACTACAATCACAAAAGTACCTTAACTTATATGAATGCCCATACAAACTTATAAGTTAAGGTTTCCAAATATAACTTATCATTTAAAAAACCTCATACTAATTTATATGATAAGGATCTATGGTGCGTATGACCTAGTTATGAATGTATGATATGCATGCGTTTTATGATTCATGTAAGTGCAACTCAGACACACGACTCTGTGATCATAGACCTTTAGTTTCCCCATTTTGGATCTAGCATCACTCTCGGGTACCACCGTGGTGGCTACGACAGCAGTGGAGCGGGCTCTCCACTCCTAGGCGGGTATACACACTACTAGGCCTAGACCTCACATACACCTCTATACACGTCCTAGGTACACTCTAGAGTCATTGCGTACTATTTGCTGGCTACCTACCAGTCGTTTTGGTCGAGTGTGCATTTTTGGGGATCATCCTCCAGACCGCAGTGTAAAACAACTCACTGGACGCTTAAACCATCACACCTCGCCAGAGTCACCGTACTGCCATCGGTGTGACGATTGGCCCAGTACCGCATGACCCGCCACAAGTTTATTTTTATGCACATGCAAGATATTCCAACCCGAGCCTCCAGCTCGTAGGACCAACCCGTCCTGAAACCCTCCAACCCATCGCGGGTGAGATTGCACATCAATTCCTCAGTTCTGAGTCCTTCCAACCCTTCACGGGTGAGAATGTACATCAATGCCTTAGCGTATTAGACTACTCTTGTCTAATGTTTGTTATATCTAGCAATTTAGGGTTAATCCCAGGACTGCCCAGGGCATTCCCAGTGAAGGGCTCTCGGGGGCACTAAGAACTACGATGGGCTGAAGCTCAAAGCTCCCTTTCTCAAGGATATTTACTTTTATTAATGTCTACCCATGATCCATACCAACTCTCATTATTACTCTGGGACAAACCTAATAATTTAAAGTGTTATCAGGAGAGCGACGGTCTTCTGCCGATCTCCGTTCTAGCCACTATCCTTGGGATTTTGCACTCTACCACTCGTTATCAAGAAGTGGCCTATTGAACACCAACCAGGGTTTATCTTCCCAATATAAATTCCATCTCAACCAACAACCTTATCCCCTGAGGGTCCTAGTATTATGTGCTATTTTTACTAATCGCACCCATGACCTAATGTTGACCCGTATTACATGTCTTCCAAACTCTTGGGCCAACTACCCCTAATTATTTATCATGGTTTGCTATGACATAGAATAATGACCATCCTAGGTTTTATTATTTTTCTAAGGGATTAAGGGCCTAAATTATTTTTTTAATTGAGTGACCTGGGTCACCTTGCACATGATGCACTACTAGTAATTGTTCAATCTACCTAAGGAATTTACTAGGTGTTCCATAAGGTTAAATATCACTACTTATTAAGTTTCATAATTTTCCCATGCAAATTTCTATTTCATTCCCATTTAATATTAAAATCCCAATTTGACCATTTTCCAAATAAAGTACATCAACTACACAACCAAAGATTCTGAGAAAATTACTGAGTATCCATGTCGATATAATAAAGCTAAATACAGAATTTCAAAATCCTAAACAGTGATTTGACCTAACATATATACATATGAACAATATTTACCAAAATGTCATTATTAGGGTTTTCAGCATATAGAGACATCCAAAAATTCTCAAATAATTTAACAGAGATTTAATCATAGAAATAAACTACTGTAAAATTTTCCATAATATTTAAACAATAATTTCCCTAATTTTTAATTATTTTTCATAATGGGAAAAATGGTAAATTCTACTTAAAATCCAAGTTAACATTTATTAACAGTCCCATAAATTTCCCAAAGGTGAAACATGTCATTCTAAATCTTGTGACAAAATTTCAGAATTTAATAAATTCATTTGCCCTAGTTTCAAATTTATTTCCTAACTAGGCATATTTTCCAATAATTCCAAATAATGAGATTTTTGATCCCAAAAATCCCAAACTTCCCATGGAAGGTATATTACATCCCTATAAGACTTTGTCCAGAGTTTCATGGACATGCAATGGTCCAAATGAGCTAAATTCTATTATTTTTCTATTTCTACTATAGGCACCCCAAATTTGAACATACCTATCTCATGCATGTGGGATTTCCCACACTTGCAGAGGGAAATATGATCTGAAATTTCTACCATGGTTTTACATTGACCGAATGGACATGTCACCAAAATTTGGGGCCATTTGGAGTCATACATCTTCAAAAATACACTTAATTTAATTATTAGTTTTTCACCAAATACTATAGCAAAAGTCTGATAAAAAATTCTCATTTTTGGTCAGAGCCTAGGTTTACCATTAACACAAAACTGACCAAAATTTTAGATCATGATGACTTATGGTTTGGCTTGGGCATTTATTTAAAAATCTGCCCTAGCCTAGGACCAGTCATGGTAGAATGGCCCTACAGGTAGTTCTACTGCACCAAATCATGACTTTAGGGTGTCATTTTAAAGGTAAGGTCAAGGCATACATTTTTCATGTTGGTAGCTTCCTCTTTTTATGCATCTAACAGACCTAAAATTAACATACAATATCACTGTAAAAGTGTGACAAAAATACACTATTCATAATTAATCATATTAATTACTTTAAATGGGATAAAACGGACGGGATCGGGTCATCGTCCCCATCAGCCAATGGCTGAGATTGATCCGTCCTGGGCCAAGTTTGTTGGCTTATTCTGGGCACCTGGGCCGGCGATTATCGCCACCACCTCCGTTGAGGTAGTGGCTAGCGTTTCCCGGCGGTGAGGCTGCCAGAGGCGGCTCCTTCGGCGATCCCGAGCTAGAAGAAAAGCTCGGAAAAATGCGCACAATCTCTCATGTTATCGGGCTCAATTGAGCCCAATGTCTCGCCTAATTGATATAGGAAGCTAGTACGGGGTGAGGTGTGGCGAAACGAACCTGTAGCCGGGCTTGGCGGCGTGTGCCGTGGTGGTGTGCCATGACCGACAATCTCTCCGGCGATCTAGCCCGATTTTTCGTTTCTCCAGCAAAATCCTTGCACCAGGTATCAAACTCCACTCATTTCAACCTCCTGAAGCTGATGGTGGGCTTGGATTCGACTGGGAGTGGTTGTATGAGTAGTTTGATTAAGGGGGGTGGCCGGCCATGAGCATAAGAAGCTCCTCCTTGCTGCCAAGTGTCCACCAGCCTCTCAATTCTGCTGAAAAGAGTCTTGGGAGCTCAGTCATGAGCTTGGGCAGAGGGAAGGAGGGTCAAGTGTCCTCCATTCCCCCTTTTCCTCCCTTCTCTCTCTTCCCTTTTAGCCAAAAACCCCAAAAAGCCCCCTTGCATGTTACTACCCTCCAAATTCAGAGGGTAGGGGGCTGTAAATGTGCACTTGGGCTGGTCATGGTCCTTGACTTATGGGCTTAACCCTTGGGCTTGGTCTTCAAATCCTTTAAATAGGCCTAAGGTTGACCAAGTTGACTTCTAGGGTTGACTTGGTCAACTTGATGAGTGGGCTGACCCCACTTGATGTTCATGGACCCAATGGTACCACCCAACTTAGGTTGGGCCATGGTGGTGCCCCACTTGGACTAATTGTGCCTTTAGGTGTGGGTTTGACCAAATTAAGGTTAGGGTTGACTTGGGTCAACTTGGGCCAATTGGTGACTTAATGATATGGCTTATGGTTTACTTAGATTGTTATTAGGGTTAGGGGTATAGTGGTTAGAGTTGTCACTTAAAACCAAAAACCAAACAGGAACTGAACCGGAACCGCAAAGAACCGAACTGAACCGTTCGCGAATTATTTAGGTTCCAGTTTGAATTTTGGAACCGTGAACATCATTGGTCCGGGTGTGGTTCTTTCATTTTATTATCCGGATCGGAACCAGAACCACAACATACAAGTCTCAAGCGGTTCTAAGATTTTTAGATCCGATTCGAACCGGACCGAAGCAGAACCGAACTGCAACCCGTTTATTATTATATTTTATTAATAATAATAATCTAATTATATTGCTATTTTTTATAATCTATCTATAATATCTATACTTACAAGTATGAGTAAAATTGACGCAATTTGATTCAAACCACAATCACACTCAAAGAGATTGGTTTTGTACCGAACAAAATCGCATCACACCAAAACTGTGCAATGTTGTTTGAAATTGGTGTGGTTTGAAATTGGTGTGGTTTGGAGTCGGTTTTTGCGCTACAATTTCGATTTTTACACTATTCTATAATGTATTTTCAATTTTACTCATACATTTTCTTGAAATAATTAAAGTAACTTGTACATATTGACGATAATTGGAATATCATGCACTCTCGAAGAAAACAATGCGGCACAGTTTTGTCAATTTTGCACCGCCAAAAACAGCACTACAGACTATGTTGTTTTTCAACCAACGAAACCACTTTACAACCAAATCATTTAGTACAATTTAAAATCGACGCAGTTTAAAATTAGTGCGGTATGGTGCAATTTTGTGGTTTTGTGATTTCAGTTTTTAACTTTCAGTGATACTTACTATATTACATTAAAAAGTAATTTCACTTGAAGTAATGCAAAATTCCTATACCCGGGCCCCGGACTTTGAAGTCCTTGCAAAAAAAACCGAACGTATTTACATTTCCTCTCCGGTTTTTTATTTTTGACCTCCTTAATTCATTACACCAAATTTAGTTTTGGTTATACTTGGAACCGATTGGAATCGGACCGAACCGCATAAAACCGGACCGAACCGTTAGTGGCCGGTTTGGTTTTAGTTCTTGTTGAATAGTAACAGGAATCGTTGACATGACGGTTCTAAAAATTATTCTAGAACCGGAATCAGAACCGGAACCGGTCAAACCAAATAAGGTTTTGATTCTAATTTAAAGAACCGTTACCTTAATGGTTCGGTTTACTGTTTTTGTAGAACCGGAACCGAACTGGAACCGTAATAGATCTAATAGTGGTGGGACCAATGTGTATCTAAGACCCAAATTTGGGTTAGTTTGACTTAGGTTAACTTGGGCCCTATAGTGGGTCCCACGTGACTACACCCTAACTCCATGGTTCAAACCTAGCCTAAACTCATGCCCCCACCACATGTCCTAACCCAATCTAAGTAGAGGGGTCTAATAGGAAATGAGATGTTACAAATCCCAAAAAATAATAAAAAAACAATTTCGTCCCTAAAATTTAAGTTCGGGTCTACGGGCTTAATAAACATAAGAATTTAAGAACTTTAAACAAAATTAAAGTATTACCTGAGGTAAATAGCTCCGGGTGCCGCTCTAGCATTACATCCCTCGGCTCCCAGGTGTACTCCTCCCGTCCATGGTTGGACCACAACACCTTCACCAGGGGAACCTTCTTCTTCCGCAGCACTCGGACCGCAGTATCATCGATCCGGAGCGGCTCTAAACGAACTGATCTGTCTGGTGCTAGCGGGCCTGTTGTAGTGGTAATATGCTGCTCTGGTCAAAGGAGAGCTCTCCGTAGCGAAGAGACGTGGAAGACGTCGTGCAAGGTCCCTAACTCTGGCGGCAGCTCCAGCCTGTAAGCCAAGGGGCCGATCCGCTCCAGGATCAAATATGACCCCATATATCGAGGACTGAGCTTCTTGTGCCTCCGCACTAGAGAAACACCATGCACCAGACGTATCTTCAAGAACACTCTGTCCCCCACTTGGAATTTCACCTTCTGATGTCGTGCATCGTAGTACTTAGCCTGCCTACTCTGAGCCTCCAGCATCCGATCCCTAATCAGTCATTTCTGAGCATCCGTATCCTCTATGTATTCCAATCCAAGTGCCCTGGGGTCCTCATACTCAAGATAGTGGTGTCCGACACTTCCTCCCTTAAAGAGCCTCATAAGGTGTCATCTCAATGCTCGCCTGGTGACTATTGTTGTAGGAGAACTCAATCAGTGGCAACAGTCTCTCCCAGGGCCTCCCCATATCCAGTATACACAAACGTAGCAGATCCTACATATTCCTGATGGTCCGCTCTGTCTGGCCGTCAGTCTATGGATGGAAAGCAGTGCTAAAAGCAAGCTGAGAACCCAAGTATGCCTGCACCGCTCTCCACTCCCTAGAAGTGAACCGACTGTCACGATCCGATACAATCGTCTTGGGGACCCCATGGTACCTGACGAACTTCTCCACAAACAACCTCACCAAAGGAGCAACTGATCTATCCTTCCTGATTGGTATAAACCGAGCTACCTTGGTCAGTCTATCGACAATAACCCAAATAGAATCGTGCCCTGAGTGGGAGCGAGGCAATCCGTGCACGAAGTCTATAACGATATCTTAAAACTTCCACTCAGGCACCGATAGTGACTGTAGTAACCCTCCCGAGCTCTTACACTCTGCCATTACCCGCTGGCATGTCTCGCAGTGCGTCAAATAGTAGATGATCTCCCTCTTCATTCCCGGCCAATACATGCTCCTCCGCAGATCCGCTGTCAACTTTGTGATATCGGGGTGCACTGAGTACTGAGAACAGTGTGCCTCTCTGAGTATATCCTCCCGGATACCACCTCCTGCGGGTATATAAACACGACCATGGAAATGAATGAGGTCATCACACAATGAATAATCCTCTATCTTGCCCCATTCCAGGGCCCTGAATACCGGCTCCAAAGCTGCATCTAGCCTCTGATGTGTCCTGATGCGGTCCCGTATATCACACTCCTTGATCAAGGATCTCAGGTACTCTCGATATTTCTCTGGCTCAAACTCAGAAACCATAGTAATATACATATCCTCCAGTATCTGGACCAGCTCCATAGACATCGCCCGGGGCTCCGATCCTGAGGTACTAGCTCTCCTACTCAAGGCATCTGCCACGGTGTTCGCCTTCCCGGATGATAATGCATGGTGTAATCATAGTCGCACAAAAATTCAAGCCATCTTCTCTGGCGCAGGTTCAGGTCCTTCTACGTGTCAACATACTTGAGGTTCTTGTGATCCGAGAAGATGTCACAATGAACCCCATATAGGTAATGCCTCATAATCTTCACTGCAAATACCACCTCCCTGAGCTCTAAATCATGTACAGGGTAGTTCTATTCGTGCTTCTTCAACTGTCTCGAAGCATAAGCAATGACATGTCCGTGCTGCATCAGGACCGCACCCATCCCCTGATATGAGACGTCAGTATAAATGTGAAATCCTTCCTTCCAAGATGGAAGTGCAAGGATGGAGGAAGAGGTGAGCCTATCCTTTAGCTCCTGAAATGCTTCCTCGCACTTTTCCGTCCAAGTAAAAGCTGCCTCCTTCTCCGTCAAGGACTTGAGGGAGAGTGATATGTTCGAGAACCCCTCCACAAATTTGTGATAATATCCCGCAAGTCCCAAAAAACTGCGTATGTCCGAAGCTGACTTTCGCAGCGGCCAATCTCTAACTGCTTGCACCTTGGCTGGGTCCATGACCAACCCTGCCCCACTGATAGTATGCCCCAAGAATGGCACCTCTTACAGCCAGAACTGGCACTTAGAGAACTTGGCATACATCTGGTGCTCTCTCAACTTCCCCAAAACCAATGCTAAATACTGAGTGTGGTCCTCCTGTGTCCTGGAGTAGATCAGAATATCATCGATGAAGACTATGAAAAATCTGTCCAGGTAGGGCACTAAGACGCGGTTCATCAAACTCATGAATGCAGAAGGTGCATTCGTGAGCCCGAAGGGCATCACCGTGAACTCGTACAATCTGTAGCGGGAACTGAAGGGCGTCTTTGGAATATCCTCCTCATGGATCCGCAGATGATAGTATCTGAATCTCAAATCCAACTTGGAGAACCAGAAGGCACCCTGAAGCTGATCAAAAAGCTCGTCGATCCAGGGCAGCAGGTATATGTTCTGGACCGTCAACTGGTTCAACTCCTGGTAGTAGATGTAGAGCCGCAGTGACCCATCCTTCTTCTTGACAAATAACACCGGTGCTCCTCATGGTGATGAGCTCGGTCGGACAAATCCTGACTCCACCAGCTCCTGTAGCTGTGTCTTGAACTCTGCTAGCTTCTTTGGGGCCATCTTGTACGGTGCTCGAGATACGGGCCTCGCTCCTAGCACCAACTGAATGCGGAAGTCCATGTCCCTGGCCGGTGGCAATCTGGTCAATTTCTCCGGAAATATGACGGAGAAATCCCGAACCACCGGGATGTCAACAATAGTTGCCTCTGCTCTCGCCATCTCGAAGCAGATAATGTATACTTCCTCTCCCTGCTTGTGGGCTTTGACAGCCTGTACAGATGATAATAAAATGTGGGAAACAAGTCTAATACCTTCGATGATGACGTAGGAGTTCTCGTGCCTCAATGTGATCCTCTTCAACGGGCAATCGATCTGGGCATGGTTCAAATGCAACCATGTCATGCCCGGGATCAGGTCGAAGTCTGGCATCCTTAGGATCATTGCAGGTACTTCAAATGTCTTTCCGCCAATTTTCTGCCTCCATGTTGCACTTGGCAGAGGATAATAACTCTGATCCATCAGGTAGCCGCACCCACATCGTCGAGCCCGTGAATCGTTCCACGCCATCCAGTCCTTCCACAAAGGCTTCTGATACGAACGAGTGCGAAGCACCTATATCGAATAGTGTATGAGCGGGCTTGTCGCTGATAAAGACTATGCCTGAGATTGATTTGAGTTTCAAATTGGTTGTTATTCTATAAGGCCAAGTACTATATATTTAAAAATCTTAAAGTCATAATGCAATTTAAAGTACCTGTGATGACGTCCTCAGGATTCCTCGGCTCGGCGAGGTCTAATGCGTACATCTGCTCTTGTCCTCTGCCTTGGCCATAAGGTCCTCTGCATTGGCCATAAGGACCTCAGCCTCGGCCTCGACCTCGACCTCATCCTCCGCCTCGACCCTGCTGTACTGGAGGAGCCACTAGAGGTGGAGGAGGTGGAGGAGGAAATGGACGAAACTGATGAGGGCACTCAGATCTAATGTGGCTCGGCTGGTGGCACCCGAAACAAACTATCGATCGCTGGCCACGATCATCCTGCCTCATCTGGCCATATGTCTGTAGTGGTGGAGGAGCTAGTGTTGCAGGAGGCCTCTGCTCCTGCCTGAAGTTGGGACGATAGTGTCCCCCACCCCTTTTGTGCCTCATAACTCTGCCTCTCTGTGAGCTCCGACTATTCTCCCCGAAGGACGACCCATCTAGCGGTCTCTTTCCCCTGCTCTGCACCATCAGCTGGTCTGCCTCCAGCTTCTTGGCCATCTCTATATCTGAGCTGAAGTGCCATGATAGATGAATAGTAGGGCCTGTCTCAAATCATCTCTAAGGCCCCGATAGAATCTCTTTGCGTGCCTCCTGTCGTCCAAATCATGTATCCCCACAAACCTGGCTAGATGGGAAAACTCCCTCTAGTACTCGATCACTGACCTGGTCCCCTGTTTGAAATTCAAAAACCTCTCTTCTAGCTCGTCCCGGTCCGTGGTGGACACAAAATGCTCCAAGAATGCCCGCTGAACTCCTCCCAAGAAATATCTGACAATGCCCTATCTGCATAGGTGGAGTCCATCATGGACTTCCACCACCTCTTTGCATGGGCATCCAATGCAGAAGATGCCAAAGGGACTGCCTGGCTGACAGGGCAGCTGATGCCTGCCAGCATCTCCTGTATGGCCTCGAGCCATTCCTCGGTCTTTACCGCATTCTCCGTCCCGTGGTACATAGACGGGGACAAACTCTTGAATGCACTCATCCAGTTCGATCCTGGATTTGGCAGCTATGTCGGGACCTACTAGGCTCTGAAGGCCTCAAGAATTGACGTCGGGGTCTGCCCCATCTCTGTCTGCTGAAAAGGAATGGCAGCCGGAGGGGGAGGAACCACATTCTGCAGTACAATGACCTGTGGAGGTTGCATAAAGGTAAGGTTTAAATTAGAATTGGCCTAACTCATTGCTTAGGTGGACTGTTTTATGTGACTTTTTTACACATGGGCACACTATTGCTTCCGCTGCATAGTTTGTCTGCAAACTAATGCTCGAGCGGGGTGGCTCAGTGTTGTGGACTTCTTCTCTTATGATCGTTTGTTCATGTGATACCAGTTTGTAAGACCCCTCCCCCTTACCAAGGAGGCAACCCGATCTTATGCCCAGAACCGCCGTCTTACGGTGACACTAACTCACGGGTTAGTCGACACCGCAAGACGCTGATCCTGCCGACTAGTACGATCATATAACCTGTTCGGCCAATTGAGAAATAGAAGTATAAAAGCAGTGTATAAAATAGCTAGTTCACAAGTCACAGCACTATCATCTATAATGAAAATGAAAGTATAATAGAGTCCAAAATGAAAACATCAAAAGAGAAAAGGGTTTATGCCATGTACATAATATCAAATCTTTCTCTCTCAAAACGACCACAAAGCAGAAGCTAAACTATCATCAGAAAACTCATCCCACCCGACGACGGGCTGCAGTAGTAGTAGTAGGTGGTGGCGGTATCAGCTCCTCACGTCCTGCCACCTCATCCTGCTGGTCGTGCTGGTACTCCATCTCCTCGAGCTCCTAAAATGATTTGGTCACAACCGACCGTTAGTCATAAAGACTAAGCTATTTCCTCCACACCTCGCCCCCGCAACTCATAGGAACCGAGCGGGAGGACGAAGTGGAGGACAACAAGGGGTATAACAAGAGCAGGTGACAGTGGAGCTATACTAACAAGTATTTATAGTAACAACTATTTCTACTCTAGCAGTTCTATATATATATAGCACATGTAAGGTATGAAAAACTGTACATAAAATAAGTAAGGTATTGTAAGTAAACAAGGTACTGAAAGTAAAACAAAGTAAAGAACGACAAGTAGAATATGCTACTACTAAACTACCAGCACAGAAGTACCTTAACTTATATGAATGCCCATACAAACTTATAAGTTAAGGTTTCCAAATATAACTTATCATATAAAAGAGCCCATATTAATTTATATGATAAGGATCTATGATGCCTATGACCTAGTTATGAATGTATGATATGCATTGCGTTTTATGATTCACGCAAGTGCAACTCACACACACGACTCTGTGATCACAAAACTTTAGTTCCCGCTTTTTGGAGTTAGCATCACTCTCTGGTACCACCATTGTGGCTACGACAGCAGTGGAGCGGGCGTCTCCACTCCTAGGCGAGTATACACACTACCAGGCCTAGACCTCCCATACGCCTTTGTACACGTCCTGGGTGCACTCTAGAGTCATTGCGTACTATTTGTTGGCCACCTACCAGTCTTTTTGGTCAAGTGTGCGTTTTTGAGGATCGTCCTCCATTTAAATGGGATAAAACGGACGGGATCAGATCATCGTCCCCATCAGCCAACGACTGAGATTGAGCCGTCCTGGGCCAAGTTTGCTGGCTTATTCCATCCACCTGGGTCGGCGCCACCGCCGACGATTATCGCCACCACCTCTGTTGAGATGGTGGCTAGCATTTCCCGGTGGTGAGGCTGCCGGAGGCGGCTCCTCCGGCGATCCCGAGCTAGAAGAAAAGCTCGGAAAAATGCGTACAATCTCTCATGGTATCGGGCTCAATTGAGCTCGATGTCTCGCCTAATTGATCTAGGAAGCTAGTACGGGGTGAGGTGTGGCGAAACGAACTTGTAGCAGGGCTTGGCGGCATGTGCGGTGGTGATGGCGATGATGATGATGATGCGGCCATGGATCTACGACATCGAGAGTTCGTGGATTGGGACGGTCGTTGCCGCAAGCTCGAAGACGGGAGTCTACCACGACGTTTCTTCGCCAACACCGCCAATGCTACATGTTTTGCTCGACGTCCACCGCCACCAATAAATAAAATATATAATTATAAATTACATAATTATAATTATATATTTTATCAATTTTTATTTCATGCAATTCTATTTTAAAAGTACTTTATTTCATGCATTTTATTTTGTTAGTGAATTGTTTAATTTCATGTATTGTATTTTCATTTCATGTATTATGATGGGTGCATATAACCATCATAATTTCTTTTTGAATTTTGAATTTTGAATGGAGGATGATTGAGTGGTGTAGGCTATATATAGCCATGGTTATGAAGGAATAATTAGAGAATGAAAGAAAGAAATCCTAAGAATTCAAATTTTGAATTTTCCCCTCCTTTCTCCTTCCTCTTTGAGAAATTCTCCCCCCTTTCTCTTCTCTCTTGGCCGCCGGCCTTCTATCTCTCCGACTCTTAGTGGCTCGGCCACCTTCCCCCTCCCCTCCTCCTCCTCCTCCCTCTCCAAGGGTTTGCCAAAAGGAGAAAACGGCGAGCGTCTTCATCGTCCGGTGCGGATCCGAGGATTTCTGCGTGGAAATAGAGAATATACCACCATCAACGTGTGTTCCTCCACTCATCTCCGTGGAAGGTTTTTTTTTGGGATTTGGGTAACGATTCCTACACCTCTTTGTGAGATTTCTTCTAACTTATTTTGTGAGGTTTTGGTGGAATTAGAAGGCTAGTTTTTAGTCCGGATTTATATTGAAATTAGAGCTTAATAAAATCTGAATTTTCAAGCATATATTTCCCGAATATTTTTCGTATAACTTGGAGCGGGTAGATCTCGTGAACACTTGAAGAAATCGGGTTCATCACCTTTGATTTCCCCCTGCGTTCACGTGATTTGGTAAACCCTCATTTTAATTAATTTGGGATTGATATTAGGACTTCATTTTAATCACTAATTTAGCTTGAAACTTTCTTTATTGGAATGGTAAATTGCTTGCGCATAATCTAATTTGAATAGCTAACTGTCCGGATCGTGTGGGTCCTTTTTCGCTTGAGCGAACATTGGCCTATAGCCCTTGTTCGATCTATAAAAGGGGTTGCGTCCCTTTGCATTGATGGTTGTGGAATTTTTGTCTTTTAATGCTTGAGTATTTGATAGTACTAAGTAGAGAAACCGTGCACTAGATATTTAATTAAATTGTCGAACAAAAGAACGCGTAGTTTAATCTGTCGAAACCTTGGGCCTGCATCAATTTGGTATCAAAGCGAGGTTGTGCTAATTTCTTAATTAGTACCATCCTAGGAAAAATTTCTTTAGCACGCCGACACGCACTTGACCGTTTCATTGCACAACATATAAATCAATTTTTAAATTTGGTCTGCCAATAGCGGCCTATATTTTTATTTTTTTTAGCAAAACAATATCAAAAAAATATTTTAATAATCTCTCATTTATTATCATTAAGAAAATCCCAAAAAATATATTCTTGTCTTAGGTTTTAAGCGGGAACAAATACATCTGTTGCATTTTATATAGGGTCAGGTTCATTATTCATTGCATGTACACCAGTTCCGGGTGAGTTTTCTTTCTCGTTCTCATTATTATGGCCTATGACGTTTATGCTTCCTGTTTAGATTACTGATATGTTAATCCCATGGCTAAACACACCCTTGCCTTGCCTTCATACCATGGGAATACCAACCGTCCCCATGCGCATCCTCCCACTAGAATTGAGGCACCTACTTATGACGGTTTGGGGTATCTCCAAAATTTTAAAGACTGGCTTAAGAGAATAGAAAATTATTTTAATTGTAACTTATGGGACGACCACCAAAAGGTTAACATAGCCCGAGATCGATTAGTAGGTCAAGCCCGCGTGTTTTGGCTAAACGAAGAGCGTCGTGTTGGTAGTTATAAACATGCCTGGCCGGCAATGCGTAGCCTACTCTCGGATCAATTTGATCCCGCCTACCTCCGCACTACTAACACCAAGCTTGCGAGTGAGTATCTTTATGACGCTAGTCCCATACCTGCCTATAGGAATGATTATATACCTAACGCGAGATCATTTGTCCCCAAAGGTCGGCCTGCTCTTAGTGTACCTACTACCACCTTTAGGGAAACCATTCCTACTAGATCTTATGCCTTGGACTCAAAAGATGTTAATCCTAGAATTTTGACTCCTTTATCCTCGACGCCCAAGCCTCCCGATGCAGTGACTGATAGTCATGAGGATGCTGATGTAGATGTGGTATCTCTTGATCTTGAGGATGACCAACTAGGTGAGTGTATTCCATCATGTACATTAGTGACCGACGATTCTACTGAGTCTGAAATTGAGATTGGATACCCTAGTGATTTGGAAGACAATGTATGGGATGATTACGTTCCGATCTGTGAGAGTATTACGGTGCCTATTACATGCCCTACTAGCATTGTGTCTGTTCACCCTAGTATTGAGTGCCCTCTCCATGATACGACCCCCATCGCGTTAGATCCTACGATCGCACCCACTGAGATTATATCTGAGTTATCTGATGAGTCTGAGAGTGAGGATGTCCCAAGTGTTATTTTGGATGAGTTACCATCTAAGGGATGGGTATTTTTGGACGATTCAGTGGTTGTACACCCGGATGAGAGTTCTTTGATGTCGTCACCGTTGGGTGAAATTTTTACTGATTCGGATTTTATCTCGGGTTTGATTTTACCGACCCTTCCCCCTATTTATTTGCCTGTCTTAGATGACTTTTTAGGACGTGGAACCGGTATCCCTAGTCTGAGTTGTTGTGTCACGCCCACTTTATTATCTCCTACTTTGATGTTGACTCATTGTGTAGATATTACAATATTGCGCGCACTAGTATTTGAACTATTCACCGCACCTCATAGTCATGACTACGTGTCACTTTTGGCAGCTCCTTTTTCTGCGTGTCCGTCTACGGTTCCGTCCCTACTACGAATGACTCTATTTCTTTGGCGACTGTGCCTCTGGATGTGGTGTCCCTTATACATACTTATATACCACACCCGATCGCACGCATTTACCCGCCGCCATTTGATGACCCTCATTTCCCCACGTTAGCGACTATAGTTGGGTCTCTTGAGTTGTTTCGCTCGCATACCTTTGCACATTCGGGGGAATCCAACTATATTGGTTATGATGGGCGGTTCTCCTTGGCATATATTCATGCCAAGCGTGAAAATATTAAAATTGAAATTAAGATTGCAGTGTCGGAGCCCATAAAAATTATCTCTGATTACAAGGCTCCCGTGCCACCTGACTTACCCCCCTTATCCTCTGCTCTTGGGTCAAGTCATGTAGCACATGGATTCTCTCCCCATGTATCTAGGCCATTAGTGATTCATTTTACGTTTTATCGCATGCACTTCTACTCCTTTTTGAGACTGTCTGATGCTAGATATAGTGATTTGGGTTTAGTCTGGTCAGTCCCCGAGCGGATGCCTTCTGGATCCGTTAATAAATTAATATGTAGGAACGCCGACCCATCAGTGATTATGAAGAACGTCGGATTTTATGCTTTTACTTTAGATTTTTATATAGCACATGGTGTTTCACTTTATTTCAAGTTTCCGGACTTTTTACTGTACGTCTCTGTTCCACCTGAGTGCCTTTCTCCGTCGTCTCTTTCTACCACTAAATATTCTCTTGGGATGGGGAGTGTTAGTACTGTCGTGTCTATTTTCCATGTTGACTCCTTGGTTCTTGAACTGGTCGGTAAGATTCTTGTTTATTTTCTTTTGCTTGACACCCTTTCGAGTTTTCTCGAAAGTCTTGTTGTTTTTGAGCTAGACAGGTTCATAGTGCTATGGGATGTTCATGCTACGACGACACGGATTGCGGGGCCAGATTTGCCCCATGTTGCTGCTGCTTTCAATGGTTCCCCCCTCACGGGCAACTCATCGGTGATGAGTGATTTTGAGCGGTGGAGGATTGATGGCGATGATGATGATGCGGCCATGGATCTACGACATCGAGAGTTCGTGGATTGGGACGGTCGTTGCCGCAAGCTCGAAGACGGGAGTCTACCACGACGTTTCTTCGCCAACACCGCCAATGCTACATGTTTTGCTCGACGTCCACCGCCACCAATAAATAAAATATATAATTATAAATTACATAATTATAATTATATATTTTATCAATTTTTATTTCATGCAATTCTATTTTAAAAGTATTTTATTTCATGCATTTTATTTTGTTAGTGAATTGTTTAATTTCATGTATTGTATTTTCATTTCATGTATTATGATGGGTGCATATAACCATCATAATTTCTTTTTGAATTTTGAATTTTGAATGGAGGATGATTGAGTGGTGTAGGCTATATATAGCCATGGTTATGAAGGAATAATTAGAGAATGAAAGAAAGAAATCCTAAGAATTCAAATTTTGAATTTTCCCCTCCTTTCTCCTTCCTCTTTGAGAAATTCTCCCCCCTTTCTCTTCTCTCTTGGCCGCCGGCCTTCTATCTCTCCGACTCTTAGTGGCTCGGCCACCTTCCCCCTCCCCTCCTCCTCCTCCTCCCTCTCCAAGGGTTTGCCAAAAGGAGAAAACGGCGAGCGTCTTCATCGTCCGGTGCGGATCCGAGGATTTCTGCGTGGAAATAGAGAATATACCACCATCAACGTGTGTTCCTCCACTCATCTCCGTGGAAGGTTTTTTTTTGGGATTTGGGTAACGATTCCTACACCTCTTTGTGAGATTTCTTCTAACTTATTTTGTGAGGTTTTGGTGGAATTAGAAGGCTAGTTTTTAGTCCGGATTTATATTGAAATTAGAGCTTAATAAAATCTGAATTTTCAAGCATATATTTCCCGAATATTTTTCGTATAACTTGGAGCGGGTAGATCTCGTGAACACTTGAAGAAATCGGGTTCATCACCTTTGATTTCCCCCTGCGTTCACGTGATTTGGTAAACCCTCATTTTAATTAATTTGGGATTGATATTAGGACTTCATTTTAATCACTAATTTAGCTTGAAACTTTCTTTATTGGAATGGTAAATTGCTTGCGCATAATCTAATTTGAATAGCTAACTGTCCGGATCGTGTGGGTCCTTTTTCGCTTGAGCGAACATTGGCCTATAGCCCTTGTTCGATCTATAAAAGGGGTTGCGTCCCTTTGCATTGATGGTTGTGGAATTTTTGTCTTTTAATGCTTGAGTATTTGATAGTACTAAGTAGAGAAACCGTGCACTAGATATTTAATTAAATTGTCGAACAAAAGAACGCGTAGTTTAATCTGTCGAAACCTTGGGCCTACATCAGGTGGTGGTTTGACGTGGCCGATGATCTCTCCGACAATCTAGCCCGATTCTTCATTTCTCCAGCAAGCTCTTTGCTCCAGGTATCGAACTCCACTCGTTTCAACCTCCTAAAGCTGATGGTGGGCTTGGATTCGATTGGGAGTGGCTGTGTGAGGAGTTTGATTAAGGGGGATGGCCTGCCATGAGCATAGGAAGCTCCTCCTTGCTACCAATTGTCCACCAGCCCCTCAATTCTGCTAGAAAGAGTCTTGGGAGCTCAGTCATGAGCTTGGGCAGAGGGAAGGAGGGCCAAGTGTCCTCCATTCCCCCTTTTCCTCCCTTCTCTCTCTTCTCGTTTAGCCAAAAACCCCAAAATCCCCTTGCATGTCACTACCCTCCAAATTTAGAGGGTAGGGGGCTGCAAATGTGCACTTGGGCTGGTCATGGGCCTTGACTTATGGGCTTAACCCTTTGAGAATGGGCTTGGTCTTCAAATCCTTTAAATAGGCCTAATGTTGACCAAGTTGACTTCTAGGGTTGACTTTGTCAAATTGATGAGTGGGTTGACCCCACTTCATGGTCATAGACCCAATGGTACCACCCAACTTGGGTTGGGCCATGGTGGTGCCCCACTTGGACTAATTTGGCCTTTAGGTGTGGGTTTGACCAAATTAAAGTTAGAGTTGACTTGGGTCAACTTGGGCCAATAGGTGACTTAATGATATGGCTTATGGTTTACTTAGATTGTTATTAAGGTTAGGGGTATAGTGGTGGGACCAATGTGTAGCTAAGACCTCAATTTGGGCTAGTTTGACTTGAGTTAACTTGGGCCCTATAGTGGGTCCCATGTGAATACACCCTAACTCCATGGTTCAAACCTAGCCTAAACCCATGCCCCCACCACATGTCATAACCCAATCTAAGTAGAGTGATCTAATAGGAAACAAGATGTTACAATTAGTGCTCACCTTGCTCAACTTGAACCTTTCCTCCATAAGGACTTTGCACACGTTGCAACCAACCATACCACACTTCTCCAAGATCTTTAGTACATAGGCTGACTGGCTAAGAGTAATACCATCATCAGTCTAGTGCACCTCTATACCCAAGTAATAGCTCAACAAACCCAGGTTGCTCATGCTGAATAATTTCATCATCTCCTCCTTGAACTTGATGATTTTTTGTTGGTGTGATCCGGTGATAATAATATCATCAACATACACACCCACAAGTAAAGTTGATGTGTTGATACCTTTTTTTGTACACTATATGCTTCAATGAACTCCTGTCGAACCCAAGTGATAGGAGACTGCTATCCAACTTTAAGCTCCATGCTCTAGGTGTTTGGCGTAGGCCATAAAGTGCTTTCCTGAGCTTTAATACCTTCTACCCATTGTTCTCGTCCACGAAACCAGGTGACTGGGCTACGTAGACCTCCTCTTTAAGATAGCCATTAAGAAATTCCGACTTGACATCCATATAATGCACCTTCAACCATCGTACGCCGCTAATGCTTTGATCAGCCACACCATCTCTTGATGAGCGGCCGGGTTAAATACTTCCTCAAAATCCACGCCTTTTCATTGCACGTATCTTTTTGTGACGAGTCATGCTTTGTATTTTTCCACAACACCATACAGGTCCTTTCTGACTTTGTACACTCATTTCAAGCCTAAGGGTTGACACTGCTCGGCGGATCGGTGAGGAGCCAAGTTTCATTATATTAAATAGATTTCATTTCCTCTCGCATCGCCTTCCGCCAACACTCATGTTTCTCGGCTTCTGCAAAACACACAGGTTCTTCATCCATCAGCAAACACAGTTCTCCGTACTCATGCTTAAGCTCGGATATTCTATGGTAGATGTTCGTCAGCATGCGGTACCATGATACTATTCCATCAGAGGCGGGCAATGCAAAATTTGGTGGGGTTGTAAATTCCACGTCGTCAAGGGTAGGTGGTGTCGCCACCTATGTGGACATAGCTGGAGAAGTTGCTCATGTCATTGGTCTGTTGTCAGGGATGTGACTTGACGTAGAAGGTATCGAAGCCTCATCACTTTCATGTATTGGCATGTTATTATGACCATCTCCTATGATAGAGCTTGCAAAGTAATCCATGATGAATACGTTACTATATATGGTCAGCTCCTCCTCACCTTGTGATGTACCCCACTCCCATTTTGCCTCCTTGTGGAACACGACATCACGTGACACATGCACTTTTTTACGTACCAGATCATACATCTGATAAGCCTTAGAACTGGGTTCGTAGACGATGAAAACCATGGGGGCGCTTTTATCATCCAATTTATTTATGTTTGACTTCACGACCTTTACATGTCATAGACACCCAAACATGCAAAAGTAGTGCACATTCAGACGTCTCCAATGTTATGACTCATAAGGTGTCTTGCCATTGACGATGCTGGTTGGCGCATGATTTAGGATATATACTGCCATCGTGATAGCCTTACCCAAAAATATTCATATCATCCCCTTGGACTTGAGCATACTCCTGGACATTTCAACTACCGTCTGATTTCTCCGCTCGACGACGCCATTTTTTGTGGTGAGTACCGCGCTGTAAGGAATCGCTTTACGCCACGGTCCACACAATGCTTCACAAACTCTACGGACATGAACTCCCCACCTTGATCAGTGTTAAGGATATTGGTATTTCCATTGTGATCTGAAAGTGATCAAGTATGTAGTCTCACTGCCAATGCAGTTTGAGCCTATCAGGGTCGCGCATAAGAATGCTTGGAGAAATTGGGAGATTGACTTAGTATGATTTGCTTATATGATGAGTGGAAAAGACTTAGCACAACCAAGCCTTGGAAAGCATCGAGTGCATTGAGACCACTCAAAGCTTTCGTCGAGTCAAGTGTTGACTCGTCAAATGATGGTGTTGAGTGTGCTAAGTTTACTCAACGATTCGTCGAGTCAAAGAGTTGATTCGTCGAGTATGGCATTTAAACGTTGCGTGTGTTGAGTTCACTCAACGATTCGTTGAGTCAAGGTGTTGATTTGACGAGTCTGAGTCTCCGACATTGAGTGCGCTGAGTTCACTCAACGGCTACGTCGAGTTAAAGGTTGACTCAACAAATCTAACACTTAGGCGTTGAGTGCGTTGAGTCCACACAACGCCTTCGTCGAGTCAAATGTTAATTCGACGGGTTTTGCTCTGAGAGTGTTGAGAGCATTGAGTTCACTCAATGCCATTCGTCGAATATCTTATGGATACTCAACGATTCGTCGAGTATAGTTTGTATACTCGACGATTCGTCGAATTTGTCATTGATACTCGATGATTCGTCGAGACAAGGGTTGTCTGGTCGAAAATGCTAGATTCTAAGTCCTGGGTCTGCAAACAACAACATGGTGTTCTGTTTATTCCTTTGGGTATAAATAGAAGATTTTAGGGTTTCTAAAGTAACTGTTCATTTTGTCTAAGCACGCGAGCCACACTGTGTGAAAGACTCGTTGTACAATCTCGTGTTCGCCGAGTAGGTCCACCAGGCAAGACGAGCGGGTTAAGGCGACCTGCCCATGCCAGAACATCATACCAGCGAGCTTAGAATGGTTAGCCCGCTCTCGCCAAAGCTAGGCGCGCGAGCTGCACGAGCTGGCCAACCCAGCCCGCGCCCGCCCGGGGTTCGTCGAACCGAGACGGGTTTCCGCCAAACTGAGCTTGAGTTGAGATCGACGTCCGTAGAGCGGAGCTTGGCGTTCGTCGAACGGATCTCGGCATTCTTCGAGATAAGCCCCGAGAGTTAGAATCTGAATTCATTGAACCAAGATCGGCGAGCTCCTCTGGAACTTCTGTTGTGACAGTCTCATACCGGCCAACCCGCTCTCCTTTCGGTGACCTGGCCACCAGCCCGCCTCGGAGTGAGGATATGTGGGCTGCGGCGGCCTGAATCGCGCTCTCCCAAGGAGAGAAGATGAGCTGCGGGAGCTAGCTCGCGTCCGCCCCAGCGAGGTGGAGAGTCGTGGCGAGCTAGCCTCCAGATCCCTGGGACCTGCCCAATGGGGCCCAAAGGCAAAATTACATGGGTGCCCTTGCTAGGGGTGAGAATATCTTGATAGAACAGTGAAGTTATGCTGTTAGAAGACCCAATTGGGCTGCACATAGATGTTAAAAACAACGTAGGTTGGTTATTTGCAGGCCGTTTTCAGAAAACTATAAATAAGACCCAAGAGGGCACCTCAGAAGACACACTTATCAGTATTTAGATCTTCTTATGCTTTCTGAGGTAGCCTTAGATCGGACTTTGGCTAAGGAGGAGAAGCGCTCTAAGATCTTTCGGGTGTGTGTTAGGACCTCCACGCCGAGCCCTTGGGTCAGTTCCCTTTTCTTTTGTTGTTTGGCTTGCAGGAGAGAAGTAGGTGTGCGATCACCCCTTCTCCAAGGGTGAAATCCATAAGTGGCCGAGTTTTCGGTTTCAACATTCTGGTGCGGTGAGTGTGGAAAGTGGTCAGCACAGAAAATCTTCAACATGTTAGATGGCAAGAGGAGAAGGAAAAGGCTTGGACAGGTCCGACTCGCCACCCCCACCCCCTCTGGCCACGGTGGGGATGTTCGAAGACTTCAGGCAGGAGGTGCTCAACCTCGTCAAGTTTGCACTCGTCGAGCGGGCCGAGTGCTTGACTCCAGCTGTTCCAATCATTGCCGCCCCATCTCTGGGAGAGGACGCTCCCGGCAGGCGAATTGGGAAGCAGGTCGTCGAAGAAGGAAGGGGATGCGAGCTCCCCAGGCGCGTGCACTTCCCCGTCTCGGTAAGCGGAGGTCGGTTCTGCGATATGGGTGCGCGAGATCCTCCGGCTCGCCCAGCAGGTGGAGGCAGCCCTTCAACGAGCTGGTTTCCTCCGCCCCAGTTCTGGAGGGGTTCATGGAACCCAGAATGTCTTACTACACCGGGAAGGGAGACCCAATCCAACACGTTTAGTGGTTCGAGGACGTGGTCTCGATCCGACAGAGGTCGGATGGCTTCAAGTGCCAGCTCTTTGCCATCATCCTCAAGGAGAAGGCAAGGGAGTGGTTTCACCAGCTGTCGACCAGCTTCATTTACTGCTTCGAGGACCTACGCCGGGGGTTCATATTGAGGTTCACCACCTCCAAGAGGAGGAAGGAGTCGGAGTCCCTGTTTCATATCAAGCAGGGGGTAAACGAGACCTTGGGGAGTTACATTGACTGGTTTCAAGAAGAGATCGCCCAAGTCCAGGAGATGTCAGGCCATAGCCTAATGATGGCCTTCACCCTGGGGCTGCAACAAGGATTTTTCAGAATGGAGCTGAAGAGAGTGTCACCCCTCTCCTACGAAGAGCTGATGGAGAGGGCGACAAGGGAGGTCGACGGGGGGGCGTCGAATCTAGAGTTTGCCCAGAAGCTGGCCAGGTGGGACACAGAAGAAGAGGAGCCGAGAGGCGGCAGAGGGCAAGAGGAAAGGAGAGCCGAACCCTGGCAGAGGGAACAACAACAACAACTGTAGGGGCAGCAGTAGCCTAGGTGGGGCCGTCAAGAGCCGGACCGTCGGCTGGGCTGGAGGCTTGAGTGGCAAGACAAGGGGACATAGAGAGGTTACCAGGGAAGGGACAACCTCCAGGGGGGCCAGGATCAGTTCCACCCCACAGGTTGGAGGCAGGCGGAATGACCCCCACCCCTTCCCCGATCAAAATCAAGTTATGGCTATAACCATGGGGGAGAGGAAGAGAGAAGCACAGAGAAGGATCAGAGAAGTCAGGGTGGAGTTGCCATACTGCGACTTCCACTAAGTGGAAGGGCACGCCACGACCACGTGCCCGGAGTTCTTCGAGATGAGAGGAAACATGGAGCAGTATCAGCAGCAGGGTCGCTAGGAGGTGAGGATTGAGGAGGTCCTGCATCGGGCAGAGGAGGATCGATGTGAAGACCAGGAAGACGTCGGGACATGGGGAGGGATCAGAGTGATCCACAGGGGGGTGGGGATTGAGGCTTCCCGGAAGGCGAGACTCCATTCCATGTACCGTCGGGGCGTTGGCTCCACATACCAGACCCCACCCCCAGAAGAGAAGATTACCTTCTCAAGGAAGGATATGCCGGATCATGAGGATCCCTTCTGCGATGCGCTGGTCATCCAAATGACCATCGAGAATTTCACCGTCTCTAGGATCCTCATTGACAACGGGAGCTCCGTCAACGTCATCTTCAAGAAGACGTTTGATGAAATGAAGGTTGAAGTGAAGAGGGTGATGGCTTCAGATGGCCCCCTGTTTGGATTTTTAGGGGAGAGGAAGGAGGTAAAAGGAGGAGTGGAACTCCACGTTACCCTGGGGGGCAGTCCTGGAACTGCAGGTTTGTCATCGTGGATGCCCCCAGCAGCTACAATGTCATCTTTGGGAGGCCCTTCATCAGCGCCTTCCACTGCATCCCCTCGTCCTTCCACTAATGCTTGAAGTTCAACGCTGAGGGGATCCATGTCCAAGTCCGGGTTCGGGGTGACCCCAAAGTAGCGAGGGAGTGCTACGTCACTGCTGCGAACTCTATCTACTGGCAGGAAGGGGCTGATGAGATGGAGCAGAGAATGGAGGAGGCAGAACATGAGGCAGGAGGAGAAGAGATGGAGGTGGAGAGCTGCACCGAGGCGGAGGTGATAGGGGGAGACCGAGAGGTGTCGGCTGAGACAATGGCCATGGAGGAAGAGGCGTAAGCTGAGGAGGTTCTTGTCCTCGAGGAGAGGGACATCAGAGAATGGGGGGAGCAGTCTAGGTTGGAGTCTGCAGAAGAGGTGGTGGAGATGGAGGTCCTCACCCTTGGAGGCAGGGTGGAGAAGGTTTGCATCAGTACCCTGGAGGCTCCGGGTAGGATTCTGACATGAATACAGAAGAATGTGGACATCTTTGCATGGAGCGCAACAGAAATGCCAGGGATTAACGCGGACGTGGTCTGCCATCGCCTCAACTTGGACCCGGGAGCTCACCCCATCCAGCAGAAGAAGTCCATGGTGGACAAGCTGACCGAGCCCATCAGGGAGGAGGTGGCGGAACTCCTCAAGGACGGCTTTGTATCCGAAATACAATTCCCCGACTGGGTATCCAACATAGTGATGGTTAAAAAAGGAGACGGTCGGTGGCGTATGTGTGTTGATTTTTCTTTGCTTAATAAATCATGCCCTAAGGACTATTATCCCTTACCTCGGATCGATGCGCTGGTTGACTCAGCCGCCGGTTTTCCTGTAATGAGCTTCTTAGATGCATTTTTAGGTTATCACCAGATTAGGATGCACCACTCGAACATCAAAGATGTCTCGTTCATCACGGGGGATGGGTGCTACTGCTACAAAATGATGCCCTTTGGGCTGAAGAATGTAGGGGCGACATACCAGAAGATGATGGACAGGGTCTTCCGGGAACAAAAGGGGAGGAACTTGGAGGTGTACGTAGATGACCTCATGATCAAGAGTCAAGATGTGGACTCTCACCTCCAGGACCTGGGGGAAATCTTCGCCACCCTGCGTAAATACAAGATGCAGCTGAATCCCCTGAAGTGCATTTTCGGGGCCAGCAGGGGAAAGTTCTTGGGACACATCCTCACCCCTACGGGGGTCGAGCCGAATCCTGACAAGGTTAAAGCCATCATGGAGCTGGGATCGCCTCGAAATACTAAAGAGGTACAAAGTTGACAAGAAAGCTAGCAGGATTGAGCAGATTCCTCTCCCGGGATGGGGAGAAATGCTCCCCCTTCTTCAATACGTTGAGGAGGGGTCAGAAGTTTGAGTGGACAAAGAAGTGCAAGGAGGCATTCCAGGCCCTAAAGAGGTAGTTGAACCAGGCTCCGCTGCTCCAAGGGTCAAAGGAAGGGGAAGACCTATATTTGTATCTCGGGGTCGGAGTAGAGGCCTTGGGCTCCATCTTGGTTCGGGAAGAGGGGAAGAGGCAGCTCCCCATATACTATGTGAGTGGGGTCCTGAGGAAGGCTGAGCTTCGATATCCTTGAAGTTATTAGTTATCTTACCTAAATCACCTAGAGGGGGTTAATAGGTGATTTTTGCGTCTTTTGCGAAATAAAAAATATTTAGCGATCTAAGCACAGAATAATAACCAAGCAATCCCAGAGGACATAGAGATTTATAGTGGTTCCCCAACCTTGGGTACATCCACTTTCCACTCACCGATCTAGCAAAGCACTAGACTCGGCTACTCCACTATTCTCGGATCGAAACCAATCCTACACCTCGGAACAACGCTCCTACAACTCGATCCACAAACGGATCTACACTCGGAAGATGAAAACTTCCTACAACTCGGAGAACAAAGCTCCTACACTCGGAGAATAATCTCCTACAAGAATAAATTGAAATAAGAAATACAAACAGTTTCTTTTCTCAGATCTGGAAATTTCTACCTTGGTCTTCCTTCTTGAACTTTGCGGCACAGTAAGAGAATTTTGAAGAAGACACAGCAGGATCCTTGATCTGAAAATTTCTGGACTTACAAGATCAGAGAGAGAATCTGTAGATGGAAGACTATCTTGATCTGCAAGTCAACTTGTCTGAATCGTTCAAGATCGACAGCCCTTGGCAATGAGGAAGATGAGCGGCGGAGGCGTCCAATTTAGGAAAGAGAAATAGCCGATTTAGAATTCTTAGAATTCTTCTTTAACGCACTTAGGGTTAGTCAGAATGACAAGACCTTTTATAAGATCTCCCTAACGGTCATAATTATCATTAATGACGACCACGTGGACTAATCATGTCAAGTTATTTGAAAAATCACGTCTATTAGGACTTAGCGAAAATTTCTGAAAAGATGACTGGATTACTCGAGTGAAAGAAGAACTACTAGAGTACAAAAATGGGTTCTCGAGAATTCAATATCAGACTACTCGAGAAGAAGCCCTTCAGGAAATTTCAGAACAAAATCATAATCACTCGAGTGGAATGAGGGTTACTCGAGTGCTAGAAATGTTACTCGAGACGTGGAAGTGAACTTCTCGAGAAGAATATTTAAAGAAATTCAGGGAGATAAAACTGATTACTCGAGTACTGGAACTAGACTTCTCGAGAAGTAGACAGGCCTCTCGAGTACAGGAACTACACTACTCGAGTGGGGTAGATACTACTCGAGTACTTTCCTTCTGTCACTCGAGTTAAAGAGCTCATCTACTCGAGTGGTGAACTTGACTACTCTAGTATAATACTTAGAAAATTTCTGAGAGGGAAAATCTGTCAACTCGAGAAAGAGAAGAAGTCCACTCGAGTAATGGACTTGGCCTCTCGAGAACTAGATTCAAATTTCTCGTAAACCATTTTCTTTACTCGAAATCCAGACTAGACTTACTCGAGTACAACTAATGGTTCTACTCGAGTACTATAATTCTACTCGAGTAAAACACTTAGAAATTATTTGTTTATGAAGATTTTCCTTTCTTCAATTGAATCAGCAACATGTCTTTCTCCAATAAACCAAGTGCTTGAAAAATGATGTGTATCCCAATAAAGAGGCTACACGTGAGTCAATACCATGGATCACACAATGAGGGATTACATTTTATGGTCCTGTGTTTGGTGACCCATTGTAGACTGATATTGATCTACACTTGGTAATTAAGTCCTACAAACACATAACTCAAACAATATATCAAATACAACTTAATTCATCTTAGTTCAAGGGTGACTTCATACAAATCTAGGTTAATGTGGATACAACACCCAACAATCTCTCCCTATTTGTAGAAGTCAGAACCCTCTACACTAAGGTGAATTATATAGACAATTAAAAAACTAGATATAAAGGAGAGAAAACAGAGTAACATGCACAAAGGTTGAAAATAAAGAGTATATTATCAAAATTAAGGATTTATATAAATAGAATTGTACAATATTCATTTCTACACTATTCCAATCCACACTCTTAGAACTGTCTTCATTCTTTAGCTTGATGTTGTTGTTGATGTTGCTGTCTGTCCTTCTTTTCTTGTTGCCTGCTCTGATAGCTGTATGGCTTTGGGTAGTATTTAAGAGGTTTTGGAGATGCAGCAGGATTATTCCTTCCATGTTCTCGATCATAGAGTCTTCTTTTGGTCATAGACTTCTCATACAAGTCACTCTCATGGGAGTTGTAATGATCATGTCTATTCTCATTAAAATCCAAAACTAACTTGAGAGTATCAAGTATTAGTGACTTTGAGGTAGGACTCCAAATCTTTGCAAATTCATGAGCTTTTCTTTTCTCTGCCTCTGAAATTGGAATGGGTCTGCTGGCAGAAGCTCCATCACCATAATTTCCTTTCTTTGGAATATGAATCTCAGGAGGAGCTTGAAGAAGTATATCAGCTAGATCAGATTCCCAAACCTGAGATTAAATTTCTGGAGGAGGAGCTTCCGAGCCTTCAGGTCTTGGAGAAAAGATAGGCTGAGTAACTGGAACTGGAGCATGCTGAGCTAGAGGATTCAGATGATGGGGAATTATATTAGGATCTGCTAAAAAGTCAGGGAAGATCTGGTTGTGCATCCATATAGTTGTATCATAGGTGTGAAATTTTACACCATCAATCTGATTCTGCACATCAATATGAATTTGCTTCAGCTTTTCTTCCAAGAGAGTTTGACTGGCAGCATCTGAAGTTTCTAAATATTCTTTGACTAATGTCTCCCCCTTTTTGACATCTACAGTTAGTTCCTTTATGACAGATTCTTTGAAACTACCCACTTCTTCACAGATTTTGAAAGTGTGCTCTTGGGCCAGCTTTTCTAACTGTATCTGATTATTAGCAAGAGTAATAGATTATTCCATCACTTTGCCAACACTGGTAATTGTGTGGTTTAGTGCTTTGCCACCTATTTGGAATAACTGTCTTAGCTCATCGATGTTGTGCTGAATTTCTGCAAAGCCTCTGTTCATTTCATTTTCAAGGGCAGTAACTTTCTCTTGAACAACCTTCAAGGAGTCATCAAAATATTTTCTCTGGTCCATCAACATATGTTCTATTTTACCTAGAAGATCATTGGCAGTAAGAGTTGGAGTAGTTGTATGAGGAACTGGAGGAGGTGGAGCAGTCCATGGAGTAATCTCTTTAATGATCACTGAGCTCTGACCTCTGGTAGTGTGAAGCAAAACATCTCCTTCCTCACCAATGATGATGGGAAGAGTAATGTACAAGCTCTTCAGAGGAGCTTCAGCTAGTTCTGGAGTCTGCTCTTTCTCATCAGAAATCAGTATGGTCTCATCTTTCTCTTTATCACCAGCAGGAGATTGGGGAATAGGGGATCCTAAATATGGAGTAGGATATGGTGATGGTGCTGGAGTTGGTTCCTTGGAAGGTTCTGCAGGTGGGTCTTTCTGGAGGGGAGGAAGAGGCTCTTTATAGCTTAGTTCTTCTATCATCTGGTTAATGTCTTCTGCAGTAGAGAGTATGGTTTCTTGAACTTGAGTATCTGATGTAATTTCTTGTAGGGTGGTTGGAGGGAGAGAAGCAACAACAAGTGGAGTAGGTATTCTTTCTTATTGAACAGGAGCAGGCTCCCCCTCAGCAGCTGCACCAGATGTGCTGGCAATATGAGGGTGAGAGGGAGATGGAGTCCTGTCCTCTGCAGCTGGATGTTCATGAGCTATAGCAGCCTGGGCAGGATTCAACAATTTCAGTTCCCATCTTCGAGTAGAAGAGAGTGATACTTTCTTCATATGTTGGAGAGTTGTTCCTTTGGAGAAATCAAAAACTTGTGGATTTATCTCATGCACTATCAGAGAGATAATCGTGGAATAATTAGGAGCCTTGATGCTCTCCCTTATCTTATCAAGAATCATCATGCCAAATTGGAATCTTTTTTGCAGATTATGACAGTCATGATATCAAACAGGTCCAATGAGATGTCCCTAACAGAACTTGTCTTACAAAGGAGAACCTTGCCAATAATGTCCATAAGGAATTTGCTTTTAGTGTTAAGGTCTTGTCGATGAATGGAAAGAACCTCTGTTGAAAGTTCACAAAATCTGCAAGTTCTGTCAGAATCTTCATGAGTTAGAGCATCTTCTTCATCAACTACGGGTAGCCAAAGAAGTGTGGAGACAGAGGTCTTGGTAAGCTTGATCTTAATTCCCTTGACTTTGGACTTAAGGACCTTGTCATTCCTTCTCACTTTGATATTTTTAAAGAATTCTTCAACTTCAGGGAAAATAATCTTATAGTGATGCTGAAGAACAAAGGTCAAGCCGGCGGCGTCGAGAAGAATGAGAAGATTCCGGAAATCATCTGAGAGTTCGGCAATACCGGCGACAACGAGTTCACTACCAATCCCAACTTTGGAAGATGGTGCCATTGTCCAGAGTGATGAGAGAAATTGACTGCGGGGGAGAAGACGACGGCGTGCACTGCGACAGCGATGGAAGACGAAAAGTCTTCTTTCTTTCTCGAGAGAGAGGGTTTTTGAAATCGTATAGAAAATGAAATCTGGTTTTCTATATATATATATAACCCTAACTATCGATGATTAAGGAAGAAATTAATCGAACATACCTTAGAAAATGGCAGTATAAGCTTCGGGTTGCGAATTTGAGAAATTGTCTTCCTGTTGCTCGAGTGGACCGGCAGTACTCAAGTGAGATAATGATGGTACTCGAGTGATATCATTATACTTCTTGAGAGGAAACTCATTACTCAAGTAGTATTACTCGAGTGACTTGCTAAGTTCTCGAGTAGTCTAAAGAAGTACTCGAGTAGTCATTTTCTTACTCGAGAAATTAAGTCTGAACTTGAGAAATTTTGACTTTTGACGTATTCATTGATCTCTGAGCTATGTTGTGAGTCCTCCTTCTCTATTCTTCTTTATTGAACATTCCAAGTTCTGTTTTGAAGAACGAGAAATTGGTCTCGTCCAGCGGCTTCATGAATATATCTGCAATCTGCCTGTCAGTTGTCCTCATGCTCCACATGCTCCCAGATGAAGTGGTAACGCAACTCTATGTGCTTTGTCCGACTGTGAGAGACTGGGTTGTTGGCTATTGCGATAGCACTGGAGGAGTCACAAAACAAAGGAATGTTTTGAAACTCCACGTTGTAGTCTTCAAACTGGTTCTTTATGCATAGCAACTGTGCACAACAATTGCATGCAGAGATATACTCTGACTCGGCTGTTGAGATTGCAACACAGTTCTGCTTCTTACTAATCCAGGAAATGAGCCTTCTTCCTAGGAATTGACAAGTCCCGGAAGTGCTCTTCCTATCATCTTTGCTACCTGCAAAATCTGCATCTAAAAAACCAATTAGTTCGCTATTATTACTTCTTGGGTACCATAAGCCAAGATTTGTGTACCTTTAAGGTATCTCAAAATTCGCTTTACAGCAGCGTAGTGATATTCCTTAGAGTTCACTTGAAATCTAGCACATACACATGTTGAGAACATTATGTCTAGTCTACTGGCAGTAAGGTAGAGCAAGGATCCAATTATGCTTCTATACTTGGTTTCATCAAAAGGTTTCACTTTCTCATCCTTGTCCAGAGACACATCTGAACCCATTGGAGTCCTCATGGAGGTTACGTTCTTCATTCAGAATTTCTTAATTAGATCCTTGGTGAACTTCGTCTGCGAGATGAAAATACCATCTTTAGATTGTTTCACCTGAAGCCCTAAGAAATACTTCAGCTCTCCCATACTGCTCATTTCAAACTTCTCTTGCATAAGTTTAGAAAACTTCTTGTAGAGGTTGTCGTCAGTAGAGCCAAAAATAATATCGTCGACATAAATTTGCATTAGCAAAATCTTGCCTTTTATTTCCCTAGGAAATAATGTCTTATCTATCTTTTTTCTTGTGAACTTGTTCTCAAGAAGAAAGCTAGACAACATCTCATACCAAGCTCGAGGAGCTTGTTTCAAACCATATAATGCTTTAGATAACAGATAAACATAATCAGGAAAGTTTGAGTCAATGAAACCTAAAGGTTGTTCCACATACACCTCTTCCTTTATGTCACCATTAAGGAAGGTAGACTTCACGTCCATCTGATAGACAGTGAAGCCCTTAAGAGCAGCATATGCTAGGAACAACCTGATTGCCTCCAGCCTTGCCATTGGAGCATACGTCTGGTCAAAGTTGATTCCTTCTTCTTGGCAATATCCTTTGGCAACGAGTCTGGCCTTGTTCTTTATGATTGTTCCATCCTCATCCATCTTGTTCCTATAGACCCACTTTGTCCTGATGACATTCTTACCTTTGGGTCTTGGAACAAGTTTCCAAACTTGACAACGCTTGAACTGATTTAGTTCTTCTTCCATTGTCATTATCCATGAGGCGTCTGAGTTTGCTTCCTCAAACTTCTTCGGTTCAACCTGTGAGAGAAAACTCAAATATAGATTCTCGTTAGCTGTACCTCTACGAGTTCTGACACCGTCCCGGGGATCTCCTATGATTTGGTCCATTGGGTGATCCTTCGGATGTCTGAGCTCTAGAGTCCTTGCATCTGGAGTGTCTTCAATCACCGAAGCGACTTCATCAACTTGGATGATTTCTTCATATTAATCATCAACCTCTCCAATCGGGATTGGAGTGGTGATCTTGATGAACTTTTCACCTCTTTCTTCAGCCGGCTCATCCATGTCAAGTTCTTTCATCTTTGAACCTGCATCTTCAATGAACACACTAGAAGAGTTGCTTTGTAGCAAGCTCGTCTCATTAAATACAACATGAATGGATTCTTCTACAACAAGAGTTTTTCTATTAAATATCCTATATGCCATACTCTGGCTACTATACCCTACAAAAATACCTTCAAAACTCTTTTCGCTAAATTTGGTAGTGTGATACTTGCCATTGTTAAGGACGAAGCACTTACAACCAAAGTGATGTAGGCTACGGTATTTGACGCTATAACGACAAAGGGAGTAACACGTACGCCTCTCTATTTCCACTATTACGCTCTGTAGATGTATCCTCCATGATAACATCCTATGCTTGATTGTTGAGTTGAGTGGTCTGGTCAACATCAATCAAGGGCACAGTTAGTGTTTCATACTAATTATTGAAAATTGTTTGATTAACTTCTTGGATTACCTCAAGAATAGTTTGATTAGCCATTTCACGTTCTAAGTGTGTTGGTTCTTCCTCAAGATGAGGCTCCCCCTGCATCTGATCATCATGTCTAATGTCTTGAGCAGGTGATTTCTCAGTATTCTCTCGCCTCTCTTCATCAGCCATGTATTTTATCAGCACTCTATCCCATCTAGAGATTATCCTTAGATCCATTCTCCTCATGTGATTGATCTTGGATCCAGCAGCCTGTTGCATCACTTATGGAATTGCTCCAGCCAAGTATAAGCTTAATATCCTTCCCAGATTCGGTTTCTTGATGCTTTCTCTAATCTTCTCATATATGACTGCAGACCAATTGATGTTGATTTTGTAGATGATCCTGGTCATGAGGCAGAACATGTAGGCTGATACCCTATCATGTCCACCTGGTTTGCATAAGATTACTTTGCCAACTTCTTCAGAATGGAATTTTCCTTGTACATTCATTCCTTTTCTATTCATGGATGATCCAATTTTCATGGTGGGATCTAATTTACACCACTGGAGTGCTTCCCTGGTCTTGGAAGAGGTAACTTCTTCGTCTTCTTATTTTTTGGGCAGATGAAGAGTTTTTTGTATGCTCTTCATGGTGAGTTTGATTTTATTACCGTGAACTGAAGACCTAATCTTTAGTCCAGTTGAATCCTGAGTTGCAGCTCCATGGAACTCAAGGATTTCCTTCTTCCATATCTTTGTAGGAACTCAGGGATTTCCTTCTAAGCCATTTTCTGCAATTGGGATATCACAGCTTTAATCGCTAGTTCAGCATCGTCAAAGGCATTCCGTACCAGTTCATATCCCTCATTCACGTTTTCGTCAAGTTTCGGCGCCATTGGGATGGTGAGAAATCTTGAATGGGGAAGAGAGAGTTTGTCGACACAAGAATTGTAACACCCCCTATCCGTCGCATAACATATAGCAGTAGGTCCGGCCGGGGCCCGACGTCATATACCACAGACAGACCGGGTGGTTACTCAATGGAAACCATCCAACCAATCCAACGTCCTACACAGAGCATTCTAGTGGAAGCAATTAAAATTGATGCGTTAACTAAGAACTCAACACTAGCATGAATGCTCACTAATACGCTAAAAGGAATGAAGTACAATACACCAGTACAATGGCCTTAAGGCCTTACAAAGCTTGAATAAAATGTGTCTTCCATACTACGTCACGCAGGCCGGTCACACATGAATAAACAAGAAAATACTCAAAAGTTGGGCCTTCGAGGGCCGGCTCAGCAACATGGGCTTTTGCCCGCTATTTACCGCTTGGTCCTGTAGCACCTGCAAGCAACAATCCACCGCAACGGTGGCAAACAAAGGCAACGATCAGCTATGCTGACCAAATTATAACGATCCCGCCCCCAAGCTCGGGGCAGCGATGCTCCTTTCCTGCACTTTATTAGCATAACCAAGCATTATATAGTAATAACACTACATCACAGGCGTAGGCACGCATGACCACACATCCCGTTCTCTCAAGGCACATTCTCGGTGAACCCTGTCAAAACTGCGGTCCCACCACCGCCACTTGGATGGCACCACACGTGAGCATTTGAGTCTTTTAGGCAGAAGTTATGATACTTAAAATCATCAACAGCCTATAAGCAGAAGTCATGATACTTAAAATCATCGACAGCCAAAGACCCGACCTCTATGCCCTCAATAGGCCTCAAAAACCAAACAGCATAGAGCAGGAACGGTTCCACTCAACTCATTACTCACTTGCCATGACATTTAAAATCATCGGCACGAGTTAAGTTTCCCCGAAGCCCATGAATCGAACGCACAATATTACATAACCCAGTTATGTACAAGTTGGCTTCCAGGCCACCAAGATGGCAGAATCACGCATCTGCCCAGTTTTCCGAGTGCACCCTGAGGTTAGCCCCCAAGGACCTCTACTGCAATCTACCGCGTAGAAAACCCGAAAAACAAACATTTGCGCGGAGTCTTCTCCGACCATTTATGCAACGCAACATCACCGATCCAGACCAACTTGTCCGGGTAGGCTTCACACATCATGCCTATATCCATTCTCGATTACGGACTCTACATGCACACAACGGTGACTATTCATGTCTACCCGAAGGAATGCCTCAAACTCACTGCAAACTCGCGAGAGCGGGCTTCCCTATGCAAAAGAAGTAGAGCTTCACATGCTCAAGTAGAGAATTGTTACCCTAGCGTTCTTCCTTGGCGCCATGGAAATGTAAGCGGATGAAAAGCACCGCACTCTCCTTTCCTCCGTAGATCCGAAGTAGTTTCGCAATTTGGAGCTCCGAAGCTCCACCGGTGACCGGATCTACGCTTCTTCTTCTTCCTTTTCTCTCCTCTCTCTAGACTTAGAAAGAGAACCACTCAAGATAAATGAGGGTTTCAAAGGCCCAATCCCGGGTATATCCCAGTAGGAACAATCCCTAACCATTGGATCCCAAAATAAGGAAACGAATGGCTTCGATTCATAGCTGAAAAGTAAAACCTAGGCCGAACACGGCCTGCGACACGCCCGTGTCCCTCATTCGCCGTCAAAATCGACGCGTCTCGAAAATTACACGGGTCCCGACACGCCCGTGTTCCTCCTGACACGCCCGTGTTCAAACTGACACGGCCGTGTGGCTGGCCGTGTGCCCCCATCGACACAGCCCCGAAAACAACCCGAGACTCACACGGGTCTTGGACACGCCCGTGTCCTATTTTACACGCCCGTGTCAAACCCGAACACGCATGGGCTCCAGGCCGTGTTCACTGTCTCGACACTTCGTCGAGCGAAGTTCATCGACTACCCGACACGGCCTTGGACACACCCGTGTCCTAGGCCGTGTGCCTTGTCTCGACACATCGTCGAGCGAAAATGTCGACTCTCCGGGCCGATCGTCAACACGGGCTCGACACGCCCTGAGACACGCCCGTGTCTCAGGCTGTGTTCCCTGTCTCGACACAATGTCGAGCGAAAATGTCAACTCCCCGAGCCGATCGTCGACACGGGCTCGACATGCCCTGGGACACGCCCGTGTCCCAGGCTGTGTGCCCCCTGCCAAATACCAGATTTGGCCCAAAACGCCTCCCGTCGCTCTTTTGAGTTTCGAGGCGTTACAATTCTCCCCCTCTTAAAAGAATTTCGTCCTCAAAATTACATAAAGGAAAGGAACATAAAACTTAAATTGTACCTGAGTGAAATAACTCCGGGTATTCCTCAAGCATAGTCTGCTCTCGCTCCCAAGAGAGCTCCTCTCGACCGCAATTATCCCAACGGACCTTGACCATCCTGATCTCTTTATTGCGTAGCCGCTTGACTTCAGAGTCTTCAATACATACGAGCTTGACCTTCGTCGTCAACCCACTATCAACCGGCACTTGATCGACCGCGATCACTTGCGTAAGCTCTTGCACTGCCTTCCGTAGTACCGATATATGGAATACATCATGTAGACCACTAAGCTCCACAGACAGCTTCAACCGGTACGCTGCTTCACCAATCCGCTCCAGAACCTCAAACGGTCCAAGGTACCTCGGGCTTAGCTTCTTCAAGCGCCGCACCCGCGAGACACTCTTGGACGGCTTGATCTTCAAGTACACCCAATCAGCAACAGCGAACTCCACGTTTCTGTGCTTGGCATTATAGTACTTAGCCTGGCGGTCCTGAGCAATTAGCAACCTCTCTCGAATGGTTCTTACCAAAGAAGTAGCATCCTCCACCTCTAATTGCTTATAAAACTTTGATTCACCCGTTGCCAACCAGGACAACGACGTGCGACATTTTCTACCATAAAGGGTCTCGAAGGGCGCCATTTGAATGCTCTCCTGGTAGCTATTGTTGTAAGCGAATTCCACCAAGTATAGATGATCTTCCCATTGCTTTACAAAGTCCAGGACACACATACGAAGCATGTCTTCCATTGTCCTATTGACCCTCTCGGTCTGCCCATCCGTTTGCGGATGAAAGGCTGTGCTAAAACTCAGCTTTGTTCCCAACATTTGCTGCACCAGCCTCCAATCATTGGACGTGAACCGCCCAACACGGTCACTCACGATGCTACGGGGCACACCATGAAGCCGTACAATATTATCCACATATAGCTTTGCCAATTTCTCAACCGGATCATCCTTCCTATGTGGAATGAAATGCGACACCTTCGTTAGATGATCTACGACCACCCAAATGACGTTGTTCCCCTTTTGCGATCTTGGCAACCCGTGCACAAAGTCCATAGTAATGTCGTCGAACTTCCACTCCGGAATAGGCAAGGATTTCAAGAATCCTCCCGGCTTTTGGCATTCCGCCTTCACCAAGGCGCAAGTTTGACACTTTGCCACGTAGAGCGCCACATCCTTTTTCAGTCCTGGCCATCAGAACAATTTCTTAACATCGCGGTACATCTTCGTGCTCCCCGGGTGAATTGAGTACTTGGTATGATGCGCCTCGTACAACAACTCAACCCGCAAATTGCCCACGCTTGGGACGCACAGACGGCCGTCTTTCCAAAGTAATCCGTCCTCCACAACAAATTGGGAATTTGACCCATCCAGAGCCTCTATCATGAGTTGCTTCATGTGGACATCCATATCCAACGCCCGCCGAATCCGATCAGCCAGGTCATATTGGACTTCCCTCCAATTCAATACTGCTTCAGCACTTGATTGCTTATCAACGCAACAGATCTCCAACGCTTCTAACTCTCGAACCAATCGCTCGTCATGGACCGACAACCAATTGGCTTGAGCTGGGGCCTGGCGACTCAATGCGTCCGCAACCGCATTACCTTTACTAGGTACGTAGTGGATCTTGAATGTATAGTCCCCCAGGAACTCCATCCATCTATGCTACCGCATGTTCAGATCTTTCTGATCAATCAAATACTTCATGCTCTTATGATCGGTTTAGATATCAATCTTCACACCGTACACATAATGCCTCCACAGCTTTAAGGCAAAAATCACGGTCGCTAACTCCAAGTCATTGACCGGATAGTTCCTCTCGTGCACCTTCAGCTGTCTCGAGCCATATGCTATAACGCTTCCATGCTGTAACAGCACACAACCCAAACCACTGCCCGAAGCATCGCTATAAATCTCATAACCTTCGGTCCCACTCGGCGAACTCAACACAGGCGCCGTGGTCAACCGACATTTCAACTCCTCAAAAGCTCGCGCGCACTCCGGCGTCCAAACGAACTTATGCTCCTTCCTGATCAAAGTAGTGAGAGGTAACGCTATCCGCGAGAAGTTCTCTATGAAGCGCCTATAATAGCCGACAAGCCCTAGAAAGCTCCGGACTTTCGCTACCGTAGAAAGTTCAGGCCACTCTCGTATGACAACAATCTTCGCCGGATCCACTGCAATACCTTCCCCACTCACTATATGACCGAGGAACGCCACTGAGGACAACCAAAACTTGCATTTCGATAACTTGGCGTACAATTGATTCCTCCTTAGCGTCTCCAAAACCAAATGAAGATGCCTGAAGTGATCTTCCTCACTCTGCGAGTACACCAAAATATCGTCGATGAAGACGATCACAAAATGGTCCAAGTACTCCCTGAAGCTCCTGTTCATCAAATCCATGAATACTGACGGCGCATTCGTCAGCCCAAATGGCATGACCGTAAACTCGTAATGCCCGTATCTTGTACTGAATGCTGTCTTAGGGATATCACTCTCCCTTATCCTCAGCTGATAGTAACCAGACTTTAGATCTAACTTAGAGTACACCGTCGACCCGACCAACTGATCAAAAAGATCATCGATCCTTGGGATTGGGTACTTGTTCTTTTCCATTAGCTTGTTTAACTACCGATAATCAATACAGAGTCTCAAGCTCTCGTCCTTCTTCTTTACAAAAAGGACCGGTGCGCTCCAAGGTGACGAACTTGGACGCACAAACCCTTGCTCCAACAACTCTTGAAGTTGCACTTTCAGCTCCGCCATTTCCTTCGGTGCTAGCTGATACGGAGATCGTGAAACAGGCTTCGCACCTGGCACTAACTCAATCGTGAAATCTATATCCCGTTGAGGCGGGGCTCCAGGAAGATCGGCGGGGAACACATCAGGGTACTCAGCTACCACTGAAATACTATCCAATGTAGGCTTTGGCTTTGCAACCTCCACTAGTGTAAAGAACAGCTCTACACCAGCACGAACTGCCTTCACCACCTGAAGAGCAGACATCAATTTCTTGCTCGACCCTTTTAAGCCCGTAAAAATCGTCTCACGACTTGCTCCCAACTTGTCTTCCTTGCGACCGCAATCAATATAGGCTTGCTGCTCCGAGAGCCAGTCCATGCCAAATATAACGTCGAACTCCACCAACGGTAGTAACGACGCTTGCAGATCGAGCTCTTGATTCCCAATGCGAATCTTAACACCGCAGACTTTATCCGCGCGCATCGAACACCCATTCGGTAACAACACATCCAACTTGTCCTTTGCCATCGAAGGAGGTACTCCGATGCACGATATGAATCCTTCGGACAAGAAGGAGTGTGAAGCTCCCGTATTAAAGAGCGCTCTCGCCGGAAACTCACAAATCAAAACAAATCCTAAACAAGCAGTGGTAAGGTAACATACGCATAACAAGTATTTAAAGAAACTTAACTTGCTACAAATTAAACCGTACCTGTCACCACATCCGCTTGTTTGATGGCCTCCTGTTGGCCAAGATTATAAACCCTTGGTTGAGCATAATAGGATGCGGTTGACTCCACCGCCTTGCCATTTTCTTCATACGTTGCTCCCGGCTTCAACTCAGACTTTGGACGTCCGCCCCTACACTCACGGGCATAATGCACTGGCTTCCTACAGTTGTAACATGTGCCCGGGGTCCGACCCGTAGTCGCCCCAGAAGCACCAGCAGAGGGGGCTGGACATGAAGTCCTAGCTTTCTTGTTCCACTTCCGGAACACAGACTTTGAGGAGTTAGACACTTTGAACTCCGACCTCTTATCACCAGAGTTTTTCTTTGCTTGGACGCTCTTTATATCCTTCTCCAAGGACCGAGTCGTGTTAACCAGGGTCAAGAAGCCCTGCGTCATCGGCCCCGAGAGTAGTAGCCTCAAGTCATCTCTCAGACCTTCATAAAAACGGATGGTCTTACGCTCCTCATCCATGATGGTAGAGCTAGCATACCGACCCAACCTAGTAAACTCGTGGAGATACTTATCCACACTACTCTCTCCTTGCACAAATTTCAAGAACTCATTCTCCAAAGATATCCTCTGCGTCGAAGGGAGGTACCTAGCAAAGAACAGTCTCGAGAACTCTTCCATCGAAATGTCTGTAAGTTGTCTTCCTCTCAAGAGATGCAGCTCCAAACCCTCCCACCACAGCCTAGCATCTCCATCCAATAGGAACGTAGCTATAGTGGTCATCTGCCACTCCTCCGTCTCCATCGCTGTCAAGACCCTCTTCACACGGGAGAGCCAATCTTCAGCTTACGATGGGGTTCCCAACCCCGAGAATACTGGAGGATTAAAGCTCATGACATGTTTAAGCTATCTCTCGATTGCCCTCCTTGGCACAAACGACTCTACTACTACCTGGTCCACTCTTCTCGGCTCAACCTCTGGAAGAGGTAACTGCTCCATCGCAGGAGCGGGCTGCTGCATTTGCCTTGCAGGCTGCACATTGATCATGGCAAACATTGCTTCAGCCACCAATTGTATGGTCTCAGCCGATGGAGGTGTTGTAGGAGCTCCTTCCCTGCACTTTATTAGCATAACCAAGCATTATATAGTAATAACACTACATCATAGGCGTAGGAATGCACGACCACACACCCCGTGCTCTCAGGGCACATTCTCGGTGAACCCGGTCATAACTGCGGTCCCACCACTGCCACTTGGACGGCACCACACGTGAGCATTTGAGTCTTTTAGGCAGAAGTTATGACACTTATAATCATCAACAGCCTATAAGCAGAAGTCATGACACTTAAAATCATCGACAGCCAAAGACCCGACCTCTATGCCCTCGATAGGCCTCAAAAACCGAACATCATGGAGCAGGAACAGTTCCACTCAACCCATTGCTCACTTTCCACGACATTTAAAATCATCGACACGAGTTACGTTTCCCCAAAGCCCGTGAATCGAACGCACAATATTACATAGCCCAGTTATGTACAAGTTGGCTCCCGGGCCACCAAGATGGTAGAATCATGCATCTGCCCAGCTTTTCGGGTGCACCCCGAGGTTAGCCCCCAAGGCCCCCTGCTGCAATCTACCGCGTAGAAAACCCGAAAAACAAACATTTGCGCGGAGTCTTCTCCGACCATTTATGCAATGCAACATCATCGATCCAGACCAACTTGTCCGTGTAGGCTTCACACATCATGCATATATCTGTTCTCGATTACGGACTCTACATGTAAACAACAGGGACTATTCATGTCTACCCGAAGGAATGCCTCAAACTCACCGCAAACTCGCGAGAGCAGGCTTCCCTATGCAAAAGAAGTAGAGCTTCACATGCTCAAGTAGAGAATCGTTACCCTAGCATTCTTCCTTGGCGCCATGGAAATGTAAGCGGATGAAAAGCACTGCACTCTCCTTGCCTTCGTAGATCCGAAGTCGATTCGCGATTTGGAGCTCCGAAGCTCCGCCGGTGACCGGATCTAGGATTCTTCTTCTTCCTTTGCTCTCCTCTCTCTAGACTTAGAAAGAAAACCACTCAAGAGAAATGAGGGTTTATAAGGCCCAACCCCGGGTATATCCCAGTAGGAATAACCCAAAACCGTTGGATCCCAAAATAAGGAAACGAATGGCTACGATTCGTAGCTGAAAAGTAAAACCTGGGCTGAACATGGCCTGCGACACGCCCGTGTCCCGGACCGTGTCCATCATTCGTCGTCAAAATCTACGCGTCTCAAAAATTACACGGGTCCCGATACGCCTGTGTTCCTCCTGACACGCCCGTGTTCAAACTGACATGGCCGTGTGGCTGGCCGTGTGCCCCCATCGACACAGCCCCGAAAACAACTCGAGACTCACACGGTTCTTGGACACGCCCGTGTCCTATTTGATACGCCCATGTCAAACACGAACACGCCTGGGTTCCAGGCCGTGTTCACTGTCTCGACACTTCATCGAGCGAAGTTCGTCAACTACTCGACACGGTCTTGGACACGCCCGTGTCCTAGTTCGTGTGCCTTGTCTCGACACATTGTCGAGCGAAAATGTCGACTCTCTAGGCAGATCGTCGACACGGGCTCGACACGCCCTGATACACGCCCGTGTCTCAGGCTGTGTTCCTTGTCTCGACACAACATCGAGCGAAAATGTCGACTCCCCGGGCCGATCGTCGACACGGGCTCGACACGCCCTGGGACACACCCGTGTCCCAGGCCGTGTGCCCCCTGCCAAATACCAGATTTGGCCCAAAATGCCTCCCGTCGCTCTTTTGAGTTTCGCGGCGTTACAAGAATCTAGTCTCAAAAATCTGGAGAGCGTGTCGACAGGGTTTGTTCTTGACCTATTTATATATGTCTAAACATATAAGGACAAAAGGCGCGTCAAAATTTACTTAGTGTGTCGACACTGTTTTGATGGTGTCGACACAGACTTCTAATGTCACGACAGAAGTGTTGACTTCTATGTGTTGACACCAATTGATGATGTGTTGACACAGACATACTTATTAGTTCAACAGAAATTCTGTGTCGACTCTAATTCTAAGTGTCGACACAACTTCTCTGAAGTGTCGACGCCAATTTTCTAGATGTGTCAACACAACTTCTCTGTGTCGACATAGACCTCTTTTTGTGTCGACACAAAATTACTTAGACAAATTTGTCAATCTATTCTATGTTCAGCATACCTAATTTAATTTTTAAATTATTGAATTTAGTTTCATCCAATGGCTTAGTGAACATGTCAGTAATTTGAAAACTTGTTTTGAGAAATTCTAAACATATATCCTCTTTTTCTATATGATCCCTAAGAAAATGATATCTTATTTCTATATGCTTTGTTCCACTATGAGAAACATGATTATTAGCAATAGAAATAGAACTTGTAGAATCACAGAATAATGGGATTCTACTTACCTGGATACCATAATCTTTAAGCTGATGCTGTATCCACAACAGATGTGTACAACAGCTCCCTGCAGCTACATACTCAGACTCAGCTGTGGAGATTGCCACACTAGCCTGCTTCTTACAGCTCCATGACACCAATCTCCCTCTTAGAAATTGATAGGTGTCAATTGCGCCTTTTTTATCTTCTTTGCATCCTTCAAAGTCTGCATCTGAATATCCAGTCAGTAAAAAATCTCTATTCTTAGGGTACCAAAGGACTAGATTAGGTGTGCCTTTAAGATATCTCAAAATCCTCTTAATAACAGTATAATGAGATTCTTTTGGGCAGAATTGGTACCTAGCACAGACACATGTAACATACATGATGTCAGGTCTACTAGCAGTCAGATAAAGAAGGGAACCAACTATCCCTCTATACAAAGACTCATCTACAGGTTTTCCTGCATCATCTTTGCTTATAGGCATACTTGTCCCCATTGGAGTTCTCATGGTAGTGGATGACTCCATACCATACTTCTTAATTAACTCATGGGTGAACTGAGACTGGGATATGGATAGGCCATCATCAGTCTGTCTTACTTGGAGTCCCAAGAAGAACTTAAGTTCTCCCATGCTGCTCATCTCAAACTTCCCTTGCATAAGTTTAGCAAACTTCCTACAAAGGTTGTTTTTAGTAGAACCAAATATTATGTCATCAACGTATATCTGGACTACGATTATCTTCCCTTTGGATTCCCTAAGGAATAGAGTTTTGTCTATTTTCCCCCTTGAGAATTTGTTCTCAATGAGGAAAGTAGACAAGATTTCATACTGCCCTTGGGGATTGTTTCAAACCATATAGGGCTTTCCTAAGCCTATACACATAATTAGGACAAAGTGGATCAATAAAACCTGATGGCTGTTCTACATAGACTTCCTCCTTTAAGTCTCCATTCAGGAATGCTCACTTAAGATCCAGTTGGAACACTTTGAAACACTGATAGGCTGCATAGGCTAGGAATAGCCTTATTGTTTTCAACCTTGCCACAGGGGCAAATGTTTGATCAAAGTCTATGCCATCTTCCTGCCTGTATCCTTTGGCAACAAGCCTTGCCTTGTTCTTAATTATGTTCCCACTCTCATCTAGCTTGTTCATGTAGATCTACTTAGTCCCTATGACATTGTGGTATTTTGGTTTAGGAACTAACTTACAGACCTTGCATCTCCTAAATTAATTTAACTCCTCCTGCATAGCATCAATCCAGTGTGGGTCTTGTATAGCTTCATCAAATCTTTTAGGTTCCTGTTGAGACAAGAAGCTTGAGCATAGTACAGTGTTCAAGCTCCTACTTCTAGTTTGAACCCCTTGTCTAGGATCACCAATAATCTGGTGTACAGGATGATCCTTTAAATATCTAACTGTTGGAGGAAGTCTGTCTATAGTTTGACTTTCTCCATTTTCTTCATTCTGCTGTACTTCATGGTCTTCATCAGCATCTTGTGAGTCTTGTACTCCCCTTGAACAACAACCATCATTTTCCTCTTCCTGCCTTACAGTTTGATCCTCTTTGATAGTCAGCATGTCCATCTTCTCTTTTATACCTGTAGAGCTATAAGAACTACTAGGCAACTCACTGTTAATAAGTCTTGATTCATCAAATATAACATGAACAGAATCTTCTACAACTTGTGTAGTCAAGTTATAGACTCTATATGCCTTACTATTATTGCTGTACCCAACAAATCTCCCATCTTGGGATTTGGCAGCAAACCTTGTTAGGTAAGACTTGCCATTGTTAAGCACATAACACTTACAACCAAAGATCCTAAAATAGGATAAGTTTGGTTTTCTGCCTTTCATAATCTCATAGGGTGTCTTTTTGTGGCTCTTAGTGATGGAAGCCCTATTGAGCACATGACATGCAATGTTTACTGCCTCAGCCCAGAAATATTCTGGGAGAGAAGTGTCACTCAATAGAGTTCTACCAGACTCAATAAGAGTCCTATTCTTTCTTTCAGCAATTCCATTTTGCTGAGGAGTTCTAGGTGAGGAGAATTCCTGATGAATCCCAAATTCTTCATAGAACTTTGTCATATTTTCAGATTGAAATTCAGTTCCATGGTCACTTCTGATTTTGACCAATGAATTGTTCAGTTCATTCTGAATTTGCTTAACAAAGTTGCAGAAAACAGTTGGGGTTTCAGATTTCTGCCTCAGAAAGAAAACCTATGAAAATCTAGAATAGTCATCTACAACCACAAATGTGTAGACTTTCCTACCTAGACTCTGAACTGGCATTGGACCAAATAAATCCATATGCAAGAGGTATAAACACCTCACTGAGTCTTTGGTTTCTAGGCTATGAAAGGAGGATCTGGTCTGCTTGTCTTTTTGAAAAGCTGAGCATATTCCATCCTTAATGCACTTAACTTGAGGATCATTCCTCACTAACTCTTTATTAAAGAGTTGACCAATAGTCTTGTAGTTTAGATGAACTAGCCTCTTGTGCCATTTGACACAATGAGAGGCTTTCTCATCAGCTACCAGACAAATAAGAGAATTTTTATTCTCACTCACAAAGTTTAGGCAATACACATTTCCTTTCCTATAACCAGTCAACATGATCTTCTGATCACTTGACCTTTTAATATGACAACCATTCTTAATGAATGAAATGTCATATCCAAGATCACTCAGTTGACTTATGCTTATCAAGTTATGTTTCAAACCCTTCGCATAAGCCACTTGAGTGATAGTAATTGAGCTGTTAGAAATGTTACCAAACCCTTTGATGACTCCTTTTTCAGAACCACCAAAGATTACTTTAGGTCCATTCAATATGGGTGAGTAGTCCTTCAGCAATCCTCTTGTTCCAGTCATATGTCTGGAACATCCACTGTCCAAGTACCATAAAGGGGCATGGCCACTTGGACTTATCTGAACAAATAATTACTTAACCTTAGAACCCTAATTATTATTGGGACCTTGGTTCAGGTTAGACTGAAATTTAGCATAATTTGTAGCAGCCCTTCTTCCAAGTAAGCTGGCATTCATCCTGACACTAGTGTTATGCCAACAATCAATGACAAAGTGTCCCACCTTGCCACAACAACAGCACTCATATCTATTATACCTCTTTTTAGGTACAGTTTTAACAGCTTTGATGTCAGCTGTTCTTAATACTATAGGTACAGTGTTTCTTTGCTTGAGTGCTGGATACCACTTGTCATTCAGGATATCAGGCTTACCATGACCATGTATGATATCATGATCATTACTATTGGTAGGCTGTTGCACTTTTATGAGAGCAATGGGGGGATTGAAGACAAGTGGCTTAACTGGGGCTTTCCTTTTTCTTTTGGAATTAACTGCCCTAGTATTTCCCTTAAAACACAATCCTGCCTTACCCTTTTGAGACACAAAGTCATCAATTAAGGGTAGGACAGATTTTGGCTTAGAGAAACTAGCCACTAGATCCTTTTCCTTCTGAAGTCTGACTTCCAGACTTTTGATTTGATCACTCTTGAATGTTATTGTTCCCCTCTGAATAACAGTTATGTTTTTCAGCTTGGCAATCTCATTTATCTTCTGATCCAGCAACTTTTCTAAATCAGATGCAGCCAACTTAAGAGCTGCAATTTCCTTAGCCTGAATTTTAGTCAGGTTTTTGCATATTTTAAATGCCTGCAACAAATCACCATATTCATCTATAAGTTGATGAATATCTCCTTCAGATTTAGATCCATCCACATCACTTGATGCAGATGCTTCTGATTCTGATCCAGTGTAATAATCAGAGTCTTCAGATAAGATTTTTACCTTACTGGGACCAGGCTGATCCTGGCAGTGATCTTCATCAGTCAGGGCCATCAACCCTTTGTACTGATGATCTTCAGTTCCATTTATTGAGTCCAGCAATTACAAGAACTCAGTCTTTTCTTCTGTTGCAAACAGACCAATATAAGCTTCAGCATCAGATTCAGAATCTGAAGATGATGAATCTGTCCAGCTTTTCTCTTTCTTTGCTACAAAGGATTTCTCCTTCTTGTTCTTATATTGAGACTTCTTCTTATCTGCAGATTCCTTTCTTTTGTCCGGACAATCAGCTACTACATGTCCAGGTCTGTTGCAGCAATAACACACAATCTTTGTAGTTGTTGATTTGCTAGGATTTGACCTACTCTTGTCCTTTCTAGATGACTTTCTTTTCTGATAATATTCATCCTTGTACTGAGAGGAGGATGGCTTAGTTCTCCACTGCTTCTTCTTCAAAAATCTCTAAAACTCCCTTGTGAAGACAGCAAAGTCCTCATCAGAATGATTGCTGTCTGAGGTGTGACTATCAGAACTTTCAGAGATCACTTCTGCAGCTTTCTTAGGAGGAGATGAAGACATCCTCCTGTCCTTTCTTGTGGCTTCTGCCTTGAAGTCCACTGACATTTCTCTATGGTCAACTTTAGTACTTTTCTCTTCCTCCTTTCTGGCCATGAGTTGCATTACATAAGAAAGCAATTTGCCAAATAGTGTTGGAGGAGAGATTTCTGCCAGTCTGGCCACTTCCCTGATGACATAGATCTTGGTGTCCCAATCCTTAGTCAAAGATCTAAGGAATTTATCATTCAACTCATATGTACTAAAGACCCTTCCATATGACATTAGTTCATTCACAATTCTGAAGAACTTCTTATAACATTCAGTGATGCTGTCTGATTTGCTTTGTCCGAAGCTCTCATATTCCTGATTAAGCATTGACTTTCTATCTTGCCTAACTTCTTCTGATCCCTCCACGTAGACTATCAATGTGTCCCACATCTCCTTGGAGGTTTTACAGTGAATCAGATTTTGGAATGTTGAGTCATCTATGGCACTCACTATAATATTCTGAGCTCTCTTGTCCATAGTAGCCAAGATAATCTCATCCTTAGTCATTTCTGAAAAGTCTTTTGGTGTCCTCTGATTAGCATCAAGAACTGAGACTTTCATTAGAATATAAGACTCTTCCTTAACAGTTATATATATTCTTGGATCAGATGCTTCCATAAACAATCTGACCCTTTCTTTCCATATTTCAAAGATTTCTTTCCTGCATATGAGCAACTTCATGGAACCAAGTTCCTTATGATTTTCTCCTGAACACATCTTTTCTAATTTATTCTGCCTCACAGATCTTACTCAGACTGTTAAGTCTATCTTTGAGCAACCTAACTTTGATACCACTTGAAAGAATTGATTTCAAGATAACCTAAACACCTAGAGGGGGAGGGGGTGAATAGGTTCAATTCCTTTTTACTCTAAGACAGAATGTTAATTCAGTTAATCAATTAGAATCAAACAGTTCTATAGCTACCATATCACAGAAATCACAATATCACATACAATCACAGATGGCACACATATTTATAGTGGTTCCCCAAATGATGGGTACATCCACTTTCCCCTTTCGCCTATCTAGCAGTGTGCTAGATTTGGCCTAACTTCTTCCTTCCTTCTCAGATCCACAGATCTTACAGCTCAGAACCCAGTCAAGGTCCTACAACTCAGAGTGAGTCCACACTCCTACAACTCAGGTAATTAAGCCCTACCTCAGCCTCCACCAGGCCTACAACTCTGAGAATTAAATCTCCTACCTCAGGCACACAGCCCTACCTCAGCCTTCCTAAGGCCTACAACTCAGAGATGTAAATCTCATACCTCAGGCACTCAACCCTACCTCAGTCTTTATAAATTAGGCTTACAACTCAGATCAATAATGATCTTACAGAAAAATGATATAAAATAAGTTTTATCTTTCACCCAAGTTGAGAGAAAATGGGTAGAAAGTTTTCTTGATCAGTTCTTGAAGAATCTTATTATACAGAAATCAACCTGTCTTTGGCTTTCTTCAAAGCTTCTTGAATCTGAATACAGTAAGGTTGAATTTCTTGAAGATGATCATCAATCAGCTTCCTTTTTAAAATCCATAAATTAATCTGAATTCTTCTTTGCAGATAAGTTCAGGATCTGCTCTTAAGAGACTAGTTGATGATAGTCTCTTTATTCACTTGAATTGTTGGAGCTCTCTCTCTACAAATTCTTCTGAAGATATTTTGAAATTCTTCACTTAGATCCACTTGAAATCTATGACTGGATTTTCTTGTGTATGTTGGATCTTTTGTTGTAATTGTGTTTTGTGTACTTCTTCGTTTATCAGTTGATAGAATCTATCTTTATATTGACTTCATCCAAGGTTACCGGCTGATCTGGTTGCTAACCAACTTCTGACAGATCTTACAGTTGCAGTAGACTTGTTGGTTATGGCAGCTGTCAAGTCTCCAGTCACTTATTGAAACTTTGTCTCTGTCCGCAAAGTGTCGAGTCTGAACTTCACATGTGTCGACACAAGTAGACTAAGTATCGACACAATCCTTGGTGGTGTCGGCACAGCTCTCATGGTGTCGACACTGCTTCTTGGCATAGCTTCTGTAAGAATGTGTCGACACAAGTCCTGTGTGTCGACACAGTCACTTCTTGTCTTGACACAATTAACTTAGAAGAAATTCTGGTGTGTGTGTGTCGACACAAGTCCTGTGTGTCGACACAGTTGATGTCGACTGAACTTTCTGTGTTTCAACACAAGTCCTGTGTGTCGACACAATTTCTTTTGGTGTCGACACAACTTTCCAAGTGTCGACACAATTGACTCTAGGTGTCGACACAGCTTTTCTCAAGTGTCGGCACAAGTTTTCACAAGTGTCGACACAGCTTCTTCTGGTGTCGACTCATGGAATTAGAAACTTTTCCTACATATTCTTAACCTGCACATATAAACTCAAAACAACATCAAATACACCTTGATGAATATCATTGAGCTAAGTTAGGCTTCTCCAAATCTGGTACACATTTTCCAATGTACCCAACAGAAGGGATATTATGTCATCCCTAACTTCTTTTGTACCTTCCATCAAGGTGACGAGGGACTGCCACATTTCCTTAGCGGATTGGCAGTGAATCAGGTTCTGGAGCATAGAGTCATCAACTGCACTTGCGATAATATTTTTAGCCTTCTTTTCTAAAGAGACAAGTGTAATCTCATCTTTGTCAAGATCCATCAACTTCTCAGGAACTTTCTTTATAGGATCTATAGTGGAGACGATCATAGGAACATAAGGAACTTCTTCAACAATCATGAAGAATCTTGGATCCACAACTTCCATGAAAAATTTAATCCTCTCTTTCCACATGGGAAAGTTGTTCTTTGTACACATGGGAAGCTTAGCAAAATCCTTGGCCTTGTCCATGCTTGGATAACTCAAAAGACAACTTGGGTCAGATCAGATCAAGGTGTTAACCTTTTAATGATCAACCTGCCTCTGATACCAATTGAAGTTATTAGTTGTCTTACCAAAATCACCTAGAGGGGGTGAATAGGTGTTTTTTGCGTCTTTTGCGGAATAAAAAAATTTAGCAATCTAAGCAAAGAATAACAACCAAGCAATCACAGAGGACATAGAGATTTATAGTGGTTCCCCAACCTTGGGTACATCCACTTTCCACTCACCGAATTAGCAAAGCACTAGGCTCGACTACTCCACTATTCTCAGATTGAAACCAATCCTACACCTCGGAACAACGTTGCTACAACTTGATCCACAAAACGGATATACACTCAGAAGATGAAAACGTCCTACAACTCGGAGAACAAAGCTCCTACACTCGGAGAATAATCTCCTACAAGAATAAATTGAAATAAGAAATACAAACAGTTTCTTTTCTCAGATCTGGAAATTTCTTCCTAGGTCTTCCTTCTTGAACTTTGCGGCACAATCAGAGAATTTTGAAGAAGACATGACAGGATCCTTGATCTGAAAATTTCTGGACTTACAAGATCAGAGAGAGAATCTGTAGATGGAAGAATATCTTGATCTGCAAGTCAACTTGTCTGAATCGTTCAGGATCGACAGCCCTTAGCAATGAGGAAGATGAGCGGCGGGGGCGTCCAATTTAGGAAAGAGAAATAGCCGATTCAGAATTCTTAGAATGCTTCTTTAACGTGCTTAGGGTTAGTCAGAATGACAAGACCTTTTATAAGATCTCCCTAACGGTCATAATTATCATTAATGACGGCCACGTGGCCCAATCATGTCAAGTTATTTGAAAAATCGCGTCTGTTAGGACTTAGCAAAAATTTCTGAAAAGATGACTGGATTACTCGAGTGAAAGAAGAACTACTCGAGTACAAAAATGGGTTCTCGAGAAGTCAATATCAGACTACTCGAGAAGAAGCCCTTCAGGAAATTTCAGAATAGAATCATAATCACTCGAGTGGAATGAGGGTTACTCGAGTGCTAGAAATGTTACTCGAGACGTGGATGTGAACTTCTCGAGAAGAAGACTAGGAGAAAATTTAGGGAGATAAAACTGATTACTCGAGTACTGGAACTAGACTTCTCGAGAAGTAGATGGGCTTCTCGAGTACAGGAACTATACTACTCTAGTGGGGTAGATACTACTCGAGTACTTTCCTTCTGTCACACGAGTCAAAGAGCTCATCTACTCGAGTATAATACTTAGAAAATTTCTGAGAGGGAAAATCTGCCAACTCAAGAAAGAGAAGAAGTATACTCGATTAATGGACTTGGCCTCTAAAGAACTAGATTCAAATTTCTCGAGAACCATTTTCTTTACTCGAAATCTAGACTAGACTTACTCGAGTACAACTAATGGTTCTACTCGAGTACTATAATTCCACTCGAGTAAAACACTTAGAAATTATTTGTTTATGAAGATTTTCCTTTCTTCAATGGAATCCGCAACATGTCTTTCTCCAACAAACCAAGTGCTTGAAAAATGAAGTGTATCCCAATAGAGAGGCTACACATGAGTCAACACCATAGATCACACAATGAGGGATTACATTGTATGGTCCTGTGTTTGGTGACTCATTGTAGACTGACATTGGTCTACACTTGGCAATTAAGTCCTGCAAACACATAACTCAAACAATACATCAAATACAATTTAATTCATCTTAGTTCAATGGTGACTTCATACAAATCTGGGTTGATGTGGATACAATACCCAACAATCCTATCTTGGAAAAGCTGGCCTTTGCTCTGGTCATCTCTCCTCGAAGGCTACGACCCTACTTCCGGGCACACTCCATCCGAGTGGTGACTGACCATCCCGTCCGCAACATCTTTGAGGGGGTGGAGCATTTGGACAGGCTAGCTAAGTGGTCGGTGGAACTGAGTGAGTTTGGCATCTCCTTCGTCCCCCTCCTCTTGATCAAGGCCTAAGAAATGGCCGACTTTTTGGCTGACTACATGGTCGAGGTGTCGGAGGAAGACCTCACTCATCCGACTTTGTGGAAGGTGAAGGTAGATGACGATTAGGGGAGACATTCCTTGGGGGTGTGGGTAATCTTGGAAAGCCCTCAGGGGACGAGAATTGAGCAAACCTTGGTGGTGCACTTCCCCATCACTAACAACCAGGCCGAATACGAGGCCGTAATAGCAGGGCTGCGCCTGGCTAGGGAATTGGGGGTGCTCGATGTGGAGGTCCTTACCGACTCCATGGTGGTGGCTTCCCAGATCAATGGGGAGTTCGAGGAGACAGAGCCTACCCTCCAGCTATACTTAGCAAAAGTGAAGGGGGTCATCGACACGTTTCTGACCTTCTCCATCCGACACGTGCCCAGCAAGGAGAACAAGCAGGTCGATCAGCTGGGGAAGCACGGTCCCCGGGTGGGGGGGGGGGGCACCATCACCGATCTATTCCGCCCTTCCATCGAAGAGGGGGAACTGATGGAGGTGGATCAACACCCATCGTGGATGGACCCTTTCACGACTTTCCTCTCCATAGGGAAGTACCTAGAGGGGATGGACAAGAAGAAGTTCAGATACAAGTAGGCGTACTATCTCCTCCGGGACGAGAAATTGTATTAGAAGACTCCCTCAGGGATGTTGGCCCGTTGCGTGGCCGAGAGGGAAGTGCAGAGGATCTTGGAAGAAGTCCACTCCGGGGATTGTGGGAGTCACTTCGGGAGCCGGACCCTGGAAGGGAGGATTGTAAGACAAGGATACTTCTGGCCTACCCTGGGCCATGACGCTGCGGAATTCACAAAGAGGTGCTACAAATGCTAGTTGTTTTCCCCCTCCAATTACAACCAGCTTAGCGCCTTAGGAGCATCATGACCCCCTGGCCCTTTGCGATTTGGAAAATGGATTTGGTTGGATCGTTCCCCCAGGCCAGTGAACAAAGGAGGTTCCTGTTGTTGATGATAGATTATTTTTCCAAGTGGCTAGAGGTGAAGGCGCTGACCAAGGTGACCTCCCAAGTCATTAGAAATTTTGTTTGGGGGGAGATCATCTGCCGCCATGGTCTATCACAGGCCATTGTCATGGACAACGGACCTCAGTTTGCCGGCACAGAATTTATCAGCTTCTGCGAGCAGCTCGGAATTGACCTCAGATTTGCCTCGGTCCACCACCCCAGGAGCAACAGGCAGGTGGAGGCGGCAAACAAGATTATTGTGAACCTCTTGAAGAAGAAGTTTGAAAACCTGAAGGGGAGCTGGGTGGAGCAGCTTTACTCGGTCCTTTAGGCCCTGAGGACCACCCCCAACACAGCCACAGGGGAGACCCCCTTCAAGCTCTCACATGGATGTGAGGCAGTACTCCCCGTGGAATTTGAACTCCAGACGCCTCCGGTGGTCACAACGCGGGAAGGCAGAGAGGAATGGCCGGCTGAAAATGGGGAGGATCTGCGGCTCTCCCTTAACATGGTGGAGGAGCTGCGTGCCCTCTCCACCATCCTATAGGAAGAGGTGAAGAGAAGGATGACCAATTACTTTGATAAGCATGTCAGAATCAAGCAATTTGCGGAAGGAGACTTGGTCTTGAAGAAGGTAGATGCAGCGGGAAGATCAGCAGCCGTGGGGAAGCTCAACCCCAACTGGGATGGTCCATACATTGTAAAAGAGGCCTTGAAATAAGGAGGGTATCGCCTCCGGAATGTGGAGGGCAAGGCCCTGAGTCTCACATGGAGTGGTGATGACTTGAAGCGCTTTTATCCGTAAAACATGTAAGTGGTGTCTTTTTTCTTAATGAAGCTTCTTCATATGCCGAGTCTCTTGCAATGATTCACATGAGTAGGTAGAGATTCCAATCAGCAAACCCCAAGCAGATCTCGCTGTTAGGCTCTCACTTAGCTGGCAGGGCTGGATATCACTCGATGCCTCAACTCAGACCCCGAGCAGATACCGCTGCCAGGCTCTCACCTAGGTGGCAGGGCTGGATGTCACTCGTTCGCATCTACTCGGACCCCGAGCAGATCCCGCTATAAGGCTCTCACCTAGCTGGCAGGGCTGGATGTCACTCAATGACATCTACTCAGACCCCGAGCAGATCCCGCAGCCAGGCTCTCACCAAGTTGGCAGGGCTGGATGTCACTCGATGGCGTCTACTCAGACCTAGAGCAGATCCCGCTGTCAAGCTCTCACCTAGCTGGCAGGACTCGATGTCACTCGATGGCGTCTACTCAGACCCCGAGCAGATCCCAATGTCAGGCTATCACATAGCTAGCAGGACTGGATGTCACTCGATGGCATCTACTTAGACCCCGAGCAGATCCCGCTGCCAGGCTCTCACCTAGCTGGCAGGGCTGGATGTCACTCGATGGAGTCTATTCAGACCCTAAGCAGATCCTGCTGCCAGGCTCTCACTTAGCTGGCAGGGATGGATATCACTCGATGGCGTCTACTCAGACCCCGAGCAGATCCCGCTGTCAGGCTCTCACTTAGCTTCTAGGGCTGGATGTCACTTGATGGCGTCTACTCAGACCCCGAGCAGATCTCACTGCCAGGCTCTCACTTAGCTGGCAGGGCTGGATGTCACTCAATGTTGTCTACCAGACCCCTAACAAATCCCGCTGCCAGGCTCTCACCTAGCTGGCAGGGCTAGATTTCACTAGATGGTGTCTACTCAGACCCCGAGCAGATCCCGCTGCCAGGCTATCACCTAGCTGGCAGGGCTGGATGTCACTCGATGACGTCTACTCAGACCCCGAGAAGATCCCGTTATCAGTCTCTCACCTAGCAGGCAGTGATGGATGTCACTTGATGACGTATACTCAGACCCCGAGCAGATCCCGCTGTCAGGCTGTCACCTAGCTGGCAGGGCTAGATGTCACTCGATGACATCTACTCAAACCCCTAGCAGATCCCGCTGTCAGGCTCTCACTTAGCTGGCAAGGCTGGATGTCACTCGATGGCGTCTACTGAGACCCCGAGCAGATCCCGCTGTCAGGCTCTCACTTAGCTGGCAGGGATGGATGTCACTCGATGGCGTCTACTCAGACCCCGAGCAGATCCTACTGTCAGGCTCTCATCTTGCTGGCATGGCTGGATGTCACTAGATGGCGTCTACTCAGATCCCAAGCAGATCCTGCTGACAGGCTCTCACCTAGCTGGCAGGGCTAGATGTCACTCGATGGCGTCTACTCAGACCCCGAGCAGATCCCACTACCAGGCTCTCACCTAGCTAACAGGGCTGGATGTCACTCGATGGCGTTTACTAAGACCCCAAACAGGTCCCGCTGTCAGGCTCTCACTTAGCTGGCAGGGCTAGATGTCACTCGATGGCGTCTACTCAGACCTCGAGCAGATCCCACTTCCATACTCTCACCTAGCTGGCAGGGCTGGATGTCACTCGTAGGAGTCTACTCCGACTCCCACTAGCTAGCAGGGCAGGTCTTGGTGAACAAAGCGATGTTAGAAGTTGGGGGCTCGGGCATCCGAATGACCGAGGAAGAAGTTGCAAAGTTAACGAAATGGGTCCAACGTAATCGCCAGGCACCCAAGATAACGGCCAAGGCGGCGAGAACCTAGGCCACGTCGCATGAGGGTCAGCTCGCACGAAACTCGACGATGCGAGTGCGAGCCGAGCCGACTCGCCTCTTCTAGCGAGCAAGCAGCACAGAGGATCTAGACTAAGGAGGCGGGTCGCCACTCGTGTGTCGGATAACTAAGCCCCCTATGCTTCCTAAGCTAAGTCCTTAGGGGGTGCGCGATCTCGCTAACAAGATGTAGAATGAGGAACTACGAGCGGGAGAATTAGAACAAGCCGCGACTACGAAAAAGAAGAAACATTACAAGCAACAGTAATATATATATGCGATAGGCGAGTAGAGAACAATTCATTGATGAACAAAAATACAGGATCGGGACTCAGCCCGTGTTTACATTGTAACAAAAGAAACACACATAAGAGGCGAGGCGCGGGAATTCGGCGAGGCAAGCTCTCGGGCGACAAGCTCTAGAGAGGCTGATAGGACTTGTCTCCCAGCCTGGGTACCGGAAGGAACAACATCAGTACCACGTCGCTCGTAGAAAGGCCCACACCCTCGCTTTTGAAAAGATCGGCCCGCCGTAAAGTATGGAGGGTATACTTCGCCGCGTAAGCAGCGTTCTTCTGCATCATTTCCACCAGCTCGTACTCGGTATAGTGCACGAGCTGGCAGCTACTGCTGGAGGGCAGCAGGAAAGCCACTGCGACCTTCAGCTCTCGCACCCGCGCCTGTAGCGCTTCTTTTTCCTTCTCAAAGATGGCGACGACATCATCGGTGGGGTCCGCCCTCTCTCTCTGTCACTTCGTCTCCTCCTGGGCGAGGCGACGAGCCACCTCCTTCTCGTCCACCAGCCTTTTGAGCGAGGGGGTATTCTTCTCCATTTGGGTGCACCGTCGGACGACCATATGGGCCAGTTCCAGGCTGCGGAGCGGAGCCCGCACACTCTCGTGGATTAGCACCCGCATGGCCTCCTCCTCGTAGATGGTGGCATCCTCCCACAAGTAGAGGCCGAATGAGAAGTTATAGGCCTCCCCGTTGATGGTTTCCTACTCCAGCCAGCTCGATAGTAGGGTGGAGATAAATGCCCGGTTCGACTTCTTGTCCCACAGCAGGAGGGTGATGTCGTGCTCATCTAGACACTTCTCGCCGTAGCCGAAGTTGCGGTGCCCTCTCAGCACCGGCTTCACGGCGGACCACGTCTCTTCTTGCGGCCCGAAGGTTCCAGTCGCCTCGCTAGGGGCGCCGCTGGCCGAAGCTGTCTTGGGGGCGGTGTCCTTGGTCGGCTGGGCCACCGGGGCCTTGCCTTTTCTTTGGGCCGCGGTAGGCGCATCGCCCATGTCCTTCGCCTTTTCGGGCGGTGGTAGTGGAGGTTGTTCACGGCTGGGCCGCTTCTGGGCGGTAGGTGTCGGGGTTTCGCGGTGTGTGGCGGTTGAGGCTTCGGCGCGGGCGAGCTTGCTGGAAGCGAGCCGCACGCTCTCATAAGGAGGATGCAGGGGGATGTCCCGCTCGCCTGCAAGAGGAAAGTTAAAGCAAAAAAATTATCAAAGTAGGAAGGAGAAGCGTGAGTAGCATACCTCCCCCGAGCGGGACAGGGGCGAGGTTGTCCAGATTCCGGCGCGGGAAGGCGCCCTCAAAGTTCTTCTCGGTGAAGAACCCGCACAGCTAAGCTTCATGGCCCCCCAGACTAGGGGCGGTAGCTCGCCTCGCTGAGCTGTACCCGCAAGAAGGGGATGTTGTTGAAGTCCTGCTTGACGAACACGAATATTTTGAGCCAATTATGGCTCTTATTGACTGTCTCCCACACCTTGAAGTGGTCGCTGGAGAAATAGGCGGTCTCATCCTTGTTCGCACGAAAAGAGAACAGATTGCGGAAAATCGCGAGGCTGAACTCAACCCGCTCTTTCCACAGGAAGCCGACGAATCCGACCATGACAGCTATGGAATTTGGGGTCATGATCTGGCCTAGGACAACCCCGAAATATTTCAATATCTGGCGAACCTCCGGCCATAGTGGAAGTCGAAGGCCCGCCTCAAAGTGCGCCAAGGGGATGGAGAGCTCCCCTCCAGAGAGGTCGTTTATCTTTTCCCCCTCTCCAGGTCACCTCGCCAGGAAACCTGGCGGAACATAATCGCCTATGGAGTCGAAGAATTCGCCTTCAGAAATAGTGGCGGCGGAAAAGTCATGTTCGGAAAAGGTCCAAGCGCACTTACCCCGCCCATTCGCATCGCCGCTGCCACCACCCATCTCGCGGAGAGCTCTTTAAGCGGGACAAAGTTTTTCTCGCGAGAGGTGGATGAGTCGAGGGTCGCAGGAAGCGAGGGAGAAGGGGAAATCTTAAATGCGATGGGTGAGAAAGGGCCGACAGGGCCTATTTATTGAAAGAAAAAGGGCGGGAAAATCTTCTGCCGACGGGAAAAGTGAGGATAGCAAAATGCACCCTGACATTTCAACTTTCTGGCTCGCAGTCGCGCCACAAAGGCCGAACGAAAGAAAATTGTGCCCACCCACGCCCACACGAGAGATGGGCGAGCTGCGGCTCGCACCCGCCTGAAACAGTAGGCGAGTTGAGCAGACTTGCAATCAGCGAGCTCCCGGCCCACTCCCACTGAGATTAAATAGGCGGGTTGGGCAAGCCGATCCAATAACCTCGTGCCCGCGTAAAGAAGTGGTAGGCGAGCAAGAGCGCTTCATTCGCATTCACCCAGAGAAAACTTAGCAGCAACACAATAAAGGTAACAGAGAACAACCCATTTGCGGGAGAGAAAGTCTCAAGTTATTACAGACGTTAAAAATGTTCCTAGATAAAAGTCCTACCTAAGCGAACTGGTCTTGGATGCGGATGCGTCCTGGCCCGGCGACCGACTGCGGGGAGGGGGCAGGCGGATCAGTATTGGATCCACTTACACCTGCCCCGCCTTCGCGTCCAGGATCGGCGCGGCACGCGAGGATATTGGTACTCACGAATCGCCACCATCTCCTGCTGGGCTAGTCCGACTTGCTCTGCGGCATGCCTGAGCTGCTCCTCGGCCCGCGTTATGTGCACCCCGGGAGAAGTAACCTCGTCCCCGTCAGCTGAGCACCTCGCTCCCTACAGGACTGCAAGCCGCTCCTCCATTTCGGCCTTGTCCTTGTCAACCCTATTGAAGACCTCCTGCAGTAGTAGCGTGTGCTTCTGGAACATCCGCGTCACCTATTTCTTCATCCCCGTCGCGTTTTCCAGATCTCCCAGATACTCAGATATGTGAAATTTATCAGGGGGAGGCGAATATCTCTCGCTCATCTCGGCATCAGAGGAGGAAATCACGTTATAACCTGGAAGGGGTAGGTCAGGAAGAGTGGGCGGTAACACACAGGCTCGAATATGAGCTCACCGGGAGCCGGCACGTCGCCCGCACTAGCTGGTGGCCGAGAAGAGCCCAGCCGGCCTCGGAAGAGTCGTCCCTCAAGAATTGCGAAGGATTTTCCCAACCTAGGGGGAATTGGTGACCGGGAAGTCTCCGGAGGGGCTGCCCAGGCCCGAGGGGCTGGCGACCCGCTCGGTTGACAGCAGGAGAGAATGATCCCCTTCCCCTCCACCGCCTCCATCCTCACGGGGCGGCACCTACGAAAAGAGAAGTCAGAAGCAAAGCAACGAATCAGGCGGGAGGTGCGCATACCTCATGAGCGACCTCGGCACCGGTCGCCGAGCTAGACCCCGGGAGGTCGGTTACAAGAGATTGCCTGAAGATTTTGCCTTTCACCGGCCTGAAGAGGGGGACGGGTGATTCACGCGCCAGCCATGGAGAGGCCGCAAGGCGAGCTCGCATCTCCTCGGACACAGGCATCGTTCGACTACTTCTCACAGAAAAAGCTCAAAGAAGGCGGGAGTTTTCCAAAGCCCCGATGGTATATTTATAGTGTGAAGATGGGACCCACTAAAAGATTCCTTTCAGCTCAGCAAAGCACTCACCAGACACGTGGGTTGGATGATTCTTTTGATCTTGGTCAAGCTCAAAAAGAGCGGGGATTGTGTACAACCCCATGTTCGCCGAGTGGGTCCACTAGGCAAGACGAGCGGACCAAGGAGACCTGCCCGTGCCAGAACATCATACCGGCGAGCTCAGAATGGTTAGACCGCTCCTGCCAAAGCTAGGCGCGCGAGCTGCACGAGTTGGCCAACCCAGCCCGCGTCCGCCCGGGGTTCTTCAAACCGAGGCCGGTTTTCGTCGAACTGAGCTTGAATTGAGATCGATGTTCGTCGACCGGAGCTCGACATTCTTCGAGCTAAGCCCCGGGAGTTAGAATCTGAATTCATCGAAGCAAGATCGGTGAGCTCCTCTGGAACTTCTGTTGTGACAGTCTCATACCGGCCAGCCCGCTCTCCTTTAGGCGACTTGGCCGTCAGCCCACCTCGGAGCGAGGATCTGCGGGTTACGGCGACCTGACTCGCGCTCGCCCAAGGAGAGAAGGCGAGCTGCAGGAGCCAGGTTGCGTCCGCCCCAACGAGGTGAAGAGTCGTGGCGAGCTAGCCTCCAGATCCCTAGGACCTACCCAGTTGGGCCCAAAGGTAAAATTACCTGGGTGCCCTTGCCAGGGGTGCGAATAGCTTTATAGACAGTAGAGTTATGCTGTTAGCAGACCCAGTTGTGATGCACATAGCTGTTCAAAACAGCGGAGGTTGGCTATTTTAAAGACGTCTTCAGAAAAATATAAATAAGACCCAAGGGGGTACCTCCGAAGGCACGCTTATCAGTATTCAGATCTTCTTGCGCTTTTTGAGGTAGCCTTAGCTCGGCCTTTGGCTAAGGAGGGGAAGCACTCTAAGATCTTCCGTCTGTGTGGTGGGACCTCCATGCCGAGCCCTTGGGCCAGTTACCTTTTCTTTTGTTGTTTGGCTTGTAGGAGAGAAGTAGGTGTGCGATCCCCTCTTCCCCAAGGGTGAACTCCACAAGAGACCGAGTTTTCGGTTTCAACACAGTCCATATCTCATATGGTGTCTTTAGAACTGCTTTCGTTGGTGCACAATTTAGTGTAAAAGCAACAGTTTCTAAAACAAAATCCCAAAAGGAAACAAGAAGATCTGCATAACTCATCATTGACCGTGCCATGTCTAATAGAGTATGATTCCTCCACTCAGAAACATCATTATGATGTGGTGTTCTAGGTGGAGGGAGCTGTGGTACGTAGAGTTTGGATCATTCATTCTTAGTCTTTTAGTATTTTCTATATTATAGATCAGATGGTCTAAGTTCAAAATATATAAACCATTAAACATTTGGGCTATACCATAACAAACATCATTCTTAAATATCGAACAACAATTGTTCTTAATAATAAAAGAAAATCCAATCATTTCCAAGCATGAAATGGATATAATATTTCTGGTTATGGAAAGAACATAATAACAATTATCAAGTTCAATTACAAGCCCACTAGGCAAAGAAAGACGGTAAACTCCTACAGCGATAGTAACAACTCTTTCTTCATTGCAGGTCCACCTCCCCTTTACTCAGCAATCTTCTCCCTCCCAATTCCTGCACATTAATACAAATATGAGAACCACAACTAGTATCCAATACCCAGGATGAAGGAGCGGAAAGATTTATCTCTATACCATAGATACTTGAAGAGGAAGTCATACCTCCCTTCATCTTGTGCAGACCCTCAATATACAAAGGACAATTCCTCGTCCAATGACCAGTCTTGCCATAGTGGTGGTATTTCCCTTCTTTCACCAAGCCCTTCTTCTTCAGTGCTGAAGACTTGGGCTCCAGAGCAGAGTTAGGTCCTACCTTTGTCTTCTTGAATCCCTTGGCCTTGCCCTTGCCTTTGTGCACCATCAATATGAGGCTAATAGGCTTGGCATTCTTCATATTGATCTCGGTAGTTCGCAACATACCTTGGAGCTTGGGAAGTGTCTTGTTTATTTCATTCATGTTATAGTTCAAGACAAACTACTCATAGCCGTCCGACAACGATTGCAGGATCAGGTCTGTGGCCAACTCTTGGCCCATAAGGAAGCTTAGTCTCTCAAGGTTCTCTACATACCCAATCATCTTGAGTACGTGAGTCCCTACTAGTTCCCGAGCTCCCATCTTATGCTAGAATAATGCCTTAGTGACGTCAAACCTATCTTGACCAGCTTTCCCTTGAAACATTTTCTTGAGATGCTCGTCAATTTCCTTGCAACCCATGTTCTTGTGTTGCTTTGGAGGTCAGAGTTCATGGTTGTCAGCATGAGACATTTGATGTATAAGGAGTCATCAAGATACTTCTTATAAGAAATCTTATCAGAACTGGGCGCATTCCGGGCAGGCTCTTTAGGGGATTACTCTTCCAAATCATAGAACTTGCGCTCTTGCCTGAGAACAATTCTCAAGCTTATGTACCAGTCTAAAGCTTCACTTGGTTCGGCGGTTGCGGGTCAATCCGGTGGGTGGAAACATAGTATTCGAATCTGAGGGGGGAGGTGGCTTCTCCAAACAGAGTTTTTGTGGCATTTCTCAAGACGGGCGGGTGGAAACAGAGCAAATGCCGTCAAAGGTTCATTTATTTACCCGTCTTCCGGCGGCGTTTGCCCCAAACGGAGCGACAAAATGCCAAACCAAATAGAGCCTAAGTAGTTCGTCCCACTCAGCTTCTCCTTCTCAAGGATGGTTCTAAGAAACAAGGTGGAGTGAGATCCACTAGCCATGGAAATTCTATGAGGATACAGTAGAGAAAAATCATTATTACGTTTCAAAATACATCTTATTTACTTCAATTATGATTTTAATCAAAATACTCTCACTATTTTTTATCAAACCAATAACCCTCAATATCAATTCAAAGAGTTTATGCAAGTAACTCTCTTAGTGGACAAGATTCATATTTCACCAACACTATGAGTCAGCTTTGGTTTTTCTCTCACAATGTAGCTGTTTAGGTAGGCAACGCTTGCCAATTGCATCACAATGCAACTCCTGTATGGCTGGTGAATAAATCTTTATTCACATCCATCATATGGTGCATGCCAACCCTATGCCTCTGGACACTCAACCTTTGAGGTCAGCTAGTTAAGTTTGACCCAATGTTGATAGTGGGATATCATAATTATCCGCTCGCACCCTTACCAAGATAGATTAATGCACCTTGCTTTGGCAAGCCCACACTTCATCGGTCGAGGCAGGAAGAGTGTCATCCATCAGAAGACATCTGAATTGTTGAAGCCATAATTGACCTTTGTGGAGTTCGGGGTCCCAAAAGAGGGGTGACCTCACACCTACTACACTTGGGGGAATGTCACGGACCAAAGACTTGGGAAACTAGGAATAGACCCTCGGCTCTAGCGCGGAGGTCCGACCTCACACCCGGAAGACCTTTGAAGTCTCCCACTCCCTAGCCAATGCTGAGCTAGATGCCTTGGAGGAATAAAGCAAAGGGATTTTTGGTGGCCAAGATCCAATGCTCTCCAAGGCACCCTTAAGGGTCTATTTATAGTTTTCCCAATACCAAGGACCAAAATGTCGGAAATACCCCTACGACAAATAGGCCCTGGGCCAATAGAAAACACCCACACCGTGGTGGCAAAGAGGTAATTACACCCCCAGGGGTACAACGGTAAAAACATGGCCAAAAGAGGTCCGAGGGAAAAGGAGGCTAAACCATCCCCCTCACCTTCCTCGGACGCCTGAGGTGAGTGGGGGTTAAACCACCCCACTCCTACCCCATCCTGGAGCCGAGCGAGCGGGCAAATCCCGGAGAACTGGGAAGCCGGGGGCAGGGGTGAGACCCCGGCCTCCGGCTGGTCTCACCCCGCCAGGCCGCGGGGCACGGGCGAGAAACCGGCCCCCGGCTGGTCTCGCCCCGCCAGGCCGCCAGGCCTCGGGGCAGGGGCGAGACCCCGGCCCCCGGCCGGTCTCGCCCCGCCAGGCCGCGGGGTAGGGGCGAGACCCCGGGCCCCGACCGGTCTCGCCCCGCCCGGCAGCGGGGCAGTGGCGAGACCCCGGCCTCCGGCCGGTCTCGCTCCGCCAGGCTGCGGGGCAGGGGCGAGACCCCGGCCCCGGGCTGGTCTCGCGTCGCCAGGCCGCGGGGCAGGGGCGAGACACCGGCCCCCGGTCGGTCTCGCTCCGCCAGACCGCGGGGCAGGGGCGAGACCCCGGTCCCCGGCCGGTCTCGCCCCACCAGACCGCGGGGCAGGGGCGAGACCCCGGCCTCCGGCCGGTCTCTCCCTTCGAGGCCGCGGAGTAGGGGCGAGACCCCGGCCTCCGGCCGATCTCGCTGCTCCCACCTTACACCAAACAAGCCGGGGCAGGTGTCAGCCAACTTGTCGCGACCGCCCCCCCCCCCCCAAAAAAAAGGGGGCCATTGGGGGTAGGCAGATTTTTCCTCCTCCTATAAGTATATTCCAAGGGGTAGGCCTAAATTGGCCACCAAGAGTGCAAACCACTCCAAAAGCTTAAAAAATAAGTTGGTCCTGCGCCTGCTGAGGGGACCCTACTCTGCGAATACGGGGTTGTACACAATCCCCGCCCTTTGCGAGGTTGGCACAAGCTCGGAAAAAAACATCCAACCCAACGTATTCGCTGAGTGTAATTTTCTTGCACGGTCGAAAAGATACTTAGCCTCGCCGAGGAGTCAACCTGCCATGCCAACTGATGGGAGCCTGGGTGGAGAGACCCCCTCCGGGTAAAAAACACTTAACCTCCCGGAGGGGTCAACATGTCATGCCAGCTGATGGGAGCCTGGGTGGAGAGACCCCCTCCGGGTAAAAAATACTTAACCTCCCGGAGGGGTCAACCTGCCATGCCAGCTGATGGGATCCTAGGTGGCGAGACCCCCTCCGGGTAAAAAAAACTGGGCATCCACAAGAGGTACGCCTGTCCTGCCAGCTAGTGAGAGCCTGGCAGCGGAATACATCTCGAGGTGAGACCTACCCCACCCTCCGAGATCAACCTGCCCTGCCAGCTAGTGAGAGCCTGACAGCGGAATCCATCTCGAGGTGGGACCTACCCCACCCTCCGAGAGATCAACCTGCCCTGCCAGCTAGTGAGAGCCTGGCAGCGGAATCCATCTCAAGGTGAGACCTACCCAACCCTCCGAGAGATCAACTTGCCCTGCCAGCTAGTGAGAGCTTGGCAGTGGAATCTATCTTGAGGTCAGACCTACCCCACCCTCCGAGGATCAACCTGCCCTACCAACTAGTGAGAGCATGGTAGCAGAATCTATCTCGAGGTGAGACCTACTCCCCATCTGAGAGATCAACCTGTCGTGCCAGCTAGTGAGAGCCTGATAGCGGAATCTATCTCGAGGTGAGACCTACTCCCCCTCCGAGAGATCAACTTGCCCTGCCAGCTAATGAGAGCCTGGTAGCGGAATTCATCTCGAGGTGAGACCTACCCCCCCACCCCCCCTCCGAGAGATCAACCTGCCCTGCCAGCTAGTGAGAGCCTGACAGCGGAATCCATCTCAAGGTGAGACCTACCCCACCCTCCGAGAGATCAACCTGCCCTGCCAGCTGGTGAGAGCATGGCAGCGGAATCTATCTCAAGGTGAGATATACCCCACCCTCTGAGAGATCAACCTGTCCTGCCAGCTAGTGAGAGCCTGACAGCGGAATCGATCTCGAGGTGAGACCTATTCCCCCTCCGAGAGATCAACCTGCCCTTCCAGCTAGTGAGAGCCTGACAACGGAATCCATATCGAGGTGAGACCTCCCCCACCCTCCAAGAGATTAACCTACCATGCCAGCTAGTGAGAGCCTGTTAGCGGAATCCATCTAAAGGTGAGACCTACCCCACCCTCTGAGAGATCAACCTGCCCTGCCAGCTAGTGAGAGCCTGGCAGCGGAATCAATCTAGAGGTGAGACCTACCCCACCCTCCGATAGATCAACCTGCCTTGCCAGCTAGTGAGAACCTAGCAGTTGAATCGATCTCGAGGTGGGACCTACCCCACTCTCCGAGAGATTAACTTGCCCTGCCAGCTAGCGAGAGCCTGACAGCGGAATCCATCTCGAGATGAGACCTACCCCACCCTCCGAGAGATCAACCTGCCCTGCCAGCTAGTGAGAGCCTGGCAGCGGAATCCATCCCGAGGTGAGACCTACCCCACCCTCCGAGAGATCAACCTGCCCTGCCAGCTAGTGAGAGCCTGGCAGCGGAATCCATCTCGAGGTGAGACCTACCCCACCATCCGAGAGATCAACCTGCCCTGCCAGCCAGTGAGAGCCTGGCAGCGGAATCTATCTCGAGGTGAGACCTACACCCCCTCCGAGAGATCAACCTGCCCTGCCAGCTTATGAGAGCCTGACAGTGTAATCTATCTCGAGGTGAGATCATTCATGGATCACAAACATTTTTCGGTGGTTCCTACCATTAATCATAGTTGATACAACTGCAAGCGAAATTCATTACAAAGAGATGATTCACTTCTTTCCTACCTCCCTCTTCCCTCATGAATTATTGGATCCCTCCCCGAGTGCCCACATCAACCCTATCCTCACATCTTTCATCTGCCTCCCCAGGTTGGACTTCTTCAATCCACACCAGATCTTGCGCTTGCTGAGGCTGATGAGGCTGAGGTGCCGGAGCTCTTGTCCTTCTCAACTCTGGAAATTCGGGGCAAGTAGATGTTGCATGGCCTTCCTCTTGGTGGAACTCACAGTAGGGTAAATCTACTCTGACTCTTCTCCTTCCTGTGCGGTTCCTCCTCTCCCTTCGACCAATTTCCATCGCTTGCTGCGGTGGGGGTAGGAGCTGCCTAGGGGCTTGCCTTTGGAAGTTGAACCTCCCTCGGCCTTCATGAAAATCCCCCCACCTTGGATGTGACCTCTTCCTGGACCCTGAATCGGTCCATTTTGCCTCCAACCTGGCTCCTGACATTCCTGAGGTCCCTGGAGCCCCTGAGCTCTCTGCTCCTCTCTCCTTATCCCCTCATGGTGTGTCGAGCCACCTTGCTCCTTCGACTCCATCTCTGTTAGCTTTGCCAACTTCTTGACAAACTCTGGGTTGGCTGCCTCCGTGGCTATCTCCTCTACCGCCCTTTCCATCAGCTCCTCAAAGGAAAGGGGGTCCCTTCGGGTCAGGTTCATCTTGAAGAACCCCTCACACAACGCCACCGTGAATGCCATCTGGAGGGCATACCCCGGCATCTCTTGGACCTCCAGGATCTCTTCTTGGAACTTGTCAACTTAACGGGTCAGCGACTCCTCGCCCCCCTGCCTTATCAGGAATATGGACTCAGGACTCCTCTTACTCTTCTTGGAGGTGGAGAAGCGAAGCTGAAAGCTCCGGCTCAAGTCCTCAAACTCATAGATCGACCTCGGAGGGAGCTGATGAAACCAGTACCTTGCCTTCTCCTTCAACGTGATCGTAAAGAGACAACACTTGAAGGCATCCGTCATCGACCTGATGGAGACGACATCCTCGAACCACTGTAGATGCTGGAAGGGGTCATCCTTCCCTGTATAGTAAGCCATGTCGGGCTCTCTGAATCCCTCGGGAACGGGAGTTGAGATGATCAGCTCGCTGAAGGGTGACCCCCTGAGGGGTGGTCTCGCCACCTCTACTCTCGCGACCTGCTCGCCTGGGAGGCTGGCACTCGTCGGGCTGGAGAACAACTCTCGGCCGGTGAGGTCTCGCTTGACCCCACCTCCCATCCTCTCCTTCCTGGGCCTTCTTCCTAGTGCGCTTCCTTCTCCCTCTGTTGGGGTCATCTCGCCTAGACCCCTGGGAGTCAACTCGTCGAGAGGGGGGAGATAGCTCCCGTGGTGTTAGGGTGGAGCAGCCACCCTGAGGAGCAATGCTTCGCAGCATCTCCATGATGCCTTGGATGGAGGCCATGAACTCTTACCTCCCCACAAAGGGTCCTGGGCGGGTGTCAGCCAACTTGTCGCACCCGCCCCCCCCCCCCCCTCCCAAAAAAATGTGCCACTGGGGGAGGCAGATTTTTCCTCCCCCTACTAGTATATTCCAAGGGCTAGGCTTAAATTGGCCACCAAGAGTGCAAATCTCTCCAAAAGCTTAAAATTACAAAGTTGGTCCTGCGCCTGCCGAGGGGACTCTACTCTGCGAATACGAGGTTGTACATGAATACTTAATATTTCTTCAGGGATTTTAGGTACTTGATTAACATTTAATCGTGGTCAACAATTAACCAATATGCACTTTTCACCAAAAAAACAGCATTCATAATCCAAGTGCATCACATATGTGCCAAAGAATGATCATCAACACTTGATAAACTGGGCTAAATCTGAACTAAATATTCAGATTTACATGTACTGGACATGAGCAACACAGACTCCACTTACACATCAGACAAGCTCATCTCTCTATGTGAGATTCAAAATCTAACACATTTGGTGTTGAGTGAACATTTGATGTTCCAGGAATAGATTTGGGCATCTTAGAATACTTCTAAAATTTCCTGATCTACAAGTAATGGATTTAGCAGATTTTGAAACAAGGATCATCGCATCAACCTAGCTCTGATACCACTGTTGGGTTTTGCTAGGATGGCACAACACTTGTGCATGCAACGGAAATAAATAACAAGAAAAATGCAAAAGAGTTCGGATCAAGCGATGAACGTTAATCAAGAAGTAAAGAGCAGTAAATAAAAATTTACCTCTGCGGGATTGAGTCTATACTCAACCTAGATGCTCCAGGAGATCAGCCGATCACTTTGCGGCTACAGTTCCTAGTGCAAAATATTATCTGCACCTCTATAGGAAGTCCACACGAATAGTAGAACCCGTAGAATCTTGTCGCACAAAATCTAGGTCGGGAGAGAAAGCTCTGCATCTTCACGGACTGTCAGGTCCGTTACAGAAGAGGCGGCGACGACATTCACCGGAATCAGGCTAAGCAGCGGTGACGGAATTGACGAAGGCGGAACTACTTCTGTCGGCCTTTATGTCACGGGTGTTGAAATCAAAAACTCTGTCTCATGTAGAGTTCACCCTTGGAGAAGGGGTGATCGCACACCTACTTCTCTCCTGCAAGCCAAATAACAAAAGAAAAGGGAACTGACCCAAGGTCCCGACGTGGAGGTCCCACCACACACCCGGAAGATCTTTGAGCGCTTCCCCTCCTTAGCCAAAGGCCGAGCTAAGGCTACCTCAAAAAGCACAAGAAGATATGAATACTGATAAGCGTGTCTCCTGAGGTGCCCCCTTGGGTCTTAATTATAGTTTTCTGAAGACGACCTGCAAATAGCCAACCTCCACTGTTTTGAACAGCTATGTGCATCCCAACTGGGTCTGCTAACAGCATAACTCCGCTGTTCTATCAAGCTATTCACACCCCTAGCAAGGGCACCCATGTAATTTTGCCTCTGGGCCCCACTAGGAAGGTCCCAGGGATCTGGAGGCTAGGTCACCACGACTCTCCAACTCGCTGGGGCAGACTCGACCTGGCTCCTGCAGCTCGCTTTCTCTCCTTGGACGAGCACGAGTCAGGCCGCTGCAGCCCACAGATCATCACTTCGAGGCGGGCTGGCGGCCAGGTCGCCTAAAGGAGAGCGGGTTGGCCGGTATGAGACTGTCATAATAGAAGTTTCAGAGGAGCTCCCAATCTTGGTTCGATGAATTCGTATTCTAACTCCCGAGGCTTAGCTCGAAGAATGTCGAGCTCTGTTCGACGAATGCTGAGCTCCACTCGACGAACATCAATCTCAACTCAAGCTCAGTTCGGCAAAAAACCGCCTCGGTTCGAAAAAACCCCGTGCGGATGCGGGCTGGGTTGTCCATTTCGTGCAGCTCATGCGCCTAGCTTTGGAGGGAGCGGGCTAACCATTCTGAGCTCGTGGGTATGATGTTTTGTTGTGGGCAGGTCGCATTGGTCCGCTCGTCTTGCCTACTAGACCCACTCGGCGAACACGAGGTTGTACAGACTGGGAAGTATCCTAGTATGTCATTCATTAAGATTTTGGGTTGTGAGGCATACGTGCGACTTCAAATGCTTGACAAGATGGAACCCAAGTGAGATAAGTATTATCTTGTGGGGTGTCCTGAGGAAACTAAAGGGTACTATTTCTACCTACCGTCCGAGGGCAAAATGTTTATAGCAAGGACTGGTGTCTTTCTTGAGAAATAGTTCTTAAGTAGAAAGACTACCAGGGTAGAACTTGAAGAAGTTCAAGAATCACAAACTGTGAATGAACTGGAATTGGAACCTGAGCTAGGACTACAAGTTGTTGTAGCTAGAGAGCCTGCTTAGGAAGCATAAGTTTCACGTAGATCTGGTAGACAAAGGTTTGAGCCTGAGAGATATGGATTTCTCGTGTCTCAAATATGTAATGTGTTGTTTATGGATCATAGTGATGAACCTGCAACCTACCAAGAGGCTATGAGTGGACCGGAATCCGAGAAGTGGCTTGAGGCCATGAAATCTGAAATGAACTCCATGTATAAAAACCAAGTTTGTACCTTGGTGGAAACACCTGAAGGGGTACGACCCATAGGGTGCAAGTGGGTCTTCAAGAAGAAGAACGACATGGATGGAAATGTACAGACATTCAAAGGGTGGCTGATAACTAAAGGTTTCAAGCAAATTCATGGTATTGACTATGATGAGACTTTTCCCTCTGTTGTCGTAGTTAAGTCCATTAGAATTCTGCTTGCTATTGCTGCGTATTATGACTACGAGATCTGGCAGATGGATGTCAAAATGGCTTTCCTAAATGGAAAACTCCTTGAGGAAGTGTATATATCACAACCCAAGGGTTTTGTATCTTCAAGTGAAGCCACTAAAATATGCAAGCTGCATAGATTCATTTATGGATTAAAACATGCTTCTCAAAGTTGGAATCTTCGTTCTGATGAAAATATCAAAGAGTTTGGTCATATCAAAAATGAGGATGAACCGTATGTTTACAAGAGGATTAGTGGGAACATTATTGTCTTCTTAATATTGTATGTAGATGACATACTGTTGATCAGGAATGACAAACCAACCTTATAAATTGTTAAGAACAACCTAGGGAGCTGATTTTCTATGAAGGACTTGGGTGAAGCAATTTATATACTTGGCATTAAGATCTATAGAGATAGATCAGGAAACTATGATTGAACGATTATGAGGATGACACGGTCTATACCTCTAGTTATATCTGGATGTAAGGGACAAAGGGACATGACAGCATCGATACATTGGTCACGATGGCTTTTGAGTTCTAAACTCTTATTGTTTGGGGAGAAAAGATGCATTATTAGATGCCGCTCATTATTTGTGAAACTTTTGTTTGATACTTTCAAGATCAAGTGAGAGACTATTGGTGTTACCATTGTGATCTAGAACGGATCAAGTATGTAACACCCCAGAAATAGTTTTGGGTTTCAGGTCGGTTGACACGGCCTGGGACATGGGCGTGTCCCAGGGCGTGTCGTGTTTGGTTAAGCAGTTTGTCGAGTGGTAGACAAAATTCGGTCGACGAAGTTTTGGGAGGGAACACGCCCGGCGAAACGGGCATGTCAGAGGGCGTGTCCCCCCTCCCCGTTCGACGAAATGTGCTCGGCGATTGTCGAGTGTCGCGTGTCGAGTGTCGAGTGCAGTGAATATGTCCTGTGACACGGGCGTGTCACAGGGCGTGTTAGTTGCACGATTCAGCCGGGAATGCATGTGCCAGAGGACACATGTGTGTCCTGGTGAACACGGCTTGGGACACTGGCGTGTCCCAAGGCCGTGTCCTGCTTGGGTGAAGTGGAGATTGGGCTGTATGGGTGACATGGCCAGCGAAACGGGCGTGTCGGACGGCGTGTCAAGTGACACGACCAGCGACACAGGTGTGTCGGAAGGCGTGTCAAGGGACACGGCCAGCGACACGGGTGTGTCGAAAGGCGTGTTAAGTGACATGGCCAGTGACACGGGCGTGTCACATGGCCATGTACTGGCTGGATTGAGTCGGTTGACTGCCGCTTACGGGACACGGCCTGTGACACGGGCGTATCACAGGGCGTGTCAGGCCATGTTCAGGCTTTTCTGGACAATTATGAGCCGTTCGATTCCCTTATCCTGGATCCAAAGGCTGGGCTGCTTCCAGGTGGGTCAAGCCGGGGAAATGGGGATTAAAACCCTCTTCTTCATCTTCTCCTTCTTCTTCTCATTCCAAGAGAGAGAGAAAGAGAAAGGGAGAGCAAGGGAGGAAAGGAGGAGGAAAGCCCGCTGCTGTAGTAGCTGCGAAGTGTGGATTGAAGATCCGAGTTAAGATTCGTGGAAGCAAGGCTGAGACGGTGATTTCCATCCGGCTGATTCAAGGCTCCGAAGCGATCTTCAAGGGTAACGATCTCCTTCTTGGACATCGAAGTCCTTTCTTTATGCATGCGCATGGAATCCTCCACCAAGAGGTGGATCTCGGAAGTGATTCCTTCGTTGAGTCTACATCTAGAGCCGGAAGTGTGGAGTACGGCATAGGCATGTTGTGTGAAGCCCATCTGGACGGGTAGTCTGGATTGGTGATGTTCATGGGTAAACTGGAGAAGACGCCGTGGATTTGATGTATGAAAGAGATTATGCTGTGATTATATGAATGTATGGATGGGATGATGGCTGTGAGGAGGCTTTGAGAAAGCTCCTGGTTATGAAGAGAGATCAATTGGTAGTACGCTGGGAAGCGAGTACCCGGCCGACTACACCACTAGGGTGAGTTGATCTAGTTAGAAGGGATCGATTGGTGGCATGACCCGGGAAGCGAGCACCCGACTTGCTGCACCACAATGGTGGGTCGATCAGGAAATAGGTGAGGGGTCGATTGGTGGTATGCCTGGGGAGCAACGATAACCCAGCTTGCTACTCCACATGTTGTGGGTCGATCTGCTCTAGTTATTTATGAATGCTGGGAGGTTGTACCTCTGAGTGGTATGGACGGGATGTCGCCAGCTTGCGAGACTGGTGGACTAGGATTGAGCCATCCAACCAACAAGTGAAGTATCTCGAATCGGCAGGGTACGACTGGGATGCCCGGTACGCCAAGAAGGTGTCCTGAGTGCATGGAGCGTCTGGTGGATACCGGCGTTTGTGATGTGATTGTGATTGTTAGATTGAGAAAGAGAATGATAGATATGGTGTTTGATGATATGATGATGGCCATGCATACAGAAAAGGAACCACTGCCCCGGGTAGGGGGTAGGGTCGTTATAAGTGGTCAGCTAAAGCTGACCGTTACTTTGTTTGTCGCTCTTTGGTGGATATGTGTTTGCAGGTGCTGCTGCTTGAAATGAAATGAGCGGAATGGATGGACTGCTGCTAAAGGCCCTTGAAGGCCATGCGAAGGAATGTGTTTGGATTTTATGTGTGGCCGACCTGTGTGCTGATGCACGAAAATGTAATTGTGTGGAAAGAGAAACTTGTAAGGCCTTAAGGCCAGTGTGTGTGCGTTGTATACATTCCTGGTGTTGTCATATAAATGTGGAGTTTATATAGCAGTGGACATTCTTTGAGCTGAGTTATTTAACTTAAAAATGCTGCTCTAGAATGGATTGAGTTAAGGATGCGAATAGAATTTGATTGTCACGCGTAATTCCACTGCTTGTCTGTGACATATGGCGTGGGGCCCCGACCGGACCCATCGTTATATGCCATGTGACGAATGGGGGCGTTACAAAGTGGTATCAGAGCCAGGTTGAGATTGTTTAGGAGGAGAGAACATAATTGAACTCACGAATGTCCACTAGGAATGTAGTTCATGCATGTAAAGTGCGTGAGTGTGTAGTCAATGTATAATTCCTGTTATGAAATGGCTACTTAATGGTGTTTTGTACATTGATAGGTGGCGAGGAGTGGTGCTGGGAAGTCTGAGCCCCAACGGTCCGATGAGAGTACATCACCCGTTGAAGCGCCTACGCCTCCTTCGGCGGAGACTATATGGGTGGTGATGGAGACGGTACTTGTCGTGTTACAGGCACAGCCGACTAGACAGGCAGGGCCTGCAGGAGTACCGGGACAGACTGGTGCAAGGCAAGATCATGTCACAGTTGTGGTGGACGAGCAAGCCATGGGAGAGTCACTGTAATGGTTTATGAAGTTTCATCCACCTACGTTCGGTGGGGCGCTTTCCCCAACGCAAGCGGAAGATTGGCTGGCTAGAGTGAAGAGGATCCTGACGGCAATCCGGACGCCAGAGGAGCAGAAAGTGACCCTAGCCACTTTTCTGTTGGAAGGAGATGCGAGATTATGGTGGGATGATATGGAGGTGCATCACTTGGTGGGTCGAGGATTAGCGGAGGTTTCAATGGATGAATTCTCCCGCTTGTTTCTCGCCAAGTATTTGCCGATGTCGCAACGGATTGCGATGGAGAACGAGTTTCAACATCTGGTGTAGGGTGATACGGATATTGATACGTACCTGCATGAGTTCACCAGATTGGGGCGATATACGGGATCTACCTTTGCGGAGGAAGCGCGAAAGACGAATCGCTTTTATGAGGGACTGCGGGAGGAGTTGAGGTTGGTACTCCCGAGTTCGGTGAACCATGGCTTCCAAGCATTGGTCCATACAGCCCGTGCACTGGAGAAGGATTTGAAGCGGGTACAAGAAAAGAAGAGACTGGCCGTGGAGAAGCCAGAATTTAAAATACCACAGTCGGAGCAATCCGAGTCGAGAAGATGAGAGAAGAAACGGTTCAGGCCTGCTGAATCAACTCCGTCAACTGTTTCTTCGGGGGTGACTTATGGGCAAGGACGTGTTGATACACATATATGTTATAAGTGCGGAAAGCAAGGGCACATAGCGAGATTTTGTTGGAATGCCCCTGCAGGAAGTGAGCAAAAGACATGTGCGTCGTATGAAGAAAAGGGTAAAGCAGTGGCCGAATCATCTGCAGCCCGGACGCAACCTCGATTGCACAATTTAGAAGTACAAGAGCCGCAAAGCTCATTTGGTGAAATTCAGCCTTGCGTGTTTAATTTGGCTCTTTCGCGAGAAATGCAAAATCAAGAGGCTGAGCGGAAGTAAGGATCGTGACTTGTATCAGTTTGGGGATGTAAATAATGTTGTATATGTTATATGTCACGTTATATGTTGACATGTTGAAATGTTGGTGCACACTTGTGATATGGACGTGATCGCTTGATTATGATATAGCTCGATGATGTGTTTGTTTCTCGATCACTTGATAAATTTTGTGCACAGATGGAAGTTCGGGATGTATGTATGTGTTGTATGTTTGTTTAGTTTGTGTGGTGCCTTGGGGGTGAGACAAGCCAGGGCCTCTGAGCTCTAACCTGGCTCGCTTTCGTTGAGTGCACGGTTGTGTATGGTGCAACATGAGTGGTTATGTTGCTGGGTGTAGTTGAGATAAATTTCGAGGACGAAATTTCTTTGAAGGAGGGGAGGATTGTAACACCCAAGAAATAGTTTTGGGTTTCAGGTCGGTCGACATGGCCTGGGACACGGGCGTGTCTCAGGGCGTGTCATGTTTGGTTGAGCAGTTGGTCAAGTGGTCGACGAAATTCGGTCGACGAAGTTTTGGGAGGGAACACGCCCGGCCACACGGGCGTGTCAGAGGGCGTGTACCTCTCCCCGTTCGATGAAATGTGCTCGGTGATTGTCGAGTGTCGCGTGTCGAGTGTTGAGTGCAGCGAACACGGCCTGTGACACGGGCGTGTCACAGGGCGTGTCAGTTGCACGATTCAGCTGGGAATGCGTGTGCCTGAGGACACGGGTGTGTCCTGGTGAACACGGCTTGGGACACGGGCGTGTCCCAAGGCCGTGTCCTGCTCGGGTGAAGTGGAGATTGGGCTGTATGGGTGACACGGCCAGCGACACGGGTGTGTCGGAAGGCGTGTAAAGTGACACGGCCAGCGATACAGGTCTGTCGGAAGGCGTGTCAAGTGACACGGCCAGCGACACGGGTGTGTCGAAAGGCGTGTCAAGTGACACGGCCTGTGACACGGGCATGTCACATGGCCGTGTACTGGCTGGATTGAGTCGGTTGACTGCCGCTTATAGGACACGGACTGTGACACGGGCGTGTCACAGGGCGTGTCGGGACATGTTCAGGCCTTTCTGGACAATTATGAGCCGTTCGATTCCCTTATCCTGGATCCAAAGGCTGGGCTGCTTCCAGGTGGGTCAAGGCCGTGGAAATGGGGATTAAAACCCGCTTCTTCATCTTCTCCTTCTTCTTCTCATTCCAAGAGAGAGAGAAAGATAAAAGGGAGAGCAAGGGAGGAAAGGAGGAGGAAAGCCCGCTGCTGGAGGAGCTGCGAAGTGTGGATTGAAGATCCGAGTTCGGATTCGTGGAGGCAAGGCTGAGACGGTGATTTCCATCCGGCTGATTCATGGCTCCGAAGCGATCTTCAAGGGTAACGATCTTCTTCTTGGATATCGAAGTCCTTTCTTCACACACGTGCATGGAATCCTCCACCAAGAGGTGGATCTCGGAAGTGATTCCTTCGTTGAGTCTACATCTAGAGCCAGAAGTGTGGAGTACGACATAGGTATGTTGTGTGAAGCCCATCTGGATGGGTAGTCTGGATTGGTGATATTCATGGGTAAACCGGAGAAGACTCCGTGGATTTGATGTATGAAAGAGATTATGCTGTGATTGTATGAATGTATGGATGGGATGATGGCTGTGAGGAGGCCTTGAGAAAGCTCCTGGTTATGAAGAGAGATCAATTGGTAGTATGCCGGGAAGCGAGTACCCGGCCGACTACACCACTAGGGTGGGTTGATCTAGTTAGAAGGGATCGATTGGTGGCATGACCCGGGAAGCGAGCACCCGACTTGCTGCACCACAATGGTGGGTCGATCAGGAAATAGGTGAGGGGTCGATTGGTGGTATGCCTGGGGAGAAACGATAACCCAGCTTGCTACTCCACATGTTGTGGGTCGATCTGCTCTAGTTATTTATGAATGCTGGGAGGTTGTACCTCTGAGTGGTATGGACGGGATGTCGCCAGCTTGCGAGACTGGTGGACTAGGATTGAGCCATCCAACCAACAAGTGAAGTATCTCGAATCGGCAGGGTACGACTGGGATGCCCGGTACGCCAAGAAGGTGTCCTGAGTGCATGGAGCGTCTGGTGGATATCGGCGTTTGTGATGTGATTGTGATTGTTAGATTGAGAAAGAGAATGATAAATATGGTGTTTGATGATATGATGATGGCCATGCATACAGAAAAGGAACCACTGCCCCGGGTAGGGGGTAGGGTCGTTATAAGTGGTCAGCTAAAGTTGACCGTTACTTTGTTTGCCGCTCTTTGGTGGATATGTGTTTGCAGGTGCTGCTGCTTGAAATGAAATGAGCGGAATGGATGGACTGCTGCTAAAGGCCCTTGAAGGCCATGCGAAGGAATGTGTTTGGATTTTATGTGTGGCCGACCTGTGTGCTGATGCACGAAAATGTAATTGTGTGGAAAGAGAAACTTGTAAGGCCTTAAGGCCAGTGTGTGTGCGTTGTATACATTCCTGGTGTTGTCATATAAATGTGGAGTTTATATAGCAGTGGACATTCTTTGAGCTGAGTTATTTAACTTAAAAATGCTGCTCTAGAATGGATTGAGTTAAGGATGCGAATAGAATTTGATTGTCACGCGTAATTCCACTGCTTGTCTGTGACATATGGCGTGGGGCCCCGACCGGACCCATCGTTATATGCCATGTGACGAATGGGGGCGTTACAAAGTGGTATCAGAGCCAGGTTGAGATTGTTTAGGAGGAGAGAACATAATTGAACTCACGAATGTCCACTAGGAATGTAGTTCATGCATGTAAAGTGCGTGAGTGTGTAGTCAATGTATAATTCCTGTTATGAAATGGCTACTTAATGGTGTTTTGTACATTGATAGGTGGCGAGGAGTGGTGCTGGGAAGTCTGAGCCCCAACGGTCCGATGAGAGTACATCACCCGTTGAAGCGCCTACGCCTCCTTCGGCGGAGACTATACGAGTGGTGATGGAGACGGTACTTGTCGTGTTACAGGCACAACCGACTGGACAGGCAAGGCCTGCAGGAGTACCGGGACAGACTGGTGCAAGGCAAGAGCATGTTGTAGTTGTGGTGGACGAGCAAGCCATGGGGGAGTCACTGCAACGGTTTATGGAGTTTCATCCACCTACGTTCGGTGGAGCGCTTTCCCCAACGCAAGCAAAAGATTGGCTGGCTAGAGTGAAGAGGATCCTGACAGCAATCCGGACGCCGGAGGAGCAGAAAGTGACCCTAGCCACTTTTCTGTTGGAAGGAGATACGAGATTATGGTGGGATGATATGGAGGTGCATCACTTGGTGGGTCAAGGATTAGCGGAGGTTTCAATGGATGAATTCTCCCGCTTGTTTCTTGCTAAGTATTTGCCGTTGTTGCAACGAATTGCGATGGAGAACGAGGTTCAATGTCTGGTGCAGGGTGATACAGATATTGATACGTACCTGCATGAGTTCCCCAGATTGGGGCGATATGCGGGATCTACCTTCGCGGAGGAAGCGCGAAAGACGAATCACTTTTATGAGGGACTGCAGGATGATTTGAGGTTGGTAATCCCGAGTTCGGTGAACCAAGGCTTCCAAGCATTGGTCAATACAGCCCATGCACTGGAGAAGGATTTGAAGCGGGTATAAGAAAAGAAGAGACTAGCCGTGGAGAAGCCAGAATTTAAAATACCACAGTCGGAGCAATCCGAGTTGAGAAGACGAGAGAAGAAATGGTTCAGGCATGCTGAATCAACTCCGTCAACTGTTTCTTCGAAGGTGACTTATGGGCAAGGACGTTTTGATACACGTATCTGTTATAAGTGCGGAAAGCAAGGGCACATAGCGAGATTTTATTAGAATGCCCCTACAGGAAGTGAGCAAAAGACAGGTGCGTCGTATGAAGAAAAGGGTAAAGCAGTGGCTGAATCATCTGTAGCCCGGACGCAACCTCGATTGCACAATTTAGAAGTACAAGAGCCGCAAAGCTCAATTGGTGAAATTCAGCCTCGCGTGTTTAATTTGGCTCTTTCACGAGAAATGCAAAATCGAGAGGCTGAGCGGAAGTAAGGATCATGACTTGTATCAGTTTGGGGATGTAAATAATGTTGTATATGTTATATGTCACGTTTTATGTTGACATGTTGAAATGTTGGTACACACTTGTGATATGGACGTGATCGCTTGATTATGATATAGCTCGATGATGTGTTTGTTTCTCGATCACTTGATAAATTTTGTGCATAGATGGAAGTTCGGGATGTATGTATGTGATGTATGTGAAAGTGCAGGTTAGATCTGATATACTCTAGAGGGGGGGGGGGGTGAATAGAGTATGGTGCTCACTAAAAACTTTTTACAACTGTTGTTGTATACCTAAGTGAACAGGGAAGCAAATAAAATAAAGCAAGCACAGCAACTATCTAATTACAAAGCAATCACAAAACAATCACAAACCACAGCCAGAAAATAAAAGAAAATATACAACCAGATGACACAAGGAGCTATAGTGGTTCCCCAACCAATCTGGGTACATCCACTCTTCTACCACCCTAGGTAGGAATCCACTGTAGGATGAGTTGATCAGGTGTCCTGGGCACCAATGAGCTTTTGATAAGGTGCTCAAAAACTAAACCCTCATGTCTTTTGGAAGGAGACTTGCAAGCAGAATAATTTTGAAGGGATTTAAAGCCCTGTACAGAAATTTGAGAGAGGGTGATATTGTCTTCTCTGTCAACAGTCAGAGAGAAGACTTATGGATTGATTGTAGCAGATCTTGCTCCCCCTGAGATCTTAAATTGGTCAGGAATGCTGTAGCACTGCTTCAGGGTGATAGGCCTTCAATAACCTAGAATGCCTGGACCAGAACTGCTTCAGGAACTTCTTTTGACTGATAAAGTTCTGTTGTCCTTTGAAGTTGTCCTGAGAATAGAAAGAAGAAGACTCTTGATTGAATTTGGTTGTTCTTCTTCTTCTTGAAAAAGTTCTCTGGTCAAGGCTGATTGCAGTCAAGAACTTTAGATTTGAGAATGTTTGTTCTTCTCTGCAACTTCAGAGTGTCTATCAGATTGTTTGCTGTACTGTGATTCTTGAACTCTATCACTACTTAATTCTGATCTCTTACTGTGTTTCTGTCTGTGTCTGTGACTGACTGAGGAATATTCAAAGATTTGAATGTCGAGTAGTAATTACAGTCGGCCTTAAAAAGAATCAGCAATCAATGACTTTCCTAACTGTCCCGTGGAAAGAAAACGGCATGTAATCATCCATAGACAATGCGCGTTCTAACGGTAACATTCCGAGAAGATTTGGCATTAAATGTTCAGAAATCAGCGCCAAGAAACGGGGCGGGAATCTTGAAGAAAACCTAATCTGGATTCATCAAACGAAGAACACAATTCGTCGAGCTGAACTTGTGTTCGTCGAGCTGAGCTTGAGTTCGTCGAGCTGAGCTTGATAGAGTTCGTCGACCAGACAATCTTCATTCATCTGATAGGCAGTCTTTATTCGTCGAGCTGAGAATCACATTCGTCGACCTGAGAAGCTGACTTCGTCGACCTGAGAAGCTGACTTCGTCGACCTGAGAAGCTGACTTCGTCGACCTGAGAAGCTGTAAACTTGAGGTCCAAGTTCGTCGAGCTCAGAATATAATTCGTCGATCGAAGCTTGAAGCTGGACTTAGAAAAATTTGAAGTTGTCCTGACTTTGGCTTGATGTAGAAACTAAGTCTTCGTCGAACAAAGAACATAGATCGTCTAGCTTACCACTAAGAATTGTCTCACGATCGTCGAGCGCAGAACTCCTTTCGTCGAGCTGAGTTCGACGAACGTCGAACTCACTTTACTTGATCTTGAAAACTTGTGAGTCTGGAGTCTCTGAGGGTCTTGTTGAAAGCTGGTCCATCTGAAGTTGAGCCTAAGGACTTAACCTAGACTCTATGACACAAAATTGACCCTGGCTATACATGATGGGTCACATCCTGAGTCAGTAAACCTAGCCCAAATCAACTAGGGATCCAACAATCTCCCCATATTTGGGTGAGGTCACTAACAGAGACTCAAAACAGAAAAACAAAGCAAGAAAAGAGATATATCTAGCAGAGAATTATAACACATGCAACAGATATATATATATATATACACACAGCTTTGTTAATCAGATAGCATAGTAAAAAAAACAAATAACAGACAGAAATTGAAACAACAAGAAAATTACTTCTTTGGCTTCTTCTGCTGAGGTTTGTCTTCTGTTTTCTTTTCTCCCGGCTTCTTGAAAATAATTTCTCTGTTAGGATTTTGAGCTTGAGCCACTGTCATGGTCATATCAGCTGCCCCAATAATTTTTAATGATGTAGCCCTGGGGACAACTGCTTCTGGATGAAGTTTCATATAATCATCAACATTAAACAGTTTGTTGCCTTTGTCAAACCTTTTCAGTTCTTCCTTTCTATACTTTGACATGGTTGAAAGACCAGAGATATCTTTTCCTTCTGCTTTGGCTTTATTTATCAGTCATAGTCCAATCAATTCTTGGTAGCTAGCCATTCTTGCAGTATTAGAAGTTTCTGGATCTTCAAAAGGAATTGGAGGAGAGAGAGGTCTTTTTGGGCTTTTAGCTTTATGTACTTCAGAACTTTGTTGCTGCTGCTGCTTACTTTGTTGATGCTTCCAGAAGATCTCCCTGACTGTCTCTAATAAGTTTGCATTGGGGCAGATCTCTAGGAGCTAGAGCCACTGGCACCAGCTGCTGGAAGAGGAGGAGGATCCTTCCTGTATTTGTGCACTGGAGGAGGAGAGTATCTCCTGCTTCTCTTTCTGTCTTTCTGCTGGTTTTTGGAGAGCCACATCCATGCTGGCATTCCCTTATATGGAGTTACATTGTGCAGAATATAGTAGGGAGTGTCTGCAGTGGGATTTGGCTTGGGAGCTGAAGGAGGAGCAGCCTTTCTCTTCTTTGCCAACAATCTCTCTTTCTTACTAGCTGCATCCTCATCAGAATCACTATCATCATCATCAGACTCTGAATCCTGAGGGGTATCATACAATGCATCCAAAGCTTTTAAGTCTTTATAAGAACAACAGCCTTTTCTGGAGGAGGGGCAGAAGGTTCATTAATAAGGGTTTCAGCAACAAGAGAAGAAGTATCTGTACAAGATTCAGAAACAAAAGAGACAGAGCTATCAGCTACTGCCTTATTCTCTTCTTCAATGTCTGCCTGAATAAGCTCATCTAGAGTAGGCATTGGAGAGTCATCCATAACAAAATCTGGTGCTGAAACTGGCACTGATGTATCTTCTGGAATGACTTTTGAGTTAGAGGCAGAGAGAGCAAAATTGTCACAGAGTTGCTTGGCAACTGCTGGACTAGCTAGAGAGGTGTATGGTATCATAGCCAAATATGGCTTAGAGAAATCTGCTGGAGGGAATTGCATATGTACAATATCAAAATTTCTCAACAAAACTGATAAATTCACTGTGTGATTTAAATAGAAATCACCAACAGGAGTTATTTGAGCAACTGACTCATCCAAATCAATGTCAGTATCCATAAATTGAATTAACTCAAACATCTCAGCATCAAAGTCTCTCAAAAGTGTTGTATCCTCATCTCAATCTGTATTAGCTGGAGAGGGAACTGTTGTGACTGCTGCTGCTGTTACTGTATCTGCATCTGCTGCAACTTCATCACTGAGCATCTCCCCCTGCCTGGGTTCAGGAATACCTGGAGCCAGGCCCCTAGATGAAGAGGGGACAGTAGATAGAAGAGAGATCTGGGCAGATAAGGAATTAATGGAGGTCACAAGAGGTGTAATGGCCTCTTGGATGAGAGCTGTTAGCAAAGAAATGAGGGTAGATGGATCAAATGAGGAAGAGGAAGGGGATGGAATGGGAGGAGGAATAACAGATGGAGTGGGAGCATCTTACATGATTGTATCTGATGGTATATTATAAGATGGGATGGTGGATAAGTGTGGGGAAAGAGGAGACTGTGGAGGTATAGGAAGTATTGTCTCATGAGGGGAATCTGGAGGAGTGAGTTGTTGATGAACTTGCAGAGGGGAAGATGGAGGTGGAGATGAAGTGATTGTCAGGTCAAGTGGTGGAGATGAAGGAGGGGTAGGTACATGAGGAGGCTTTTTTGGAGGAAGAGGTGCTGGAAGAGATGGTTGAGATGGAGGAACCTCTTCAGTAGGGTGGGGAGCGGCCTTTACAGCCCTTGTGCTCTCAGAAGTTTGGAGGAAAGAGGAAGAAGCCTTTGAGGGCTTGGAGATGGTCCTCTCCCACCTGCCAAACAGAGCACAAGTGAGGCGCTTGCTGGCGTTTATGAAGATGGTCGGGGAGACCATACATTCAGCAGCCTTCTCTTTGAGAAATATTCCCAAAATTCTGCCAAAGCAGACTTCCTTCTTGCTGTTCTTCTTCTTGATCAATTCAAAGAACACCTTACTCCAATCAACCTGTCGCTTATTCACTACTGCACACATTATTAGAAATTGGTGACAGGTAATATTGTCATGAGCAGAGTGCTTGGCCATCAGTATCTTTCCCGTAATATCTGTCAGAAATTGGTAGGCGGCGGATAATTGCTTTTTCAACAACTTATTAGGGTTGTTACCAGAGAAACCCATCAGTTTCAGCATATCATTGAATTCATCAGAATCCATTTCCAGATTGTCTTCTCCGTTTACTAATCCAAATATCTCAGAGAGAACTGCGGGAGAGAGGGAAACAATAGTGTTCCCTATATTGCCGGTCAAAACATCTTCTCCAGAAACTGTAGATGTATATACCCATTCTCGTATTTCCGTTCCATGAAGTTTAATGCGCCAGGTCATGAAATCCTTTAAATTGAGTTCTTCCAATAGTTCCAAGATGTATAGAAAGATGGGGTCAGAATGTTGAAACGACTCAAAATCCATGTTGAATCCAGTGTCAAACTTCATTGCAACCAAAGCACCTGAGGGAATCGCTATTGATGTCCTGTAAGAAAAACACAGAGAGAAATGACGATCAAAAGTAAAGGAACTGAAAGTGCGGGACGGAGGTCGAAGAAAACCTAGATATAAGATTTTCAGAATATGAATCGACATACTCCGTTCCACGAGAGAAAAAAAATTCTTCAAACTGAGCTCGACGAAATAAATTATAGACAGATAATTCGTCGATCTCATCCAGAAGAATCGAAAACAGTTCGTCGAACTCCGTTCGACGAAATGTCTTCTGAAGCAAAGTTTCTCGATCTCTGGTCGACAAAAATTGTTTCCACACAGAGAATTCGTCGATCTCCGTTCGACGAAAATCTCTCAAACTTTCCCTAATTCGTCGAACTCCGTTCGACGAACTCTGGAAAATTCGTCGAATGCAGACAGAAATTAGGTTAACTCTTCTCCATCAATCATTCCTAGTTGATTCATAAAGAATAGATGGGTTTTCTCATCCAATGCTTGGTGAAAATGTCTGCTCTCTGTAGATCAGTAGGAATATGGATCAAGTTAATTTTCTTTTTGTCCACATTATCTCTAATGAAATGATGTCTTATTTCAATATGTTTAGTCCTAGAATGGTGAACTGGATTCTGTGCTATAGCAATAGCACTAGTATTATCACAAAATAATGTTGAATTATTTAAGTTGACACCATAATCTAAGATTTGGTTTTGTATCCATAGTATTTGTGAACAGCAACTACCAGCAGCCATGTATTCTGCTTCTGCAGTTGATGTAGACACAGATGTCTGCTTTTTACAAAACCAGGAGACAAGTCTCATACCAAGGAACTGACATGTTCCAGAGGTACTTTTCCTGTCCACTCTACATCCAGCATAGTCAGTATCTGAGTATCCAGTTAACTCAAACTCTGACTCTACAGGATACCAGAGTCCTAGACTAGGGCAACTCTTTATATATCTCAAAATTCTTTTTAGGAAAATAAGGTGAGATTCTTTAGGGTTCACTTGGAACCTAACACAGAGGTATGTGGTAAACATTATATCAGGTCTGCTAGCTGTTAGGTATAATAGGGATCCAATAATGGCCCTATAATATTGCTGATCCACTGGTTTCCCTGCTGCATCAGAAACCACAACAGTATTTGTAGCCATAGGGGTTTTCATCCCTGAAACATCACCCATCCCAAACTTTTTGATAAGCTCTTTAGCATACTTAGCTTGGGAGAGGAAGATACCATCTGGGAGATGCTTCACTTGGAGACCAAGGAAGTAAGAAAGCTCACCCATGTTACTCATCTCAAATTTTGAATGTATGAAGTCAGCAAACCTCTTGCACAATTTGGGATCAGTAGACCAAAAAATAATGTCATTCACATATATTTGTACTAACAAAATTTGATCCTTATGATGTCTAGTGAAAAGTGTTTTATCTATGGTTCCTCTTGTAAATTCATGCTCTAAAAGAAAGCTTGCTAGGGTCTCATACCAAGCTCTTGGAGCTTGCTTTAAACCATAGAGAGCTTTATGTAATTAAAAACAAAAAAGGGTTGAGTTGGAGAGATAAAACCTGGAGGTTGTTCTACATAAACCTCTTCTTGAAGTACTCCATTCAGAAATGCACTTTTGACATCCATCTGGTAGACCTTGAATCTCTTGTGAGCTGCATAGGCAAGGAATATTCTAATGGCCTCTAACCTTGCAACATGGGCAAAGGTTTGGTCATAGTCCATTCCTTCCTCTTGTCTGTAACCTTGAGCAACAAGCCTAGCCTTGTTCGTCACTATGTTGCCTTGAGCATCCAACTTGTTCCTGTAGACCCATTTGGTTCAAATAACTGGGTAGTTATGGGGTCTTGGAACCAAATCCCAAACTCTACATCTCTCAAACTGATTTAGTTCCTCTTGCATTGCAATGATCCAGTGGGGATCTTGCTCTGCCTCATGAATGGTGAGAGGTTCAATTTGAGAGAGAAAACAGGCATGCATCAAGACTTGGTTGAGTTGATGTCTTGTCTGTACACCTGCTGAAATGTCTCCAATCACTTGAGATCTGGGGTGATCTCTAAGTGTGACAAGATCAGTTGGTGGAGTTGGTTGGGCAATAGTTTCAGTATTTAATTCCTCTTGGGGAATGATACTAACTGTTGGGGGAAGTTCAGCAACTTCCTCTTGACTTTCCTCTTCACTATCTTCAGCAACCTGTGGAGTAAGATGGTTTGATACCTCTTGGGTAAGGTTCAGTCCATCCATACACTCACACAGTGGTGGAACCTGTAAAGAGCTTATGGTAGAAATCTCTTTCTCCTTATATGACATGTTAGTCTCATCAAAAGATACATGAATAGATTCTTCAATTTTAAGAGTTGATTTATTATACACCCTATAAGCTTTACTGATCATGGAGTATCCTAGAAACACTCCTTCATCAGCTTTATCTTGAAATTTTGCTATGTATTTCTTGTTATTATTGTGAATGAAGCAAATACAACCAAAGATTTTGAAGTAATCTACTTTAGGTTTCTTCCCTTTGAGTAATTCATAGGGAGTCTTACCCTTCAGCTTATGTACCAAACTTCTATTCAACACATAGTTGGAGGTGTTCACTGCCTCTGCCCAAAAGGATAGAGGAAGATGAGCATCTGACAACAATGTAGTAGCAGATTCAATAAGGGTTCTATTTTTCCTTTCAGCTACCCCATTTTATTGAGGAGTTCTAGGAGCTGAGAAAGTGTGTCTGATCCCTTCACTTTGACAGAACTCTTGCATAAGAAGAGAATCAAACTCTGTCCCATGATCACTTCTGATCAGGGCAATGTGAGTGTTGAGCTCACTCTGTATGCATTTGAGAAACTCTGTCAAACACTTAAAGTTATCAGACTTCTTCCTCAGAAAGAACACCCATGTGAATCTAGAGAAGTCATCTACAACTACTAAAGTATAAGATTTCCCTCCTAAGCTTTGTACTGTAATGGGTCCAAAGAGATCCATGTGTAACAGATACAAAATCCTAGGTGAATCACTCTTATTAAGTGACTTGAAACTGTTTTTGGTTTGCTTGTCTAATTGACAAGCCCTGCAAAGTCCTTCCTTCTTGTAGGGGCCAGAAGGTAGTCCTCTAACAAGGTTGTCCTTGGATAGCCTAGCAATGGTTCTAAGGTTTATATGTCCTAATCTCTTATGTCATAATTCATTAGGTCTACAAATAGAGTTGAACAAGCATATATCTACCTTGGTTGAAAGAAAATCTACTAGATAGATGTTACCTTTCCTTTTACCTGTCAACACAGTTGTGTTGTCCTCTGATTTGATCTTGCATGAGGATTTGCTGAAAGTCACTTGATAGCCTTCATCACACAGTTGACTGATACTAATTAAGTTGTGCTTCAGTCCTTCCATATAGGCTACTTTCTTGAACGTGACTGTGCCAATCTAGATTTTACCATATCCTTTTGTTAGTCCAAAGTTTGAATCACCAAATATTACTTTGGGTCCAAGTTTGGCTTTGAAGGAAGTGAAGTTCTCCTTGTTTCCTATCATGTGCTTTGAGCACCCACTATCCAGATACCATTGCTGGTTTGATGTTGGATAGGTCTTCACATGTACATAAAATAATTTACTTGTTTTTGACTCAGTTTACCTTGGGCCTAAGTTGATAACCTTTAAATTCTGAAATAAAAGACATCTCTGGTTGACTCTTATAGCCTTCAGGATGATATCTCCTATGAGGTATTATCCATTCAGTATAAGGGTTAAACCTCTGAGATGTAGAACCTCTAGGATTGAACTTTGATTTGCCTTTGAAAGAGTTTTCAAAACTCTGAGCTCTGTTCGACGATCTCTGAGCTGAGTTCGACGATCTTGGGTCAGATCGTCGAGCTCCGTTCGAAGATCAATCATGCCAGAGTTCAGGGTTCAGAGATCGTAGACCTGAGTTCGACGATTTAGCCTGAGATTGTTGAGCTCCATTCGGCGATCGTCGAGCTCCGTTCGACGTTTTTTGTTGAACTTTGGTTTTCTTAGGTAAATCAGAATTCTTCCTAGCCAGCTCTACAACTCCCTTACCTTTATCAGAGATAAATTTGATTGGGGTTGTTAAGACTACATGTTGGCTGGATGAAGCACCCAAGCCCAGTGTACTATTGAATCTTGAGTTCACGGTGCTTGTGATGTCCATTAGTTTGATACTTCTCCCATTAAGGGATTCTTCAAACTTTTTGGCCTCTGATAGCTCACTTTTCAGTGAAGGTATCTGCTCCCTATAGCATTCCAACTCCTTAGAGAGTTTGAGGTTTTCTGATTTTAAAGTGTTTTGTTCAGATAGCTGATTTCTGAGAGAAATGATTTCCTTCTCAGATTTTAATAAATCTAAACACAGTGCTTTAAACTCACACTTGAAGTCTTCAGAATTAAAATCAAAGGAATTTATTACCTGGTCCTCTTCAGATTGAGTCTCTAATTCTGACTCTGACTCTTCTGCATCAGAATTTTTTTGTGAGGCATTGATAGCCATCATGCAGAATTCTTTTTCATCAGCATCATCTTCATCATCACTAGAGCTGGATGAAGATTCAGATTCTTCTTCTGTCTCACTCCAAGTTTCAACAACAAACCCCTTCCTTGTATTTTTGTTCTTGCTGGAGGAGGGTTTGTCATTGCTGTTCTTCCTGAAGTCTTTGTCTCTTCTTCTTTCTTTCCTGTCCTTTTTGTCCTTATACTGATTTTCTGGACAGTCAGACACCATGTGGCCTAGTTTCCTGCATCCAAAACAAATAATCTCTTTATTATTTGATTTGTCATACCTTAGCTTGTCATGCCCTTTGGATGATCTTTTCCTGAAATCTTTCCTGGCCATTTTGTAAAATATTTTGGCCAGTAGGCTGAGCAGCTCTTCATTGCCTGTGACCTTGTCTTGGGGCTGATATTTAATAGCTTTGAATGCTATTGATTTCTCTTTTCTGATAGCTGGTGAAGCAGCCTTCTGCTCTTCTTCTCTATTCTTGATGAGCAGCTCATAAGACATGAGCTTGACCAAGAGAGCTTCAGTTGTGATCTCATTTAGGCTTCTGGCATCCTTGATTGGCCAGATCCTTGAGTCCCAAGTGCTTGGGAAGCATATTAGGATTTTATCATTGAGCTCAGTCAATGAGATCTCTTTGTCCAATGTTTTCAGCTCATTGACTATGAGACTGAGTCTATTATACATATCTGCTACTGACTCAGCTTCTCCTTTCTTGAAGTTCTCATACTGGGTTATGAGATGAGATCTTCTATCTTTTCTCTCATCAGCAGATCCTGAGACTATCTCAAATAACTTGTCCCAGATGTCCTTTGCTGAGTTGCATTCAGCTACTTTTTGAAATATTTCATCAGACATAGTCTGAGCTAAAATATTCATTGCCTTAGCATCTGTCACTTTCCATTTCTTGATTTCCGCATCTGTTCCTGATGGAGGTGGAACAGCACTTGTACTTGTATTTTCTGGGGGTCTTGGACACACTGTCAAAACAGAATTAAAAATATCTTCATCAATTGAGTTCATGTACAATCTAATCCTTTCCTTCCAAAGTGCAAACTTAGATAGATTGCACAATGGAGGTCTGGTGCTAGCATAATCTTTGTTTTGGGCCATGTTCTGTGAAGAAATAATTCTAATAACAAACTTAAAACAAGCAGATCTAACTAGAGGGATCTTTGAGTTCAGGTGTTAGCCTGTGCAAGCACTAAGGTGTGGTATTTTAACCAACCTCCCTCTGATACCAATTGAAAGTGCAGGTTAGATCTGATATACTCTAGAGGGGGGTGAATAGAGTATGGTGCTCACTAAAAACCTTTTACAACTATTGTTGTATACTTAAGTGAACAGGGAAGCAAATAAAATAAAGCAAGCACAACAACTATCTAATTACAAAGCAATCACAAAACAATCACAAACCACAGCCAGAAAACAAAAGAAAATAAGCAACCAGATGACACAAGGAGCTATAGTGGTTCCCCAACCAATCTGGGTACATTCACTCTTCTACCACCCTAGGTAGGAATCCACTACAGGATGAGTTGATCAGGTGTCCTGGGCACCAATGAGCTTTTGATAAGGTGCTCAAAAACCAAACCCTCAAGTCTTTTGGAAGGAGACTTGCAACCAGAATAATTTTGAAGGGATTTAAAACCCTGTACAGAAATTTGAGAGAGGGTGATAGTGTCTTCTCTGTCAACAATCAGAGAGAAGACTTATGGATTGATTATAGCAGATCTTGCTCCCCCTGAGATCTTGAATTGGTCAGGAATGCTGGATCACTGCTTCAGGGTGATAGGCCTTCAATAACCTAGAATGCCTGGACCAGAACTGCTTCAGGAACTTCTTTTGACTGATAAAGTTCTATTGTCCTTTGAAGTTGTCCTGAGAATAGAAAGAAGAAGACTCTTGATTGAATTTGGTTGTTCTTCTTCTTCTTGAAAAAGTTCTCTGGTCAAGGCTGATTGCAGTCAAGAACTTTAGATTTGAGAATGTTTGTTCTTCTCTGCAACTTCAGAGTGTCTATCAGATTGTTTGCTGTACTGTGATTCTTGAACTCTATCACTGCTTGATTCTGATCTCTTACTGTGTGTCTGTCTGTGTCTGTGACTAACTGAGGAATATTCAAACATTTGAATGTCGAGCAGTAATTATAGTCGGCCTTGGAAAGAATCAGCAATCAATAACTTTCCTAACTATGCCGTGGAAAAAAACGGCATGTAATCGTCCATAGTCAATGCGCGTTCTAACGGTAACATTCCGAGAAGATCTGGCATTAAATGTTCAGAAATCAGCACCAAGAAACGGGACGGGAACCTTGAAGAAAACCTAATCTGGATTCATCGAACGAAGAACACAATTCGTCGAGCTGAACTTGTGTTCGTCGAGCTGAGCTTGAGTTCGTCGAGCTGAGCTTGATAGAGTTCGTCGACTAGACAATCTTCATTCATCTGATAGGAGTCTTCATTCGTCGAGCTGAGAATCACATTCGTCGACCTGAGAAGCTGACTTCGTCGACCTGCGAAGCTGACTTCGTTGACCTGAGAAGCTGATTTCGTCGACCTGAGAAGCTGTGAACTTGAGGTCCAATTTCGTCGAGCTCAGAATATAATTCGTCGACCGAAGCTTGAAGCTGGACTTAGAAAAATTTGAAGTTGTCCTGAGTTTGGCTTGATGTAGAAACTAAGTCTTCGTCGAACAGAGAACATAGATTGTCTAGCTTAGCACTAAGAATAGTCTCACGATCGTCGAGCGCAGAACTCTTTTCGTCGAGCTGAGTTCGACGAACGTTGAACTCACTTTACTTGATCTTGAAAACTTGTGAGTCTGGAGTCTCTGAGGGTCTTGTTGAAAGCTGGTCCATCTGAAGTTGAGCCTAAGGACTTAACCTAGACTCTAGGACACAAATTGACCCTGGCTATACATGATGGGTAACATCCTAAGTCAGTGAACCTATCCCAAATCAAATAGGGATCCAATAGTATGTTTGCTTAGTTTGTGCGGTGCCTTAGGGGTGAGACAAGCTAGGGACTCTGAGCTCTAACCCGGCTCGCTTTCGTTGAGTGTGCGGTTGTGTATGGTGCAACGTGAGTGGTTATGTTGCTGGGTGTAGTTGTGATAAATTTCGAGGACGAAATTTCTTTGAAGGAGGGGAGGATTGTAATACCCCAGAAATAGGTTTGGGTTTCAGGTCGGTTGACACGGCCTGGGACACGGGCGTGTCCCAGGGCGTGTCGTGTTTGGTTGAGTAGTTGGTCGAGTGGTCGACGAAATTTTGTCGACGAAGTTTTGGGAGGGAACACGCCAGACGACACGGGCGTGTCAGAGGGCGTGTCCCCCTCCCCGTTCAGCAAACACGGCTTGTGACACGGGCGTGTCACATGGCATGTCAGTTGCACGATTCAGCCGGGAATGCTTGTGCCTGAGGACACGGGTGTGTCCTGGTGAACACGGCTTGGGACACGGGCGTGTCCCAAGGCCGTGTCCTGCTCGGGTGAAGTGGAGATTGGGCAGTATGGGTGACACGGCAACCGACACGGGTGTGTTGGAAGGCATGTCAAGTGACACGGCCAGCGACACAGGTGTGTCGGAAGGCGTGTCAAGTGACACAGCCACCGACATGGGTATGTCGATAGGCGTGTCAAGTGACACGGCCAGTGACACGGGCATGCCACATGGCCGTGTACTGGCTGGATTGACTCGATTGACTGCCGCTTACGGGACACGGCCTGTGACACGGGCGTGTCACAGGGCGTGTCGGGCCATGTTCAGGCTTTTCTGGACAATTATGAGCCTTTCGATTCCCTTATCCTGGATCCAAAGGCTGGGCTGCTTCCAGGTGGGTCAAGGCCGGGGAAATGGGGATTAAAACCCGCTTCTTCATCTTCTCCTTCTTCTTCTCATTCCAAGAGAGAGAGAAAGAGAAAAGGTAGAGCAAGGGAGGAAAGGAGGAGGAAAGCCCGCTGCTGGAGGAGCTGCGAAGTGTGGATTGAAGATCCGAGTTCGGATTCGTGGAGGCAAGGCTGAGACGCTGATTTCCATCCGGCTGATTCATGGCTCCGAAGCGATCTTCAAGGGTAACGATCTCTTTCTTGGACATCGAAGTCCTTTCTTCACGCACGTGCATGGAATCCTCCACCAAGAGGTGGATCTCGGAAGTGATTCCTTCGTTGAGTCTACATCTAGAGCCAGAAGTGTGGAGTACGACATAGGTATGTTGTGTGAAGCCCATCTGAATGGGTAGTCTGGATTGGTGATGTTCATGGGTAAACCGGAGAAGACTCCGTGGATTTGATGTATGAAAGAGATTATGATGTGATTGTATGAATGTATGGATGGGATGATGGCTGTGAGGAGGCCTTGAGAAAGCTCCTGGTTATGAAGAGAGATCAATTGGTAGTACGCCGGGAAGCGAGTACCCGACCGACTACACCACTAGGGTGGGTTGATCTAGTTAGAAGGGATCGATTGGTGGCATGACCCGAGAAGCGAGCACCCGACTTGCTGCACCACAATGGTGGGTCGATCAGGAAATAGGTGAGGGGTCGATTGGTGGTATACCTGGGGAGCAACGATAACCCAGCTTGCTACTCCACATGTTGTGGGTGGATCTGCTCTGGTTATTTGTGAATGCTGGGAGGTTGTACCTCTGAGTGGTATGGACGGGATGTCGGCAGCTTGCGAGACTAGTGGACTAGGCTTGAGCCGTCCAACCAACAAGTGAAGTACCTCGAATAGGCGGTGTACGACTGGGATGCCCGGTACGCCAAGAAGGTGCCCTGAGTGCACGGAGCGTCTGGTGGATACCGGCTTTTGTGATGTGATTGTGATTGTTAGATTGAGAAAGAGAATGATAGATATGGTATTTGATGATATGATGATGGTCATGCATACAGAAAAGGAACCACTACCCCGGGTAGGGGGTAGGGTCGTTATAAGTGGTCAGCTAAAGCTGACTGTTACTTTGTTTGCCGCTCTTTGGTGGATATGTGTTTGCAGGTGCTACTGCTTGAAATGAAATGAGCGGAATGGATGGACTGCGGCTAAAGGCCCTTGAAGGCCATGCGAAGGAATGTGTTTGGATTTCGTGTGTGGCCGGCCTGCGTGCCGATGTACGAAAATGTAATTGTGTGGAAAGATAAACTTGTAAGGCCTTAAGGCCAGTGTGTGTGCGTTGTATACATTCCTGGTGTTGTCATATAAATATGGAGTTTATATAGCAGTGGACATTCTCTGAGCTGAGTTCTTTAACTTAAAAATGCTGTGCTAGAATGGATTGAGTTAAGGATGCGAATAGAATTTGATTGTCACACGTAATTCCACTGCTTGTCTGTGACATATGGCGTGGGGCCCCGGCCAGACCCATCGTTATATGTTGATGAATTGTAAATATACCGATTTTTTGTACATTAATTTAGTTGTTTTCATTTATTTTTGTCATTTTTACTTATTTTTATTCAATAAATTGCTCCTTTTATTGTAAATATTATACTAACTTATTTTATTTTATTTTTCAGGAAAAACATTAAAAATCTGCCAAAAATTGACAAGTCACGCCCGTGACTTACTAGTCACGCCCGTGACCGGGGCGTGACACGTCAAAATCTCGTCAAACAGCACATTTTGAAGAGAAAAACTTGACACGCCCGGGGTCACGCCCGTGTCACCCGACTCGGGGCGTGACCCAACCTGTGTCCACCCGCTCGACATTTTCAGCTCGACGTTCGTCGACCCCTCGACACGCCTAGAGTCACGCCCGTGACCTAGGGCGTGACACCTCTTACCGCTCGACGATTTTCAACTCGACATTTTCCGCTCGACGTTTGTCGAGTGTCGACACCAACCGACACGCCCAGAGTCATGCCCGTGACCTGGGGCGTGACCTCTCCACCTGGCCGATGTGACTGCGCCCGCGACTTTCGGCACAGCCCGTGCCCAGATCCACCTTCTTGACACGCCCAGCGTCACGCCCGTGACCTGGGGCGTGACCAACGCGAGACCGACATGTGTCCAGCCCGAAGTCCACTTTCCCGTCAAATTGACGGCCGCCATCAGGAATAGTGCTGACACGCCCCTTGACACGCCCGTGTCAGAGGGCGTGTCCCATGAATTTTTTCCCTATAAATAGCCCCTTGCTGTATGTAATCCTGTTCCTTCTTTTGAACCATTTTGTATAGGAGTTATTGATGGCGCGGCCCCTCCAACACTTCCGGATGATGACCCGGTTGTTGCGGCCCCTCCAACACTTCCTGATGATGACCCGGTTGCTGCGGCGCAACAAGTTAAAGATTTGCGGCGTCATGACAACGCCACGGACGCTAACGGAAAGCTGTGATACAACCTCCGTCCGCGGCGCGCAAAGCTTGCTTAATAATTCTACTTAGTTTAATTTTAATTGCTTAAAACATTTGGCTTGTATTATTTTTATTTTCATGTTGGTGTGCTATTAAACCCTTGGTGTGTATGTAACCGCCCGGATGGATGAGATTTCATCTCCATCATGGATGGTTGGATCTCTTTTGTAACTCCTATTTAAAGGAGGCTATTATGATGAGTTACACATTGGAAAAAGAAACCTAAAGAAACCCCCTTGAGGAATTTCGGCCACCATGGTGAAAGCCATAGCCACCTCCTCCCCTTTGGTGTGAAGCCAAGCCTTGCCTCCTCCATCCCCGTTCGGTGCGACTCCGGCGTGGCTTCTCTCGGTGCGACTCCGTGGAAGAAGGAAGCAGCCCCCTTCGGTGTGAAACCGGTGGAACCGTGGAGAGAGTGATTCTCCCACAAATATTGTGTGATCTTCTTCTTGGTTGGGTAATCTCTTCCCTATCTTTGTGTTTCTTGCTGTGAGAATTTTGTGGAGGTTATTCATCCGTCTTTTCCGCGATTTTAAAGTGTTTTCGCTTGCAAATCTGAATCGAATGTTGTTGTTGACCCTCTTGTTTTCCGGATTGGAAGATCCGCTAGAGAACAAACTAGGCCAAGCCTTGACTTGTTCTCCAAGATTGAGCACGCTTTGGTGCTAACAAGGGAGTTAATCTCAACTTGTTCTTGATCCCTCCTTATCGTTTACCGCCGCTCCTAAATATATTTTTGCTGCGATTGACGGCTTATTGTGAAAAGAATAGATGCTTGTGTAGGTGCGGTGAGATGTGTGCTTGTTGGAGAGGTAGGTCCTAAGGTCGTGGTATCGAGTCCGGCTAGGCGCGAGTTGTGTGCTTGTTGGAGAGTAGGTCCTAAGGACGTTGTATCGAGTCCCGTATTTTTGAGAGCCAACCGACCCCTTTTCGTTCGCTTTTGGTCGGAGCACTCTCCTTTTTTTCTATGTTCTGTGATGGGTACCCGCCGTTAGCGTAAGCACGTCCATCTCACAAACATCCCTACACCAATTTGGTATCAGAGGGAGGTTGTTTCAACTTTCACGTTGCAAACATCCTCTCTGCGTTCCTTGTTAGAGATCCGATCGTTAGAACTCAAAAAAAAAAATATTTTCTGTGGTCTGCAAATAGCGGGCTGAAAACGTTATTTTTCAACAAAATTTCAAAGAAAAAATTTTTTAACGATCTACGTGTTATTCTCATCGGGAGTATATAAAAATATCTTATTTTCAATATAGCTTCAGTCCTAGAATAATTCATCTTGCCCGGGGCCTCCCAAACCTGAATGCGCACTAGGCTAGGAACGGAGTACGCAACCCCGTCTACGTCTAGGATGGCTGCGAACGAGCATGGTGATCCCAACACCGAGGCTATAGCAGGTCTTCGTGCCGAAATGACAGAGCTTAGGAACGCCTTAGCCCAGATCCTACAAAATCAAGCAAGGCCACCCCCACCTCCCGTTAATGCTGGGCAGCCCAACCGGCACCAACCGAACTTTGATTCGGATTCTGAGGGAAACTCTCCCCGTATGCCCCCTCGAGAACCCCGCCCCGAGCGAGGCTTTGATATCACGAGGGCTATCAAGATAGATGCCCCCACCTATGATGGCATGGGAGATCCCCAGATCTTCCTCCATTGGGCTATAGACATGGAGTGTTATTTCGAATGGCACAACCTCATGGACCCCCAAAAGGTTCAAGTTGCCAGGATGAAATTAATGGGACGTGCCAAAACCTATTGGCTGAATGAAGAACGTAGGTTAGGAGCTGGGCACGGGGTCCCACTCATTGGATGGGCTGTTATGAAGAACCTGCTAACCGATCAGTACGTTCCCGCGTACCATCGGACGCAAATGTTCGATGAGCTTGCCACCCTTCGGCAAGGCTCAATGTCTGTTGCTGAATATATGGGAGAACTTAAGGACCGTATGGTACGATGTGACCTTCAAGAGATCCCCGAAGTAACTTTATCTAGATTTCGAAAGGGACTTCACCCCGACATTCAGCGGAAACTCTTGCGTTATGGTCACACGGACTTGAATACGACTTTCAATGCCGCCTTGGACATTGAAAAGAACCTAGCATCTAAAGCTCACTCCCGTTATTCTAATGCGAAGAATAAGTCCACCGCTGGGGCATCTTCTTCCACTTTTCCTGATAAAGGAAAATTTAGATCCTCCGAGTCGAAATCCGTTGTGATTACCGCGAGAAATACCAAGAACCCCGCTAGTGAGCGTATCCCCGTTGGAAAGGTTAGCAAGGCTAACACCACTTGTTACTCATGCGGTGTTCAAGGCCACTATGCCTACGAATGCCCCACCAAGACGAAGGCCATAGCCTTACTAGAGTCCACTACCGACCCTGACGACTATATCCATGAGGCCGAAGAGGAGAGCGACCTTGACGGAGTCCCTAGTGACTTGGAGGACGATCACCGCCTTATGGTGATGCGTTGCATTATGACCACTCCTCGTCCTGTAGACGACTGGAAGAGGACGAGCATCTTTTCCCTGATCTTTAAGAGTGGAGAAAAACTTTGCAAATTAGTTATTGATGGTGGTAGTTGCGTAAACGCTGTTTCTGAGAATGCCGTTAAGCGTATGTCCTTGACTGTCGAGCCGCACCCGACCCCCTACCAGGTCGCTTGGATTAGTAAGGTTACTATTAAGGTTACCCAACGATGCCTAGTCCCCCTGTCTTTCAAATCCTACTCGGATGAGGTTTGGTGCGACGTCCTACCAATGGACGTTTGTCATGTGTTATTAGGCCGCCCTTGGCTATACGACCGTGATGTGACGCACTATGGTCGTGCCAACACTTATGAGTTTAAATTCAATGGCAAGATCGTCACCTTGAGACCGACTGTGCCAAAAGAGCCGGTAGTGTTGGCTAAGGATACCACCATCCCAGTTGAGAGGAAAGCCTTGAGTTTAGTTGGTAGGAAGGAATTTGTGAAGGATCCCTTCATTGGGGGAATAATGTACGCTCTTGTACTTCTGAGTGAAAAAACTGATGGTGGCGTGTTGGAAGATTTACCCCGAGAGCTACGGGTATTGTTGGATGAGTTTAGGGATGTATACCCGGAGGAGTTGCCTTCGTCGTTACCACCGCTTAGAGATATACAACACGCAATAGACCTTATCCCCGGATCATCCTTACCCAACCAACCACACTATAGGCTTAATCCAACTGCCCACATAGAGTTACAAACCCAGATAGAGGAGTTGTTAAATAAGGGATTTATTAGGACGAGTATGAGCCCATGTGCTGTCCCTGCTCTTCTTGCCTCTAAGAAGGATGGCACCTGGCGCATGTGTGTTGATAGCCGAGCTCTCAACAAAATTACTATAAAATATAGGTTTCCAATTCCGCGACTAGATGATCTCTTGGATGTCCTATCGGGTGCCACTATCTTCTCTAAACTGGACTTACGGAGTGGTTACCACCAAATCAGGATCCGAGAGGGGGATGAGTGGAAGACGACGTTCAAGTCTAAGGACGGGTTGTATGAATGGCTTGTGATGCCCTTTGGGCTATCCAATGCCCCCAGCACCTTCTCCCGGATGATGACGCACATCTTTAGGCCATATATGGGGAAGTTTGTTGTAGTGTATTTTGATGACATCCTAGTGTTTAGTACCTCCCCCGCCGAACACCTCTCTCACATCAAAGTAGTCCTCTCCACCTTAAGGACTGAAACCTTATATCTAAATCTAAAGAAATGCACGTTTTATGTTTCGGAGGTTGAATTCTTAGGTTATATAGTTGGCTCTGAAGGAATTCGTGTTGACCCAGGAAAGGTTCAAGTGATTAGAGACTGGCCCGAGCCCACTAGCCTTCGTGAGGTGCGTAGTTTCCACGGGTTAGCTACCTTTTATCGTCGTTTCATACGTGATTTTAGTAGCATTATGGCACCCATTACGGACTGCATGAAGAAAGGAGAATTCACATGGTCCAAATCCGCCACGTTTGCATTCCATCGTATTAAGGAGCTTATGACCGAAGCACCGGTGTTACGTCTCCCTGACTTCACCAAGGTCTTCGAGCTTACTTGTGATGCATCTGGCGTAGGGATTGGAGGTGTCTTGAGTCAAGAGGGTCACCCGGTTAGTTATTTTAGTGAGAAGTTAGCGGGTGCTAAATTAAATTATTCCAATTACGATAGGGAGTTTTATGCGGTCATTAGATGTTTGCATCATTGGAGGCACTACCTCCTTCATAAGGAGTTCGTGATCCTCTCTGATCATGAAGCGTTGCGATTCATCAATGGTCAGCACAAAATCAGCCCGCGCCACGCTAAATGGGTATCCTTCTTGCAAGAATACACATTTACTCTCAAGCACCTTAAAGGGACCGACAATCGAGTTGCCGATGCACTCAGTCGCCTCACCCTCTTACTTTCCTCCATGCAAGTCCACGTGGTAGGGTTCGAGCGCATAAAGGATGAATACGCCACATGCCCTGATTTTCAGGAGCCATACTTATCTGCCCAGGATAGCTCTCCCGCGACCATCACGGCCTATTCACTTAGAGACGGATACTTATTCAAACACGGAAAATTGTGTATCCCCCACTCCTCTTTGCGACTCCACATCATTTGGGAGTTACATAGTGGTGGCTTGAGTGGCCACTTTGGCAGAGACAAAACGATAACGCTCGTAGAGGAGAAATTCTTTTGGCCTAAACTAAAGGCGATGGTTGGGAAAGTTGTGAGCAGTTGCCGTACGTGCCAAGTTTCTAAAGGTACTAAGTCCAATGTAGGTTTATACACTCCGCTACCTATTCCGTCCGTCCCGTGGGAAGACGTGAGCATGGACTTTGTATTAGGCCTTCCCCCCACCCTGCGACGTCATGATTCTATACTCGTTGTTGTGGATAGGTTCTCCAAGATGGCGTACTTCCTCCCCTGTAGTAAGACCAACGACGCCTCTCACATTGCGAAACTGTATTTTAAAGACGTCGTTAGTCACCGTGGCGTTCCGAAGACTATTGTCTCAGATAGGGACGTCAAGTTCACTAGCTACTTTTGGAAAACCTTGTGGGTTCTTATGGGCACAAAATTATTATTCTCCGCGGCTTATCACCCACAAACTGATGGCCAGACGGAAGTAGTCAATCGGAGCCTAGGAAATCTTCTTCGATGTCTCGTGAGCGACCATAAAGGCACTTGGGATTTACTGCTTCCACATGCACAACTGGCTTACAATAATTCTAAAAATCGGTCCACGGGTATGTCTCCGAATGAAATTGTCCACGGGTATAAGGCCCCTGTGCCACTTGACTTGGTCCCCTTACCTCCCACATACAAAACAAGTCAGTTTGCACAATCCTTCGCCCAACATATTCACGACTTACATGCACGTATACGAGCTACCTTGACTGCTCAATATGAGTCTTATCAAGCGCACGCTAATCTACATAGGAAGGTGTCACACTTTAAGGTCGGCGATCTGGTTTTAGTACGGTTAGTTCCCGAACGAATGCCAACTGGCACCGTTAAAAAGTTAGCTCCAAAACGCGCCGGTCCTTTTCGGATTATAAAGAAGCTAGGTGACAACGCTTTCGTATTGGATTTGCCTGCTGAATGGGGTATCTCCCCTATTTTTAATGTCTCGGATTTGACGCTGTTTGTTGCGCCTCCACAAGAGTTGGTTTCTTTGTCGTCTTCTCCCTCCACTGAAATTTCTAATGGGTTGGGGAGTGGTAGTTTGGATGATCTCTCTCCTCCGGTCCCCGCAGGTATAACATCGGATGGTACGCTGCCTTCTTTTATTCCTACTGCTGACATGTTTCCCAGGTTTCCCAAGACGTTTCTCCATCCAGATATGATACTCGCTGCTGAGCCTCTTACTACTCCTGCCGGTGCTACCTACCGCTTCCTCATCCGTTGGCGTGACCGCCCACCGTCGGACGACTCATGGGTCCTCGCGACAGAGCTTCAACGTTTGGATGCCGAGCTTCTCCGCCGCTTTCTATCAGCCCACGCATCGGAGATGCGCGATTTTGAGTGGGGGAGGATTGATGGCGCGGCCCCTCCAACACTTCCTGATGATGACCCGGTTGTTGCGGCCCCTCCAACACTTCCTGATGATGACCCGGTTGCTGCGGCGCAACAAGTTAAAGATTTGCGGCGTCATGACAACGCCACGGACGCTAACGGAAAGCTGCGATACAACCTCCGTCCGCGGCGCGCAAAGCTTGCTTAATAATTCTACTTAGTTTAATTTTAATTGCTTAAAACATTTGGCTTGTATTATTTTTATTTTCATGTTGGTGTGCTATTAAACCCTTGGTGTGTATGTAACCGCCCGGATGGATGAGATTTCATCTCCATCATGGATGGTTGGATCTCTTTTGTAACTCCTATTTAAAGGAGGCTATTATGATGAGTTACACATTGGAAAAAGAAACCTAAAGAAACCCCGTTGAGGAATTTCGGCCACCATGGTGAAAGCCATAGCCACCTCCTCCCCTTTGGTGTGAAGCCAAGCCTTGCCTCCTCCATCCCCGTTCGGTGCGACTCCGACGTGGCTTCTCTCGGTGCGACTCCGTGGAAGAAGGAAGCAGCCCCCTTCGGTGTGAAACCGGTGGAACCGTGGAGAGAGTGATTCTCCCACAAATATTGTGTGATCTTCTTCTTGGTTGGGTAATCTCTTCCCTATCTTTGTGTTTCTTGCTGTGAGAATTTTGTGGAGGTTATTCATCCGTCTTTTCCGCGATTTTAAAGTGTTTTCGCTTGCAAATCTGAATCGAACGTTGTTGTTGACCCTCTTGTTTTCCGGATTGGAAGATCCGCTAGAGAACAAACTAGGCCAAGCCTTGACTTGTTCTCCAAGATTGGGCACGCTTTGGTGCTAACAAGGGAGTTAATCTCAACTTATTCTTGATCCCTCCTTATCGTTTACCGCCGCTCCTAAATATATTTTTGCTGCGATTGACGGCTTATTGTGAAAAGAATAGATGCTTGTGTAGGTGCGGTGAGATGTGTGCTTGTTGGAGAGGTAGGTCCTAAGGTCGTGGTATCGAGTCCGGCTAGGCGCGAGTTGTGTGCTTGTTGGAGAGTAGGTCCTAAGGACGTTGTATCGAGTCCCGTATTTTTGAGAGCCAACCGACCCCTTTTCGTTCGCTTTTGGTCGGAGCACTCTCCTTTTTTTCTATGTTCTGTGATGGGTACCCACCGTTAGCGTAAGCACGTCCATCTCACAAACATCCCTACACCAGTTATGCTGCTCGGATGAGTCCAAATGCTATGCAAGAGAAATTTCTCCCCCTCTCCTTTATTTTCTTAGCTTTGTAATCTTCGTTTTTAGCTTAATAAAATTGTAGATTTTCTCTCTTTTTATGGATTTGGACTTTAACTATGTGGCTACTCTTATGCAACCTTATTTTCTTTTTTTTTTGTTTTAACTTAGTTTTAGTTCTTTTAAAATGGGTGTGTGTGTGTATGAGTTTAGCTTTTTAGTTTTATGTTTTAGTTAATTTTCTTACTTAGTTTTGTTAACTTAGGTTTTTATAGCTTTCAATTTCATTGTTATAAACCCGTAAAAATGATTTCAAGGTGATTTTCATTTCTTTTAACTTAGATTTTTCTTTTTAGGATGTAAAACTTTTTCGTTCTTTTCATTTTATTTTCACTTTTTAATCAGTTTTACGGAGTTATAGGAATGATTATATAGTTGTTTTAATTTTTCATGCACTTAGTTTTTCATTTTAAACTTTTGCTCTTTTAATTTTTTCGCTCTCTTTTTATGCATTTCTACCGCATTCTAGCGGTAGAAATGTATTCGTTTTAATTTTCCGAGCTCTTTCAATTTGCGTTTATTTGCAAACTTTTTCGCTCGTTTAATTTTTCTTTTCACTTTTTATGCATTTCTACCGCATTCTACCGGTAGAAATACAGTTGTTTTTATTTTTTAGGTAACTTAGTTTTTTTTTCATTTCTGTACGTGTGTGCATTTATTTCCGCCTACTCGTTAAGAGTTAAATGGCGCTTGCTTTTTTTACTTTCTGTAGAGTGCGTGAGTTTGTAATTTTCTTTATTTTCGCCTACTCATTCGAGTTAAATGGCAGGTCTTTATTTTCCCTACTCATTTAAGTAGGATTTGTGTGTGTGTGTTTTACTTTATGTCGAGAGTGTGTGTGTGTGTGAGTTTTACTTTCTGTCGAGTGTGTGCGTGTGTTGCATTTATTTAGTCCTACTCGTTTGAGTAGGACCCGCTTTCTTTCTCCCGCCCACGCATTTGCGCCGGGACTCGCAATTTACAGCTTTCTTCAGTCCTGCTCATTTGAGTAGGACTTGCAATTTACTGCTTTATTTCCTGCTTTATATTCCTGCTTTCATTTTATCGCTTTCATTTACTGCTTTCTCTATTGCTTTCCCCGCAAGCCATCCCCATTCCGATGAGTGGCTAACCGTTCTTAGCCCTCAGTATCAAAGAGCATTGGGACAGATAAAATAACTTAAAATAATTAAAGGTCCCTTCTTTCTAATTAATTAAAAGTACTTAAAGTTTGCCGAGGGTTTACGACGCGTAGGACCACATAATCGATGTGTGGGCCCTATTTCCGTAGTCCATATGCTAGCTAGCTGAGAGGCCGTGCATATGGACCGATCACCCCTTGGTAAAGAGAGTTCTGCACTAACCCTCGAGAGAGGAGGCGCGCCAACTCTACCGGATTGGGTTCCCCACCCAATAGCGGGGTTCTTAGCGTAATGCTGCCGTTAAGAGGAATCCTTCGTCGGACGAGAGCCCGGTCGAATAGTCTTAGCGTTCAGGTGAGCGATAGCCCTATAGCTAGGTGAGCTCATTTTAGTGGAACCCCCACGGCCAAGTCTCCGCCTTAATTATTTAGAAATTTAGGAGCTCTTTTTATTAAAAGACAATTTTAGTTCTATTGTTTTTTCGGTGCCCTCGAGCTAAGCTCTTCATCGGCTCCACCTTCATGCTTTCATTTTCTTTCTGCCATTTTCTGCCTTTTTATTATATATAAAATATAACCCGACAAGTTAATTATCGGTAAAATAATAGTCCCCTCCAGGGAAGTGTAGAAATAATCGAACCGACCCCGAGAACAATACGACCTCGATATTCCACCCGGAATATCCTGTACTACTCACGATAGGTGCACTCGCCTCCTTTCGTTAAAACTCGATCACACCTTTTTATATCCAAATAAATAAAATACGCGCGCCCCGTTTTCTAAATAAAAAAATACTTCCGTTTTACTTAAATAAAACCGCCCGGGGCGCCGCGCTTCGTAAATCTTTTTGGAGTTTTAACACGCATCATATGCCATGTGACGAATGGGAGCGTTACAAAGTATGTAGCCTCACTGACAACAGAGTTTGAGCCTATCAGGGTCTCACATAAGAATGTTTGGAGAAATTGGGAGATTGGATTAGTATGATTTGCTCATATGATGAGTGGAAAAGACTTGGCAGAACCAGGCCTTAGAAAGCATCGAGTGCGTTGAGACCATTTAACGCTTTTGTCAAGTCAAGTGTTGACTCGTCGAATGTTGGCGTTGAGTTTACTCAACAATTCATCGAGTCAATGATTTAATTAGTCGAGTATGACACTTAAGCATTGAGTGAGTTGAGTTCACTCAACGATTCGTTGAGTCAATGTGTTGATTTCACGCGTTTGAGTCTTATGCGTTGAGTGCGTCGAGTTCACTCAACGCCTTCATCAAGTTAAAGGTTGACTCCACAAATCTGGCACTTAGGCGTTAAGTACGTTGAGTCCAATTAACGCTTTCGTCGAGTCAAATGTTGATTCAATGGGATTGATGCTGAGAGCATTGAGAGTGTTGAGTTCACTCAACGGTATTCGTCGAACATCTTATGGATACTCGACGATTCGTCAAGTATAATTTGTATACTCAACGATTTGTCGAATATGTCATTGATACTCAACGATTCATCGAGACAAGGGTTGTCTGGTCGAAAATGCTGGATTCTAAGTCCTGGGATGCAAAAAGCGACGGGGTGTTCTGTTTATTCCTTTGGGTATAAATATAAGATTTTAGGGGTTTTAAAGTAACTGTTCATTTTTTCTAAGCACGCTAGCAGCACTGTGCAAAAGACACGAGACCTAAAGGCCGACGAAAGTAGTTCCGCCTCCGTCGATCCCATCGCCGCTGCTTAGCCTGATTCCGGCGAGTGTCGTTGCCGCCTCTTTTGTAACGAACCTAGCAGTCTGTGAAGACACAAAGCTTTCTCTCCTGACCTTGATCTTGTGTGACATGATTCTACGGGTTCTCCCGTTCGTGTGGACTTCATGTAGAGGTGCGGATAATATTCTGCACTAGGAACTGTATCCGCAAAGTGATCGGATGATCTACTGGAGCATCTAGGTTGAGTATAGACTCAATCCCGCATAAGTAAAATTTTATTTACTGCTCTTTACTTTTTGATTAATGTTAATTGCTAGATCCGAACTATTTTGGGTTTTCTTGTTCTTTATTTCCGTTGTATGCGCAAGTGTTGTGTCATCCTAACAAAACCCAATAGAGGGCCCTCAACTTGCTGCCCGATTCTACCTTAGTTGTTGCTTGGATTTGTTTGATGGCCTCCGCCGCTTTGTCTTTGAACTCCAAGAGTGCCAGCCACATATAGCTACTGAGATTATCTACCAAAAGTAGAAAGTACATCTTGCCTCCTGGGGTGGCTGGTGTGATGGGCATGTATATGTCATTGTGTACTGTTGGGTCCATTGATCACAATGTCCCAGATTTGAAGAAGGCTTACAGGATAATGGTATACACATATTTGTATCTGAGACATGTGTAACAACCCCATCCGTTCATATCGTATATACTAAAAGGTTTGGCCGGGGCCCCACAGCATATACCACAAAACGAGCGGTGAAGTCACGGTAAGGCACCAGAGTAGCGCAGCGCACCCAAACCCATGACATTCTAGCGGAAGCCTATACAGTACACTTGAACTCCACACCTGAATGTCCAACATATAAAACCTCATATTTTATATATTCAGAGGAATGTCTTACAACACATACAAGACAAAGAGTTGGCCTTAAGGCCTTACAGGGCTTTCAAATAGTGGCCCAAACATTGGTACGCAGGCCGGCCACATCAAAAGAAAACATAACAGTTACATCAACATTAGCCTTCGAGGGCTACCAGCGGCAGCAATAAAAGTAGTAGGGACTTCAGCCCTTATGCGTCCCGCTCGGTTCTCCAGTACCTGCACAGGGACGTTCCACCCAAGGGTGGCAAACAGAGGCAACTGTCAGCATTTAGCTAACCAAATTATAACGACCCTACCCCTTTTCTCGGGGCAGCGGTAATCTTCCCTGCAGGCATAACATATCACAAGCATGACAATATATCTCATATAATGTGCTTTCACGCACACATGCCATCATAACTGTCAGCCACCCGGCCCAACGGTCCGTGCACTCAGGGCACATTCTTGGTGTACTGGCAAATCAGTTGTCCACCACTGTATCAGTGTCACAGCCCAACGACAACTCACTGGAGCATTTACTCCATGACATGCAGCCAGAGTTTTATAGTCTTAGTGAACCGGTATTGGCACGTAGCCCCCCATTGTATCACGGCACAAGGCCTAAGACTCTTGTTATGCGCTCCAACAGACCGCACCTTCTGATCTCACGTCCGACGGACATAACGCAGGTCGGATCCTCCACCCCCCGTTGCTCAAATCGCCTTACCATCACCGAGTACCGCGTACTCGCGGCTAAATAAAGACGTGGGTAGGTCTCACCGATCCTGTTCTAGAATTTAAGCATGGGCATAACTCTTACACCCATTCTCTCACAACATTCGCGGGTCTTTCCTGGGCACACCAGTACTTCCTGCTACTCTCTTCGCAGGTGGACAACGCAAATATCACAAATGTCCGGGGTATTTCCTGGCTACCATGCCAATACTTCCCGTTATTCTCTTCACAGGTGGACTCCCCATGAACATTAAGCATTACAAAGGGTATTTCCTGGAATTCCAATCCAGTACTTCCTGCTACTTCCATTCACAGGTCGAACCCAATAGCACAAACAGCACAAGCAATATACAGGTATTTTCCTAGACTACCACTCCAGTACTTCATGCTACTTCCTTTCAAAGGTCCAACCCGTCGACTCCTAAACTACGCGTTTAGCTTGGAGTCTTCTCCGGTTCGTATGCAACATCACCAATCCAGACCAACCTGTCCAGATGGGCTTCACACGGCATGTCTATTCCGTACTCCATTTCCGGATCTATATGCCAACAAAGCGCATTCCATGAATCAACCCAAAGACTCCCAAAATCAGCCACCTTTTGGTGGGGGAATCACATACATATGCCAAAAAGGAAGCCTTCACATGGCTAGGAAGAAAGGTCGTTACCCTTGAAGACCGTTTTGGTGCCATGAACGCCTAGCTGGCTCGAAAGAATCGCAAAAGCTTTGCCTCCGCAACGCCGGCCTCGGATTTCTCGTCGGAATTCCGCAGCACCACCGGTGACCAGCCCCTCTTCTTCCTCCTCCCTCTTCCTCTCCCTTTCTCTCTCTAAAAGTGTAGAAAGAGAAAAGCCACTTACAAATGAGTTCTTTCAACCCATTCCTGGCCTTAAGGACACAGGGAGGCAGCTCGGCCCTTGGATCTTAGTTGAAGGAATGGATGACCACGATTTGACAACAAAATCATAATTATTTGCCTGACACGGCCTGTGACACGCCCGTGTCCATGGCCGTGTTCCCTAAGCGGTGCTCAACCGACTTACCCAATCCAATGACACGCCCATGTGACACGCCCGTGTCATGGGCCGTGTCACCCGACACGCCTTCAGACATGCCCGTGTCTGTGGCCGTGTTCATCATGCTGAAAAATCTCAAAATCACCCGAGACTCACACGGCCTATGACATGCCCGTGTTCATCATGCTGATTTTTGGGAATCTTTGGGTGGATTCATGGAATCCCCTTTGTTGGCATATAGATCCGGAAATGGAGTACGGAATATGCATGCTGTGTGATGCCCATCTGGACAGGTTGGTCTAGATTGGTGATGTTACATACGAACCGGAGAAGACTCCGTGATAAACGTGTAGTTTAGGAGTTGACGGGTTGGACCTGTGAAAGAAAGTAGCAGGAAGTACTGGAGTGGTAGTCCAGGAAAATACCCGTAGAATGCTTGTGCTGCTTGTATTGATGAGTTTGACCTGTGAAAGGAAGTAACAAAAAGTACTGGATTGGAATTCCAGGAAATACCCTTTGGAATGCTTAATGTTCATGGGGAGTCCACCTGTGAAGCGAGTAACAGGAAGTACTGGCATGGTAGCTAGGAAAGACCCCTGACATTTGTAATATTTGCGGCGTCCACCTGCGAAGAGAGTAACAGGAAGTACTGGTGTGCCCAGGAAAGACCCGCTAATATTGTGAGATGATTGGGTGTAATAGAAATACCCAGGCTTGAATGCCAGAACAGGATCGGTGAGACGTACCCGCGCCTTTATTTAGCCGCGAGTACGCCGTGCTCGGTGATGGCAAGGCGATTTGAGCAACGGGGGGTGGAGGATCCGACCTGCGTTATGTCCGTCCGACGTGAGACCAGAAGGTGTGGTCTGTTGGAGCGCATAGCAAGAGTCTTAGGCCTACGCGTCGTGAGACAATGGGGGGCTACGGGCCAATCCCGGTTCACTAAGACTATAAAACTCCGGCAGCACGCCATGGAGTAAATGCTCAAGTGAGTTATCGTTGGGCTGTGACCCTGATACGGTGGTGGGCAACTGATTTGCCAGTACACCAAGAATGTGCCCTGAGTGCACGGACCGTTGGGCCGGGTGGCTAACGGTTGTAATGGCATGTGTGCGTGATATCACATTATATGAGATATATAGTCATGTTTGTGATATGTTATGCCTGTAGGGAAGATTACCGCTGCCCTGAGAAAAGAGGTAGGGTCATTATAATTTGGTCAGCTGAATGATGATCGTTGCCTCTGGTTGCCACCCTTGGGTGGAATGTCCCTGTGCAGGTGCTGGAGAACCGAGCGGGACACATAAGGGTTGAAGTCCCTATTGCTTTTGCTGCTGCCGCTTCTAGCCCTAGACTTCGGAAAGAGATGTGACATGGCCTGGGACACGGGCGTGTCCCAGGGCGTGTCCTGCGTTCGACGAGTGTTCGGGAGGAACAGTCGACGAGCGGTCGACACAATTTGGTCGACGATCGTCGAGTGCTTCAGACACGGCCTGTGACACGGGCGTGTCACATGGCGTGTCAGTGCGGTCGACGAACTCAGCCCGACGAATATGAGCTGGGGCGTGTCTAGTGCCGTGTATGGGCACAGGGCCTGGGACACGGGCGTGTCACAGGTCGTGTGAGTCTCGGGTGATTTTGAGATTTTTCAGCCTGATGAACACGGCCACAGACACGGGCGTGTCTGAAGGCGTGTTGGGTGACACGGCCCATGACACGGGCGTGTCACATGGGCATGTCACTGGATTGGGTAAGTCGGTTGAGCACCGCTTAGGGAACACGACCATGGACACGGGCGTATCACAGGCCGTGTCAGGAAAAATTTATGATTTTTGGTGAAATCGTGGCCATCCATTCCTTCAGCCTGGATCCAAGGGCTGAGAGGAATCCCTGTCTTCTTAAGGCCGAGAATGGGTTGGGGAAACTCATTTAGCTTTTTACTTTCTCTTACTACACTTCTAGAGAGAGAAAGAGAAAGGAAGAAGGAGGAGGAGGAGAGGTGGCTGATCACCGGTGGTGCTACGGTTTACCGAAGAGAGATCCGAGGCCGACGTTGCAGAGGAAAAGCTCTTGTGAGTCGTTCGAGCCAGCTTAGAGCTCATGGCACCAAAGAGGTCTTCAAGGGTAACGACTTTTCTTCCTAGCCATGTGAAGGCTTCCTTTTTGGCATATGTATGTGATTCCCCCACCAAAAGGTGGCTGATTTTTTGGAATCTTCCCATCTCTTTCTGAAGTCTAGGGCGCACATCCTGAGCATGTCCTCCATCGTTCTGTTGGTGCGTTCAGTTTGGCCATCCGTTTGGGGATGAAAGGTCGTACTGAAAGTCAACTTCATGCCCAACAGCTGGTGAACTAGCCTCCAATCCTTTGACGTGAATCTCCCATCTCGGTCACTCACGATGCTTCGAGGAACACCGTGAAGCCGTACAATCTGTTCCACGTACAGCTTTGCCAAACTTTCTACCGAATCATCTCGCTTGTTTGGTAGGAAATGTGCCACTTTCATCAGCCGATCAAAAATCACCCAGATGGAATCGTTCCCTCACTGAGATCTCGATAACCCGTACACGAAATCCATAGAAATATCGTCAAATTTTCATTCTGGAATCGGCAACGACTTCAAATAACCGCCCGGTTCGCACAGGTTTGGCATTTGGCCACATAAAGAGCAACATCTTTCTTTAGCCCTGGCCACCAAAATAGCTTTTTCATATCCTTGAACATCTTCGTGCTCCCTGGGTGGATTGAGTACTTCGTATAATGTGCTTCATACATCAGTTCTTCCGTCAATTTACCCACATTTGGGATGCACAAACGGCCATCTTTCCGCAAAAGACCGTCATTCCAGGAGAACTTCCCTTCTGGCCCAGCTTTCGCATATAGTAGGAGATCTTCATCCAACTCCGTTGCCTGTCGAACTCGGTCCGCAAGGTCACATTGCACCTCCGTCTAGTTCAAACATGCATTGGCAGTGACATTCTTGTCAACACAAGAAATCTCTAACGCTTCCAGCTCCTGGATGAGATGTTCATCATGCTTTTGCAACCAAGCTGCTCTTGCCGGAGTCCGCTGACTCAAGGCATCCACGACAACATTCCCCTTCCTGGGAGTATAGTGAATCTCAAAGTTATAGTCCCCGAGAAACTCCAACCACCTTTGTTGTCATGGCCCAACGTCCCGCCCACTCCTTGCATACCCGCGAACTTTGTCTCCTATTCGGTATTCTGGCCCAACGTGATTTCTTTGGACTGTCAATCAATCATGGCATGCTGCTTCGCAAGCCAATCCATACCAAATATCACGTCGAATTCTGATATCGGCAATACAGATGCAGTCAAACTGAAATCCCGACTTCCTATTTGGACCGGCACATCGTAAGCTTGATCCGCAAGCATCCAACAGCCATTCGGCAACACCACTCTGATGCTATTTGTCTTCACACGACTAGGTATCCCAAGACGCGCTATAAACTCGCGAGACAAAAAAGAATGTGATGCACCTGTATCAAACAGTGCTCGCGCTAGCATGTCCCGAATCATCACAAAACCTGTGACAATCATGTCACACACACAAGCCGCATCCACAGAGGCATTAAGCAAAACATACAAACAATAAAATAATCAAAAATAAACTCGTACCTATGACGACGTCACTTTACTTGATGGCCTCCTGCAGGCCAAGATTGTAGACCCGGGGCTGTGCCTGAGAGGCAGAGGAGTCCACCACCGCCTTTCCTTTTTCCGCATATGACGCTCCCGCCTTATTTTCACTCTTTGGCGGCACCCGACAATCTCGAGCTATGTGACCCACCCGGCCACAATTGAAGTACGTACGAGTATCCGGCTTGGAGGTGGCTCCCGACGTTGCTCCTGATGCAACAAAAGAAGGAGCATGTCCCGTCGTCTTGGGCCTCTTTCCACATTTCTTCTTATAGAATGACTTCGTCGGTCGGGGCACTTTAAACTCTGGCTATGACACATCCAATGTCCTCTTCCCTTGCACTTTCTTCATGTCTTTTTCCAGCGCGCTTGCAGTGTCAACCAACGCCTGGAAGCCTTGGTTCACCGAACTAGAAAGCAGGAACTTCAGCTCGTCCCGCAGTCCTTCATAGAACCTATTCGTCTTCCTCTGCTCATCAGCAAATATCGAACCCGCATACCGCCCTAAGCGTGTAAACTCATGCAGGTAAGCTTCCACACTGCCATCACCTTGCGTCAGCCTTTGGAATTCATTCTCCATGGCAATCCGTTGTGCCGCAGGAAGGTGCTTCGCTAGGAAGAGTCGAGAGAATTCTTCCATCGATACTTGTGTTAAGGGACGACCCGCCAAGTGATGCAGCTCCATCTTGTCCCACCACAGTCTACCAGGCGATCATCGGATGGCACCGTATGAAGCTCTATATGGAAGGAAGTGTCGTACTCCCTTGGCTTGGGTAGAAGCGGACGAAGCTCGAGTTTATAAACGTAATGAAGTCGATGAAGCAAATTCAACCATTCATGCTATTCGAGAGAAGCTACTCATAGCCCAAGATCGTCAAGCGAAGTATTACAATGCCAAGCACCGGAACGTGGAGTTCGCAGTTGGCGATTTGGTTTACTTGAAGATCAAGCCCTTCAAAGGTGTCTCCAGGATTCGACGTTTGAAAAAGTTGAGTCCAAGATATTTGGGTCCATTTGAAGTGGTTGAGCGAATAGGAGAAGCTGCGTATCGGCTAGGTATTTCGGCAGACTTGAGTGGACTACATGATGTGCTTCACATCTCGGTGTTGCGGAAGGCCGTTAAATATCCAGCTCAAGTGATTACGGATGATCGTGTGCTGGTGGAGTATGGGCTAACAACGAGGGTTAGACCCATTCAGATCGAGGATCGAGCCGAGAAACAGTTGCGGAACAATACGGTCGGAATGGCTAAAGTCCGATGGGACAATTGCGGTCGTGAGGAGCTTACATGGGAGCGAGAGCAAACCATGAGAGCGGAGTTTCCCGATCTATTTTTGTAGCGATTGCATAGTGAACATTTTATTATAACATAAATGTTTCATGTTATAAAAATGTTTGGTTGCTGGTTGCCTTCCTATATACAAATTTCGAGGACGAAATTTCTTGTAGGAGGGGGGGTTGTAACAGCCCTTTTTCAGCAGGCTCGTTTTTTGGGGTGACACGGCCTGGGACACGGGCGTGTCCCAGGGCGTGTCCTGCATTCGACGAGTGTTCGGGAGGAACATTTGATGAGTGGTCGACATAATTTGGTCGATGATCGTCGAGTGCTTCAGACACGGCCTGTGACACGGGCATGTCATAGGGTGTGTCAGCGCGGTCAACGAACTAAGCCTGACGAATATGAGCTGGGGCGTGTCTAGTGTCATGTATGGGCACACGGCCTGGGACACGGGCGTGTCATAGGCCGTGTGAGTCTCGGGTGATTTTGAGATTTTTCAGCCTGATGAACACGACCACAGACACAGGCGTGTCTGAAGGCGTGTCGGGTGACACAGCCCATGACATGGGCGTGTCACATGGGCATGCCACTGGATTGGGTAAGTCGGTTGAGCACTGCTTAGGAAACACGGCCATGGACATGGGCGTGTCACAGGCCGTGCCAGGCAGAATTTATGATTTTTGGTGAAATCATGGCCATCCATTCCTTCAGCCTGGATCTAAGGGCTGAGAGGCCTCCCTGTCTTCTTAAGGCCAAGAATGGGTTGGGGAAACTCATTTGGCTTTTGACTTTCTCTTACTACACTTCTAGAGAGAGAAAGAGAAAGGAAGAAGGAGGAGGGGGAGATGGGGCTGATCACCGGTGGTGCTGCGGTTTACCGACAAGAGATCCGAGGCCGACGTTACGGAAGAAAAGCTCTTGTGAGTCGTCCGAGCCAGCTTAGAGCTCATGGCACCAAAGAGGTCTTCAATGGTAATGACCTTTCTTCCTAGCCATGTGAAGGCTTCCTTTTTGGCATATGTATGTGATTCCCCCACCAAAAGGTGGCTGAGTTTTCGGAATCTTTGGGTGGATTCATGGAATCCCCTTTGTTGGCTTATAGATCTGGAAATAGAGTACGGAATAGGCATGCTGTGTGATGCCCATCTAGACAGGTTGGTCTGGATTGGTGATGTTGCATACGAACCGGAGAAGACTCCGTGATAAACGTGTAGTTTAGGAGTCGACAGGTTGGACCTGTGAAAGGAAGTAGCAGGAAGTACTGGAGTGGTAGTCCAGGAAAATACCCGTAAAATGCTTGTGCTGCTTGTGCTGGTGGGTTTGACTTATGAAAGGAAATAGCAGGAAGTACTGGATTGGAATTCCAGGAAATACCCTTTGGAATGCTTGATGTTCATGGGGAGTCCACCTGTGAAGCGAGTAAAAGGAAGTACTGGCATGGTAGCCAGGAAAGACCCCTGATATTTGTAATATTTGCGGCGTCCACCTGCGAAGAGAGTAGCAGGAAGTACTGGTGTGCCCAGGAAAGACCCGCTAATGTTGTGAGATGATTGGGTGTAATAGAAATACCCAGGCTTGAATGCCAGAACAGGATCGGTGAGACCTACCCGCTCCTTTATTTAGCCGCGAGTACGCCGTGCTCGGTGATGGCAAGGTGATTTGAGCCGGGGGGTGGAGGATCCGACCTGCGTTATGTTTGTCCGACGTGAGACCAGAAGGTGCGGACTGTTGGAGCGCATAGTAATAGTCTTAGGCCTATGCGCCGTGAGACAATGGGGGGCTACGGGCCAATCCTGATTCACTAAGACTATAAAACTCCGGCTGCACGCCATGAAGTAAATGCTCATGTGAGTTGCCGTTGGGCTATGACCCTGATACGGTTGTGGGCAACTGATTTGCCAGTACACCAAGAATGTGCCCTGAGTGCACGGACCGTTGGGCCGGGTGGATAACGGTTGTAATGGCATGTGTGCGTGATAGAACATTATATGAGATATATAGCCATGCTTGTGATATGTTATGCCTGCAGGGAAGATTACCACTGCCCCGAGAAAAGGGGTAGGGTCGTTATAATTTGGTCAGCTGAATGTTGACTGTTGCCTCTATTTGCCACCCTTGGGTGGAATGTCCCTGTGCAGGTGCTGGAGAACCGAGCGGGACACATAAGGGTTGAAGTCCCTATTGCTTTTGCTGCTGCCGCTGCTAGCCCTAGACTTCGGAAAGAGATGTGATACGGCCTGGGACACGGGCATATCCCAGGGCGTGTCCTGCGTTCGACGAGTGTTTAGGACGAATAGTCGATGAGTGGTCGACACAATTTGGTCGACGATCGTCGAGTGCTTCGGACACGGCCTGTGACACGGGCGTGTCACAGGGCATGTCAGCGCGGTCGACGAACTCAGCCCAACGAATATGAGCTGGGGTGTGTCTAGTGTCGTGTATGGGAACACGGCCTGGGACACGGGCATGTCACAGGCCGTGTGAGTCTCGGGTGATTTTGAGATTTTTCAGCCTGATGAACACGACAATAGACACGGGCGTGTCTAAAGGCGTGTCGGGTGACACGGCCCATGACACGGGCATGTCACATGGGCGTGTCACTGGATTGGGTAAGTCAGTTGAGCACCGCTTAGGGACACGTCCATGGACATAAGCGTGTTACAGGCCGTGTCAGGCAAAATTTATGATTTTTGGTGAAATCGTGGTCATCCATTCCTTCAGCCTGGATCCAAGGGCTGAGAGGCCTCCCTGTCTTCTTAAGGCCGAGAATGGGTTGGGGAAACTCATTTAGCTTTTGACTTTCTCTTACTACACTTCTAGAGAGAGAAAGAGAAAGGAAGAAGGAGGAGGAGGAGAGGGGGCTGATCACCGGTGGTGCTGCGGTTTACCGAAGAGAGATCCAAGGCCGACATTGCGGAGGAAAAGCTCTTGTGAGTCGTTCGAGCCAGCTTAGAGCTCATGGAACCAAAGAGGTCTTCAAGGGTGACGACTTTTATTCCTAGCCAAGTGAAGGCTTCCTTTTTGGCATATGTATGTGATTCCCCCACCAAAAGGTGGCTGATTTTTGGGAATCTTCCCATCTCTTTCTGAAGTCTAGGGCGCACATCCTGAGCATGTCCTCCATCGTTTTGTTGCTGCGTTCAGTTTGGCCATCCGTTTGGGGATGAAAGGCCGTACTGAAAGTAAACTTCGTGCCCAACAGCTGGTGAGCTAGCCTCCAATCCTTTGACGTGAATCACCCATCTTGATCACTCACTATGCTTCGAGGAACACCGTGAAGCCGTACAATCTATTCCACGCACAGCTTTGCCAAACTCTCTACCGAATCATCTCGCTTGTTTGGTAGGGAATGTGCCACTTTCATTAGCCGATCAAGAATAACCTAGATGGAATCGTTCCCTCGCTGAGATCTCGGCAACCTGTGCACGAAATCCATAGAAATATCGTCAAATTTCCATTCTGGAATCGACAATGACTTCAAATAACCGCCCGGTTTCTGCCATTCTGCCTTCACCATCGCACAGGTTTGGCATTTGGCCACATAAAGAGCAACATCTTTCTTTAGCCCTGGCCACAAAAATAGCTTTTTCATATCCTTGAACATCTTCGTGCTCCCTGGGTGGATTGAGTACTTCGTATAATGTGCTTCATACATCAGTTCTTCGCTCAATTTACCCACATTTGGGATGCACAAACGGCTCTCTTTCCGCAAAAGACCGTCATTCCAGGAGAACTTCCCTTCTGGCCCAGCTTTCGCATAGCTTAGGAGATATTCATCCTACTCCGTTGCCCGTCAAACTCGGTCCGCAAGGTCACATTGCACCTCCGTCCAGTTCAAACATGCATTGGCAGTGGCATTCTTGTCAACACAAGAAATCTCTAACGCTTCTAGCTCCTGGATGAGACGTTCATCATGCTTTTTCAACCAAGCTGCTCTTGTCGGAGTCCGCCGACTCAAGGCATCCGCGACAACATTCCCCTTCCCGGGAGTATAGTGAATCTCAAAGGTGTAGTCCCCGAGGAACTCCAACCACCTTCGTTATCGCATATTCAAGTCCTTCTGCTCCAATACGTACTTCAGGCTCTTGTGATCTGTATAGACCTCCACCTTCACACCATAAAGATAGTGTCGCGATAGCTTTAGTGCCAAAATCACCGCCGCCAACTCAAGAACATGGACGGGATAGTTCCGCTTGTGCACTTTCAGCTGACGTGAGCCATAAGCAATCACCTTTCCATTTTACAGAAGTACGCAGCCTAAGCCTCTTCCTGAGGCATCACTGTAGATTACAAATCCATCGGTACCACATGGCGAATGCAACATAGGCACCGTGGTCAACCAAATCTTCAGCTCTTAAAAAGCTCGCGCGCACTCTGGCGACCAAACGAACTTCTGCTCTTTTCGCGTCAATGTGGTTAGCGGCAAAGACTCGAGAAGCGTATTTGTTATGCTTGTGGTCAGGTAGGACACACCGCTCGTGACTGTTGGGATGGTGTTCAGCAGCCAAAGAAGCAATACAAGTGCTATTCGTGTGGTCAAGCAGGGCATAAAGCCTGAGATTGCCGTGTTGCCTCATAGCGGGAAAGAAAGGAGAAGGAAATGTCGATATAATGATGTACATAAATAATTGGGCTCCTCATGTATGGTGGCTTATGCATGTGTTATATGTACAGTAAGCCATTTTGGATGATAGTTCTATGATGGCGTTTATGTTATATGTATATGTTGTGGTATTCAAGTCCTTCTACTCCAATCTGTACTTCAGGCTCTTGTGATCTGTTTAGATCTCCACCTTCACACCATAAAGATAGTGTCTCCACAGCTTTAGTGAAAAAATCACTGCCGCCAACTCAAGATCATGGATGGGATAGTTCATCTCGTGCACTTTCAGCTGACGTGAGGCATAAGCAATCACCTTTCCATTTTGCAGAAGTGCGCAGCCTAAGCCGCTTCCTGAGGCATCACTGTAGATTACAAATCCATCGGTACCACATGACGATGACAACATAGGCGCTGTGGTCAACCGAATCTTCAGCTCTTCAAAAGCTCGTGCGCACTCTAGCGACCAAACGAACTTCTGCTCTTTTCGCGTCAATGTGGTTAGCGGCAAAGCAATCCACGAGAAGTTTTCAACAAATCTTCGGTAGTAGCCTGCTAGTCCAAGGAAACTCCTGACCTCAGCCACTGAAGATAACACTGGCCACTCCTCTATAGCTTTTATCTTCGCTGGTTCCACAGCTCTGCCCGCTCCACTCACCACATGGCCCAGAAAAGCCACTGATGATAGCCAAAACTCGCACTGCGAGAACTTAGCATAGAGCTGATTCTGCCTCAATGTATTCAACACCAACCACAAATGCTTCTCATGATCGACTTCCAATCTCGAGTACACCAGGATATCATCAATGAACACTATCACGAACAGATCCAGGTACTCGCAGAATATTCGGTGCATCAAGTCCATAAATACTGAGGGCGCATTGCACAGCCCAAATAGCATAACCGTGAACTCGTAGTACTTGTACCTTGTTTCAAATGTGGTTTTGGGAATATCTTCTTCCCGGATCCTCAATTGGTAATACCCGGATTTCAAGTCCAACTTCGAGTAGATTGACGATCCCACTAGCTGATCAAACAGCTCATCAATCCGCGGAATCGGATATTTATTCTTTTCGGTTAGCTTATTCAATTTGCGGTAATCAATACATAACCGTAAGCCACCGTCTTTTGTCTTCACAAAAAAACACAGGGGCGCTCCATGAAGACATGCTTGGGCATATATAACCCTGCTCCATCAATTCCTATAATTGGACTTTCAACTCCGCCATTTCCTTAGGCGCGACACGATATGGCGAGCGGGCCACAGGTTTCGCACCTGGCACCAACTCGATCATGAAGTCAATCTCACTCTAGGGTGGTAGCCCAGGGAGATCCTTGGGAAACACATCTGTAAATTCTGACACAATCGGAACATCACGCACACTGGCCTTTGGCTCAACATCCTGAATCAGGACGAAGTAGCACTCCGCACCCTTCCGAACAGCCTTCAAGACTTGGAGTCCGGCAATACAGATGCAGTCAAACTGAACTCCTGACATCCTATTTGGACTGCCACATCGCAAGCATCCAATAGCCATTTGGCAACACCACTCTGACGCTATCTGTCTTTGTTGGAACCCCAGTTAGGATTTGGGCAAGGAACACTATTAGGGTTGCTTAGATTGACCCAACATGTATAGTCATGGGTCATAGGACCTTTTTCCAGGACAGGTCATTCAGAAGGTTTCTCCAGAATTGCTGAAAGAAGTCCAAGAAATGCAGTTAAGACAAAGTCAGAGAATCAGATTGACGATCGTCGAACACAGTTCGACGAACGGCGATCTCTGGTCGACGAATTCTGAGTTGCTTCTCTGAACTCAGGTTGATGATCTCAAGACTCTAGCAAGGCTGTGTCGACACCATCACATCAACTGTGTCGACACTCAACAGTTCTCTCAGCTCGATGAACACAGAAACTGAGCTCGACGAATTGCAAGCTCCGGTCGACGAATGCATACAAGATATTCAGCTCGACGAATCTAGCTGAGTTCGACGAATGTCGAACTCAGGTCGACGATTGATGAACTCGACGAATGCTCAGGTCGATGATTTCTGCGGAATCAGTAGCAGTTGGCAGAATTAATTGAGAATTAATTACAGTCAACATTTCCGATAAAAATAGCCGTTTAAACGGACAGTTACAGAGGAATTAAGTGAGGATCAATTTTCAAAGCATCTTCACTCTCGGGAATGTTTCTTCCACCATCAAGATTAAGGAATTGAAATACACAGAGAATAGACAATAGTGAAGAGAACGATAGAAAAGTTTTCTACAGATAAGGAAGAAATGTGCATCAATCTGAACAATCATCAGTGTCCTTCATTGGCTCCAGGCTTCAGGAGACAACCATTCAATATCAGTCTGAGAAGCTTGCTGGAGACATCATCACCTAGAAGACCTATCACCCTGAAGCAAAGCTCCAGATCTCTCCTGAACCATTCAATATCTCAGGGGGAGCTGTTTGCTAACATCAATATCCACATAGTCTTCTCAGCTGCTTTGAGAAAGAGAAGACTTTCATCTCTCTTTTCCCCCTCCTGTATAAAGGGTTATCATCTCCCTTCAAAAGTGATTCCTGGTTGCAAGTCTCCTTCCAAAAGACTTGAGGTTTGGCTTTTGGGGACCTGATCAAAACCCATTGGTGTCAGACACCTGATCAAAAACCTGAGTGGATTCCTACCAAGGTGGTAGAAGAGTGGACTACCCAGATTTGGGAAACCACTATAAAATCCTTGTGTCTCTTCTGTGTTGCTTGATTTCTTTCTGCATTACTTATTTTAGTTTTGTTTTTGCGTTGTGATATTTATAACTCTAATCAGCTTAAGTTAAGATCTATCACTTTCAATTGGTATCAAAGCGAGGTTGTACAGGCTACTCCAACTCCTTTTGAAGATCCTGAAACTGCAAATACAGCAAGAATGGCTAGGTATCAAGAATTAATTGGACAATCTTTAATCAATAAAGCCAAGGCTGAAGGAAAAGATATTTCTGGATTCACAACAATGTCAAAGTATAGAAAAGAAGAGCTGAAAAGGTTTGACAAAGGTAATAAATTGTTTAATGTTGATGACTATATGAAACTTCATCCAGAGGCAGTTGTCCCCAGAGCTACTTCATTGAATATAATTGGGGCAGCTGATATGACTATGACAAAAGCTCAAGCTCAAGATCCAAAGAGAGAAATAATCTTCAAGAAGCCAGGTGAGCAAACATCTGAAGACAAATCCAAGCAGAAGAAGCAAAAGAAGTACTCTTCTTGTTATTTCATTTTCTGTATGTTTTTGTTTTTCAAACTGTACTATCTGTTTAAACAAAGCTATGTATATATATATCTGTTGCATGTGTTGGTAATTCTCTGCCAGATATATTTCTTTCTTTCTTTGTTTTCTGTTTGTTTTTCTATTTTGAGTCTCTGTTAGTGACCTCACCCAAATATGGGGAGATTGTTGGATCCCTAGTTGATTTGGGCTAGGTTCACTGACTTAAGATGTGACCCATCTTGTATAGTCGGGGTCAAGTTGTGTCCTAGAGTCTAGGTCAAGTCATTAGGTTCAACTTCAGAAGGACCAGCTATCATCAAGACCATCAGAGACTTCAAACTTAGAGAATTTCAAAACTAAGTAAAGTGAGTTCGACGTTCGTCGAACTCAGCTCGACGAAAGGAGTTCTGCGCTTGACGATTGTGAGACAATTCTTTGTGCTGAGCTCGACGATCTTGGTTCTCTGTTCGACGAAGACTCAGTTTCTACATCAAGCTAAAGTCAGGACAACTTCAGAATTTTTCTAAGTCCAGCTTCAAGCTTCGGTCGACCAATCAGATTCTGAGCTCGACGAACTTGGACCTCAAGTTCTCAGCTTCTCAGGTCGACGAAGTCAGTTTTTCAGGTCGATGAATGTTGTACTCTTCTCGACGAATTCTGAACTCAGAGTATTTGTGTCGACACTTAGGGCATGTGTCGACACCAGACAATTCATGTCGACACCAGAGGATTTGTGTTGACACCAGGATATTAGTCGACACCAAGTTCATGTCGACACCAGAAGATTTGAGTCGACACCAAGATCAATTAGTCGACACCAGCTTATGTCGACACTGGATATCAGCAGATGCAGAATATTTGGCTAAGTCCACAATCTTTCTTCTCTCGACGAACTTGGATCTCAGTTCGACGAATTCTGTCTGACAGTGATAATTATCAGCTCGACGAATTTGATTCTCAGCTCGACGAATGAAAATTATCTGTTTGACGAATGAAGACTGTCTGGTCGACGAACTCACTCAAGCTCAGTTCGAAGAACTCAAGCTCAGCTCGACGAACTCAAGCTCAGTTCGACGAACTCAAGCTCAGTTCGACGAACTCAAGCTCAGCTCGACGAACTCTCTCAAGCTCAGCTCGACGAACTCTCTCAAGCTCAGCTCGACGAACTCAAAACTCAGCTCGACGAATTGTGTTCTCCGTTCGACGATTCCAGACTAGGTTTTCTTCAGTTTCCCGTCCCGTTTCTTGGCGATGAATCCGGAGTTATTAATGCCAGATCTTCTCAGAATGTTACCGTTGGAACACGCATTGACTATGGACTATTACATATCGTTTCTCCATGGGACAGTTAGGGAAAGTATTGATTGTCGCTTCCTTCCAAAACCGACTGCAATTACTGCTCAAGCATTCAAATTTTGAATGTACCTCAGTCAGAAAGATATACAGAAAGAAAACAATCAATCAGAGGACACAGAGCAATAGTACAGCAAGTAAGACAATCAGACACACACTCAGATTGCACAGAAGAACAAGCATACTGAAATCAAAAGTTCTACTGCAATCAGCCTGACCAGAGGACATTCTCAAGAAGAAGAAGAACAACCAATCACTATCAAGAGTCTTCTTCTTCCTTCATCTCTACAGGACAACTTCAAGGACAACCAACAACATATCAGTCAGAAGTTCCTGAAGATTTCTCTTGTCTAGGCCTGAAGATTGAAGGCCTATCACCCCGAAGCAGAGCTCCAGTTTTCTCTGAACCATTCTACATCTCAGGGGGAGAAAATCTGCTAACATCATCAATCCACAAGTCATCTCTCTGATTGCTGACATAGAAGACAAAATCACCCTTTTCCCCCTCCTGTATAAAGGGTTGTCATCTCCCTTCAAAAGTGATTCCTGGTTCACAAGTCTCCTTCCAAAAGACTTGAGGTTTTGGTTTTTGGGGACCTGATCAAAACCCATTGGTGTCAGGCACCTGATCAAAAACCTGAGTGGATTCCTACCAGGGTGGTAGAAGAGTGGACTACCCAGATTTGGGGAACCAATATAAAATCCTTGTGTCTCTTCTGTGTTGCTTGATTTCTTTCTGCATTGCTTATTTTAGTTTTGTTTTTGTGCTGTGATATTTATAACTCTAATCAGCTTAAGTTAAGATCTATCACTTTCAGTCTTTACACGACTAGGTATCCCAAGCCACACTAGAAACTCGCTAGACAGAAAAGAATACAAAGCATCCGTATCAAACAGTACTTGCGTCAGCGTATTCTGAATCATCACAAAGCCTGTGGTGCACGCAACACACACAAGCAACATACACAAGATGCAAACAAAAGCAAGCAATACGATTATCGCACACTTGTAACACTAGGATTACGCCTGGGACGCAGAGGACTCCACCACTGCTTTTCCCGTCTCCAAATAAGACGCTCCGATTTCCTGCTCAACCATAAGTCGACGACTCCTGATATGGTTTGGCACAAGTGTCCCTATGGCATAAAACATCAACAATCTACTCGTGTTCACGGCTATCGAACAAACACGTTGATCCCACACATCCATGTATTATAGGTACGGTCGGGGCCCCACAACATATACCACAAAACGAGCGGTGAAGTCACGGTATGGCACCAGAGTAGCGCAGCGCACCCTAACCCATGACATTATAGCAGAAGTCTATACTGTACACTTAAACTCCACACCTGAATGTCCAATATATAAAACCTCATATTTTATATATTCATAGGAATGTCTTACAACACAAACAATACAAAGAGTTTGCCTTAAGGCCTTACAGGGCTTTCAAACAGTGGCCCAAACATTGGCACGCAGACCGGCCACATCAAAAGAAAACATAACAGTTACATCCACATTAGCCTTCGAGGGCTAGCAGCGGCAGCAGCAAAATCAGTAAGGACTTCAGCCCTTATGCATCCCGCTCGGTTCTCCAGTACCTGCACAGGGATGTTCCACCCAAGGGTGGCAAATAGAGGCAACGGTCAGCATTCAGCTGACCAAATTATAACAACCCTACCCCTTTTCTTGGGGCAGCGGTAATCTTCACTACAGACATAACATATCACAAGCATGGCAATATATCTCATATAATGTGCTTTCACGCACACATGCCATCACAACCGTCAGCCACCCGGCCCAACGGTCCGTCCACTCAGGGCACATTCTTGGTGTACCGGCAAATCAGTTGCCCACCACCGTATCAGGGTCACAGCCCAACGACAACTCACTTGAGCATTTACTCTATCGCGTGCATCCGGAGTTTTATAGTCTTAGTGAACCGGGATTGGCCCGTAGCCCCCCATTGTATCACGACACTAGACCTAAGACTCTTGCTATGCGCTCCAACAGGCCGCACCTTCTGGTCTCACGTCGGATGGACATAACGCAGGTCGGATCCTCCACCACCCGTTGCTCAAATCGCCTTGCCATCACCAAGTACGGCGTACTCGCGGCTAAATAAAGACGTGGGTAGGTCTCACCGATCCTGTTCTGGCATTTAAGCCTGGGCATAACTCATACACCCATTCTCTCACAACATTCGCGGGTCTTTTCTGGGCACACCAGTACTTCCTGCTACTCTCTGTGTAGGTGGACAACACAAATATCACAAATGTCAGGGGTCTTTCCTGGCTACCATGCCAGTACTTCCTGTTACTCTCTTCACAGGTGGACTCCCCATGAACATTAAGCATTACAAAGGGTATTTCCTGGAATTCCAATCCAGTACTTCCTGCTACTTCCGTTCACAGGTCGAACCCAATAGCACAAACAGCACAAGCAATATACGGGTATTTTCCTGGACTACCACACCAGTACTTCCTGCTACTTCCTTTCACAGGTCCAACCCGTCGACTCCTAAACTACGCGTTTAGCACGGAGTCTTCTCCGGTTCGTAGGCAACATCACCAATCTAGACCAACCTGTCCAGATGGGATTCACATAGCATGCTTATTCCATACTCCATTTCCGGATCTATATGCCAACAAAGGGGATTCCATGAATCAACCCAAAGACTCCCAAAATCAGCCACCTTTTGGTGGGGGAATCACATACATATGCCAAAAAGGAAGCCTTCACATGGCTAGGAAGAAAGGTCGTTACCCTTGAAGACCGTTTTGGTGCCATGAATGCCTAGCTTGCTCGAAAGAACCGCAAAAGCTTTGCCTCCGCAATGTCGGCCTCGGATTTCTCGTCGGAATTCCGCAGCACCACCGGTGACCAGCCCCTCTTCTTCCTCATCCCTCTTCCTCTCCATTTCTCTCTCTAAAAGTGTATAAAGAGGAAAGCTACTTACAAATGAGTTCTTTCAACCCATTCCCGGCCTTAAGGACACAGGGAGGCAGCTCAGCCCTTGGATCTCAGCTGAAGGAATGGATGGTCACGATTTGATAACAAAATCATAATTTTTTGCTCGACACGTCCTGTGACATGCCCGTGTCCATGGTCGTGTTCCCTAAGCGGTGCTCAATCGACTTACCTAATCTAGTGACACGCCCAAGCCGTATCACCTGACACGCCTTCAGATACACCTGTGTCTGTGGCCGTGTTCATCAGGTTGAAAAATCTCAAAATCACCCGAGACTCACACGGCCTGTGACACGCTCGTGTCCTTCGTTGTTGACTGTTCCTCCCGAACACTCGACGAACGCAGGACACGCCTTGGGACACGCTCGTGTCCCAGGCCATGTCACCACAAAAATGAGCCTGCTGAAAAATGGGTTGTTACACCATGTTATAAGTTCTATATATGCAGGTGGTTACTTGTTACACTGATTAGACAGGTTGTCTTAGTAACAATGACAGGTGAACACATGGAAGAATGCTGACAAGACAAAAATCTAAGTCCACAGGCGTTGAGTGAAGATAACTCACTCAATGCCAAATGGCCTTAAGCGTTGAGTAAAGACTAGACATTCAAATCCTCAACATTGACAAAACAGAAATCAGGTTAAGTCTAAAAGCGTTGAGTGAAACCAGTTCACTCAATCCCTAGAGCCAAATGCGTTGAGTAAAGCTCAAGAAATCAAAGCCGCAAAAGAATCTGCCAAGAATTTTGGCTAAGTCTAGAAGCGTCGAGTAAGGACAACTCACTCGATGTCAGAAGTGCAGTAGCGTTGAGGGGAGCTCATATTGTCAAAGTCATAGAAGATGTCTGTTGGATCCCGAGTTGATTTTGGCTAGGTTCACTAACTTAGGATTATGTGACCCAACATGTATAGCCAGGGTCATAGTTGTGTCCTAGAGTCTAGGCCAAGTCCTTAGAGTCAACATCAGATGGACCAGCTATCAACAAGACTATCAGAGACTCAAGACTTAGAAGATTTCAAGACCAAGTAAAATGAGTTCGACGTTAATCGAACTCAGGTCGACGAAAGACGTTCTCAACTCGACGATCTTTAGATATTTCTCTGAGCTGAGCTCGACGATCTTCATTCTCTGGTCGACGAAAACTGGGATACTTCAACAAACTAAAGTCAGGATAACTCCAGATTATTCTAAGTCCAACTTCAGACTTTGGTCGACGAACAAAATTCTGAGCTCGACGAACTTGGACCTCGAGTTCACAACAACCTTCTGTTAGAAGATCTCAGGTCGACGAAGTCAACTTCTCAGGTCGACGAAGTCAACTTCTCAGGTCGACGAAGTCAACTTCTCAGGTTGACAAACTCAGTACTCTACTCGATGAATTCTGGAACCAGAAGATTTGTGTCGACACTTAGGGCATATGTCGACACCAACTATGTCGACACCAGAAAACTTGTGTCGACACCAAGAATAATCAGTCTACACCCACTTATGTCGACACCAGAAGATTTGTGTCAACACCAAGACTAATCAATCGACACCCATATGTGTCGACACCAGAAGATTCATGTCGACACACAGAATATCAGTCAACACAAAATATTTGACAAAGTCCAGAATTGTTGCTGAACTCCAGTCGACGAATACAATTGTCAGCTCGACGAACTTCAGAGAGAGAATTAGCAACAGACAGTAGTCAAGTTTTCAGCTCCACGATCTTGAAACTTAGCTCGACGAACAGAAGCTGTCTGGTCGACGAATACAAAATATCAGTTCGACGAACTAGTAACTCAGCTCGACGAAATTCTGTTATTCGTTCGATGATTCCAGACTTAGCCATTTCTGGCCTTCTGTCCCCATTCTAATGCGGAAATTCCTGAGTAATTAATGCTCTACATTCTCTGAATGTATCTGTTAGAAGGAGCATTGATTACGGTCTTCTTCAGGAATATTACTTGCTGATTTTCCACGGGACAGTTGAGGAAATGATTCAATGCCGATTATTCTCAAGGCGTCAGCATTAATTACCAATGATTCAAATTTTTGAAAAGATATAGAAGAATATAAGATCGATAGTCGGAAGCCTGGAAGAATATACTCAGTCAGATAAACAGACACGCACATAGACTGACTGCAAGAATTCATACAATAGTAGAAAAGCTTCACACAAAAAATCATACTGAAGCTTACAGTGACATGCAGTGATCATACCTCCAGGACTTCCAAGGACAACAAAATATCAAATCAGTCAAGAAGCTTCTGCATCACTGCCTGTCAAGAACTCTGATTGAAGATCTATCACCCTACAACAAAGCTTCCAAATCTTTCGGAACAATTCAATATTTCAGGGGGAGCTTTTGTTAAACATCAATCCACTTAAGTTTTCTCAGTTTATTGAGAAAGAGAAGACAAAATCACTCTCGCACCCCCTCCTGTATAAAGGGTTGTCATCTCCCTTCAAAAGTGATTCCTAGTTGCAAGTCTCCTAACCAAAAGACTTGAGTTGGTTTTTGGGGATCTGATCAAAACCCATTGGTGTCAGCCACCTGATCAAAAACCTGAGTGGATTCCTACCAGGGTGGTAGAAGAGTGGACTACCCAGATTTGAGGAACCACTATAAATTTCTTGTGTCGTCTGGTTGCCTATCTTTTTTCTTTTTGTTCTTGCTGTGTGGCTGTGATTAGGTTTACTATTTTCTGTTTTCCAGTTTCCAAATTACTGCACCTTTTCAGTTTACAACAAAAGTTGTAACATCACCTTTATAGGGAACTAAAAAATTTTAAATATACTCTATTCACCCCCCTCTAGAGTATTGTAGACCTAACCCTCACTTTCAATTGGTATCAAAGGAGGTTCCTTTGGTTGCACAAGTTAAATCTTGAACCAAAAGATCCCTTGTTAGATCTACACATCACCTTCATTCACATTTAACTTTTAAAGTAAAAACACAGCCATGGCACAAAATAAAGATTATGCAAGCACCAGACCTCCAGTTTGTAACTTGCAAAAGTTTGGAATCTGGAAGGCAAGAATCAAGCTATATATGAATTATATTGTTGAAGATATCTTTGCTTCCATCTTAACAGGAGTACCTCCACCACCTGCAGCTCCTCCAAGTAACTCTACAAATATGACTGCAATACCTCCTCCAGATTATAATGATTCTTACAAGAAACCCAAGATGGCTGATGCAAAAGCCATGAACATATTGGCACAAACAATGTCTGATGACATTTTCCAGAAGGTTGCTAAGTGCACATCAGCAAAAGCCATTTGGGATTCCCTAAACCAAATGGTTGATGGATCAGCTGATGAAAGGAAGGATAGGAGATCAAATCTCATATCCCAATATGGGAATTTCAGGAAACAGGAAGTTGAGACAGTTTCAGAGATGTATAATAGATTAAACTCAATTATTAATGAGCTAAAAACTCTGGACAAGGTCATCACTCTCATTGAAATGAATGACAAAATTCTGATGTGCTTCCCAAGCTCATGGGACACAAGAATTTGGCTCATCAAGGAGGCCAGATGCCTAAATGAGATTTCAACTGAATCTCTATTGGGTAAACTAAAGTCTTATGAGCAGTTAATAAAGACATGGGAGGCTGCTGAACAAAGAACGCCTCCAGCAGCTAGAAGAGAACAGAGCATAGCCTTCAAAGCCTCAGAAGAATCAGAATCTTCAACATCAAATGAAGAACTTATAAGTCTCTTGGCTAAGAGATTTTTCAAGATGGCTAGAAAGGACTTCAGAAGAAATTCATCAAGAAAAGATGACAGGCCAAAGTTGATAAGACACCGACAAAGGAAGTGGTGTGCTATGGATGCAGGAAGCCTGGGCATTTTCTCTCTGAGTGTCCAGAGAACCAGAAGAAAGAGAAGAGAAAAGGAAAAGGATTCTAGGTGACAGTACACCAGCAAACCCTCTTCCAGCAAACACAAGAGGAAGGAAAAGGGGTTTGTGGCTGATACCTGGAGTGAGACTGAAGAATAGTCAACATCCTCAGGCTCCAGTGAAGATGAGGAAGAAGAAAGAGCAAAGGAGCTTTGCCTCATGACAATTGATGCTCAAGAAGCAACTCAGAAGAAGGAGATTCAGAAAATGAGGAAGCTTCTGAATCAAAAGCTGATCAGGTATTATCATGGTTTGATTATAGTTCAGAATCTTTTAAATCAGATTTTAAAATCATGTGTTTAGATTTAATCAACTCTGAGAAGGAAATCAAACTTCTCAGAGATAAACAAGTTAACTATGATAGCCTAGTTTTAGAAAACACTAAATTAAAAAATGAAATAGACATGTTTAGTGAACAAATCACTCTTCTGAAAGATGAATTAAGTAAAGCAAAACAGCTAGAAGAATCACTAAATGGAAGAAGCAAACAACTAGCAGCAATCACCAACATATCTAATGCTAGATTTAATGGAAGTAAGTTAGGATTAGGTGCATCATCTAGTGAACCACTTATTATTCAGAAAAACCACCTGTCACAACCCATAAATTTTATTTCTGAGAAAGGAAAGAAGAATACTGATCAAGTATATAAGGTAAATAAAATTCTTGAACAAATTAAAACTAAGGACAAAATTGAAAAATAGAAAACACCCAATAAAAACAAAGTTCAACAATTTTCGTCGACCTCAGATCGACGAAAAGGGGCCAGTTCGTCGAACCCAGATCGACAAACTCTGAACGTCAACTATAGTTATCATTACTCGTCTAACTGCGATCGACGAACTTACATAAATTCGTCGAACCCAGGAAGACTTAGTCAAAACTATAACTTCAACAGAAACTTAAGGACTTCTAGGAAACAATTTAATCCATTAGCTGACTGAACCATTCCACCTAGGAAATATCACCCGCTAGGATATAAATCTCATCCAGAATTTTATGTTATTTCTAGTTTCTCTTATCAACCATATAAAGGACCCAAGGTAACCTGGGTCAAAAACAATTAATTGTTTATATTGTAGGTGATAAACTGTCGAAGGGAAAATCAAACTTGGTACCTGGACAGTGGCTGCTCCAAACACATGACTGGAAGCAAGGACATTCTATTCAACTATAACTCCAAGCTGGGGACAAAGGTTATCTATGGTGACTCAAAATGTGGTCAGTCAGAAGGAGTTGGAGAAGTGAGAATAGGGGCTGTCACATACAGAAAGGTGACGTATGTAAGTGGACTGAAGCATAACCTCATCTCCATAAGTCAATTATGTGATGATGGTTATCAGGTATACTTTAACCCATCTACTTGATCTATCATTGATAAAAATAACCAAACTTTTTTAACTGGAAGTAGACAAGGAAACATTTACTTAGTAAAGTTTTTTTCTGCCACAACTGATATCTGTTTACTGAATTTAACTAGTAATCAGAATGACTTATGGCAAAAAGACTAGGACATGTAAACCTGAAAAACATTGTTAGGCTATCTAAGCACAACCTTATTAAAGGTCTATCTTCTGCTCCCTACAAGAAGGACGGTCTCTGCAGGGCTTGTCAATTAGTCAAGCAAACTAAAACTAGTTTCAAATCAATTAATAAGAGTGATTCACCTAGGATCTTGTACTTGCTACACTTGGATCTTTTTGGACTCATTGTTGTACAAAGCCTAGGAGGGAAATCCTACACTTTAGTTATAGTGGATGACTTCTCCAGGTTCAGTTGGGTATTCTTTTTGAGAACAAAGTCAGATACATTCAAGGTTCTTACAGATTTTCTCAGGACCATACAGATTGAGTTCTCTACTCATGTTGCATTGATCAGAAGTGATCATGGCACAGAGTTTGAGTCTCTTCTTATGCATGAGTTTTGTGAGAAGGAAGGTATCAGGCATTGCTTCTCAGCTCCTAGAACTCCCCAACAAAATGGGGTAGCTGAAAGTAAAAATAGGACACTCATTGAAGCTGCAGGTACATTGCTTGTCGATGCATACATGCCACTAACCTTTTGGGCAGAGGCTGTAAGTACTGCAAACTATGTCCTGAATAGGAGTTTAATTCACAAACTGAAGAACAAGACTCCCTATGAATTGCTCAAAGGGAAGAAATCTAAAATAAACTATTTTAAAGTTTTTGGTTGTACATATTATATACATAATAACAACAAGAAATATATTAGAAAGTTTGAAGCTAAGGCTGAAGTGGGAGTTTTTCTATGATACTCCCAAGTAAGCAAGGCCTATAGGGTATTTAATAAATCAACATTAAAATTAGAAGAGTCAATTCATGTTTCTTTTGATGAAACTAACATGTACTGCAAGGAGAAAGAAGTTTCTACCAGTAGCAACTTGCAGGTACCCCACTTGTGTGAGACATTGGATGGACTAAACCTCACCCAAGAGGTTCCCACTCATCCCTCTCCACAAGTCATTGAAGATAGTGAAGAAGATGAAGCTGAAGAACATGAGCCTCAACCAACAGCAAATATAATTCAACAAGAGGAATTTATTCAAAATGTTATTGCACAACCAACTTCACCCACTGATTTTGTCACACTTAGGGATCACCCCAGATCTCAAGTAATTGGAGACATATCAGCAGGTGTACAGATAAGGCATCAACTCAACCAAGACTTGATGCATGCCTGTTTTCTCTCTCAGGTTGAACCTCTAACCATTCATGATGCTGAGCATGATCCCCACTGGATCCTTGCAATGCAAGAGGAACTAAACCAATTTGAGAGATGTAGAGTTTGGGATTTGGTTCCGAGACACCAAAACTACCCAGTTATTGGAACCAAATGGGTTTTCAGGAATAAGCTTGATGCCCAAGGAGTCATTGTGAGGAACAAGGCTAGGCTTGTTGCTCAAGGATATAGGCTAGAAGAAGGAATTGACTATGATCAGACCTTTGCACATGTTGTAAGGTTGGAAGCTATAAGGATCTTCCTTGCTTGTGCAGCATTCAAAAGGTTCTAAGTTTTTCAAATGGATGTGAAAAGTGCTTTCTTAAATGGAGTGTTACAAGAAGAGGTTTATGTAGAACAACCTCTAGGTTTTGTTTCTCCAACTTATCCCTCTTATGTTTTTAAATTAAATAAGACTTTTTATGGTCTAAAGCAAGCTCCAAGAGCTTGGTATGAGACCTTAGCAAGTTTCGTATTAGAGCATAAATTTACAAGAGGAACTGTAGGTAAAACCCTTTTCACTAGACGTCATAAGGACCAAATCTTATTAGTGCAAATCTATGTAGATGACATTATATTTGGATCTACAGATTCAAAATTGTGCAAGAGGTTTTCTGACCTCATGCATTCTAAATTTGAAATGAGTAGCATGTGAGAGCTTTCATATTTCCTTGGTCTCCAAGTGAAACAGCTTCTTGATGGCATCTTCATCTCTCAAGCAAAATATACTAAAGAACTTTTAAAGAAGTTTGGGATGGCTGATGCCTCAGCTAAGAAAACTCTCATGGCCACCAATGTTGTTGTGGACTCTGATCTACCAGGAAAACCTGTAGATCAGAAACTTTATAGGGGCATTGTTGGGTCCCTATTATACCTCACAGCAAGTAGGCCAGATATTATGTTGCTACATGCCTTTGTGCTAGGTTTCAAGTGAACCCTAAAGAATCCCATCTAATTTTCTTAAAAAGGATTTTAAGATATATAAAGAGTTGTCCTAATTTAGGCCTATGGTATCCTGCTGAATCAGAATTTGAGTTAACTGGATACTCTGATGCTGATTTTGCTGGATGCAGTTTAGATAGAAAAAGTACTTCAGGAACTTGTCAGTTCCTGGGTATGAGACTAGTATCATGGTTTTATAAGAAGCAAACATCAGTGTCAACATCAACTGCTAAAGCAGAATATATTGCAGCAGGCAGCTGTTGTTCACAGATGCTTTGGATACAAAATCAACTTCTAGATTATGGGTTCAACTTAAATAATTCAACCCTATTCTATGATAATACTAGTGCTATAGCCATAACACAAAATCCAGTTCACCATAGTAGGACAAAACATATTGACATAAGACATCATTTCATTAGGGAGTGTGTAGACAAAAATAAGATTAAGCTTGTGTATATCTACACTGATTTACAAAAAGCTGATATATTCACCAAACCTCTGGATGAGAAAAATCATGCTTTCTTTCTAAATCAGCTGGGAATGATCAATGGAGAAGACTTAGTTTAAGTTTTGTCTGCATTCGACGAATTTTCCAGAGTTCGTCGAACGGAGTTCGACGAACCAGGGAAAGTTTGAGAGATACTCGTCGAACGGAGATCGACGAACTCTCTATGAGTGAAACAATTTTCGTCGACCAGCGATCGACGAACTTTGCTTCAAAAGATATTCGTCGACCTAAGTTCGATGAACCGTCTTCAATTCTTTTGATGAGCTCGATGAATTATTTAACTCTAAACTATTTCATCGACCTCAGTTCGAAGAATTAATTTTATTTTCGTGGAACGAAGTTTGTCGATTCATATTCTGGAAAACCTTATATCTAGGTTTTCTTCGACCTCCATCCCGCGCTTTCTATTCCTTTGCACTTGATCGCCATTTTTAGGTCTTTCTTGCAGGTGATTTCAATGGTGACTCTGGCAAGCAATCTCACAGGAATGAAGTTTGATACAGGATTTGACGTGGATTTCGATTCGTTTCAGCATTCTGATCCAATCTTTCTGTATATCCTGGAACTTCTTGAAGAACAGGAACTAAAAACCCTGATGACGAGAAGGATCAAACTGCACAGCATGGAAATCAGGGAATGAGTATACACATTATCATCCACAGAAGAGAACATCATGACAGGCACTATCGCGGGTAACTTAGTCTCTTTAACCCCCGCAATCTTAACTGAGATTTTTGGATTGAGAAATGGAGAAGAAGACCTCTAAATTGAAACAGAGGAGTATGATATGATGTTGAGCCTCATGGATTATGCTGGAGACAATCCCAACAAACTGTTGAAGAAACACTTATCTGCTCCCTATAAATTTTTAGCAGACTTTGTTGGCAAAGTGCTACTTGGAAAACACACTGCACACGATTATATCACCAGACACTAGTTTCTGGTTATGTGTGCAATCATCAACAAGAAGCCAATAAACTGGGCACAACTTATGTTTGATTTGATAAAGAAGAACACTAAGAAGGAAGTCTGTTTTGGAAGAATTCTCAGAATCTTCCTACAGGAAAAGGCTGTTGAATCCCTGGTCTCCCAGACCATATTCATAAATGACAGTAAAAGGCTGACATGTGTCTTATTTGGCAGATGGGAGAGGACCATGACTAAGCCCTCTAAGGCTTCCACCTCTTCCACTAAAGCTTCTGAAAGCACAAGGGCTGTCAAAGCCACTCCCCACCCTGCTGAAGAGAACATTCCTTCCACATCTTCTCTTCCAGCCCCCCTTCCAACAATAACAAAATCCCCAGTCACTCCATCTTTAACAATCACCATCACTGACATTCCCTCTTCCCCCCTTCAGGAAAATCAACCACCCACACCTCTTGAATCCCCTCATGACATATACATTTCTACACCACCACAGTCTCCACTTCCCCCACATCTATCTTCCATAGCATCTTACATCCTACCATCAGACAACATGATGCAAGATGCCACCCTTCCATCCCCATTAACATCTAACCTTCACATACCTGATGTTCCACCCTCTATTCCATCAATAGTTACCACCTCTTCCACACTAACTGCAACACCATCTACCACTTTCTCATTGGACCCCTCTACCATCTCATCTATCATCACCATCATCACTCCCCTTCTTAAATCACTTATAGCAGAGGCCATTACACCTCTTTCTACCACCATTACATCCTTATCTTCCCAAATATCTGCTCTCACTGCGGCCCCCTCCTCAGTCAGGGGCCTGGCCTCAGTTCCCACTGAAACCAGGCAGGGGGAGATGCCTGATGATGAAGCAGCAGCTACAGCTTCAGAGTCTTCAGCTCCAACACCAGCAGATACTCCAGTCTTCACAGCAGAATATACAGATTGTATAAGTAAAGATTTAATTGATTTCATTGATACTGACATGGATTTTGATGAGTCAGCTTCTGAAGGATTCAAAATTGTTGGTGATTTTATTCTAAATCCCACAGTTCACTTAGAAGATTTGTTGAAACTCTTTGACACTGTACATATGCATTATCTTCCAAAAGAATTTACTAAGTCACATTTGGCTATTTTTCCTTATACCTCTCCTATGAGTCCAGTAGTTGCTAAGCAACTATGTGATAGCTTTGTAATTCTGGTATCTGCACCAACCTTGGCAGTCATTCCATCCCCTCCAGTAGCTATCTCTGCACCAAATTTTGTAATGGATGACTCCCCTATGCCAGATCTAGATGAGTTGATCTTGGCTGACATTGCAGAAGAAACAAAAGCAGCTGAAAGCTCAGTTCAGGTTCCAACTAAAAAACTTATTGTATCTGAGGACATCTTGAGAGATATAGATGCTTTATATGATAATCCTCAGGATTCAGATGATGATGATGATGATGATGATGAAGAAGATTTAGATGAAGAAGCTGCCAATAAAAAGAAGAAACTTTTGTCAAATAAAAGGAAAGCCCCTTCTCCTCCTGCTGCTAAGCCAAGCCCAAAGAATGACACTCCATACTATATCCTCCAAAATATTACTCCTTATAAAGGAATGTCAGCATGGATGTGGTTGTCTAAAAATCAGTAAAAGGAGAAGAAAAGAAGTAGAAAATATTCTCCTCCACCAGTTCATCAGTACGGAAGAGATCCACCTCCTCCATATCCTCCAGCAGCTGGTGCCACTGGCTCTAGCTCTCAGAGGTCTTCCCCTATTCAAACCTATCAGAGACACCAAGGGAGACCTTCTGGAAATAGTCAGCAAAGGCACTACACTTCTGAAAGACAACAGCAACATCAACAATATCAACAACATTAGCAGCAACAACAAAGTATCTCTGCAGACCAGAAGGCTAATAGTCCTGAAAGACCATATTCACCTCCTGTTCCTTTTGAGGATCCTGAAACAGCAAACACTGCTAGAATGGCTAGATTCCAGGAAATTATTGGTCTTTCTTTGATTAATAAAGCAAAAGCTGAAGGCAAAGATATATCAGGATATTCAACTATGTCCAAATATAGAAAGGAAGAACTCAAAAGATTTTATAAAGCAAATAAATTGTTCAATGTTGATGATTACATGAAGCTACACCTGAAGCAGTTCTCCCCAGAACTACATCTCTGAAGATTATTGGGGCAGCTGACATGACAATGACACAGGCACATGCTTTGGATCCAAATAGAGAAATTATCTTGACAAAGCCAGGTGAAAAGACTAAAGAAGACAAGTCCATAGATAAGAAGAAGAAGAAGTAACCTTTACATGGTTTTAACTTCTCTGCATTTACTTTAAAACTGCGTTATCTGATTAAACAAATCTCATGTACATATATATATCTGCTGTATGTGTTAGTAAATCTCTGCCAGATATATCTTTTTCTTGCTTTGTTTATTGTTATGTTTTTGTTTTGAGTCAATTAGTGACCTCACCCAAATAGGGGGAGATTGTTGGATTCCTAGTTGATTTAGGCTAGGTTCACTAACTTAGGATGATGTGACCCAACATGTATAGCTAGGGTCATAGTTGTGTCCTAGAGTCTAGGCCAAGTCCTTAGAATCAATATCAGATGGACCAGCTATCAACAAGACTATCAGAGACTCAAGACTTAGAAGATTTCAAGACCAAGTAAAATGAGTTCGACGTTCATCGAACTCAGGTCGATGAAAGACGTTCTCAGCTCGACGATCTTGAGATATTTCTCTGAGCTGAGCTCGACGATCTTCATTCTCTGGTCGATGAAAACTGGGATACTTCAACAAACTAAAGTCAGGATAACTCCAGATTATTCTAAGTCCAACTTCAGACTTTGGTCGACGAACAAGATTCTGAGCTCGACGAACTTGGAACTCGAGTTCACAACAACCTTCTGTTAGAAGATCTCAGGTCGACGAAGTAACTTCTCAGGTTGACGAAGTCAACTTCTCAGGTCGACGAAGTCAACTTCTCAAGTTGACGAACTCAATATTCTACTCGATGAATTCTGGAACCAGAAGATTTGTGTCGATACTTAGGGCATGTGTCGACACCAACTATGTCGACACTAGAAAACTTGTGTCGACACCAAGAATAATCAGTCGACACCCACATATGTCGACACCAGAAGATTTGTGTCGACACCAAGACTAATCAGTCGACACCCACCTGTGTAGACACCAGAAGATTCATGTCGACACACAGAATATCAGTTAACACAAAATACTTGACTAAGTCCAGAATTGTTGCTGAACTCCAGTCGACGAATACAATTTTCAGCTCGACGAACTTCAGACAGAGAATTGGCAACAGACAGTAGTCAAGTTTTCAGCTCGACGATCTTGAAACTCAGCTCGACGAACAGAAGCTGTCTGATCGACGAATACAAAATCTCAGTCCGACGAACTAGTAACTCAGCTCGACGAAATTCTGTTATTCGTTCGACGATTCCAGACTTAGCCATTTCCGGCCTTCTGTCCCCATTCTAATGCGGAAATTCCTGAGTAATTAATGCTCTACATTCTCTGAATGTATCCGTTAGAAGGAGCATTGATTACGGTCTTCTTCAGGAATATTACTTGCCGATTTTCCACAGGACAGTTGAGGAAATGATTTAATGCCGATTATTCTCAAGGCGTCAGCATTAATTACCGATGATTCAAATTTTTGAAAAGATATAGAAGAATACAAGATCGATAATCGGAAGCCTGGAAGAATATACTCAGTCAGATAAATAGAGACGCACATAGACTGAATGCAAGAATTCATACAGCAGCAGAAAAACTTCACACAAAAAATCGTACTGAAGCTTACAGTGACATGCAGTGATCATACCTCCAAGACTTCCAAGGACAACAAAATATCAAATCAGTCAAGAAGCTTCTGCATCACTGCCTGTCAAGAACTCTGATTGAAGACCTATCACCCTACAGCAAAGCTTCCAAATCTTCCTGAACCATTCAATATTTCAGGGGGAGATTTTGCTAAACATCAATCCACTTAAGTCTTCTCAGTTTATTGAGAAAGAGAAGACAAAATCACTCTTGCACCCCCTCCTGTATAAAGGGTTGTCATCTCCCTTCAAAAGTGATTCCTGGTTGCAAGTCTCCTAACCAAAAGAATTGAGTTGATTTTAGGGACCTGATCAAAACCCATTGGTGTCTGGCACCTGATCAAAAACCTGAGTGGATTCCTACCAGGGTGGTAGAAGAGTGGACTACCCAGATTTGGGGAACCACTATAAATTTCTTGTGTCGTCTGGTTGCCTATCTTTTTCTTTTTGTTCTTGATGTGTGGCTGTGATTAGGTTTACTATTTTCTATTTTCCAGTTTCCTAATTACTGCACCTTTTTAGTTTACAACAAAAGCTGTAACAACACCTTTATAGGGACCTAACAAATTTTAAATATACTCTATTCACCCCCTCTAGAGTATTGTAGACCTAACCCTCACTTTCAATGTCGACATAAAATCTGTCTAAGTCCAGAAGCGTTGAGTGAAGGAAGTTCACTCAACGCCAACTCAGCAGAATTCAAACAAGTATAGAAGCATTGAGTGGAGGCTGTTCACTCAACGCCTCAACGAGATGGCGAGCAAAGGCAGAAAGCGTTGAGTGTAGAAGCTTCACTCGATGCCTCCATATAGAGAAAATCAGCTTTGTCCAAATGCGTTGAGTGATGAAGGTTCATTCAACACCTAATTTGTTAGACAACTAAAAGTCTATATTCGTTGAGTGAAGACTGATCACTCAACGCCCGGTGTTGCAGAAAACTGACTAAGTGTTTTGGCGTTAAGTGACAAACCTTCACTCAATGCCTATGCCGAATTGTCTGAATTTGACCAAGTCCACAGGTACTGACGTCAGCAGAAATTCAAATATTGCGGGAAGTGTACAGTACATGACAAATGGCGCCGCTTGCCTGTTGTACATCATTTAATACAAAAGTAGACTTGCAGCTACCAACTCCTGGTGGTCCCAATGCTCAAAGATCCGTTGGACGACGGGATAGAAAAGACGAAATCAAAGAAGGAGAAATACACTTTTGAAAAAGTGCTGAACTTCAACTTCTTCCTCTTGAGTGAGTTGCAGAGCTTGGAGAAGTAGTTCATTATTCTGATCTGAAAGTTCAAGAAAAATAGTTGTTGATATCCTGATCTTCAACACCAAGTTCAGAGAACTTTCTCTATAAGTTAGAAGTTGCAGCATAAGCAAACCCTAGCTGCAGTGTCTTCACAGCCCAAGCAAAACTACTCCTGAAGATACATTCTTGGAGCTATAAAGAAATGAGTGTTGAAAATGGTGAAGTGAAAGTGGGTGATTGGGCAACCAGGGCGAACTAGGCGATCTGTTCGCGCGGACTATGCGGACAGGACTGGCGGATAGCCAGGTCGGCAGAGCTGTTGCAGACGACTTGTTATTTGGCAGCCTGGGCAGTCTGTTCACGCGGACTATGCGAACAAAGGCGGCGGAAAGCCAGGCTGGCTTATGCTCAGCAGGCAGTTGCATCCCAGAAGGTAACCGGGCAGATAGCGACTCTATCCGCGGAGTCCAGCAAGGAGTGTACTGAACTAGAGCTTGGCAGACCGGCTTGGCAGATGCCTTGGTCTAGCTCTGGTGGAGCGGCAAGCGGAAGCCGCGAAGGTCGCCAGTTAGTGCGGACATGTGCTGGAGTTCGCTGAGGCAGGCTGACTAGTACCAGTGTCCTCCAGTAAGTGCGGACTGGCCCTTGTGGCTAGTGGAGTGGACTTTGTTGGTTCTGAACCAAGTCCGGGATTGGCTCAGTTCAGGGAGATCGTGCAGTTAAGCGCGGACTGCTTCTCAATCCGCCGAGCTCGGCAGCAGTGTCGTGTGCCTTGGTTGCGAGCTTGGGGAATGCGAACTGGAGTTGCGTCCTCAAGGCGTGCGGACTGATGTTGTGTCCGCTGAGTCCGGCAATTGTCTTGGTGGCGTGGTTGTGGGCTCATGGAATGCGTACTGGAGCCGTGTCCACGGTTAAGAGGACAAAGTGTTGTTGTAGAGTCTGTGGGTTGCTGTCCTGGTTGGCCTTTGGAGATAAGGCGGACTGGGTCATTGTCTGGCCTTGAAAAAGCTAAGGCAGTCTGGCTATTCTGCACAGGTTGCGGCGGACTGGATGTGTATCCGCTTCATGTGGATGCACTTGTTCTTGTTGCGGGATGAGGCGGTGATCTTATCGGCTAGGGCGGTGACCACACTCCTCATCGTGCCTATAAATAGGACCTCCCGTCACATCAATTGTTTGCGTGAATGAACAGTAAGTGAACTCACGAACAGTTTCTGCGGAATGGATTTCGGTATCCGCGCGGGTTGAAGGAGTTAAGCGGTTTATGCTATGCAGGTTGTGTGGATAGCGCTGGAAAGCCAGGACTTGGCTCTGATTGCGGTCAGGGACAGTGCGGACTCTGCGGTTAGCAACAAGCGATAAACAGCAGGTTGCGTACAGCAACCAGGCGGTTTTCTCTTTGGCAACTTGTTTCCCGGTTCAATAAGTTGTCTGTTTCAGGCAACCTATTCAGTTCGGCATCAGAAGCTTGTGCGGTCTGGCGGCTAGGCGACCTTGCGGTTATGCGACTCGCAGATCGGCGGCTAGAGCTCAGCATTGGAATAACGGGCAGTCCGCACGGCTTGGTTGTGGTCTGGCGACCTGGCGGTCTGTGCGGACTCCGTAGTGCAGTAGTATAACCGGCGGATACTTGTTCAGTCTGCGGGGTTTGATTTTCCTTGTAATTGTTTCTGCTTTCCCTTTGGTTTTTTGGTGAATCATGTCTCATCATGTATGTCTCGCTTTGTAAGAAGATTGTTATTATCAATAAAGACTTTTGTTACTGATGATGTCTTTGGTTGTGGTCTAACCTTCTAATTAAGATAACCCCTGCTCATTCTAAGATCCGGAAAATTCAACATGGTATCAGAGGAAGGTTGGAGTGGATAAGCAGTGATCAACTAGTTGTTGTTGCTCTTGTGAAGAGGGAACCAGTGTTAGAGCCATGGAAGCAGGATTTGCAAGAGGTCTTGGTGTTGATCTCCTAACACAGACTAACTTTAAGAAGTGGAAGTCATGTATGGAGTGATATCTTCTTTGCAAGGACCTTTGGGAGGTGGTGTGCGGAGCAGAAAGTCAAGAGGTTACTGTTGGCAATGCTGAAGGGATGACAGCTTGGAAGGAGATAAATGCGAGAGCGGAGTCTATTCTCAAGCAGGTTATCTCATCGGAGCTCTTGGACCACATCAGCTGATGTCGGTCAGCTGCGGAGATTTGGACTTCCCTTGTTGGGTTGTTCAAGGAGAAGGTGAGGGTGGCTGCTGAGGTTGGTCTTTCTACTTCATATCAATAAGAGAGGAGTGGTTCTCCTAGGCGTGATGAGAAGAGTAAGGAAGGACCAAGGTGTTATAGATGCAAGCAGTATGATCACCTCAAGAAGGAGTGTAAGGTTGTCTTTCACTCGGTGAACGTTGCTCATACTGGGAGTAAGGAGAAGAACTTGGTTGGGTCATCAACAAGTTCAGATGCTGATCGGATAAAGGCCAATGATAGTGCAACTATTTAACATGAAAGACTTGGGTATGTAGGGATGCACAAGATGAAAGCAATGGCAGTAAGAAGGCTCGTGAGAAGCCTGCCTAGATTGTCATCCTACGGCGACAGTCAAGCATGCACGGGATGTCAGCACGGTGAAGATTATCACTTTACGGTTGATAATGCGCGGTCTAGATGCAAAGCACCTTTGGAGGTTGTTCATTGTGAATTGGTAGGGCCGACCGTCACTGCCAGTCTTGGAGGCAGCAGATACATGCTGATTTTGGTTGATGATTATACGAGGTATACTTGGGTATACTTCATGAAGGAGAAGTCGAACATGTTCCGCTTGTTTGTGGAGTTCAAGAAGCTTGTGGAGGGTCAGCTTGGCTTGCGGATCAAGAAGTTGAGGACGGACAACGGAGGAGAGTTTGGCTCAACCATGTTCTCGAACTTTTGCAGGAAGCATGGGATTCGAAGGGAGCTCTCTCGTGGACATACTTCACAACAAGGTGGTGTTGCAGTTCGGATGATCCATCTGTTGACGGAAACTTGCAAGTGTTGGCTTCGTTGTAAAGGCATTCCTAAGGCCTTTTGGGCGGAAGGGATGGCCTGTGCGGCACGCATCATCAATCGGATGCCACTTAGTCCGATAAATGCAAAGACTCCTGTTGAGTTGATGTTCGGGGTGAAGCCCAGTGTGATGCACCTATGGGTGTTTGGTTCTACCTGCTACATACACACTCCGGATGCTCTCAAGATGAAGCTAGTCTTTGTTGGTTATGATGAGTGGAAGAGAAGATGGAGGTGTATAGATCATGCGACGAATAGGTTCATTGTGTCGAGAGATGTTTTCTTCGATGAGCTGATGTCGTACTGGGGTGGCTCGTGTGTGGAGCTAGAGGAGAGCATGTTAGATGGTGAGCTGAAGGAGGCTGCTGCTAATGTTCAGTTGGAGCTACCTGTGTTACTAGGAGCTCCAGGATGTTCTAGCACCGGGGCAAAGACATCTGGTTCAGGAAGCAGGGGGAGTGTTGCTCCAGGTGCTTCTTATTCTGGTAGCAAGGGGAGCAATTTTTGAGACAATTCTTGTTCAAGAGCGGAGGCTTTTGGTTCAGGTAGCAGGGGGAGCGTTGCTCCAGGTGATTCTGGTTCTAGTGTGGTGGCTTCTTGTTCATGAAGCAAGGGGGAGCATTGTTCCGGGTTTGTCCAAGAACGGAGCTAGTTCGGAAGGAGCAGCGAAGGTGGTTAGCTGTGATCATGGTCTTCGGAGGTCGAAGAGGATCATCAACCCACCAGCTCGATATTGCGGAGGAAACTCGGTGAGCTTGGTCTCATGTTTCCTTGTAGGCCCTCAGGTCGAGCAAGTACCTTCTAGCTGTGATGACAACACTGGAGTCAAGGAGGTGGATGACGCCAAGGTTGAGTAGGTGACTACCCTCAGAGGAAACGAGGCTTGGGGCCTTGTGCCCAAGATCATTGGTGATACTCCTATGACGCACAAGTGGCGGTCGAGGCTGAAGAAGAAGGCAGAGGGAAGCATGGCTCCTTTAGGGAGATGCTGGAGGGATCCCTTATGGTCCAGGATAGGCGGGACGAGGACTATGTCTCGGACATCTTCTCGATGGCGCTATCAGAGGGATCAGTGCAAGGTTATGGGAGCTACTGGGGTTGTTCACCACTTCTCACTTCAAGGGGGAGTGTTGAAAATGGTGAAGTGAAAGTGGGTGATTGGGCAACCAGGGTGAACTGGGCTACCTGTCCGCGCAGACTATGCAGACAGGACTGACGGATAGCTAGGTCGGCAGAGCTGTTGCAGACGGCTAGTTATTTGGCGGTCTGGGTAGTCTATTCACGTGGACTTTGGGAACAGAGGTGGCAGTAAGCCAGGCCGGCTTATGCTCAGCCGGCAGTTGGATCCCAGAAGGTAACCGGGCGGATAGCGACTCTATCCGCGGAGTCCGGCAAGGAGTACACTGAACTGGAGCTCGGTAGACCGGCTTGGCAGATGCCTTGGTCTAGCTCTGTTGGAGCGGCAAGCGGAAGCCGCGGGGGTCGCCAATTAGTGCGGACATGTGCTGGAGTTCGCCGAGGCAGGCAGACTAGTTTCGGTGTCCGCCAGTAAGTGCGAACTGGCCCTTGTGGCTGGTGGAGTGGACTTTGTTGGTTGTGAACCAAGTCCAGGTTTGGCTCAATTCGGGGAGATCGCGCAGTTAAGCGCGGACTGCTTCTTAATCCGTCGAGCTCGGCAGTAGTGTCATGTGCCTTGGTTGCGAGCTTGGGGAATGCGAACTGGACTTGCGTCTGCAAGGCGTGCGGACTGATGCCATGTCCACTGAGTCCGGCAGTTGTCTTGGTGGCGTGGCTACGGGCTCAGGGAATGCGGACTGGAGTCGTATCCGCGGTTAAGCAGACAAGGTGTTGTTGTAGAGTCTGCGGGTTGCTGTCCTGGTTGGCCTTTGGCGAAAAGGCGGTGTAACAACCCCATCCGTTTACATAGTATATACTAGAAGTTCCAGTCGGGGCCCCACATCATATACCACAAAACAGGCGATGACGTCACGGTATGATATCAGAGTAGCTCAGCGCACCCTAACACATTGCATTCTAGCGGAAGCCTATACACTATACTCTAACTCCATACCTGAATGTCCAACACATAAAACTTCCACATTTTATACATTTTAGGAATGTCTTACACATACAAGTAGTTGGCATTATGGCCTTACAGGGCTTTCAAAACAGTGGCCTCAAACATTGGCACGCAGGCCGACCATATCAAAATAAAACATAACACTTCCATTTCATTTTATTTAGCCTTCGAGGGCTAGCAGCAGCAGCAGCAAATGCAGCAGGAACTTCAGCACTTATGCGTCCCACTCGGCTCTCCAACACCTGCATAGGGACATTCCACCCAATGTTGGCAAACAGAGGCAACGGTCAGCATTCAGCTGACCAAATTATAATGACCCTACCCATTTCTTGGGGCAGTGGTATTCTTCCCTGCAGGCATAGCATTTCACAAGCATATATATATATATATATATATATATATATATATATATATATATATATATATATATATATATATATATATATATATATATATATATATATATATATATATATATATATCATATAATGTGCTTTCACGCACAAATTCCATCACAACCGTCAGCCACTCGGACCGATGATCCGTACACTCAGGGCACATTCTTGGTGTACCGGCGAACCAGTCGCCCACCACCATATCAGGGTCACAACCCAACGGTCAAACATTGAGCATTTCACTCCATGGCGTGCAGCTGGAGTTCTAGTCGTAATGCACCGGGATTGGCCCGTAGCCCCCCATTGTGTCATGTCGCGCAGGACTACGACTCTTACTATGCGCTCCAACAGACCGCACTTTCCGGTCTCACGTCGGACCGACATAACGCAGGTCGGATCCTCCACCCCCCGTTGCTCAAATCTCCTTGCCATCACCGAGTACGGCGTACTCGCGTCTACAAAAAGGTGCGGGTCGGTCTCACCAATCCTATTCTGGAATTCAAGCCTCGGAATTTCTCTTACACCCACTTCATATCACAACATTTGCGGATCTTTCCTGGGCACACCAATACTTCCTGCTACTCCCTTTCGCAGGTATGATCCCGCACCTATCACACATGTCAAGGGTCTTTCCTGGCATACCACGCCAGTACTTTCTGTTACTCCTCTTCACAGGTACCACCCAAGAACATCACGCAGCACAAAGGGTATTTTCTGGACTTCCAATCCAGTACTTCCTGCTACTTTCCTTCGCAGGTAGAACCCGAAAGCACAAACATTCTACGGGTATTTTCCTGGACTACCACTCCAGTACTTCTTGTTACTTCCCTTCACAGGTCCAACCCATCGACTCCTAAACTACGCGTTTATCACAGAGACTTCTCCGGTTCGGATGCAACATCACCAATCCAGACCAACCTGTCCAGATGGGCTTCACACAGTATGCCTATTCCGTACTCAATTTCCGGATCTAGATGTCAACCAATTGGGGATTCCATGAATCAACCCAAGGACTCCCACAACGAGCCACCCTCTGGTGGGAGAATCACATGCATATGCCAAAAAGGAAGCCTTCACATGACTAGTAAGAAAGGTCGTTACCCTTGAAGACCGCTTCGGTGCCATGAACTCCTAGCTGGCTAGAAAGAACCGCAACAGCTTTTCCTCCGCAAAGATGGCCTCGGATCTCAGCTTGACACTCTCAAGCTCCACCAGAGATCAGCCCCTCTTCTTCTTCCTCCTTCTTCCTCTCTCTTTCTCTCTCTAAGCTTTTTAGAACGATGAAGGCAATAACATAATGAGACTTCTTTCTCAAATCTCGGCCTTAAGGAAGCAGGGAGGGCTCTCAGCTGTTAGATCCCAGCTGAGGAAAAATGGACGACCACGAAAAAGCCTAAAAATCGCTTTTTGGGTCTGACACGCCCGTGTCACAGGCCATGTCGTTAAGCGGTGCACAAACCGCCTTATCTCGAAATAGGTCATGGCCAGGGTACACGCCCGTGACGGCCAAGTCACACCCGTGATACGGGGCGTGTACTTGCACTCAACGATCGTCGAGCAAATTTCGTCGACCAGAGGGGGGACACGCCATCCAACACGCCCGTGTCGGATGGTACACGCCCATGATGCGGGGCGTGTTCCCTCTGTCGCCCACTTTTGTCGACCAAAGAACTCGAGTGTCGACGGGGGAGGTCACGCCCCCTGACACACCCATGACGCGGGGCGTGTTCCTCCGGAACACTTTGTCGAATGCATATTTGTCGACCTTGCGGCTGCTACACACCCGAGCAGGACACGTCCTGGGACACGCCCATGTCCCACGCCGTGTTACCCAAAAATTTGACATGCTGAAATTTGGGCTGTTACAATCCTCCCCTCCTACAAGAAATTTCGTCCTCGAAATTTATACACAGGAAGGAAATCAGTAAGTAAAAGTTTATAACATCCAAATGTTATGTTGCAAAAAAAGTGTCACTAGCCAACCGCTTTATAAAATAGCTCGGGAAACTCCGCTCGCATGGTCTGCTCTCGCTCCCATGTAAGCTCCTCACGGCGGCAATTGTCCCATCGGACTTTGACCATCCCGACCGTCTTGTTCCGCAACTGTTTCTCGGCTCGATCTTCGATCTGAATGGGTCTAACTCTCATTGTTAGCTCATACTCCACCGACACACGATCATCTGCGATCACTTGAGCTGGATCGTTAACGGCATTCCGAAGCACCGAGATGTGAAACACATCATGAAATCCACCCAAGTCTGCCGAAAGAGCTAGCCGATATGCAGCTTCTCCAACTCGCTCGATTACTTCAAACGGACCAAGGTATCTTGGACTCAACTTTTTCAGGCGTCGAATCCGGGATACGCCTTTGAAGGGTTTGATCTTCAAGTATACCCAATCGCCTACCGCGAACTCCACGTTCCGGTGCTTGACGTTGTAGTACTTCGCTTGTCGATCTTGAGCGATCAAGAGTCGTTCCCGAATAGTGCGTATTGTCAAGTTTGCTTCATTGACTTCATTACGATTAAAAACTCTAGCTTCGCCCGCTTCTACCCAAGCCAAAGGAGTACGTCACTTCCGTCCATACAGAGCTTCATACAGTGCCATCCCGATGCTCACTTGGTAGCTGTTATTGTAAGCAAATTCCACCATGTAGAGATGATCCTCCCATCTCCTTCCAAAGTCAAGGGCGCACATCCGGAGCATGTCTTCCATCGTTCTGTTGGTCCTTTCAGTTTGGCCATCTGTTTGGGGATGAAAGGTCGTACTGAATTGTAACTTCGTGCCCAACAGTTGATGAACTAGCCTCCAATCATTTGATGTGAACCGCCCATCTCTATCACTTACGATACTCCGAGGAACACCGTGTAGCTGTACAATCTGGTCAACATACAACTTTGCCAATGTTTCCACCGAATCATCCCGTCTGTTCGGCAGGAAGTGTGCCACTTTCGTCAGCCGATCGACAATCACCCAGATGGAATCATTTCCTCGTTGCGATCTCGGAAACCCATGTACGAAATCCATGGAAATATCGTAAAATTTCCATTCTGGAATCGGCAATGACTTCAAATAATCGCCCGGCTTCTGGCATTCCGCCTTCACCATAGCACATGTTTGCATTTGGCCACATAATGCACAACATCTTTCTTTAGCCCTGGCCACCAGAACAGCTTTTCATATCTTTGAACATCTTCGTGCTCCCAGGGTGGATTGAGTACTTCGTATAATGCGCTTCATACATCAGTTCTTCCCTCAATTTACCCAAATTCGGGACGCACAAACGGCCCTCTTTCCGCAAAAGACCGTCATCCCAAGAGAACTTGCCCTCTGGCCCATCTTTAGCATAGCTTAGGAGATCATCATCTAGCCCTGTTGCTCATCGAATCCGGTCTGCAAGGTCACACTGCACCTCCGTCCAGTTCAAACATACATCGGCAATAGTATTCTTGTCAATACACAAGATCTCCAATGCTTCCAACTCCTGGATGAGACGTTCATCATGTCATTGCAACCAGCTCGCCCTTGTCGGAGCTCTCCGACTCAAGGTATCCGCGACCACATTCCCCTTCCCGGTAGTATAGTGAATCTCGAAGGTGTAGTCCCCGAGGAACTCCAAACACCTTCGTTGTCGCATATTCAGGTCCTTCTGCTCCAACAGGTACTTTAGGCTCTTATGATCTGTATAGATCTCCACCTTCACTCCATAAAGATAGTATCGCCACAGCTTTAGTGCAAAGATCACTGTCGCCAATTCTAAGTCATGGACGGGATAGTTTCGCTCGTGCACCTTCAGCTGGCGTGAGCCATAAGCAATCACCTTTTCATTTTGCAGAAGAACGCAGCGTAAGCCGCTCCCTGAGGCATCACTGTAGATTATAAACCCATCGGTACCACATGGCGATGACAACACAGGCGCCGTGGTCAACCGAACCTTCAGCTCTTCAAAAGCTCGCGCGCACTCTGGTGATCAAACGAACTTATGCTCTTTTTGCGTCAGCGTGGTTAGCGGCAAAGCGATCCGCGAGGTATTTGCAACAAATCTTTGATAGTAGCCCGCGAGTCCAAGGAAGCTCCTGATCTCGGCCACTGAAGACAACACCGGCCACTCCTGTATGGCCTTTATCTTTGCTAGATCCACTGCTATGCCTGCTCCACTCACCACATAGGCCAGAAAAGCCACGGATGCCAGCCAAAACTCGCACTTCGAGAACTTGGAGTAGAGCTGATTATGCCTCAACGTATTCAACACCAACCACAAGTGGTTTTCATGCTCAACTTCTGATTTCGAGTACACCAGGATATCATCAATGAACACTATCACGAACAGATCCAAGTATTCTCGGAATATTCAGTGCATCAAGTCCATAAATATCGAGGGCGCATTACACAGCCCAAACGGCATTACAGTGAACTCATAGTGCACGTAACGTGTCCCAAATGCGGTTTTGGAAATATCTTCTTCCCGGATCCTCAACTGGAAATAACCAGATTTCAAGTCCAATTTCGAGTAGACGGACGATCCCACTAGCTGATCAAACAAATCATCAATCCGCGGAATCGAATATTTATTTTTCTCGGTCAGCTTATTCAGTTTGCGGTAATCAATACATAACCGCAAGCCACCGTCTTTCTTTTTTTTCAAAAAGTACAGGGGCGCTCCAATGAGACATGCTTGGGCGTATATAACCCTGCTACAACAATTCTTGCATTTGGACCTTCAGCTCTGCCATTTCCTTGGGCGCAACGCGATATGGCGAGCGGGCCACAGGTTTCGCACCTGGCACCAACTAAATCGTGAAGTCAATCTCTCGCTGGGGTGGTAGCCCAGGGAGATCCTTGGGAAATACATCTGCAAACTCCGACACGATCGGAACATCACACATACTGGCCTTAGGCTCCACAGCCTGAATCAGCGTAAAGTAGCACTCCGCGCCCTGCCGAACAGCTTTGACAACTTGGAGTGCAGACATCAACGTCCCGACAACTCCTCGCATACCCGTGAACCTCGTCTCCTGTTCGGTATTCTGGCCCAACGTGATCTCTTTGGCATTACAATCAATCAAGACATGTTGCTCCGCGAGCCAATCCATCCCAAATATCACGTCGAATTCCGATATCGGCAATACAGATGCAGTCAAGCAGAAATCCCGACTTCCTATTTGCACCGCCACATCGCAAGCTTAATCTGCAAGCATCATACAACCATTCGGCAATACCACCCAGACGCTATCTGTCTTTACACGACTAGGTATCCCAAGCCGTGCTATGAAGTCTTTCGACAGAAAAGAATGTGAAGCACCCGTATCGAACAGTGCTCGTGCCAGCGTGTTCCGAATCGTCACAAAGCCTGTGACCATCATGGCACACATACAAACCGCATACACATAGGCAATAAACAAAGTAGACAAGCAATACAATACTCAAAAACTTAACTCGTACCTGTGACGACGTCACTCTACTTGATGGCCTCCTGCAGGCCAAGATTGTAGACCCGTGGCTGCGCCTGCGATGCAGAGGATTCCACCACTGCCTTATCTTTTTCCGCATATGGCGCTCCCGCCTTCTTTTCACTCTTTGGCGGCACCCGACAATCACTGTCTATATGCCCCACCCGTCCACAATTGAAGCATGTACGAGTATCCGGCCTTGAGGTGGCCCCCGACATTGCTCCCGAGGCAACTGAAGAAGGAGCTTGTCCCGTCGTCTTGGGTCTCTTGCCCCATTTCTTCTTATAAAATGACTTCGTCGGTCGAGGCACCTTAAACTCTGGCTGCGTCACAGCCAAGGCCCTCTTCCCTTGCACCCTTTTCATATCTTTCTCCAGTGCGCAAGCAATGTCAAATAACGCCTAGAAGTCTTGGTTCACATAACTAGAAAGCAGGAATCTCAACTCGTCCCGCAGTCCTTCGTAGAACCTATTCGTCTTCCTCTGCTCATCAGCAAAAATCGAACCTGCATACCGCCCCAAGCGTGTAAACACATGTAGGTAAGCTTCCACACTGCCTTCTCCTTGCGTCAGCATTTGGAATTCGTTCTCCATGGCTATACGCTGTGCCGCCAGGAGGTGCTTCGCCAGGAAGAGCCGAGAGAATTCCTCCATAGACACTTGTGTTAAGGGTCTTCCCGCTACATGATGCAGCTCCATCTCGTCCCACCACAACCGCGCCTCGCCTTCCAGCAAGAAGGTGGCTAAGGTGACTTTCTGATGCTCCTCTGTTACAATCGCCATCATGATCCTCTTGACACGCGGCAACCAGTCTTCAGCCTGCGCAGGAGATCCCACTCTCGAGAACGTAGGCGTGTGAAAACTCATGAACTGTTTTAATTGTTTCTCAGTTGCTCGAGGATTCCCAGCCGGTACAGTTTCTGGCCTTGACACAACCTGTTCTGGCCTCACGGCCGGCTACGCCTGCCCTTGCACCTACCCAACTAGTTGTCCTTGAACCATAGCAAACAAAGACTCAGCAATTTATCGCACAGTTTCTGCAGAAGGTGGAGGTGTAGGCACCTCAGCTGGTGTCGTACTTTCATCAGACCATTGGGGCTTCGATTGTCACACACCACTCCGCGTCACCTAAAGGTGGACAAGACACACACATTACCGAGCGTACACAAGCAATATCAACAAGTTAGGAATGCGCAGGTCCCTCAAACACATGTATTTGCATTCCTACCATGGACATTCAGGAATTCAACCGTTTTAACTTGGTTTGCACAGACACGTGCTCGCCACCCCACAAAAGAAGTCGACCAAGACTTCAAGAGGGAAAGACCAAGATAGCTGATACAAAAAATGTAACAACCCCATCCGTTTACATAGTATATACTAGAAGGTCCGGTCAGGGCCCCACAACATATACCATAAAACAGGCGGTGACGTCACGGTATGATATCAGAGTAGCGCAGCGCACCCGAACACATTGCATTCTAGCAGAAGCCTATACACTACACTCTAACTCCACACCTGAATGTCCAATACATAAAACTTCCACATTTTATACATTATAGGAATGTCTTACACATACAAGTAGTTGGCCTTATGGCCTTACAGGGCTTTCAAAACAGTGGCCTCAAACATTGGCACACAGGCCGGCCATATCAAAAGAAAACATAACACTTCCATTTCATTTTATTTAGCCTTCGAGGGCTAGCAGCAGCAGCAGCAAATGCAGCAGGAACTTCAGCCCTTATGCGTCCCACTAGGCTCTCCAACACCTGCATAGGGACATTCCACCCAATGGTGGCAAACAGAGGCAACGGTCAGCATTCAGCTGACCAAATTATAATGACCCTACCCCTTTCTTGGGGCAGTGGTATTCTTCCCTTCAGGCATAGCATTTCACAAGCATATATATATCTCATATAATGTGCTTTCAAGCACACATTCCATCACAACCGTCAGCCACTCTCCCCGACGATCCATGCACTCCGGGCACATTCTTGGGGTACCGGCAAACCAATCGCCCACCACCGTATCAGGGTCACAACCCAACGGTCAAACATTGAGCATTTCACTCCATGGCGTGCAGTCGGAGTTCTAGTCGTCATGCACCGGGATTGGCCCGTAGCCCCCCATTGTATCATGGCGCGCAGGCCTACGACTCTTGCTATGCGCTCCAACAGACCGCACTTTTCGGCCTCACATCGGACGGACATAACGTAGGTCGAATCCTCCACCCCTCGTTGCTCAAATTGCCTCGCCATCACCGAGTACGGCGTACTCGCGGCTACAAAAAGGCGCTGGTCATTCTCACCAATCCTGTTCTGGCATTCAAGCCTGGGCATTTCTCTTACACCCACTTCATATCACAACATTTGCAGATCTTTCCTGGGCACACCAGTACTTCCTGCCACTCCCTTTCGCATGTATGATCCCGCACCTATCACGCATGTCAAGGGTCTTTCCTGGCTTACCACGTCAGTACTTCCTGTTACTCCTCTTCACAGGTACCACCCAAGAACATCACGCAAAACTAAGGGTATTTTCTGTACTTCCAATCCAATACTTCCTGCTACTTTCCTTCGCAGGTAGAACCCAAAAGCACAAACATTCTACGGGTATTTTCCAGGACTACCACTCCAGTACTTCCTGTTACTTCCCTTCATAGGTCCAACCCGTCGACTCCTACACTATGCGTTTATCACGGAGTCTCCTCTGGTTCGGATGCAACATCACCAATCCAGACCAACCTGTCCAGATGAGCTTCACACAGTATGCTTATTCCGTACTCAATTTCCGTATCTAGATGTCAACCAATTGAGGATTCCATGAATCAACCCAAGGACTCCCACAACGAGCCACCCTCTGGTGGGAGAATCACATGCATATGCCAAAAAGGAAGCTTTCACATGGCTAGTAAGAAAGGTCGTTACCCTTGAAGACCGCTTCGGTGCCATGAACTCCTAGCTGGCTAGAAAGAACCGCAACAGCTTTTCCTCCGCAAAGATGGCCTCGGATCTCAGCTTGACACTCTCAAGCTCAACCAGAGATCAGCCCCGCTTCTTCTTCCTCCTTCTTCCTCTCTCTTTATCTCTTTAAGCTTTTTAGAATGATGAAGGCAAGAACATAATGAGACTTCTTTCTCAAATCTCGGCCTTAAGGAAGCAGGGAGGGCTCTCAGTTGTTAGATCCCAGCTGAATAAAAATGGATGGCCACGAAAAAGCCTAAAACTCGCTTTTTGGGTCTGACACGCCCTGTGACACGCCCGTGTCACAGGCCGTGTCGTTAAGCGGTGCACAAACCGCCTTATCCCGAAATAGATCACGGCCATGGTACAAGCCCGTGAAGGCCAAGTCACGCCCGTGACGCGGGGCGTGTACTTGCACTCGACGATCGTCGAGCAAATTTCGTCGACCAGAGCGGGGACATGCCATCCGACACGCCCATGTCGAATGGTACACGCCCGTGATGGGGGGCGTGTTCCCTCTGTCGCCCACTTTCGTCGACCAAAGAACTCGAGTGTCGACAAGGGAGGTCACGCCCGTGACGCGGGGCGTGTTCCTCCCGAACACTTCGTCGAACGCATATTCATCGACCTCGCGGCTGCTATGTACCCGATCAGGACACGCCCTGGGACACGCCCGTGTCCCAGGACGTATTACCTAAAAATTTGACATGCTGAAATTTGGGCTGTTACAGGAGGACTGGGTCATTGTCAGGCCTTGGAAAAGCTTAGGCGGTCTAGCTATTCTACACAGGTCACGGCAGACTGGATGTGTATCCGCGGCTTGCGGATACACTTGTTCTTGCTGTGGGATGAGGCGGTGATCCTACCGGCTAGGGCGGTGGCCACACTCCTCATCGTGCCTATAAATAGGACCTCCTATCACATCAAATGTATGCGTGAATGAACAGTAAGTGAACTCGCGAACAGTTTCTTTGGATTGGATTTCGATATCCGCGCGGGTTGAAGGAGTTGACCGGTTTGTGTTGTGCAGGTTGTGCGGATAGTGCTGGAAATCCAGGACTTGGCTCTGATTGCTGTCAGGGATAGTGCAGACTCTACGGTTAGCAACATATGGTAAACAGCAGGTCGCGGACTGCGACTAGGCGGTTTTCTCTTTAGCAACTTGTTTACCGGTTCAATAAGTTGTCTGTTTCAGGTGACCTGTTCAGTTCGGCATCATCAACTTGTGCGGTCTGGCGGCTAGGCGACCTCGTGGTTAGGCGGCTTGCAGATCGGCAGCTAGAGCTCAGCATTGGAATAACGGGCAGTCCGCGCGGCTTGGTTGTGGTCTGGCGACCTGGCAGTTTGTGTGGACTCCGTAGTGCAGTAGTAGAACCGGTGGATACTTGTTCAGTCCGCGCAGTTTGATTTGTATTGTAATTGTTTCTGCTTTCCCTTTGGTCTTTTGGAGAATCATGTATCGCCATGTATGTCTCGCTTTGTAAGAAGACTGTTGCTATCAATAAAGACTCTTGTTGCTAATGGTGTCTCTGGTTGTGGTCTAACTTTCTAGTTGAGATAACCCTTGCTCATTCCAAGATTCGGAAAATTCAACAATGAGGACTGGGTCATCTCAGTCCAGGAAGAGAAAGACAGTTATTTCTCTGGTGTCTTACATCATCAACAACCATTTTTCATTTTGTAGGATCTTAATAGATCTGAGTTGTGAGCCTAAATTATAAAGGATGAGTGGTAGGGCATGTGTGTCTGGGGTAGGATACTTGTGTGGATCTGAGCAGTAGGACCTTCGTGCTTGAGTTGTAGGATCTGAATCTGATCTGAGGTAGGAGAGTCATTCTCTCTGAGTTGTAGGGCTATCCTCCTTGCTTGAGTTGTAGGACTTTGAGAAAAGTTTGAGGTAGGTGATATGTGGATCACTGAGCTGTAGGAGCATTGTTTGCATGACGGCAGTCCCTCTGCTCACAAATCTTTGATATACATAAAAAAATATATTTACTTTTCTGAGCTTTTTTAATTCTAAGTATCCTATTTGAAAAAAGTTTAGCTATAAATATTATTTTAATACTTAAAACAATTTTTTTAAAAAAAAAGTACGAGAGAGATTTGTCATAATTATATCACATCAATGCAGGGGTGCCCATAAAAACCGGGCCCGGGGGGCCGGCCTGGGCCCGACCCGGTAAAAGCTCGGCTAGGCTCGGCCACGGGCTAAGCCCACCTCGGGCCCAGGCCGGGCCATGGGGCCTAACAAGGCCCCATATATAGGCATTTGCCCGGCCCGGTGCCCGGCCTAGGCCGGGCCGGGCAAAGCCCGATTTCTTAGGCCCGGGCTAAGCCCGGCGCCAGGCCGGGCAAAGCCCGGTTTCTAGGCCCGGGCTAATACCGGGGCATATATTATATTAATATTTATTTTATATATATTTATTAAATAAATATTATTATTTAATATTTATTTAATAAATATTAATAAAATAAAATTTTTAAAGTTTTTTTTAAAATCTATAAACTGCCCCCCACTCCCCCACTCTCAAATTTTCCAATCATACATTCCCACCTCTCCTAAGTCTCACACTCCCCCCTCCCACTACTTTTTTACGTCGAATATGTCATCGATGATGGCGTCATCATCATCGTCAGTCGCTCACGAAGTGGTGGAGCACAAGCATACGACGCCAGTTTGGGAATATTTTGACACAGTGAAAGTCGGCTCCGAGCATATGGAAAAGTGCAAGCAATGCACGAAATTACTTACTTTCAATGGCAACTCAATACTCGCAAGACACATTAAGTCTTGCACTGCCAAACAAGCTTGTTAGAAAGTAGAGAAAGGAAGCGAAAAGAAGAGAACAAGCCGAATAAACTTTTGAATAATCGAAATTTTATTATCCAAAAAAGATAACTATTACAAAGGTATGCCCTCCCTTATATAGAATGGAGGAGAGAAGAGAGAATACAAATAAGAGATGTGGGACTAAAATTTACAAGCTAAGCGGACTGTACAAAGTAAACCGCACAGGCCGCGCGGTTAGACAGAAGGACTAACTGCACGGCTTACAATAAGAGATGCAGAGAGGTCGCCTGTGAAGATTGCTAGACCGCCCGGTTTACAAGTCGCCGAGTCAAACCGCCAGACCGCGCGGTCTCTAACCCGCCAAGACAGACCGCCCGGTCTCCAACTTCAACACTCCCCCTCAAGCTGGAGCATATATATCAATCATGCCCAGCTTGTCGCAAACATGCAGAAACGAGGCGGAGACTGGCTTGGTGAAGATGTCAGCTAGCTCTTTATCAGATGTGACAAACGGAGTGCAAATCTGTTCTTTTAAAATCTCTTCACGAATGAAATGGCAGTCAACCTCAATGTGCTTTGTTCTTTCATGGAATACCGGATTTTTGGAGATGTATATGGCGGCCTTGTTATCACAGAACATAGGTAGAGGATGGTTGTACACCTCTCCTAAATCTAGCATGAGAGCCCGCAACCATTTCAACTCACAAGTGGTTGACGCCATACTGCGATACTCAGCTTCTGCACTGGACCTGGAGACAACAGACTGCTTTTTACTCTTCCAGCTCACCAGATTTCCCCCAACAAAGGTGCAAAAACCTGAGGTAGACTTGCGATCCCCTTTGTCATCAGCATAACTTGCATCTGAGTAGGCTTCAATCCTCAGATGACCATTCTTCTGAAACAGTAATCCTTTCCCAGGCGCTGCTTTGACATATTCCAAGATCCGCAAGGCGGACTGAAGATGACAATCCCTGGGCGCTTGCATGAATTGACTCACCTTGCCCACAGCATAAGAAATGTCGGGTCTGGTCACTGTGAGATATATGAGCTTACCAACCAGACGCCTGTACCGCGAACTATCTGAAAGAAGAGGCGAATCATCTGTCCAGGTTTTGTCCTCCCCAATAGCCATGGGACATCGGGCAGGTTTAGCTCCAGTCAATCCTGCCTCTTTTAAAAGATCAAGGGCATACTTACGCTGAGAGAGAACTAAGGAGTCGGGCTTCCGAGAGAGTTCGATCCCCAGAAAGTACTTTGGAGAGCCCATATCTTTAGTGATCAGATGTTGGCGAAGATGTAGCTTTGTCAGGGCTACCCCTTCCTGGTCATCGCCAGTGAGAAGAATATCATCGACGTATACAGCAAGAACAACCAGCCCAGAAGGAGTTTTGCGAATAAAGAGAGAGTGATCAGCAGAGCTTCGCACAAAACCAACAGCCGCCACAATACCGCTGAACTTGTCAAACCAAGCTCGAGGACTCTGCTTGAGGCCATAAATTGCCTTCTGCAGCCGGCATACTCGTGTCTCCCCCTGAGCAACATACCCAGGAGGTTGCTCCATGTAAACGGCCTCGTGAAGATCACCATAAAGGAAGGCATTCTTGACGTCCAGCTGAGAAATTGGCCAATCCCGATTGACGGCCACAGAGAGAAGAACCCGGATTGTGCTGAGACGAGCCACAGGGGAGAAGGTGTCAAAGTAATCAACCCCATAGGTCTGAGTAAAGCCCTTAGCCACAAGGCGAGCCTTATACCGATCCACAGTGCCGTCTGGGCTAAATTTGACCACAAAGACCCAGCGACAGCCAACAACATCAGTGCCAAAGGGAGGAGGAACAAGAGTCCAGGTACCCCGCTCAGTGAGGGTCGCCATTTCCTCATCCATGGCCATCTTCCAGTGAGGAATAGCAAGGGCCTCCTGATAGGAGCGGGGTGTGGCAGTGGCAGAGAGAGCCAGTGCAAAGGCCCTGCGAGAAGGAGTAAGACGATCATAGGAAACAACAGCAGCAAGGGGGTGTAAGGTGCACGTCCGCACCCCTTTGCGAAGAGCTATAGGAAGATCCAGGTCAGCCGGGCCCGCGGCATCCGGAGCATCCGTGGTAGAGAAAGCTGGCCCGGGAGAAGAGAGCGACGGCAGCGGAGAGGAGGGAGAGGGTGGTGGGGAAGGGAGAGAGAGAGGTGGAGGAAGAGGAGGGGGTGGAGACGGTGTAGTGGTGGAGAGTGTAGGAGGAGACGAGGGAACGAAGGGAACGGCAGGAGAATCAGAAGCTGGGAGAAGAGGAGAAGAGGCATCCGAGAAGTAGGAGGTATTCTCGAAGAAGGTGACGTCAGCAGAGACGAACTGCTTACGAAGGACGGGATCAAAGCAACAGTAGCCTTTCTGAGTGGTGGAATACCCCAGAAAGACACATTTGGTGGAGCGAGGGGAGAGCTTATCACGGGTGGCAGAAGGGGCATGCACAAAGGCAGTGCATCCAAAGATTTGGAGAGGGAGATGAAACGGCTCCTTGCCCGGATACAAAATGGAGAACGGGGTTTGGCCATGGAGAACCGTGGAGGGAATGCGATTGATGAGGTAGCAGGCAAGGAGAACAGCATAGCCCCAATAGGAGCGAGGAACATGCATCTGGGTCATCAAGGTGCGAGCGACATCGAGCAGGTGTCGGTTTTTGCGTTCGGCTACACCATTTTGTTGTGAAGAATAGACACAACTAGTTTGATGAAGAATCCCATTTTGCATGCAGAATGTAGAGAAGTCACGACTGAGATATTCTGCGGCATTATCAGACCGAAAAACTTTGATAGAAACAGCAAACTGAGTTTTGATCATGAGATAGAAGGATGTCCATACAGAGAATAATTCGGAGCGATCTTTTAACAGATACACCCACGTACAGCGAGAGAAATCATCAATGAACGTGACAAAATAGGAACTACCCCGACCAATGGTAAGAGTAGGAGAAGGACCCCAGATGTCGGAGTGGATAAGATCAAACGGACGGGTAGAGCTACGAACGTGCTTTGGAGGGAAGGAGGAGCGGTGATGCTTGCCAAGCTGACAGGCCTCACAGTTGAGCGGAGGACTTTGAGGAGGAAGGTGGGGCAGAAGTTGACGAAGAAGACGGGGAGGAGCATGACCAAGGCGGAGATGCCATTGGAGAAGATCTGTGGAGGTGGAGGAGAAGGTGGAAAAAGCAGAAATGTTGTCTAGGAAGTATAAGCCGCCACTCTCAGTCCCAGTAGCAATCGTCCGTTGGGAGTCCGGATCCTGAAAAGAGCAAGAAGTAGAAGTAAATGTGACGGAACACTGTAATTGCTTGCAAAGAGATGTAACAGATAATAAGTTGCACGGGAACTGGGGCACATATAGAGTATCCGCCAAGTGAAGAGACGGGGTGACATGAACTATCCCTGTGTCATGAACTGATGATGAAGAGCCGTCAGCGAGAGTAACTGGGGGCAAGCGAGCATGTTTTTCTAGGAGAGAGAAACACGGGAGATGGCCGGTCATATGATTCGTAGCACCAGTGTCGATCAGCCATTTGCCCTGAGTAACAACGTGTGCACGACCAGAAGACGTGACAACCGGGGCGAAAGCCATGAAGGGAGGAAGAAGAAACTGCAGCGGTCTCGGTGACAGCACACCAGCGGCACGAAGGGCCACGACCAAGGTGCAGAGCACAAGCCGCGCGACTAAACCAGGAGGTCGCGGCGACTAACAAGAGAAGCGGCTAAGAGCGAAGAGGCGGAGAGGCCGCTCAAACAAGGAAGAATCCGCGTGAAACCGCGGCGGGAACAAAAGGGAAGAAGCCGCGTGAACACGAGCGGCTAGGATTCAGATCAAGGCACAGCGGGGAAGAAGTCGCGCGGACTGCAAAGGGCCGAGCGAACAGAAGAGAGGAGAAGAGCAGGTGACCGCGACCAAGATGCGGGTAAGAAAGGGACAACCCGCACGGTCAGGCAGATCACAGCAGTTGCGAGAATGCGGTCAAGGGCACAGCGGGGAAGAGGTCGCGCGGACTGAAAAGGCCGAGCGAACAGAAGAGAGGAGAAGAGCAGGTGACCGCGACCAAGATGCGGGAAGAAAGGAACAACCCGCACGGTCAGGCAGATCACAGCAGCAAACCGCGAGTGCAGAGACAACACACGCGGACAGAGACAGACCGCAGCGACTAGGAAGTCGGAGCGGCAGGAAAGAGCAAGGAGCGCGGCGACACGGAAACAGGTCGCTGCGACAAAGAGCAGGAGGAGAAGAGAAACAAGAAGAGCAAGCCGCGCAAACAGGCAGCGGACAGAAACAAGCCGCGCGGATAGAAACAAGCCGCGCGGACAGAGGAGAAGGCAAGCCGCGAACAACAGAGAGCGCACAGAATCAGGAGGAAAAGACCGTGCCCTCTGATATCATGTTAGAAAGTAGAGAAAGGAAGCGAAAAGAAGAGAACAAGCCGAATAAACTTTTGAATAATCGAAATTTTATTATCCAAAAAAGATAACTATTACAAAGGTATGCCCTCCCTTATATAGAATGGAGGAGAGAAGAGAGAATACAAATAAGAGATGTGGGACTAAAATTTACAAGCTAAGCGGACTGTACAAAGTAAACCGCACAGGCCGCGCGGTTAGACAGAAGGACTAACCGCACGGCTTACAATAAGAGATGCAGAGAGGTCGCCTGTGAAGATTGCTAGACCGCCCGGTTTACAAGTCGCCGAGTCAAACCGCCAGACCGCGCGGTCTCTAACCCGCCAAGACAGACCGCCCGGTCTCCAACTTCAACAAAGCTCCTCCCGAGTTCAGCCAGGCGCAATTATTTGCATCTGGACAAATATGGGCGTACAATCAAGGTCGGCAGCGGGAGCTGCAGGTGAAAAACGTCATCAGATGTGGGTTATCGTTCAGCCACTACGATGACGAGCAAGAAACCGAGCACATCCACCAAGGGTTACAACTCAAATATCATCAAGTAAGTCGATCTTCTATTAGATACGACGCACTTAAATATTATTTAGAAGTTAAACAATCTTTAATTAATTATTTTGAAAATTTTGAGGGTCGAGCGAGTTTAACGAGCGGCGTTTGGACAAGTAGTATTAAATTAGGATTATCATATATTTTCATCACTTGTCACTGGGTCGATCCCGTTTCCTGGAATCTAAATAAGCGTATAATATGTTTTGAAGGTTTCGAAGTCCCGCACATGGGTGTAGCGATTTATCAAATTATTTTAAAATGTTTGCGATAATTTAAAATAAAAGATAAAATTATGATTATTTTTTTCGACAACGCCACAAATAATATCATCGCAATTGAGTGGTTAAAACGTGATTTAAAACCTATGTTAAACGGTGGTTTTTTTCATACTCGTTGTGTTTGTCACGTTTTAAATTTGGTAGTACAAGGTAGTTTAACATATATAGAACTATACATTAATAAAATACGTTTAATGTTACAATTTATTTATAGTTCTAAACAATGACGACAAGATTTTAAAAATTTCGCAAACGCCCAAGGTCAAAAAATTTTGAAACCTTTATTTGACATGTCAATTAGATGGAACTCGACATTTACAATGTTAAAACGAACGATTCGTCAAAAAACACTATGAATGCAATACTATACTATGTTAGATCAACATGAATTAACTGAGTCTGATTGGGCTGTTTTAGAAAATTATATGGATTTATTAGAAGTTTTTTATACTGTACAACCTCGGGCTCGCGAGAGGACCTCAAAGCGCGAGATAGACGAGACAGGGCGAGTGGAATTGATGGGCGAGTGGGACCATGTGGTCCACTCGTAGTTAGCGAGATAAGAAGTCCCTGCAGTAGGCGAGACGCCCCTCCTAGGGCGCGATAAGGCCTTTGGCCGCGAGAAGGACCCACGGCATATAAGGTTGGCGAGACGGGAGGAAGGTTCGTCTCGCCGATAGTTTTTCCCCCACTCGTCATATAGAGAGAGGGCCTTTTTCACATTTCTATACCGAAGGGGGTTTTTACTCTTCTACCCCGGGTAATTTTACCCTTTTGCCCCTAGTGGCCTGCATATAACTCCTCAGAACAGTGGTGTTTGGATGTTGGCAGACCCAACCAGGGGTATTCTGGTATTTTCAGGTCAGCCCAGTATGATTATTTGCAGATACAATTCAGAAAACTATAAATAGACCCAGAGGGGTTCTTCAGAAGCACACACATATCTTTCCCGGGACTCGAGAGGCTTTTTTCTGTGCTTTCTGAGGAGCTCCGAGCCTAGCTTTTGGCTTTGGAGGGGAAGCTCTCAGAGATCTTTCGGGTAAGCGGTGGGACCTCCCTGTTGAGGCCTTGAGTCAGTTTCTAGTCCTTCACGACCAGTCGGAGGTCAGAGCTTGGGACGAGTAGGTGTTGGCTACGCCCCTATTTTTCGAACTCTTGTCGAAGTCAGATTTTAGCTTCAACAGCTCTGGTGCGGTGAGTGTGGTAGGTAGCTGATACAAGAAAAGTTGAGTTTAGTCCGATGGCAGGAGATGAAGGTGAAGGATCTGGTTCAGGAGGTTCCCCCTCCCAGGGAGAAGAGGCGACAAGGAAGATACTGGATGACTTCAGGCGAGAGGTCCTGCAGACCATCAGCTTTGCCTTCTCGGCCAGAAGCGAGTGGGACACCCCCCAGGTCACGATAGAGGAGGTCCCACTCTTGGGCGAGAATGCCCCTGGACAGCTCCCGGGGAAGGAGGTCCCGACGGAGGCTGGCGAGAGGGACGTGGCGGCGAGAGAGCTCTTCCCAGGCCAGCATCCCGGGAAGGAGATTCCGGCAGAAATTGGCGAGAGGGAGGCTGCTGTGCAAGATCTCTTCCCTGGGCACGGTCTCGCGGATCGGGCCAGTCAGCCAAGGCCGCAAACGTGCCCACTCGGCAGGCAGGCGGTGAGAGCCCATTCAGTGAGCTCATCATCTCGGCTTCGATGCCGGAGGGGTTTCGGGAGCCCGACATGTCCTACTACTCGGGGAAGGATGACCCTGTACAGCACATGTAGTGGTTTGAAGATGTCATTTCGATAAGACAGATGACGGATGCCTTCAAGTGTCGGCTGTTTGCCATCACGTTGAAGGAGAAGGCTCGGGACTGGTTCCACTAGTTGCCAGCAAGGTCGATCTACTGTTTCGAAGATCTGCGAAGAAGTTTCCTGTTGAGGTTCTCAACATCGAAGAAGCGTAAGAAGGAGGCGGAGTGCCTGTTTGCGGTGAGGCAGAAGCAGGACGAGACGTTGGGGCATTACGTGGATTGGTTTCAGGAAGAGGTCCTCCTGGTCCAGGAAGTTCCAGGATATACGTTGATGCTCGCGTTTACTCTGGGACTGAGGCCGGGTTTCTTTAGTATGGAGTTGAAGAGGGTGCCCCCGCCTCTCTTTTGAGGAGCTCATGGAGAGGGCGGCAAAGGAGAAAGACTTCGAGAGGGCCAATCTGGCGTTTACGAGGAAGCTGGCCAGGTTGGTTGAGGATGATATGACGGAGCCAGAAGCAGGAAGGCGAAGGGAGCAGAGAGAGGAGAGGAGGAGGGAAGAACCCCGAGGTCAGGGGAAACAGGGATTGCATCAAGGACGGGGGGCCCGGGAACCGAACAATCGGATAGGTTGGAGTCCTTGGGAGGGTCTCCCCCGGGAGTTAGGAGGAGGTTTTCAGGGAAGAGATAACTTCTGTGAACCAAGGAGGCATGATCAGCCGGCAAGGAGGGGCCGAGGGATCGCTTCTAGCATCAGCAAAAGGCAATGGAGATTGGTCGAGGTAGAGGAGGAAGGAGAGGAGCTCGGGGAGGAGCTGGAAGGAGAGATGGGGGAGAAGGAAGAAGGGGCAGGGTGGCGTTGCTTTTTTGTGACTTCCATCAGGAGGAGGGTCACGCAACGGCCACATGCCCAGAGTTCTTAGAAGTGAGAGAAGTCAGGGGAGTGAGGAGGCAGGAGCCGTCAGTGAGGATCGTGGAAGTGCAGCAGGGGGAGATGGAGGACAGATGCGAAGACCGGGTGGATGTAGGAACCCAGGGAGGGATCGGGGTGATCCATAAAGGAGTTGGGATCGAGGCCGCTCATAAGGGTAGCCTCATGACCATATACCGAAGGGGGGTAGCCTCTACCTCACAGGCTCCACCCCCGAAAGAAAAAATTACCTTTTCTTCAGAAGATATGCCGGATTATGAAGACCCGTTCTGCAATGCCTTGGTGATCCAGACGACGGTAGAAAACTTCACGGTCTCCAAAATCCTAGTGGGTAACGGGAGCTCCGTGAATGTGATCTTCAAAAAGGCCTTCGATGAGATGCAGGTTGAGGGCAAGAGAGTACTAGCTTCGGACGGTCCGTTGTTCGATTTCTCGGGAGAGAAAAAGGAAGTAGAAGGAGGAGTAGGGTTGCATGTGAAGTTGGGGGCGTGTCACGGAACTACAGGTTCGTGATAGTGGACGCCCCGAGCAGTTATAGCGCCATCTTTGGGCGCCCCCTCATCAGCGCCTTTCACTGCGTCCCCTCCTCTTTTCATCAATGCCTCATGTTCAACAACGGAGGGGTGTAGGTTAGGGTCAGAGGGTACCCAAAGATGGCAAGGCAGTGCTACATCACGGCAGTCAACACCATATCATGGATGACAGAGGCGGAGGAGTTGGAGAAGGAAATGACGGCACATGAAGAGGTTGTTGGAGAGGAGGAGATGAGCCTAGAGGAGGCGAGAGAGGAAGCTGAAGAGGTAGTCGGAGGAAAGGATATTGAGGAGGAGCAGTGGGGAGGAGATGTGCAGGAGGTCCAGAGGGACAAAGAGTTGGAGCCGCAGGAGGGTCGGCAGGTGGAGGTGGAAGAAGGAGCTGAGAGGGAAGCCCAGAGAGGCATAGAGGTTGAACAACAGCAGAGTGAGAGCCTAGAGGAGGCAATGGAAGTTGAGGGAGCAGGAGGAGAAGAGGAGTTGGGGCAGGAAGAGGAGGCAAGGGCCGGCTAGGAGTAGTCGCGGCTGGAGCCGGCGGAGGAGGTGGTGGAGATGGAAGTCTTCACCAGTGCCAGCCAGGTATAGAAGGTGAGGATCAGCGGGGGTCTGAGCCCCGAGGACTAGGAGAGAGTACATGCTTGCATCTAGTACAATGTCGATATCTTCGCTTAGAGCGCGGCTGACATGTCGGGCATCGATGCGGATGTGGCCAGCCACCGCTTGAACCTGGATCCCAAGACGCGCCCATACGCCAAAAGATGAGGACCATCGCAACCAAGCTGGAAGAGCCAATCCGCGAGGAGGTCAAAAAGCTTCTGGAGGCCGGCTTCATCTCGGAGATCCAGTATCCATGCTGGGTCTCCAACGTGGTCATGGTGAAAAGGGGGGGGGGATGATGCATGTGTGTCGACTTTTCATTATTAAATAAATCGTGCCCCAAAGATTGCTACCCCCTTCCCCGAATCGACGTACTAGTTGATTCAGCCGTTGGTTTTTCAATTATGAGTTTTTTGGATGCTTTTTCACGTTACCATCAGATCCGAATGCACCCTCCCGACGTCAAGGACGTCTCCTTCATCACAATGGAGGGATGCTTCAGTTATAAAATGATGCCCTTTGGGTTGAAAAACGCAGGGGCTACGTACCAACGCATGATGGATCGGGTCTTCCAGATCCAGAGGAGGAGGAACCTGGAGGTCTATGTTGATGACCTTATGGTTAAAAGCAAGGGTGTGGACTCACACCTTCGAGATCTGGAGGAGACGCTCGCCACCTTGTAGAAGTTCAAAATGAGGCTAAACCCCTTAAAGTGCATTTTTGTGGCAAGCTGTGGGAAGTTCCTCGGGAATCTTCTGACCCCGGAGGGGGTAGAACCCAACCCGGATAAGGTGAAAGCCATCCTAGAGCTAGAGTCGTCACGCAATGCTAAGGAGGTCCAGCGCTTGACAGGAAAGCTGGCTGACCTGAGTAGATTCCTCTCTAGGTAGGGAGAGAGATGTTCATCATTCTTCAAGGTGCCGCGGGGTAATCAAAGGTTCGAGTGGACTGCTGAATGTGAAGAAGCTTTCCAAGGGCTAAATAGGCAGCTCTCCCTGGCTCCTCTACTTCAAAGCCCGAAGGAGGGGGAGGATCTGACCTTGTATCTCGGAGTGGGAGCAGAGGATGTGAGCTCTGTCCTAGTTAGGGAGGAGGGTAGGAAGCTGATGTCAATCTATTACGTTAGCAGGATCCTAAAGAAGGCGGAGCTTCGCTACCCAGTCCTAGAAAAGCTGGCATATGCCTTGATCATTTCGGCTAGGAAGCTCCGACCATATTTCCAAGCACACACGATCAAGGTGGTGGCAGACCATCCCCTCCGTAAGATTTTTGAAGGAGTGGAGCACTTGGGTAGACTGGCCAAGTGGTATATCGAGTTGAGTGAATTCGATATCTCGTTCGTACCAAGGCTCTCCATCAAGGCGCAGGAGGTGGCCGAATTCTTGGCAGACTACATTGTGGAGGTGGGGGCCGAGGAGTCGGGGCCGCAAGAGGCATGGAAGATGACGGTGGATGGGGCCTCAGGAAAGCACTCCCTCGGAGCAGGGGTGGTATTGACAAGTCCTCAAGGGGTCACTATAGATCAGGCGGTGGTCTTACACTTTCCTGCAACTAACAACCAAGTAGAGTACGAGGTCGTGATTGCAGGCCTTCGTTTGGCAAGGGAGCTTGAGATCCAGGATGTGGAGGCTTTCACGGACTCGCTTGTGGTGGCATCACAAATTCGAGGAGAGTTTGAGGCTCGGGAACACACCCTTATGAATTACTTGCCCAAGGTGAGGGCGATCATCGGGGGGTTCCGGATTTTCTCCATCCAACACGTTCCAAGAGAAGAGCGTACAACAGTCGATCGGCTGGCTAGGTTTGGACCTCGGGGAGGACAAACCTTGACGGATCTATTCCATCCAGCGATCGAGGAAGGGGAGCTCATGGAAGTGGATCGGCAACCCTCATGGGTGGATCCCTTCGTGACCTTCTTCATCACAGGCAACCTCCCTGAGGGGATCAAGGAGGCAAAGAGCTTTCGACATAAGGCAGCCCATTATCTCATGCATGAAGGGAGCCTACATCGGAAAATGCTTTCGGGTCTTCTGGCGTGATGCGTAACGGAAGGGGAGACCCGACAGGTTCTGGAGGAGGTGCACTCCGGGGAATGTGGAAGCCATTTCGGAGGTAGGATGTTGGAAGCAAGGGTGGTCAGGCAGGGGTACTTCTAGCCCACCCTAAGGAAGGATGCTGCAGAGTATGCAAGGAGGTGCCAAAAATGTCAGCTCTACGCCCCCATCCAGCTCCAGGCAGCTCAAAGGCTTCGAAGCATCACGGCACCATGGTCATTCGCTATCTAGGTGATGGATTTGGTTGGGCCTTTCTGTAATGCCCCGAAACTCAAAAGAGCGAAGGGGGACGTTTTGGGCCTGTTTGGGTTCTGGCTGCAGGCACACGGCCTGGGACACGGGCGTGTCCCAGGGCGTGTCAAGCCTGTGTCGACACTAAGACTGGGTATCGACACTTTGGTCTCGAAATTGTGTCAAGACTGGGCATACGGCCTGCAACACGGGCGTGTCGCAGGGCGTGTCGACCCGTGTCGACACTTAGCCGCGAAGTCGTCGAGCTTTACTCGACGATTCGTCGAGACAAGGCACACGGCCTGCGACACGGGCGTGTCGCAGGGCGTGTCGACCTGTCTCGACGATCGACCCGGGGAGTCGACGAGAATGTCTCGACGATCGTCGAGACAAGGCACACGGCCTAGGACACGGGCGTGTCCAAGGCCGTGTCATCAAGTCATCGATCTTCACTCGACGAAGTGTCCCGTGTACACGGCCTGGGGTCCAGGCGTGTCAAGGTGACACGAGCAAGGACACGGGCGTGTCCTAGAACCCGTGTAGTGCTCGGGTTGATTTTGGGGGAAAAATCATGGGGTACACGGCCGGTCACACGGCCGTGTCAGGTGGAACACGGGCATGTCAGCTCGAACACGGGCGTGTTCGATACCCGTGCGAGGTTCCAGGTGATTCGATTTTGACGGCGAATGCGGCACACGGCCCTGAACACGGGCGTGTGCCAGGCCGTGTTCGGTCCAGATTGGGCATTTCAGTCCCGAATCGAAGCCGTTCATTTCCTTGACTGAAGATCCAACGGCTGGGGGTTGTTCCTGAAGGGATATACCCGTGAGTGGACTTAGAAAACCCTCACTTTTCATACCTTATCATCTTTCTAAATCCTTGGAGAGAGAGGAGAGCCAAGGGAGGAAGAAGGAGCTAGATCCGCCATTGGAGGAGCTTCGGAGCTCCGAATCGCAAGCCGACTCCGGATCCACGGAGGTAACGCTAGGGCGGTGATTTTCATCCGATTACTTTTCAATGGCGCCAAAGAGGAACTCAAGGGTAACGATCCTCATCTTGAGCATGAATAGCTCTCTTTCTTAGCATAGGAAGCCCGCTCTCGCGAGTTTGCGGAGAGTTGGAGGCGTTCCTTCGGGTAGATATGTGAAGTCCCCGTTGTTTAGAGTCCGTAAGCGAGAACGGACATAGGCATGATGTGTGAAGCCTACCCGGACATGTTGGTCTGGATCGGTGATGTTGCATTGCATAAATGCCGGAGAAGACTCTGTGTTATTGTTTGTTTTTCGGGTTTTCTACGCGGTAGATTGCAGCAGGGAGCCTTGGGGACTAACACAAAGGTGCACCCGGAAAACTGGGCGGATACGAGATCTTGCCAACATGGAGGCCTGAGAGCCAACTTGAACATAATCGAGTTATGTGAAATTGTGTGACGAAAATGGGACTCGGGAGAAGTTTGACCTGCGCAAATGGCTTAAATTGTCGTTGCGACGTGAGCACGGGTTAGATGGAATCGTACCCATATCTATGTCATTCGGGTTAAAGAGACCTAAGATTACGTGGCACTTGCCGTTGGCATAGATGAGAGTCTTCGGCGGTCAATGGCTTAAATTGACGTGACCCATGCCGGGAAGACAAATTGCTCATATCTTTGGCCGTCAAAGTGGCGGTGGTGGGTCCGGAATGTCCATGGCTTTAACTGACGTGATATCGACCGGTTCACCAAGAATGTGCCCTGAGTGCACGGGGTGTGTGGCCGTGTAAGCCTACGCCTGTGATGAAATGAATACTATATTATTGCTCGCTTGTGCTAATAAACTGCAGGGAAGGAGCATTGCCGCCCCGAGTTGGGGGCGGGATCGTTATAATTTGATCAGCATTGCTGACCATTGCCTTTTTGTTTGCCACCGTGCGGTGGTTATGTTGCTTGCAGGTGCTGCTGGACCATGCGGTCAATAGCGGGCTAAAGCCCTTATGCGAAGCCGGCCCTTGAAGGCCTATTTGGAATTGTTTACTGCTTTATTCATGTGTGACCGGCCTGCGTGCCGTGGTTTGTAAAACATGTAATATTCAAGTGAAACGTTTTGTAAGGCCTTAAGGCTTGTTCTGGGTATTTTGTATAACATTCCTATTTTGTATTAGTGGACATTCGTGCTTTGATGTTGGGTTCTTGTTTACAACTTTTATAAATTGCTTCCGCTAGAATGCTCTGTGTAGGACGTTGAGATTGGTTGGATGGTTTCCATAAGTAACCGCCCGGTCTGTCTGTGGCATACGGTGTCGGGCCCCGGCCGGACCTACTGCTTTATGTTATGTGACGGATAGGGGGTGTTACAATTTGGTATCAAAGGGAGGTTTCGATCCTCCGACCTGTGGGTTACAATTTGGTATCAGACTACTGGTTTTGGTCGGACTTAAGCTGAATTCGTGGACGAATTCTTTTTAAGGGGTGGTGCGTACATTGTGTGCGTCATCGTTATAACGGTAAAAGAACCCATGAATGTCCACTTAGGAATGAAAAATACTCGTGTTTGAGGAACCTGCGTGTTCCTATAATTGCTGTTCGCAATTTTATTAGGTCGCTTAACGGTGTTTTGTACCACTGTAGGTGACCGGAAGCGGTGCTGGACAGCCAGAATGTCCGGTTTCTGAGGAGCATATTGCACCCGGTGAGGTGTTTGAGCCTCCTCCTTCGTATGAAACCGTTAGAAGGATCGTAGAAGCGGTGTTCGCTGTGACGGGTGCACAGCTTGGAGGAAATGTACAACCCTGCGCCCCTGTTGTGGCTTCAACGCCGGTGGGCGCGATGCAGCAGATGACCTTTGGTAGACCATTGGGGCAGCAGCTGAATATGCATTTAGTGCAGGGAGCGCACACGGTTGAGGAATATTTGCAAGCATTTCTTCTGATAAGTCGCTACCCATGCTTCGAGTTGGATAACGAGCAAACTACAGTCGATAGATTTTATAATGGCCTGCGTGCCGAGTTACGAGTTCTACTGCTAGGACCAAAGTTATTGGGGTTCCGAGCCTTGGTGGAATCAGCTGGATCATTGGAGGCAGATTTGAGAAAGACCCTCCCGATGCCAGCGACCATGGTATCGAACTATACAAACCCCATAAGAGCTGCATCTGGCAGAATGCTGGAGAAAGGGGTTATGAAATCGACTAGTAAAGCTACTTACACTTGTTATACTTGTGGAAAGAAAGGGCACTTTGCCCGAGACTGCTGGAATGGTGCTCGGAAGGGTAAGAAAGCTATGTCAGGAGCAGTCAAGGATGTTAGTGCAAAGGAAACGGCATTCAAAGTGTCGAACACCTCAAAGTCTGTATATCGAAAATGGTATAAGAAGCATAGGACTTCGGGTCCAGCTCCTTCTGGTACTTCTGGGGCGACTACGGGTCAGACCCCGGGCATATGTTTCAACTGTGGCGAGCCGGGGCATTATGCTCGCGAGTGCCTAAAACCCTGGTGGAAGCACGCCGTCGTGACGACAGGTATGGTTTAAAGATAGTTTTGCCTTAAACACTTGTCGCCCTTGTGCATGTTAGCTTAGAACTACTGGTGTTAAGCCTTGTTATGACTTTCTTTATCTGCGAGAGCACCGTTCGTTTAGGGAGCTTCGCATTCCTTGGTTAGGAATTATACTGTGCGTCGGAGTACCTCCTTCGATGCTAAGAGACAAATTGGATGCGTCATAGTCCAATGGTGCTCATTGTGCGCGGGTAGAATTGGTTGCGCTTAGTTTTGGATTGGGAATCAGGAGTTCGATCTGCAAGCGTCGTTACTACCGCTAGGGGAGTTCGACGTAATATTTGGCATGGACTGGCTCTCGGAGCAGCAAGCCTATATTGATTGCGGTAGCAAGGAAGCCAAGCTGGGAGCTAGTCGTGAGACGACCTTTACGGGCTTGAAGAGGTCGAGCAAGATGTTGGCATCTGCTCTTCGGGTGGTGTAGGCGGTTTGTGCTAGTGTAGAGCTGTTCTGTACGCTAGTGGAGGTTGCAAAGCCGAAACCCGCATTATTTAATATTTCAGTGGTATCGGAATACCCTGATGTGTTCCCCCAGATCTTCCTGGAGCCCCGCCTCAGCGGGAGATAGATTTTATGTTTGAGCTAGTACCATGTGCAAAGCCTGTGTCATGCCCTCCTTATCGGCTAGCGCCTAAGGAAATGGCGGAGCTGAAGGTGCAACTTCTAAAAGTTGTTGGAGCAAGGGTATGTGCGTCCAAGTACTTTGCCTTGGAGCGCACCGACCCTCTTTATTCAGAAGAAGGATGGAAGGTTGAGGCTGCGTATTAATTATCGGGAGGTCAACAAGTTGACGGAAAAGAGCAAGTACCCAATCCCAAGGATCAATGATCTTTGTGATCAGTTAGTAGGGTCAACGACGTACTCTAAATAGATAAGGGAGAGTGATATCCCTAAGATAACGTTCAGTACAGGACACGGGCGCTACGAGTTTACGGTCATGCCGTTTGGACTGACTAATGCGCCGTCAGTGTTCGTGGATTTGATGAACAGGACCTTCCGGGAGTACTTGTACCATTCTGTGATCGTCTTCGTCGACGATAGTCTGGTGTACTCGCAGAGTAAGGAATATCACTTCAAGCATCTTCTTTTGGTTTTGAGACGATAAGGAAGAATTAGTCATATACCAAGTTCTCGAAGTGCGAGTTTGGTCACCCTCAGTGGTGTCCTCGGTCTTGTAATGAGTAAGGAAGGTATTGCAGTGTATCCGACGAAGATTGTTGCGATACGAGAGTGTCCTGAGCTTGCTACGGTAGCGGAAGTCCGGAGTTTTCTGGAGCTTGCCGGCTACTATAGGCGCTTCGTGGAGAACTTCTCGCGGATAGCGTTACCTCTCACTACTTTGACGAGGAAGGAGCATAAGTTCTTTTGGACGTCGGAGTGCGCGCGAGCTTTTGAGGAGTTGTAATGTCGGTTGACTACGGCGCCTGTGCTGACTTCGCCGAGTGGAACCGAAGGCAGTGAGATTTATAATGATGCTTAGGGCAGCGGTTTGGGTTGCGTGCTACTGCAACACGGAAGCGTAATAGCGTATGGCCGTGAGTTTTGCCTTGAAGCTATGGAGGCATAATTGTATACGGTGTGAAAATGGATCTCTACGCCGGTCACAAGAGCGTGAAGTATCTGATTGATCAGAAGGATCCGAATATACGGCAGCGTAGATGGATGGAGTTCTTGGGAGACTATACATTCAAGATCCACTGCGCGCCTGATAAAGGGAATGCGGTTGCTGACGCGGTGAGTCGCCAAGCCCCAGCTTGAGCCAATTGGCTATCGGTGCATGATGAGCGGTTGGTGCGAGAGTTGGAGGCGTTGGGGATCGTTTGTGTGGACAAGCAATCAAGTGCTGAAGCAGTTCTGAATTGGACTGAAGTCCAATATGACCTGGCTGATCGTATTCGGCAAGCTTAGGATATGGATGCTCATATGAAGCAGTTCATGGTAGAGGCTCTGGATGGGTCAAATTCTCAATTCGTCGTGGAGGACGAATTGCTTTGGAGAGATGGTCGTTTGTGCGTCCTAAGTGTGGGCAATTTGCGGGTGGAGTTGTTGTACGAGGCATACCATACCAAGTACTCGATTCACCCGGGGAGCACGAAGTTGTACCGTGATGTGAAGAAACTGTGTTGGTGGCCGGGTTTGAAAAAGGATGTGGCGCTATACGTAGCGAAATGCCAAACCTGCGCCTTGGTAAAGGCGGAGTGCCAAAAGCCGGGAGGATTTCTTAAGTCCTTGCCTATTCCGGAGTGGAAATTCGATGACATCGCTATGGACTTTGTGCACGGTTTGCCAAGGTCGAAAAAGGGGAACGACGCCATTTGGGTGATCGTGGATCAATTAACGAAGGTGATACATTTTATTCCGCATAGGAAGGATGATCCGGTGGAGAAGTTAGCAAAGCTTTATGTGGATAACATAGTACGGCTTCATGGTGTGCCCCGCAGCATCGTGAGTGACCGAGATGGGCGGTTCACGTCCAATGATTGGAGGCTGGTGCAACAAATGTTGGGAACAAAGTTGAAATTCAGCACAGCCACCCATCCGCAAACAGATGGGCAGACCGAGAGGGTCAATAGAACCATGGAAGACATGCTCCGCATGTGTGTCTTGGATTTTGGGAAGCAATGGGAAGACCACCTTTATTTGGTGGAGTTCGCATACAACAACAGCTACCAAGCTAGTATTCAGATGGCGCCCTTCGAGGCCCTATATGGTAGAAGATGTCGCACGCCGTTGTCTTGGTTAGAAACGGGTGAGTCAAAGTTGTATAAGCGATCGGAAGTGGAGGAGGCTACTTCTTTGGTGAGAACCATTCGGGAGAGGTTGCTTATCGCTCAGGACCGACAAGCAAAGTACTATAATGCCAAGCACAGGAATGTGGAGTTCGCTGTGGGCGATTATGTATACTTAAAGATCAAGCCGTTCAAGGGTATCTCGCGGGTGCGACGAGTGAAAAAGCTAAGCCCGAGGTACCTTGGGCCGTTTGAGGTTCTGGAGCGAGTTGGTGAAGCGTCCTATAGGTTGAAGCTTTCAGTGGAGCTAAGTGGTTTACATGATGTATTCTATATTTCGGTGCTACGGAAGGTGGTGCAAGAGCCTACGCAAGTGATCGCGGTTGATCAAGTGCCGGTGGATAGTGGGCTAACGACAAAAGTCAAGCCCGTGCGGATCAAGGACTCGGAGGTCAAGCGGCTACGCAATAAAGAGATCAGGATGGTCAAGGTCCGGTGGGACAATTGCGGTCGTGAGGAGCTCTCTTGGGAGCGAGAGCAGACTATGCTTGACGAGTATCCGGAGTTGTTCCGCTCAGGTACAAGTTTTGTTTTTGTATGCCTTTCCTTATGCAATTTCGTGGGCGAAATTCTTTTAAGAGGGGGAGAGTTGTAACGCCCCGAAACTCAAAAGAGCGAAGGGGGACGTTTTGGGCCAGTTTGGGTTCTGGCTGCAGGCACACGGCCTGGGACACGGGTATGTCCCAGGGCGTGTCAAGCCTGTGTCGACACTAAGACTGGGTATCGACACTTTGGTCTCGAAATTGTGTCAAGACTGGGCACACGGCCTGCGACACGGGCGTGTCGCAGGGCGTGTCGACCCGTGTCGACACTTAGCCGCAAAGTCGTCGAGCTTTACTCGACGATTCGTCGAGACAAGGCACACGGCCTGCGACACGGGCGTGTCGCAGGGTGTGTCGACCTGTCTCGACGATCGACCCGGGGAGTCGACGAGAATGTCTCGACGATCGTCGAGACAAGGCACACGGCCTAGGACACGGGCGTGTCCAAGGCCGTGTCATCAAGTCGTCGATCTTCACTCGACGAAGTGTCCCGTGTACACGGCCTGGGGTCCAGGCGTGTCAAGGTGACACGGGCAAGGACACGGGCGTGTCCTAGAACCCGTGCAGTGCTCGGGTTGATTTTGGGGGAAAAATCATGGGGTACACGGCCGGTCACACGGCCGTGTCAGGTGGAACACGGGCGTGTCAGCTCGAACACGGGCGTGTTCGATACCCGTGTGAGGTTCCAGGTGATTCGATTTTGACGGCGAATGCGGCACACGGCCCTGGACACGGGCATGTGCCAGGCCGTGTTCGGTCCAGATTGGGCATTTTAGTCCCGAATCGAAGCCGTTCATTTCCTTGACTGAAGATCCAACGGTTGGGGGTTGTTCCTGAAGGGATATACCCGTGAGTAGACTTAGAAAACCCTCACTTTTCATACCTTATCATCTTTCTAAATCCTTGGAGAGAGAGGAGAGCCAATGGAGGAAGAAGGAGCTAGATCCGCCATTGGAGGAGCTTCGGAGCTCCGAATCGCAAGCCGACTCCGGATCCACGGAGGCAACGCTAGTGCTGTGATTTTCATCCGATTACTTTTCAATGGCGCCAAAGAGGAACTCAAGGGTAACGATCCTCATCTTGAGCATGAATAGCTCTCTTTCTTAGCATAGGAAGCCCGCTCTCGCGAGTTTGCGGAGAGTTGGAGGCGTTCCTTCGGGTAGATATGTGAAGTCCCCATTGTTTAGAGTCCGTAAGCGAGAATGGACATAGGCATGATGTGTGAAGCCTACCCGGACATGTTGGTCTGGATCGGTGATGTTGCATTGCATAAATGCCGGAGAAGACTCCGTGCTATTGTTTGTTTTTCGGGTTTTCTACGCGGTAGATTGCAGCAGGGAGCCTTGGGGACTAACCCAAAGGTGCACCCGGAAAACTGGGCGGATACGAGATCTTGCCAACATGGAGGCCTGAGAGCCAACTTGAACATAACCGAGTTATGTCTAATTGTGTGACGAAAATGGGACTCGGGAGAAGTTTGACCTGCGCAAATGGCTTAAATTGTCGTTGCGACGTGAGCACGGGTTAGATGGAACCGTACCCATATCTATGTCGTTCGGGTTAAAGAGACCTAAGGTTACGTGGCACTTGCCGTTGGCATAGATGAGAGTCTTCGGCGGTCAATGGCTTAAATTGACGTGACCCATGCCGGGAAGACAAATTGCTCATATGTTTGGCCGTCAAAGTGGCGGTGGTGGGTCCGGAATGTCCATGGCTTTAACTGACGTGACATCGACCGGTTCACCAAGAATGTGCCCTGAGTGCACGGGGTGTGTGGCCGTGTAAGCCTATGCCTGTGATGAAATGAATATTATATTATTGCTCGCTTGTGCTAATAAACTGCAGGGAAGGAGCATTGCCGCCCCGAGTTGGGGGCGGGATCGTTATAATTTGGTCAGCATTGCTGACCGTTGCCTTTTTGTTTGCCACCGTGCGGTGGTTATGTTGCTTGCAGGTGCTGCTGGACCATGTTGTCAATAGTGGGCTAAAGCCCTTATGCGAAGCCGGCCCATGAAGGCCTATTTGGAAGTGTTTACTGCTTTATTCATGTGTGACCGGCCTGCGTGCCGTGGTTTGTAAAACATGTAATATTCAAGTGAAACGTTTTGTAAGGCCTTAAGGCTTGTTCTGGGTATTTTGTATAACATTCCTATTTTGTATTAGTGGACATTCGTGCTTTGATGCTGGGTTCTTGTTTACAACTTTTATAAACTGCTTCCGCTAGAATGCTCTGTGTAGGACGTTGAGATTGGTTGGATGGTTTCCATAAGTAACCGCCCGGTCTGTCTGTGGCATACGGCGTCGGGCCCCGGCCAGACCTACTGCTTTATGCTATGTGACGGATAGGGGGTGTTACACTTTCCCTCCAGCTAGTGGGCAAAGGAGGTTCCTCCTGGTTATGATAGACTACTTCTCAAAGTGGCTGGAGGTTAAGGCGCTGGCCAAAGTCACCTCCCAAGTCATCAGGAACTTAATTTGGGGAGAGATCATCTGCAGGCATGGGCTGCCTCAGGCCATTGTCACGGACAATGGTCCTCAATTTGCAAGTGAGGAGTTCATAAGTTTCTGCACCCAGCTGGTCATTGACCTCAGGTTTGCCTCTGTCCACCACCCCAGGAGCAACGGCCAGGTGGAGAGAGTGAACAAAATTATCGTGAACCTACTCAAAAAGATGGTGCAGAACTTGAGGGAGAGCTGGGTGGAGCAGCTCCCCTCGGTTTTGTGGGCCTTGTGGACAACCCCAAACATGGCCACCGGCAAGACCCCCTTCAAACTTTCCCAAGGATGTGAGGCGGTCCTGCCTGTGGAATTTGAGGTCCGATCCCCACGAGTTGTGGCTGCAGGTGATGGAGACGAAGCTTGGAGGCTAGGGAATGAAGGAGGCCTACGCCTCTCACTGGACATGGTGGAAGAGCTGCGCGACGTAGCAGCTATCAGGCAGGAAGATGTCAAGAGATGGATGACAAGATACTTTAACAAGCACATCAGGATCAAACAATTTGCAGAAGGAGATCTGCTGCTAAAGAAAGTTGATGTTGCGGGGAGGTCCGCTCCCGTCGGCAAGCTCAACCCAAATTAGGAAGGACCTTATATTGTTGAGAAGGTCCTGGGAACAGGAGGCTACCATCTCCAGGATGTGGAGGGTAGGACCATGAGCCACACCTAGAGTGGCGATGACTTGAAGCGCTTCTACCCATGAGAAGGGAGGGCAAAAATTGTATATTCGAATCAAGTTCATTATAATAAATTTCTCAAATTATTTCTTGTCTTTATCTATAATGAAGTTCTAACGACAGAAAGATGATCGCTTCTGCACTACCCCGAGCTCAGCTCGGCCCATGGTAGACCTGCTGCGCAGGCTCTCATTAGCTAGCAGGTCCAAAGGCTCGCCTGTGGGGGAGAGGTCTGGTTCTTGGTCTTTGGTTCTGCACTACCTCGAGCACGGCTTGGCCCCAGGTAGACTCGTTGCACAGGCTCTCATTAGCTAGCAGGTCTGAAGGCTCGCCTGTGGGGGAGAGGTCTGGTTCTTAGTTCTGCACTACCCCAAGCGCGGCTCGGCACTAGGAAGGCCCGCTGCGCAGGCTCTCATTAGCTGGCAAGTCCAAAGGCTCGCATGTGGGGGAGAGGTCGGGTTCTTGGTTCTGCACTACCCAGAGCGCGGCTCGGCCCCAGGTAGACCCGCTGTGCAGGCTCTCATTAGCTGGCATGTTCGAAGGCTCGCCTGTGGGGGAGAGGTCGGGTTCTTGGTCCTTGGTTCTGCACTACCCCGAGCGCGGCTCGGCCCCAGGTAGACTCGCTGCGCAGGCTCTCATTAGCTGGCAGGTCCGAAGGCTCGCCTGTGGGGGAGAGGTCTGGTTCTTGCTTCTGCACTACCCCGAGCACGGCTCGGCCCCAGATAGACCTGATATGCAGGTTCTCATTAGCTGGCAGGTCTGAAGGCTCGCATGTGGGGGAGAGGTCTGGTTCTTGGTTCTGCACTACCCCGAGCGCGGCTCGGCCCCAGGTAGATTCGCTGCGCAGGCTCTCATTAGCTGGAAGGTCCGAAGGCTCTCCTGTGAGGGAGAGGTCGGGTTCTTGGTCCTTGGTTCTGCACTACCCCGAGCGCGGCTCAGCCCCAGGTAGACCCGCTGAGTAGGCTCTCATTAGCTGGCAGGTCCGAATGCTCGCCTGTGGGGAGAGGTCTGGTTCCTGGTTCTTGGTTCTCCACTACCCCGAGCGTGGCCCGGCCCCAGGTAGACCCGCTGCGCAGGCTCTCATTAGCTGCCAGGTCCGACGGCTCGCCTATGGGGGATAGGTCTGGTTCTTGGTCCTTGGTTCTGCACTACCCTGAGCGTGGCTCGGCCCCAGGTAGACCCGCTGCGCAGGCTCTCATTAGCTGGCAGGTCTGAAGGCTCGCCTGTGGGGGAGCAATGCGAGTGGAGGCACTCGCAGCTGGCGATCACAAGGATGGTCTCGCTTACAGCGAGTGGGCACTCGCACGAGACGGAAGGCTCGCTCTAAGGATAGGTGAGCAGGTTATGTCACTAAAGGCCACTCGCGCCGGGAGTACTCTGAGGCGAGCCGAGAAGGTTACGTCGTTTGAATCTCACGCGCAAAGGTAAAGGAAGTCACGACTCGCGACTTGGGCCAACTCTCCGGCAAGACCGCGAGACAAGAAGTAGCACTGTCTCCCTTGCGTAAGAGCATCGGAGGTTCGTCTCGCAGTCATCAAAGTAAAGAAAAATGTAGGGAGAAAAGACAAGATGGCGAGACGGGTGGATAGCACCATCTCGCAGGCCCAGGCAAACCAGTGATTCATTTTGCGTAATAAAGAGCAAAACAACAAATAAACATGTCCATTTGATCATCATTATGCATCACAAAATAGGGCTCAAAAAAGATGGTTTTAAGTTTTACAGTCGCAGCAAAAAGAGGAGGAGAGAGGGATTCTAGATCTTGGAGTTGGCATGTCATTCCTCCTCGCCGGAAGCAGAATCCTCGCTCTCCTCGCCGTAGAGCCGGGGGACCAGTTCACGGACAGTCGTCGTTTCCGAGTCTTCCTTCACGACCCCACATCCTTCATCATCTTCAGGACTAGCTCCGCTGCCCTGATGCCAGCATCTCGGCATAGCTCCTCAACCTCGTCAAAAGAGTAGTGCGGCGGAGGTGTCTGAAAGGGCTCGCGGCGAGACGTTGACGCGGCGTCGACCTGAAGGCGAGTATTCCGGGCTTTTAAGTCCTTGACCTCCTCCTCCAGAGCCGCTACTCGCGAGCGCAGCAGCTCCGCCGTCTCGGCATCCTGTGAGACGTCAGGTTATTAGTTGATAGCTTTTAAAGAAAAGAGTAAGGATGGGGCTTTACCACGCCGCCTTGGCTTTTGTAGGGAGGGTCTCAGCATCAAACAACCTCTTTGCAAGGTCTTCGGATCTCTCTCGCTCCGCCACCAGGCTCGCGTCGCTCTTCGACCATTTTTTGTTGATATATATTAGACGGTGCGCGGCGCGGTGCGAGAACTCCAGGGCGCGCATCTGGGCGTGGGAGGACTTCATGACGATATCTCGCGTAGACTCGCTCTCAGGAGAGACTGCGTCAAGACCACCATAAAGGTCGTACCCCATGGCGAAAGCATGGTTGGTTGGCTCTTCCTGCTCCTTCCAGGGGGAAGGAGAGTGGAGATGGACAAGCGATTGACATCCCGCCCCCACAGTAGAACAGGGTCGCCTGCAGCATCTTGGACAGTTCGGCCCAGGTTGAAGTTCATGTGGGAGGAGGGGGCGGGACGGCTGGAAGAGGTGCCTTCGTGAGAGGCGGTGGCAGCTGGTTGATTGGGGGCGGCGGCAGGCTGATTGGGAAGTGTCGTCTCGCAAGTAGGCGAGACGGCCTGTTGAGGAAGCGAGCGGGGCGACGGAGACCCATCCACAGAGATGGGGCACAAAGACCCCGCTGTCTCCTTCTCCTTCGGGGTCGTCTTATTTTTCCCCTTGGATACAACCACAACTTTTTTCATCTTCTTTGGAGGGCTGGAGCGAGAGGGGGCCGCGTCGCCTGTAGGCCTCTTGAGAGGAGCAGGAGCCAGAGACTCTCTCGCCGCCTCAGCTGCCGCGCTGGCGAGACCAAGGCCCTTCGAAGTGTGGATGTTGCTTTTATATGGATGATGGGCTGGGACGACTCGCTCCCCTAAAAAAACAAAACGAAGCAAGGCGATGAAAAGGCGAGACGGAGAAGCAATCAGACACAGCGAGACGAGAAAGCGAGAGTACCTTCGCCAGGGAGCACTGAAGGAAGCGAGTCGAGGCATCGCCATAGGAAGTTGACTTGGAAGTTCTTGCCGATGAAGTATTCATACAACAACTTCTCTGGGCCGCTGACCTACGGAGTGGCATAGAAACTTTCTGGAGGAGACACCGGCGCGAGCGGGATGCCCCCAAAGTCAGCATGGTCGCCACGGATGAAGACGAACCGCGTGAGCCAATGGTGATTTTTGTTGGGCGTCTCGCACACCTTGAACCCTTGCCCGGTGAAGTACGAGACGCCATCAGCGTTGGCGTGATAGATGAAGAGCTTGCGGAAGACCGTCAAGCTAAACTCAATGCGCTCCCGACGCATATAACAGGCAAAGGCAATCAACACCGAAATGGCGTTCGGGTTGAACTGCGTCGGGACGACGCCGAAGTACTTAAATACCTGCTTTACCTCAGGCCATAGAGGCAGCCTCAACCCCGCCTCAATGTGCGAGACAGGGAAGGCGAGCTCTCCCGGGTAATAGGTGTTGATGGACTCGTCAATTTTGGGTGGCCGCGATTCGAGCCCCTCCCCCAGGTACTTGTGGACGAATCCGCGGTAATCTTCTTCAGGGAGCCTATCGAGCGAGAAGTCGTGGTTAGTGAACCGCTTTCTGCAGCGGCTGTGCCCCTCGCCTTCCTCAACTCTCGTCTTTCCCATCCTTGGCAAGACGGTGTATGCGAGACGGTTTTGGGCGATACGGCTTTCGGCGAGACAGAGAGAAATATGAAGGGTAAGAAAGGATTGGCGAGATGATCGAGAGGGTAAATGGCGAGAAGGGTCGGCGAGATGAAAGAAACAGAGGGGCAAGAGTTTGGATGCAGCAGGAGTGAAGAGTGCGGATATCCTTTTGATCCAGGGCCAGGTGTATTTATAGCAAGTATGGTGAAATGATTGACAGGCGGGAAAAAGTACAGGGGAAGGGGAGGAGTCGGCGGTAGGCTCTCTCTCTCTCTCCTGAACCTCAATCGGCACGACCCGTCACAATCATGAGGTGATTAAATAAGGAAATTAAAAAAAAATAAAGTTAAAATAGCAGTAATGAATAAATCAAAACACCATCCAGCATTTTAGCTTCAACAGTTCTGACAAGTACCAGCGAGACGGCAACAAACAGCATTATTTAATTATTATTATATCATTCAGAGAAAATAGAAGAAAAAGGGTGAGACGGACGGCCTTCAGTACGGGTGCCATTGCCAGCGGCCACCGCGAGCTCCCGCGCAGGGAGGTCTACTGCGCGAGTGGAAGGCGCGAACGGACTCAAGCCCACGGCGCGCGAGACGGAGCTGCATGTCAGTCTCATTAATAATGGCGTCAGGGTCGGTTCCATCAACATCTAACTCGGCATTAGTCTCAGAAGATAGGCGAGCGCACTCGCTCTCCAGCCATTCGATGCGCCTATCTGCCGCCTGCTTATCCAGCGCCAGCGAGTGGATGATGCGCGTGTGTTTTTGGAACAGCTCGGCAGTCTTGCGCCTCATTTTCACCGGGTTCGCAGGGTCGCCAAGAAAATCTTTAATCCCGTCAAGAGGAGGAAGAGGCAGAACGACAGGTTGCCCAGTGTGATCCTCAGCAGGCGAGTCAGTCTGGGCACCTGCAGAAGAAGTAAAGGAGCAGGGTGAGAGCGGCTCCCGCAGGAGTGTGTGGGAGTAGCGAGTGGGACAGAGAAGCGAGAGGACAGATTCCTTACCATGGGGACGGGACGTCCCGGCGGCCTGGGAGGGATCGTCTCTCCTCTCGCAGGGTGGAGTAGATAGAGGAGTGGAAGGTAACTGCGAATCGAAATCTTTGCGACGGGCGGCGGAGTCATCTCGCGGGCTTTCCTGTAGATGTATATCCGTGGGAGCTCCCTGAAGAGAAACCATTAAGAAAGCAGATACAAATATTGAAGTAGTAATAAAGATAGAAGCGAGAGCTCACCTCTTTCTCTTTGGGAGATGCGGGAGGAGGGGTGGGGCAGGTCTCCGGGACTACGCGAGATGGATCCTCTGCAGAGGAGGGGCCACCAGTTTTTTCCCTCTTCAAGCGAGACGGAGAGGATGGTACAGAAGGAAGGGGGCGAACTAGGGTTGAGGTATAAGCAGCCACGGCGGCCTTGTTCTGTCGGCACACTTTGGCAAGGCGCTCGCGAAAGCTCTGCCTGTGAGACATGATGAACAGTACTGCAAGGAAGGAGGAAGTGTGCAAAGGGGCAGCCTCTATTCGGGATAGGAATCCCATATTTAGAGGTTTTGATTGGGGGGACTCAGAAGTTTCTCTCATAAATACGTCAATAAATACGTATTAATAGCGAGCCTCGGTTGGATGTTCTTTCCGAGCTTAGAATAATCTCGAAAAGAGCGGGGATTGTGTACAATCTCGGGCTCGTGAGAGGACCTCAAAGCGCGAGATAGACGAGACAAGGCAAGTGGAATTGATGGGAGAGTGGGACCATGTGGCCCACTCGCAGTTGGCGAGATAAGAAGTCCCTGCAGTAGGAGAGACGCCCCTCCTGGGGGCGCGAGAAGGCCTTTGGCCGCAAGAAGGACTCACGGCATATAAGGTTGGCAAGACGGGAGGAAGGTTCGTCTCGCCGATAGTTTTTCCCCCACTCACCATATAGAGAGAGGGCCTTTTTCACATTTCTATACCCAAGGGGGTTTTTACTTTTCTACCCCGGGTAATTTTACCCTTTTGCCCCTGGTGGCCTGCATATAACTTCTCAGAACAGTAGAGTTTGGCTGTTGGCAGACCCAACCAGGGGTATTCTGGTATTTTTAGGTCAGCCCAGTATGGTTATTTGCAGATCCAATTCAGAAAACTATAAATAGACCCAGAGGGGTTCTTCAGAAGCACACACATATCTTTTCCGGGACTCGAGAGGCTTTTTTCTGTGCTTTCTGAGGAGCTCCGAGCCTAGCTTTTGGCTTTGGAGGGGAAGCTCTCAGAGATCTTCCGGGTAAGCGGTGGGACCTCCCTGCTGAGGCCTTGAGTCAGTTTCTAGTCCTTCACGACCAGTTGGAGGTCAGAGCTTGGGATGAGTAGGTGTTGGCTACGCCCCTATTTTTTGAACTCTTGTCGAAGTCAGATTTTGGCTTCAACATATACAGCGACAAATTCTCTATCTGGCGTATATTATCCTACAAGCCCGCTAGTTATTGAAAATATTGTTAATATTTCACAAAAATTAAATTATTTTAAGCAACACGCCGGATGGAGTGATTTAATAGAAATAATGAAAAATAAATTTTTAAAATATTATAGAGAAATTCCGGTCATGTTTTCATGCGCCGCCGCATTGAATTCTTTTTTCGGTGTAGACGGCGTAGAAAATTTTATATAAGAAATAAATAATAATTTAGGTGTAAATCTCAGTGATTCAGATTTGAATAATCTTAGTATTTTAAATTTTAACACTATTTTTACTGAATGTTATAATTATTATGATAATTTATACGGATCGCAGCACCGAGAGAATGTGTCGCAACCAAAAATACGCGATAGTTTTAAAAATAAAATATTAGAGTTAGCTTCAAGAAAAAAAACGTGCATCACATCTAGTATTTTAAATGAATTAGGCTTGTATACAAAAACCCAATTTTGTGATTTTATGAGTACGGACGAACTAGAAAATTTTGATATGACCTGAGATTTACTAATGATCCAAGCTAGCACGGTTGTTGAAACCGATTTCTCGATCTCCTGTGGAGTTCGCCCTTGGGGAAGGGGTGGTATCGCACCTACTTCACTCCTGCAAGCAAGACAACAAAGAAGACCAAGGAAAAACCGACCCAAGGGCTCGGCGGGGAGGTTCCACCACACACCCGGAAGATCTTAGAGCGCTTCCCCTCCTTAGCCAAAGGCCGAGCTAAGGTACTTTCAGAAAGCACTTGAAGACTGGAGCAGGAAAGCACAACATCGCTTTCTGAGGTACCCCTTGGGTCCTATTTATAGTTTTTAGAAACTGAACTGCCAATAACAAAAGGAATTGACCTGAAGTTACCAAAAAGCCCTTGGTTGGGTCTGCCAATAGCCAAACTCCGCTGTTTTGAAGGGCTATAGGCAGACCTGCGGGGGTAAAACAGTAAAAAGTACCTCATAGGTCCAGGCGAGCTGTGGAGCTTGTTCACCTCGGCATATCCCGCTCGCCAACTGTTGCCGAGCTCCGTTGCGAGAGGCAGGACGGCGAGCTCGCCCATCCGTCGGTCTTCATTAGTCGAACTCAGCTCGACGATTCCTGGACTAGCTCGGCGATTGCCGAGCTCGCGGTCGACGAGTATCGTTCTCCGGTCGACGAATGTCGAGCTCCTGGTCGACGAGTGCCGAGATCGGGCTCGGCTTCTCTACTGCCGAGCTCGCCTACTTTCTTCAGTCCGACTTGTCTAGTTCCTGGCGATCCTGCTTGTCGGACATGGGGTTGTACATAATCCCCGCTCTTTTTGAGCTTAGCAAAGCTCGGAAAGAAACATCCAACCCCAAGTGTGCGGCGAGCGCTGGGTGGCGAGTTGGAGCGAATCTTTGGGTGGGGTCCACCTGCGGCTATATATATACACCTGCATACCTGCTTGACTCTTGTCATTCCCTTCGCTCTAGTACTGCCAAGATGCCGATTCCCAAGGAAATCCAAGAGCGCCTCAACCGGGCTCGCCAGGCCTTGGCTGCTCGCATGACCGCTCTGACAGCGGTCCCGTCCAATGTTCCTCAAGTTGACTCTGTCGAGCCCAGCTCAAAGAGGTCGAAGTCATTCCCCCAAAGAGGCCGAGCCATTTTATGAAGACCTGAGGACCACCCTGGAGATGGGGACCGGCTCCTCCACTCGGACAGTTCTTGAGAAGGACAGAGAGGTTGTCGTGGTCGCCGACGACCCGGTCGGTCAACCTGATGGCGGGGACGTCACGCCGCGAGAGCCCACACCGCGAGGCGAGACCACTCTCACAGACTTGCGGTTCATGACACCGGATAACTATCCCCGGGACCTCCCTCTTCTCTTTGGGATCCTACCAGTAAGCTCGCAGAGGCCGAACTCGCCGATGTGCGCCCCCTCTCCTCGGCAAACTGACGCGGCTGCGGGGGCGGGTATGGGAACCATCCCCATCCCGGGATTCGAGCTCCTCTCGCCGGGGGCTCGCGGCCCAGGTCGCGGGAAGGATTTGAGGTTCATCCCTCCTCGCATCTCCTTCAAACCGCCGAGCTCGTCAGGTTAATTTTTCTTCAATTCTTGCCTCATGAGCTCTTTCTGCATTCCTTTTCTTGCTGACGTTTGTCTTCACAGCTCCCCCAGCCAATCTGCTGCCGAGGAATCTTCGCGGGCAGCCCACTACTCCCCCCTCCCCTCCCCAAGCTCGTTGGACTCTTACCTGGGTCCTGAAGTGGATCAAGGAGAGCTAACGAGGAGGGAGGTCAAGCTTCTCAAGAAGCTGGTGTGCGGGATGCGCGAGGTGCAGGGTGTCAACGAGACATTACAACGCGACTACGCGCGTCTCGCCGACGAGGTGCGAAGCGGCCAAGCTGGCGAGCTGATGTCCCCCTCCCGGCTTCTGGACGAGATAGATGATGGCTTCTCCGTGGCGCAGAGGAATTATGGGAGGATCCGCGAGTTACTCCGCGCGCGGCAGTCTGGGGGGCGGGAGCCACGAGACCAGGGTAGGTAAGAGGGCGGCTCCTTTACCGAGCCGACCGGTACTCGCATCCTGATGCTCCCCCTGCTCGCGCGCCCCGCTTTTTATTCCTGAACTTTGATCTCTGTAATAAGCTATAATAAGTAGTTTTTAGAATATTCTTGGACACGCATTATTCAAATAATATACTGTGATGTTTGACTTAGCCTTGGTTGGGACGCGCCGGAAGTCGGCGGGCTGGGTTGGCGAGTTGGGGTGGCGAGTTGGGCCGATGGGACAGCCTGACCCCAGATTTCCTTTTCTATAAATAGCCCCCCCCCCCCCCCATTACCAACCACCGTACTGTGCTTTTATTGCTCTTTCTCCCTGCGCCTTTTTCCTTTTCTGCTCGTACTTTGCTTCTTCCTCTACGAACATGGGCAAGGCCAACCCTGATGCCGACGGCCGCTCCAAGTGCGCGCAGCACTTCACTAACTACTGCTTCTTTGAGGGGCACACCAGCACAGGCCGAGGGAGTGGGAGGCCATCAACACTTTCTACGAGGGCAAGCTCGTCTTCCCCATCTCTCATTTCGAGGTGGGGTTGCGCCTCCCCCTCTGGCCGGAGATCCGGCAAATCCTGAAGTACTATGGCGTAGTACCTGCGCAGTTAAACTCCAACGCCGTCGCGATGATGGTGGCGTTCGCGAGCTACCTCCGACGGGAGAGGATTGAGTTCAACCTGACGGTGTTCAGGAAGCTCTTCTCCTACAAGGCGATGCCGGATGGGGTCGCCTACTTCGGCAGCTCGCTGATCAATGTTCGCGAGATCGCGAACAAGCACCACACTTGGATGACCAAGATCGCCTTCATCAAGGGCAACCTCAGCAACATCCCCTACTCGCCCCAGCAGAATGGCGAGGAGGTCTACCGCCCCCCTGCCGTGTCCGGCAACGATGTCGAGCTCCACAAGTACTTCCTCCACAAAGACTTCGAGGTCGCCTTCCTACGAAGGGGCCTCGACACGCTTCACCCTGTCCTCCACGGCGAAGGTACTGCTCTCTCCTCATCTCTCCTAGCTCACCCGATTTGCCGTGTTCGTCATACTGCTGCTGAATTTCTTCTAACTTTTTCCATGTATTTTCTTGCAGGGGAGCGGATAATCCCCGTGAACCTGTCATTCGCGGACTCGAGGCTACACACCGACCCTCTTGCTCGCGAGAGGGCGGAGGCGGCGGCCTGCCGAGATGAGGCGGCCTTCACCCAACCCTCTTTCAGCAAGAGGCGGCCTGAGGATGCGGGGTGGAACCAGCCACACTGCCAGCGGCTGCCAAAGAAGATGAGGAGAGCCCTACTGGCTCCGCGGGGGCAACAACAACAACAACATCTGCAGCCCAGCCCCAAATACATAAGCTCATCTGAGACTCCTCCCGACGCGTCGCCGGAGAGCCCGCTGAAGGAGATTACCAGCAAGGGCCGGAAAGGTGGCGAGGGCCCTTCTTCCACGGCGGCGATCTCTCCTCCCACTTCGTCGAAGAGGGCGGCCCGCGAGCGTGCGGCGCCGAAGCAACATCCCCTCTTCAATTTCGAGGGGCGGTGGAAGGACTCGGCGGGCGAGCCCATGCTGCAGTGGGACGAGCTGGCCCATCGGGTCTCCATCTCCACCCTGCATCCGTCCTGGCATGACCGCGAGCCCGCCACGGGCCATGCTTATGCCCTCGGCTTCGGCCTCTATGGCCGCGAGGACGCTGAGGCCTACAATAATATGACCCTCCGGCAGCTCGGCCATGAGGGTCTGCAGGCCCACCTGCGGACCATGGAGCTCCACCACATGCTAACCCGCCACAGCTTTACCCTTAGCAATCAACTTCTAAAAGCCGAGCAGGCCCGTGATGTCGCCAAGGATAAGGTTGATGATCAGGCGAGGCAGCTCGGCATCGCTGAGGGCCTCCTCGCCGAGGCCGTCGGCGGACTGGTAAGTGTCAAGCCCTCCTCTGCTCTTTTACTTAGAAAATTTTTTGCTGCCGCTAACCGGGTTTCCTCTTCACCAGGATGCCAAGGCCGCAGGGGAGCTGCGGGCTCGCAACGCCGAGCAAGGGGAGGAGATTGGCCAGCTGCGCGCCCGCCTTGCTGAGCTGGAGGAGGCGAATGTGAAGCTGAAAGAGGAGAATCAGCACCTCCATCGCGAGCTCCGCCGCCAAGCGGAGTTCTTCTTCCCGGCCAGCAGCTCCGATCCTTGCCTCCCTTACAAGAGACCGCAGATGTTCGGCGAGGCCGATCTCGCCGAGAGGCTGCCAATTAACTCCATCCAGGCCGCCGAATGCACCCTCCAGATGATGAAGGATTCTGGAGTGCTGGTGGAGGGATGCGAGGAGATGTTGGCCCGGGACCTGATGCCGAGCCTGTTCCCGACGACCCCGCCCAGCGAGAAGGAAGATAGCTTGGATGCAATGTTCGGGAAGAGCTTTCCGGACCTGTCAGGCGAGGGAGGGGAGTACCGTCAATCTGACGGGGGGGGCGAGGCCTAGATATATATAATTTGTAACCTCGCTTAGGCGAGTTCAGCATGTAAATATTGTTATTTAATGAAAGCATATTTTTGATACTTTTCGCTCTCCTCATTGCAATGTTATTTTACATACATTTTCGGGGTTTCCCTGTCATGCCCTGTTCTATTGCTCGCTTTTTCCCCAGCGGCCTCGCATAGATAGATGTTGCGAGTAGGACCGTTGCTAGGACTCGCCCTTGAGAGAGTATGTTTTGCGTGCCCGCCAAGCTTCAGGTGATTCGGGAGCGGGCTGCTCTTTCCGTGGTCACTCCACCTCAGCTTGCTCGCGATTCATCTAGGTTGAACTCAGAAAAAATTCTAAGTCAATCAGACAAAGGGGTGAAGTGCCCTGGCCAGGCTCGCCTTCCTTCGGCGAGGTCCTGAGGCCTGGCTTGCCACCCCTTTGCCGATGTCGAGCTGGGTTGGACGAGTCCAAGCTCGCCTATGTAGAACCTCTCCCCCCTTATTCCTTGGCATTCAAAACTTCTTGGTCTTTTACCTGCCGATTTCAAGGCAGATACCATCGACTGACTTCCTGCCCTGTCAGCTAAGTGAGAGCCTGACAGCAGGATCTGCTCGGGGTCCACTACCAATACCATCGAGTGACTTCCAGCCCTGCCAGCTAGGTGAGAGCCTGATAGCGGGATCTGCTCGAGGCCCACGGATGACACTGAGTGACTTCCAGCCCTGCCAGCTAGGTGAGAGCCTGACAGCGGGATCTGCTCGGGGTCCACTACCAATACCATCGAGTGACTTCCAGCCCTGCCAGCTAGGTGAGAGCCTGACAGCGGGATCTGCTCGAGGCCCAAGGATGACACCGAGTGACTTCCTGCCCTGCCAGCTAAGTGAGAGCCTGACAGCGGGATCTGCTCGGGGTCCACTACCAATACCATCGAGTGACTTCCAGCCCTGCCAGCTAGGTGAGAGCCTGACAGCGGGATCTGCTCGAGGCCCAAGGATGACACCGAGTGACTTCCAGCCCTGCTAGTTAGGTGAGAGCCTGACAGCGGGATCTGCTCGGGGTCCACTACCAATACCATCGAGTGACTTCCAGCCCTACCAGCTAGGTGAGTGCCTGATAGAGGGATCTGCTCGAGGCCCAAGGATGACACCGAGTGACTTCCAGCCCTGCCATCTAGGGGAGAGCCTGACAGCGGGATCTGCTCGTGGTCCACTACCAATACCATCTAGTGACTTCCAGCCCTGCCAGCTAGGTGAGAGCCTGACAGCGGGATCTGCTCGAGGCCCAAGGATGACACCGAGTGACTTCCAGCCCTGCCAGCTAGGTGAGAGCCTGAGAACAGGATCTGCTCGGGGTCCAAGTTCACTTCATTCCTTCATGCGAACTCACAGCGACAATATTGGCATGTTAAAGAATTTTCATTAAAAATCAAGGCATAACTTACAAGATTTAAGGAAAAAAGCGTTTTAAGTCGTCACCACTACAGGTGAGACTTAGGGTCTCGCCCTCCACATTCTGGAGTCGATAACCTCCCGATTTTAAAGCCTCCTTTACAATAAACGGTCCTTCCCAGCTGGGGTTGAGCTTCCCTACGGACGCCGACCTCCCTGATGCATCCACCTTCTTCAGTACCAGGTCCCCTTCTACAAATTGTTTGACTCTGACATGCTTGTCAAAGTACTTGGCCATTCTCCTCTTCACCTCTTCTTGTCGGAGGGCGGAGAGATCCCGCAGTTCTTCCACCATGTCGAGGGAGAGCCTTAGCTCTTCCTCGTTATCGGCCTGCCATTCTTCTCTACCTTCCTTGGCCGCAACAACTCGAGGTGTCTGAACTTCAAACTCCACAGGGAGCACCGCCTCACACCCATGGGAGAGCTTGAAGGGGGTCTCCCCAGTAGTTGTGTTGGGGGTGGTTCTTGTTGGGTTTCTCTAAGAGGATGGCACAACACTTGTGCACGCAGTGGAAGAATAAAACATCAAGAAAACCCAAAAGAGATGGGATCGGGCCATGGTAGTTGAATCAAGAAGTTAATATATAACTAGGCAAAAATTACCTCGGTGGCGTTGAGTCACAACTCAACGGAGATGCTCCAAGCTTCGTCTTCTTGCTAGTGGCGAGTTCTACGTGGAATAATATCCACGTCTCTGCAGAAATCCACACGAGCGGGAGAACGCCGAGTTTTCCGTCGCACGGATAATCGGGAAGGATGATGACCGCACCTTGTTATTCCACGGATTGCTAGATCCGCGCCAGGAAGAGCAATACCGGCGATGATCGCCGGAGAGGAGGAGGTCGGCGGAGGGATAATGGCAGAACACTTCCGTCGGCTTCGATTCGATCAGCAGGCATAGATCTCTTGTTCCCCGAAAACCCTAAGTGTCCTTTTATACCAAAGATATAAATAGACTTAGGAACATCGTTATCCGCAGACCACCCAGAAATTTAGGGTTCCAGAATCGATGAGTATCAATCGGCGAGAATCGGCGATGATCGGCGAGAATCACCTAGCAGGTTCGGCGAGAATCAGTCGGCGAGTATCACCTAGGATCGGCGAGAATCAGAGTACAATACTCGACGATTCTCGCCGAATGCAGGGTGGACCATACTCGTCGACCGTCGACCTGCGGTCGACGATTCTCGTCGATCGTCGAGAATCAGAGTACCAATTCTCGACGATTCTCGTCGATCGGCGAGAATCAGAGTACCAATCCTCGACGATTCTCGTCGATCGGTGAGAATCAGAGTACCAATCCTCGACGATTCTCGTCGACCTTCGGTCGACTATTCATACCAGCCCTTCAAGGCAACATTTGCCCAACCCGACTATCCTTTAAGACAACACTTTGCCCATAACCCCATTCTGGTCGGTGATTGGTAACCTTTACCAACACAGTCAATCATCCAACTTCTCCACATCTATTATGTGCGACCATGCAGGCTCATATCGCGTTGGCAGTGAGATTACATGTTTGACCACTTCTAGATCACCATGGTAACTCCAACAGACTCCCACTTGATCTTGAAAGTATCAAACCAAAAACCTCACAAACAATGAGCGGCATCCAGCAATACATCATTGCTCCCCAAGCAATAAGAGTTTATAACTCATAAGCCTTTATGACCAATGTATCAGCGTTGTCTTTGTCCCTTTGTCCCTTACATCAGGAAAGAACTAGAGGCATGGACTGTGTCACCCTCGTAATAGCTCAATCCAAGTTTCTTGATCCAGGACGGACTTCCAGACAATGGTGAGTCCAATATCACATATTGACTCAACCAAGCATGGCCATGCATTTCTCAGTCCAGTTCCATCAAGGGGCCCATTGATGCAACTCCTGTCATATAGGAGGACAAATCCCATATCTGCTCACACACAAACACCCAAATGATTCGTAACATGCCCAACAACCACCCTTATCATCAACCTTTCTCAAGGAAGACTTTAGATGGCATCAAAGCACGCTCTTCCTCACTTGATGAATGCTGTGACTTCAGGTCAAAGGACCACAACACCATTGTCCATTGAGACCTACTCGTGACACGATTGGATGACAATCCACAGAATAGTCTCAGGTTGAGTCTGTCCAGTACAACTTGTTCACTAACAAGTACCCACGTGATGACTTGATATCACAATATCATGACCTGTGAGAACCGATCATCAGTCAACGCACGTGCTAGTCTTCATGTACCATCATCACCCTTAGCTTCTATGATGATACTCGACCAGGGACCTTTCAAGAATGAAGCTTCAAATAAATCATAGGCTCTCACATTCAAGTCATGTACTTGATATCCCATGGAAGCGAACATTCTAAGGGTATCTATTATGTTAACATTTAACTATCATATAGAAAAACTCATAATAAAAGAAATTATCATTAATTGTAAGAGAAAAACTAGGTACACTGTTCATCATATGAACAAATGGCCAACAAAATACATGTTTACATGCAATCCACAAGATTCTCACTAGAGTTGATCATTTAGGTATCGTATACCCATCGATCTAGTATGACCATCATGCTTTCTCTGTGCGAGAGGCTTTGTCAGTGGATCCGCAATATTCTCCTCAGTCGGCACTCTACAAATGTTCACATCTCCTCGTTCGACAATCTCACGAATAAGATGAAACCGCCGAAGTATATGCTTGGAGCGCTGATGGGATCTAGGTTCCTTAGATTGTGCAATGGCACCATTGTTATCACAGTAGAGAACTACGGGACCAACAATGCTAGGAACTACATCAAGCTCGCCGATGAATTTCCTAATCCATACAGCCTCCTTCGCTGCATTAGCTGCGGCGATATACTCGGCCTCTGTTGTAGAATCAGCAACTGTCTCTTGCTTGGAACTCTTCCAACTCACAGCTCCTCCATTCAGGCAAAACACAAAACCTGACTGAGACTTGGAGTCGTCTCTATCAGTTTGGAAGCTAGCATCCGTGTAACCACTTACAACGAGCTCTTCCTCTCCACCATACACCAAGAACACATCCTTAGTCCTTCTCAAGTACTTCAGGACATTCTTGACTGCAATCCAGTGACACTCACCGGGGTCTGACTGATACCTGCTAGTCATGCTCAAAGCAAAGGAGACGTCGGGTCGAGTACATAACATTGCGTACATGATTGATCCAATTGCCGAAGCATATGGAATCAACTTCATGCGGTCCTTATCTTCACAAGACTTCGGACACTAGTCCTTAGAGAGATTCACACCATGAGACATGGGCAAAAATCCTTTCTTGGACTCAAGCATGTTGAACCGCTTCAACACCTTTTCGATGTACGTACTCTGGGTCAAACCCAGCAACTTCTTCGATCTATCTCTATAGATCTTAATACCGAGTATATAAGTCGCTTCACCCAAATCCTTCATTGAAAAGCAGTTCCCTAGGTTGTTCTTAACAACTTTCAGGGTAGGAATGTCATTCCCAATCAACAGTATGTCATCTACATACAATATCAAGAAGACAACAATGCTCCCACTGATTCGCTTGTAAACACAAGGCTCATCTTCATTCTTGATGAAACCAAACTCTTTGATTTTCTCATCAAAACGAAGATTCCAACTTCGAGAGGCCTGTTTCAGTCCATAGATGGACTTATTCAGCTTGCATATTTTAGTGGCTTCATCTGAGGATACAAAACCCTCGGGTTGTGTCATATACACTTCCTCAAGGAGATTTCCATTAAGGAAAGCCGTTTTGACATCCATCTGCCAGATCTCGTAGTCATAATATGCAGCAACAGCAAGCAATATCCTTATGGACTTTACCATGGCAACAGGGGAAAAAGTCTCATCATAGTCAATACCATGAATTTGCTTGAAACCCTTAGCCACCAGTCGCCCTTTGAATGTTTGTACATTCCCATCCATGTCGGTCTTCTTCTTGAAGACCCACTTGCACCCTATGGGTCGTACCCCTTCAGGTGGTTCCACCAAGTTCCAAACTTGGTTTGCATACATGGAGTCCATTTCGGATTTCATAGCCTCAAGCCATTTATCGGAGTCCGGTCCATTCATAGTCTCTTGGTAGGTTGCTGGTTCATCATCATGATCCATAAGCAACACATTACCTATTTCAGACACGAGAAATCCATATCTCTCAGGCTCAAACCTCGGTCTACCAGATCTACGTAGGACTTGTGTTCCTTGAGCAGGTTCTCTAGCTACAACATCTTGTAGTCCTGTCTCAGAATCCAATTCTGGTTCATTCACTACATGTGGTTCTTGAACTTCTTCAAGCTCTACCTTTTCAGTCTTTCTGGACAAGAACTCTTTCTCCAAGAAGACACCAGTCCTTGCGACAAACACTTTGCCCTCAGACGGTAGGTAAAAGTAATATCCTTTCGTTTCCTTAGGATATCCCACCAGATAACATTTATCCGATTTGGGTTCCAGCTTGTCAGGCATTTGACGTCTCACGTATGCCTCACAGCCCCAAATTTTAATGAACGACATACTAGGACGCTTCCCAGTACATATCTCATATGGTGTCTTCAGAACCGTTTTCGTTGGAGCGCGATTCAATGTCATTGCAGCAGTCTCTAAAGCAAATCCCCAAAAGGAAACAGGCAAGTCTGCATGACTCATCATCGAACGTACCATGTCTAACAGTGTACGATTTCTCCTCTCAGACACACCATTATGTTGTGGTGTTCTAGGTGGAGTGAGCTGTGATACAATACCACACTCTTTCAGATGATCACGGAACTCATGACTCAGGTATTCGCCACCTCGATCAGATCGGAGTGCTTTAACCCTTTTACCCAACTGGTTTTCTACTTCATTCTTGAACTCTTTGAACTTTTCAAAGGTCTCGGATTTGCACTTCATAAGATACACATATCCGTATCTACTGAAATCATCAGTAAATGTAACAAAGTAGAAATACCCACCTCTAGCCATGGAACTCATGGGTCCGCATACATCACTATGTACAACACCCAAGAGATCCTCAGCCCTCTCAGTATAACCAGTGAAAGGAGCTTTAGTCATTTTGCCTAACAAACAAGATTCGCATCGCTCAAATGATTCATAATCAAATGAGTCCAAAAGTCCATCTCTATGGAGTTTGGATATGCGCTTCTCGTTGATATGGCCCAAACGACAATGCCAGAGAAATGTAGGGTTTGAGTCATTTGTTCTTAGTCTTTTATTATTTTCTACATTACAGATCAGATGGTCCAAGTTCAAAACATAAAGACCATTAAACAATTGGGCTACAGCATAACAAACATCATTCTTAAATATAGAACAACAGTTGTTCTTAATTATAAAAGAAAATCCAATCATGTCCAAACATGAAATAGATATAATGTTTCTAGTTATGGCCGGAACAAAATAACAATTATCTAGTTCTATTACAAGCCCACTGGGCAAAGAAAGACGATAAACCCCTACGGCTACAGCAGCAACTCTTGCTCCATTGCCGACGCGGAGGTCCACCTCCCCTTTACTCAGCAATCTTCTCCTTCCCAGTTCCTGCACATTTGTACAAATGTGAGAACCACATCCGGTATCCAATACCCAAGATGAAGGAGCAGAAAGGTTTATCTCTATAACGTGAACATTTGAAGCGGAAGTCATACCTCCCTTCATTTTCTGCAGACCTTCAATGTACGAAGGACAGTTCCTCCTCCAATGACCAGCCTTGCCACAGTGGTGGCATTTCCCTTCCTTCACCGTGCTTTTCTTTTTCATCAGTGCAGAAGACTTGGGCTCAAGATATGACTTAGGTCCCACCTTCGTCTTCTTAGAGCCCTTGGCCTTGCCCTTGCCCTTATGCACCATCAGTATGGGGCTGGCAGGCTTGGCCTTCTTCATATTGATTTCGGCAGTTCTCAACATGCCTAGGAGTTCGGGCAGTGTCTTGTCTATTTCATTCATGTTGTAGTTCAAGACGAATTGCTCATAACTGTCCGGCAACGATTGCAGGATCAGATCTGTGGCCAACTCTTGACCAAGAGGAAAACCCAGCCTCTCAAGGTTCTCTATATACCCAATCATCTTGAGTACGTGAGTCCCTACTGAGTCTCGAACTCTCATCTTGCACTGAAACAACGCTTTTGTGATGTCGAACCTTTCTTGACGAGCCTGCCCTTGAAACATTTTCTTGAGATGCTCGTCAATCTCCTTGCACCCCATGTTCTCATGTTGCTTCTGAAGCTCAGAGTTCATAGTGGTAAGCATAAGGCATTCGACATCTAAAGCATCATCAGTATACTTCTTATAAGTATCCTTCTCAGCACGGGAAGAGTTCCCGGTCGGCACCTCTGGGGCTTCTTCTTCCAAGACATAGAGCTTTCGCTCTTGCCTGAGAACAATTCTCAGGTTCCTGTACCAGTCCATGTAGTTAGTCCCACTGAGCTTATCCTTCTCAAGGATGGCTCTCAGAGACAACGTGGAGTGTGAAACACTTGCCATGGAATTCTACAAGAATTTATGCAGAATAAAATCAGTACCTAAATTTCAAATACAATTTATTTTAATTTGGACTTCAATTAAAACACTCCCACTATTTTATTCGAAATGATAGCCCTCACTAACAATTCGGAGAGTTCATGCGAGCTACTCTCTTAGTGGACAAGATCCGTATTTCACCAACACAATGAGTCAGCTTTGGCTTTCCTCTCACAATGCGGTTATTTAGGTAGGCAACGCTTGCCAATTGCATCCTCATGCAATTCTTGTATGGTTGGTGAATAACTCCTTACTCGCATCCATCATATGGTGCATGCCAACCCTATGCCTCTAGGCACTCAACCTTTGAGGTCACCTAGTTAAGTTGGACCTGATGTCGACAGTGGGATATCACAATTATCCGCTCGCACCCTTACCAAGATAGATTAATGCACCTTGCTTTGGCAAGCCCACACTTCATCGATCGAGGCAGAAAGAGTGTCATCCATCGGAAGGCATCCGAACACTTAATATTTAATGAAGGGATTTTAATTATAGGTTAACAGTTAACCATGATCAACATTTGATCAATGTGCACATCCAAAGAAAAGCATTTTTTCTAAAACCACATGCATCCCTTATGTGCACAACCTGACACCATCAACATTTGATAGAAGGAAGGGCTAAATCTGAACATCCGAAAACTTCCAAATCCTCAGATTTATATGCATTGGACAAAAGCAAAGACAACTCAACTTAAAGCAGTAGACAAGCTCATCTCTCTATGTTGGATTCAAAATCCAAAACAAACTCGAGGGATGGTTACTGCTAAGGAGACTACAATTTCTAACAATTAGAAATTTCCACGAAATTCCAGAAGTTCTTGGCGGGGTACCAAGACTAAATCTAGACATTTAGAACACTTCTAAATCCCTAGGTTTACACGCACTGGAATAATAAAACTTCCAATACAACAATCATGGTCGTAACCTGGCTCTGATACCACTGTTGGGTTTCTCTAAGAGGATGGCACAACACTTGTGCACGCAGCGGAAGAATAAAACATCAAGAAAACCCAAAAGAGATGGGATCGGGCCATGGTAGTTGAATCAAGAAGTTAACATATAACTAGGCAAAAATTACCTCGGTGGCGTTGAGTCACAACTCAACGGAGATGCTCCAAGCTTCGTCTTCTTGCTAGTGGAGAGTTCTACGTGGAATAATATCCACGTCTCTGCAGAAATCCACACGAGCGGGAGAACGCCGAGTTTTCCGTCGCACGGATAATCGGGAAGGATGATGACCGCACCTTGCTATTCCACGGATTGCTAGATCCGCGCCAGGAAGAGCAATACCGGCGACGATCGTCGGAGAGGAGGAGGTCGGCGGAGCGATAACGGCGGAACACTTTCGTCGGCGGGATTCGGGATCGGCGGAGCGAACGAATGGTGGAACACTTCCGTCGGCTTCGATTCGATCAGCAGGCATAGATCTCTTGATCCCCGAAAACCCTAAGTGTCCTTTTATACCAAAGATATAAATAGACTTAGGAACATCGTTATTCGCAGACCACCCAGAAATTTAGGGTTCCAGAATCGGTGAGTATCAATCGGCGAGAATCGGCGATGATCGGCGAGAATCACCTAGCAGGTTCGGCGAGAATCAGTCGGCGAGTATCACCTAGGATCGGCGAGAATCAGAGTACAATACTCGACGATTCTCGCCGAATGCAGGGTGGACCATACTCGTCGACCGTCGACCTGCGGTCGACGATTCTCGTCGATCGCCGAGAATCAGAGTACCAATTCTCGACGATTCTCATCGATCGGCGAGAATCAGAGTACCAATCCTCGACGATTATCGTCGATCGGCGAGAATCAGAGTACCAATCCTCGACGATTCTCGTCGACCTTCGGTCGACTATTCATACCAGCCCTTCAAGGAAACATTTGCCCAACCCGACGATCCTTTAAGGCAACACTTTGCCCATAACCCCATTCTGGTCGGTGATTGGTAACCTTTAGCAACACAGTCAATCATCCAACTTCTCCACATCTCTTATGTGCGACCCTGCAGGCTCATATCGTGTTGGCAGTGAGATTACATGTTTGACCACTTCTAGATCACCATGGTAACTCCAATAGTTCTCAGGGCCCAGAGAACCGTGGGAAGCTGCTCCACCCAGCTCCCCTTCAAATTCTCCACTTTCTTCCTGAAGAGGTTGACGATGATCTTGTTTGCTGCTTCCACCTGCCTATTGCTCCTGGGGTGGTGAACCAAGGCGAACCTGAGGTTGATTCTCAGCTGTTCGCAGAAACTAGTGAACTTGGCGCTGGCGAACTGGGGCCCGTTGTCCGTGACAATGGCCTGGGGCAGCCCATGGCGGCAGATGATCTCCCCCCAAACAAAGTTCCTGATAACCTAGGAGGTCACCTTGGCCAGCGCCTTCACTTCCAACCACTTGGAGAAGTAATCGATCATTACTAGGAAAAACCTCCTCTGCCCACTGGCCTGGGGGAACGGTCCAACTAAATCCATTCCTCAAATGGCGAAGGGCCAGGGGGCCGTGATACTTTTGAGTTGCTGGGTCGGCTACAGTTGAAGGGGGCAAACAGCTGGCACTTATGGCACCTTCTTGCGAATTCCGTTGCATCATGGCCCACAGTGGGCCAGAAGTACCCCTGTCTGACGATTCTTCCCTCCAGGGTCCGACTCCCGGAGTGGCTCCCGCACTCTCCGGAGTGGACTTCCTCCAAGTTTCTTTGTATCTCCCCCTCGGCCACGCAACGAGCCAGCATCCCCGAGAGTATCTTCTTGTACAGCTGCCCGTCCTGGAGGAGGTAGTATGCTGACTTGTGCCTTAGCTTATTCTTATCTGCCCCCTCCGGATACTCTCCCGTGGAAAGGAAAGTTATAACTGGGTCCATCCATGAAGGTCGCTGGTCTGTCTCCATGAGCTCTCCCTCTTCGATGGAAGGGCGAAACAAGTCAGTGATGGTACCCCCCACCTAGGGACCGTGCTTTGCGAGTTGGTCGACCTGCTCGTTTTCTTCCCTAGGCATGTGTCGGATGGAGAAGGTTTGGAAAGTGCTTATGACCCCCTTCACTTTGGATAAGTACAACCGCAGGGTAGGCTCCCTTGCCTCAAACTCCCTGTTTATCTGTGAAGCTATTACCATGGAGTCGGTAAGGACCTCCACGTCCAACACCCCCAGCTCCCTGCCTATCCGCAGCCCTGCTATCACGGCCTCATACTCGGCCTGATTATTCGTAATGGGGAAATACACCACCACTGTCTGCTCGATTCTAGTCCCTTGAGGGCTCTCCAAGATCACCCCTACTCCTAGGGAATGCCTCCCCGAGGCGCCATCCACTTTCACCTTCCAAGGAGCCGGGCGAGTGAGCTCTTCCTCGGCCACTTCAATCACATAATCAGCCAAGAAGTCGGCCATCGCTTGAGCTTTGATCGAGAGGCGCAGAACGAATGAGACGTCGAACTCACTCAACTCCACCGACCACTTGGCCAGCCTGCCTGAATGCTCCACCCCCTCAAAGATGTTGCGGAGGGGATGGTCAGTCACAACTCGGATTGATTGTGCCTGGAAATAGGGCCGCAGCCTCCGGGCTGAGACAACCAGGGCAAAGGCCAACTTCTCCAAAATCGGGTACCGGAGCTCGGCCTTTCTCAGGACCTGACTCACATAATATATGGGGAGCTGCTTCTTCCCCTCTTCTCGAACTAAGACGGAACTCAGGGCCTCTGCGCCGACCCCGAGATACAGAAACAGGTCTTCCCCTTCCTTGGGCCCTAGGAGCAGCGGAGCCTGGGTCAACTGCATCTTGAGGGCCTGGAATGCCTCCTCGCACTCCCTGGTCCATTCGAACCTTCGACCACCCCTCAATGTTTTGAAGAAGGGGGAGCATTTTTCCCCTGCCCAGGAAAGGAACATACTCAGCCCTGCCAGTTTTCCTGTCAGGCGCTGTACTTCCTTGGCATTCCTTGGCGATCCCAGCTCCAAGATAGCTTTGACCTTATTAGGATTCGGCTCAACCCCTGCTGGGGTGAGGAGGTGTCCCAAGAACTTTCCTCTGCTGGCCCTGAAGACACATTTCAGGGGATTCAACCGCATCTTGTATCTGCGCAGGGTAGAAAAGATCTCTTCTAAATCCTGGCGGTGAGAGTCCACGCCCTGACTCTTTATCATAAGGTCATCAACGTACACCTCCAAGTTTCTCCCCTTCTGTTCTTTGAAGACCCTATACATCATCTTCTGGTAGGTCGCCCCTGCATTCTTCAGCCCAAAGGGCATCATCTTGTAACAGTAGCATCCATCCCCCATGATGAACGAGACATCCTTGATGTCCGGGGGGTGCATCCTGATTTGATGATAACCTGAAAAAGCATCTAGAAAACTCATTACAGAAAAACCAACGGCTGAGTCAACCAGCGCGTCGATCTGAGGCAAAGGATAACAGTCCTTAGGACAAGCTTTATTAAGTAAAGAAAAATCGATACACATCCTCCACCGGTTGTCTCCCTTTTTGACCATGACCAAATTGGAGACCCAGCCGGGGTATTGGATCTCGGACACGAAGCCGACCTTTAGGAGCTTTGCCACCTCCTCTCTGATGGGCTCTGCCAGCTTGTCCACAGTTGACCTCTTCTTCTGTTGAACGGGGTGTGTTCCCGGGTCCAAGTTGAGGCGGTGGCAGGCCACATCCGCATCAACCCCCGGCATCTCCGCGGCATTCCAAGCGAAGATGTCTACGTTATTCTGGATGCACTCCAGCATCCTGCCCTGGTCTTCCGGGGTCAGCCCTCCGCTGACGCGGACCTTCTCCACCCTGCCTCCACGGTTGAGCACCTCTAACTCCACCACTTCCTCTGCAGCCTCCAACCTGGACTGCTCTCCCCATCCTTCAGCATCCCTCTCTTCCGAGACCGGGACCTCCACCTCCACCTCTTCCTCCACGGCCATCACTTTGGCCATCTCCTCCTGATCTCTTCGTACCGCCTCCTCAGCGCAGCTCTCCACCTCCAGCTCCTCCCTGCCAGCCTCCTGCTCAGCCTCCTCCATTCTTCACCCCATCTCCTCGGCTCCCTCCTGCCAAAAGATGGAATTTACGGCGGTGACATAGCATTCCTGCGCCAACTTGGGGTCCCCCCTGACCCGGACTTGAATCCCCTCAACGTTGAACTTTAAGCACTGATGGAAAGATGAGGGGACGCAGCGGAAGGCACTGATAAGGGGCCTCCCGAAGATGGCGATGTAACTGCTGGGGGCGTCCATGATGACGAATCTGTAGTTTCTGGACTGACACCACCGAGTGACATGGAGGCCGACTCCTCCCTCCACTTCCTTCCTTTCGCCCGAAAACCCAAACAAGGGTCCGTCCGAGGCCAGCACTCTTTTCGCTTCTACCTTCATCGCGTCGAACGCCATCTTGAAGACGACGTTGACAGAGCTCCCATTGTCAACGAGGATCCGATAGACGGTAAAATTCTCGATGGCTGCCTTGATGACCAGCGCATCACAGAATGGATTCTCGGGATCTGGCATGTCGCTTCTGGTGAAGGTGATCCTTTCTTCTGGGGGTGGGGTTTGGGATGTGGAGGCAACGCCCCGGCGGTACATGGTGTGGAGGCTTGCCTTGCGGGAAGCCTCGACCCCCCCCCCCCCCCCCCCCCGTGGATCACTCTGATCCTTCCTCGGGTCCGAAAATCCACCCGGTCTTCGCAACAGTCCTCCTCCACCCGAGGAGGGGCCTCCTCACTCCTTACTTCTTGTCGCCCTTGCTGCTGTTGCTGCTCCCTATTCCCCTCATCTCAAGGAATTTCGGGCACTTGGTCGTGGCGTGCCCCTCCTCCTGATGGAAGTCGCAATAAGGAAACTCCACCCTGACTTCTCTCCTCCTCCTCCTTACTATTCTCCTCCTCGCCCCCAAGGCTATGGCCATAGCCTCCTCTTGATCGGGGAGCCAGAGCCTTTGGGCCTGCCTCCAGCCCGGGGGGTGGAACCGATCCTGCCCCCCTGATAGCGATCCCTTCCGTGGTATCCCCTTTGTGGCCCCTGCCCTTGCAACTCAGGCCTCCAGCCCAGTCGACGGTCGGGCTCCTGACGCGCCCACCTCGGCTGCTGCTGCCACTGGAGCTGCCTCTGTTCCCTCTGTCAGGGCTCTCCACTCCTCTCCTCATGTCCTCTTCCTCCTCTCGACTCCTTCTCCTCCTTCGTGGCCCACATGGTCAGCTTCCGTGCAAACTCCGGGTTTGACGCCTCCCCGTCAACTTCTCTTGCCGCCCTCTCCATCAGCTCTTCGTAGAAGAGGGGGGGAATTTTCTTCAGCTCCATTCTGAAGAACCCCTACTACAGGCCCAGGGTAAAGGTCATCATCAAACTATGGCCCGGCATCTCCTGGACCTGAGTAACCTCCTCCTGGAACCGGTCCACGTAGCTCCACAGGGTCTCATTCACCCCCTGCTTGATGTGGAACAGGGATTCTGACTCCTTCTTTCTTTTCTTCGAGGTAGTGAACCTCAGCATGAACCCCCGGCGCAGGTCCTCAAAGCAGTAGATGGAGCAGGCCGGTAGCTGATGGAACCACTCCCTTGCCTTCTCCCTGTGGGTGATAGCGAAGAGTCAGCACTTGAACCCGTCCGACATTTGTCGGATGGAGACTACATCCTCGAACCATTGAACATGCTGGACCGGGTCTCCCTTCCCGGTGTAGTAGGACATCTCTGGTTCCCTGAACCCATCTGGAACTGGAGCTGAAGAGACCAACTCGCTGAAGGGGCTACCTCCCCCTGCTGGGCGAGCTGGCGAATCTCACGAGCCTAGCTCGTCGAACCGGCCTCGGCCTGCCGAGCCAGGGAAGAGCTCGCGCCCGGGGAGCTCACACCCTCGGCCTTCCTCGGCTACTTCCTTCCCAGCTCGCCTGTCGGGGGCGTCCTCGCCCAAAGAGGGGGCGGCCGCGATCTGGACTGCTGGGGTCGAGCACTCGGCTCGCGTGCCGCGTGCGAACTTGACGAGGTTCAGCACCTCATTCCTGAAATCTTCAAACATCCCCATCGTGGCGAGAGGTGGGGGGGCGAGTTCGGCCTGTCAGATCCTTGTACTCCTGTCATCGAACTCGCTGAAGTTTTTCTGCACTGACCACGATCCACGCTCACCGCACCAAAATGTTGAAACCGATTTCTCGATCTCCTGTGGAGTTCGCCCTTGGGGAAGGGGTGGTCTCGCACCTACTTCACTCCTGCAAGCAAGACAACAAAGAAGACCAAGGAAAAACTGACCCAAGGGCTCGGCGGGGAGGTCCCACCACACACTCGGAAGATCTCAGAGCGCTTCCCCTCCTTAGCCAAAGGCCGAGCTAAGGTACTCTCAGAAAGCACTTGAAGACTGGAGCAGGAAAGCACAAGAAGCATCGCTTTCTGAGGTACCCCTTGGGTCCTATTTATATTTTTTAGAAATTGAACTGCCAATAACAAAAGGAATTGACCTGAAGTTACCAAAAAGCCCTTGGCTGGGTCTGCCAACAGCCAAACTCCGTTGTTTTGAAGGGCTATAGGCAGACCTGCGGGGGTAAAACAGTAAAAAGTACCTCATAGGTCCAGGCGAGCTGGGGAGCTTGTTCACCTCGGCATATCCCGCTCGCCAACTGTTGCCGAGCTCCGTTACGAGAGGCAGGGCGGCGAGCTCACCCATCCGTCGGTCTCTATTAGTCGAACTCAGCTCGACGATTCCTGGACTAGCTCGTCGATTGCCGAGCTCGCGGTCGACGAGTACCGATCTCCGGCCGACGAATGTCGGGCTCCTGGTCGACGAGTGCCGAGCTCGGGCTCGGCTTCTCTACTGCCGAGCTCTCCTACTATCTTCAACCCGACTTGTCTGGTTCCTGGTGATCCTGCTCGCCGGACACGGGGTTGTACAACGGTAGTTTCGGAGTCTTCTTTTTCTCTTAGTGGCAGGGTGTTGAACGAGCGAAGAAGTCGTCTAAGCGAAGAATCGCTCGAAATCTGCATATGCTACAAGTACCACTTGGATGTGATCAAGAGGAAGCAGCATATTTCATCGATCGAGTATAGCTCGTCGGACATGGAAGACGAGATTGACGCGATCAACTTAAATTAAAACTTAAAGATGGCGAGGCGAATTTTTGAATTTTTGAAATTTTTTAAAGATATCGGACATGTAATTTTATTGTATTTGTAATTTTGGATTTTTCGATTACAGGTATTTTTTTCAGTGTATTTATAATTTTGTATACTTCCGTAATCCCGTTCAACATTAATAAAATTATTATTTTTTCTTCCAAAATATGAAATTAATCGTATTTTTTTCATATTCATTGTATTTATAAATTATATTTAATTTTTTTATTTAAAAAAAAAATTTAAAATAAAATTGGGACCGGCCCGGCCCGGCCCTGGAGGCCTTAGCAAGCCCCTTCCCGGAGCCAGATGCCCGGCCCGGCCCGTCCATAATCAGGGCCCGGGCCCGGTTTGGGAAAGCCCGGGCCTGGGAGGCCCGATTTAGGCCTGGGCCGTGGGGACTTTATGAACACGCCTACATCAATGAGAGCCTTGTTTGAATTTTAGGAATTATTTAATGTGATGTTATAAACATTCATAGTATGGTTATTCGTAATTACGCAGTCCAAACTCCAAAGTAAAGAACTCCATTGAAATATTATATAGATTATATTGCATAGAAAAGACATCATCGTAGAAATGTGTCTTAAAAATATATAAAAACAATTGCGAAATAAATGAACTATTAAGGCCCAAAACCTTAAACAGTACACAAAGTAAAATAACCGTTTGAGGTAAATAATTTTCAGGAGATCTCCGGTATATTTGGTTCGGTGGTGACGGGTACATCCGGTGGGTCGAAACGGCGCTTTGGAACCGGAGAGGCATAGGTGGGGGTCGAAACGGAGCGGATTGGGGCCGTTTCCTCCTTACTGCAGGTGCAAACGGAGCAAACGCCGTCACCGGAAGTTTGTTTACTCGCTATCCGGCGCCGTTTGCTCCAAACTGAAGCGGTGAAATGCCGAACCAAACAAAGCCTTCGTCAGAAAAGTCGAGAGGCCAAGGCAATCATAGATGATTGACGAGAGGCTGAAGTCGAGGATGCCGGTTTGATAAACCACTTGAGGCGGCGGGGGGAGAAGCATGGGCAGATCTGGAAACGGGACGTGGGAGATGGGTGGAAGTTGCAAGAGTTGGCTGGAAGTTGACTGCATTTTAGGAATGATAAACGAAATTTTAAAAAATCGGACGAGTTAAAAAGAATTGATGTAAATTTTTGATTTTGTTTTTAACAAAGTCGTGTAGTATGTAATCCTACTGCATTCTTTAATAATACCCTAGAGTAGAGTTGCACATAAAAACTGGTCCCAACCGGTCCGGTTGGGACCGGACAGAGACCGGTCCCAGTTAGGACCGGTCCCAGTTAGGACCGGTCCGGTCCCGGACCGGTCCAGTGGTCCCTGACAGTCCCTCTTTTAAGGGTAAAAATCGGTCCCGGACCGGGACCGGTAAAAGACCAGTCTTAGACCGGTCTTTTACCGGTCCCGGTCCGGGACCGGTTTCGGGACCGGTCGGGACCGGCTAAAAGAGCCGTTAAGGCTCTTTTAATAGAGCCGTTAACGACTCTATTAAAGGAGCTTAACGGCTCTTTTAAAAGAGCCGAACGGCTCTTTTAATGAGTCTGCCATGTGGCAGGCTCATTAGAAGAGCCGTTTGGCTCTTTTATTTTTTTTAAAAAAAAATTATTTAACCCCCCCCCCCCCCCCTCTCATTTTTCTTTTACTTTCTCTCTCTCACTATCTCTCTCACTCTCTCTCTCACTTGCTCTCTCACTCATATTCGTGTTATATGGCTTCCTCCTCCATGTCGGCGTCCTCCTCAGCATCCGTCGATCATGAGATTGTTGAGCACCTGCATAAAGCAGCGGTATGGGATAACTTCGATAAAGTGCGGATCGGCGGCGAAATTAAGGCGAAGTGCAAACTTTGCGCGAAGCTTATGGCCGCTAACAGTAGCAACACAACCCTCGCCCGACACAACAAATCGTGTCTTTCCAAACAAGCCCCGTCGGAGGCCAACCAAGCTCAAATTTCGACGACCGGACACATTTGGACGTATGACCAAGCTCGGCAACGGGACCGACAAATAGAGAATGTCATCAAAAGCGGACTTCCGTTCAACCACTACGACAACGACGAAATGACGTCTTACATACACGTAGCACTCCAACCAAAATATCAACAAGTAAGTCGTACTACAACTCGACGTGATGCTTTACAAGCTTACCTGCAATCAAAATTATATTTACAAAATTATTTTGGAACATTCGACGGTCGAGTTAGTTTAACGAGCGACGTTTGGACTAGCGGTTTAGTTGACGGACTTTCTTATATTTGCATAACTTGTCACTGGGTCGATCCCGATAGTTGGGAATTAAATAAACGTATAATTTGTTTTGAAGGTTTTGAATATCCACACACCGGTAAAGCTATTTATCAGGTGATTATTAAGTGTATTAGAGATTTTAAAATAATAGATAAAATTTTAAGTATTTCGTTTGATAACGCCTCGAATAATAATATGACTATTAAATATTTGATTAATGATTTGGAACCTATGCTAGATGGTATTTTTTTCATACACGTTGCGTATGTCACGTTCTTAATTTAATTGTGCAAGATAGTTTAACTTTTATGAAAAATTATGTTATTAAAATACGTACTATGTTACGAGTTATTTATAGTTCAAAACGACGAAAATAAGATTTCAAAAAATTTGTTATAGCACAGGGTAAAAAATTTTTGGGTCCATCTTATGATATGCCGGTACGATGGAATTCCACGTACAAAATGTTAAAACGGGCTTTGTCACAGAAATCGTTATTGATAGAATTTTATAATAGTGTAGAAGAATCACATGATTTAGATGCGTCAGATTGGGCTATAATCGAAGATTACGTAAATTTATTAGAAAATTTTTATCGGGCAACAATTATTTTATCTGACGTTTATTATCCTACTAGCTCGCTTGTTATTGAAATTTTTTTATTAATTACTGAAACGTTTAAAACTTACAAAATTAACTTAATGTGGCATCCGTTAATATTACTAATGGAGGAAAAGTTTTTAAAATATTATACGCATATGCCACCTATGTTTTCTTGTGCTGCGGCTTTAAACCCTTTAATGGGTGTAGACGGGGTTGAAAATTTTATAGAGGAAATTAATCGAAATTTAGAGTTAAACGAATCTTCTAGTGATTTTCACAACGTTAGTGTTTCAAAATTTAATTCTGATTTTACTCGCCTATATAATTATTACGATCAACTATATGGATTGCGATCTCGCGAGCAATCCACCGTCCCTCGAACAAAAGATATTTTAAAAAATAGATTTTTAGAATTAGCTTCGAAGAAAAAACAACGAACTTCGAGTACTTTAAACGAATTAGGTTTATATAGCAAAACACAGTTTCAAGATTTTATGACCGCATACGAAATAGAAAATTTTGATATTTTAAAATGATGGAAAATTAAATGTAATAATTATCCTATTTTGGCCTTAATGACTCGTGATTTACAAACCATCCAAGCTAGTACGGTAGCTTCGGAGTCTGCATTTTCTTTGAGTGGCAGGATTCTGAATGAGCGAAGGAGCCGTTTGACCGAAGAATCTTTTGAGATTTGCATTTGCTACAAGGACCATTTGGACGATTTGAGGAGGAGACAACACGTCTCGTCAATTGAAGACAGTGAGTCTGAAGTTGAAGACGAGCTTAATAACTTAAATCTGGGGAGCGCCGCAGAATAATGACGTTGAAGTTGAAGACGAGATCAAAATCAAACGCGACTCCGGAGTTGAAGACAAGTCCAAGGCTCAACTAAAAATTTTGAATTTGTATGTTGTAATATAATTTCAAATTTAATAAAATTGTTCGTATTTTGATTTTGTATTATAATTTGTAATTTGTATTTTGATTTTGTAGTTTTATTTCAAATTTAATAAAAAATTTTATTTACTTTGCAATTTTGCATTTCAAATTATTACATGTTAATATATTATTTAATTAAATTATTAAAATTGAAATATAATAATATATAAAAAAAATTAAAATAATTAATTTAATTAACCGGTCCCGGTCTGGGACCGGTTAGGACCGGTCCTTCCGGTCCCAGACGGTCCCGATTTTCAAAGGAAAAATCGGTCCCGGACCGGGACCGGTTTGGGCCGGACCGGTCCGGGACCGGTGTCACAAAAGACCGGTCCTGCCAAGGACCGGTCCCGGACCGGGACCGGGGTCTTTATGTGCATGCCTACCCTAGAGGCAGAGGGTGTACTAAAATATTGCTGTAGACTTGGGTTAAATAATTTTGGAAAGGAAAAACTAGAAGTTAACAACGAATTAAAAATTATAATGACAAAAAAAGTAGGGGTGAAAATGTGAAATTGATGACGTTGATGTTGTTTGAGCCCAAATCACAATCACACGGTAGGAAATCTGTTTTTTGACTGAACAAACCTGCATCACACCAAAACTGTGATGCGGTTTGAAGTCAATTTTTACGGTGGGTTTTCGATTTATGTACAGTTATAAATGCATTTTAAATTTTAGTCACACATTTTTATGAATTACTTTGTGTTATACATTTTTTAGAGCATACAACTAGCTATTGTTTAATAGTAATCATTAAAAACAAATATAATCAAAGCATATTAATAAGTAAAATTGGAATTGCTAATACATTTTTTTCAAAAAAAAATATTAAATGTAAAGATTTTAAAAGTAATAATTTAAAATCATTCACTTTATGTTAAGGCTCTGTTTGGCACAGCGTTTTGAGAGCGGGGGATCGCCGATTTTTCAAACGCCACGCCAAACAATTTATTGAGTCCATCACGGTGGCATCGGCCACCGTGAATTATTGGGGGACACCACTGTTTTTGATTTCCGCGACTCAAAAAAAAACAGCAGCGCTGCAGCCAAGAGTTGGATGCAGCGCTGCCGCCCCCTTTTTTAAAATCCCCCCCCCCCCCCCCCCCCCCCCCCGTGCCCTGTGCCCCATGCAATTGTACCCGGCCCGCGGCAGCGGGCTTCGCTCGCCCCCAGCTGGCTTTCTTATTATTTTTTTTATTATGTACCCGTTGAATTTCTTAATATTTTTTATAAATTTTTTTACTATGTTTTTTAATATTTATTTTTTATAATTATAAAATTTTGATTGACTTATTATTATATTTTTTATTTTTAATTACACAAAAAAGTTATAAATAAATAAAAGTGTTTAACTTATACGTTAAATCCATTATGATCTAATGGATAACTGTTTGATTTGTGAACCTGCTTTTGGCCTTTCGAAGCCCAGCATTCTTTTTTTAAAATTACTAGTGTGGGACAAAATTGAAATAATGAATTACAAAAAATATGGTCCTGATTGATCCAATCGTATGGTGTGATCGGAACACAACAGAGATTTTATGATCGTCCAGATTGGAGGGTCCGGATTGATAGAATGGTATGTCAGGTTAGGTACGGCTGAAAACATATTTCATACAAATAATTATATTATAAACATTATATATTATAATCCAATATATTATAATATATATAATTATATTATAAATGTTATAATATAATAAATTATTATATAATATATAAAACAATTATGTTAATATATGTTATATATAATATATTTCAAAATAAATTTTTGATTTAGTTTTTGAAAAGTTTTTGTTCACGCGATTTTGACTCACAGGTTAACACACCACTGCAAACACTATTCTTTCAAAATGTTTCACAGATTTTGCTACTAGTCTACAAAACAACTGATTATTCTCTCACTGCTTCCCACCACTGATTCTCCAGCTGATACAGCCGCGCCAAACAGAGCCTAAATCTCCAATCATATGAGTAATTAAACATTGCATCGATATCACAAGTTATAACTCTGCATCTTTCACCGTAAGATGATATGTACTCTCTTGTGTCTTTCATAATATGTTAATAATAGAGAAAAATAATAAAAGAAAAATATATTTACCTATGTCAAGTTCTTTGTATTTCTCAAATCAATCATTGCTTATTCGATCTTATTGCGACTTTGGGTTCGTTTGACAACCCGTTTTCTCCTCATTTCGTTCAGGCTGAACCGGAGCTGCATCGTTTGGGTAACCGACGCGAGCTCCGTTTTAAAACTGCCGGCGTGAAAGGGGGATTTTCGGCCGTTTTGGCGCTGGCCCTCCGAGCACCAGCGGCCGTCCGGAACGGCCGTTTTTATTTATTTTGATTTTTTTTATTTCCCGCAAGGCTTACACGGCGAGCTCCTCCGAGCGCTCCTCCTCCCACAGGGTTTCCACGGCGAGCATCTATCTTCTTCGTTCATGGATCTTGCAGATCGAGCTTGATAATGGCGGAGCTTCCTGCACGTTGGTAATTGGGAAGAAGATGAATAGTATATAATAATTGTTTGAGTACGGATAATATAAGTAAAATATATAATTTAATATATAATAATTTAATATAAGTAAAATATAATTTTTAATAAGAGAGGACTCAGTAATAATAATACTATAATTAAAATATTATTTTTGATATAAAAAGGAGTGATAATTTGGATATAATTTTTAAACCGTCATGAAACCAAAGGTTTCCCAAACAGAACCTCAGTTTTGAAAATACAGTTTTGAAAATACAGTTTAGAATCTCTCTTTTAAATTGCTCCCTTTTAAAACGACACCGGTATCCCAAACAGAGCCTTTGTCTTGTAACACAACCAATCATGACAACATACAAAAGCTTCAATTATTTTTGGAACTAGTAAACTTCTAAACGGATCTAATCTTCTGCCACTTGTACTAAATATTGATTCAGAGGCCACTGTTGAAATTGGTATTGTCAAGACATCTCTCGCAATATGGGGTAGTACTGGAAACCGCGATGAGTTAATTTTCCACAAATTCAATATGTTAAAGTTGAGTTGTATTTTAAGAGCATTTTTAAAATATAATATCAACTCTGATGTACAAATTTTAGGTTCTTATTTATCAGAATTATCCAACCTCATTTTCTTTTAAACAAAATAAAAGATTTTGTCCCCGAAATCAGGCTTAGGTTATGAGGAGAAAAGCATAACAGAAAATATAATATGCTTTTAAATAAAATTACTTTGAGCAAACAACTCCGGATAGCGTTTTTGCATCAAATCCATTGGCTCTCATATATATTCCTCCTTCCCATGATTAGACCATAGCACCTTCACCAACGGAACACTTTTGCGGCGCAACATTCTCGTCTCATTATCTACGATCCGCACCGGCTCTAGTCGCACAGATCTATCAGTCGCCACTGCACCATCAGTAGTGGGGATATATTGATCGGGCCGCAACAACGCCTTTCGAAGCGACGACACATGGAACACGTCGTGGAGATTCTCTAGCTCTGGCGGTAACTCCAACCGATAGGCCAACGGGTCAATCCTTTCCAATACAGTGTATGGCCCAGCGTACCTTGGGCTGAGCTGTTTCACACCACGCACCTGTGACACTCCATGCATCGGTCGAATCTTCAAAAACGCTTTATCACCCACTTGAAATTCCACCATCTGGTGCTTTGCATTGTAATACTTCGTCTGGCGACTTTGAGCCTCCAACATGCAATCCCGTATCAGTCTAACTACCGTATCTGTATCATCAATATAATCAATTCCCAAAGACTTTGGGTCTTCATCTTGCACCCAAGACAAGGGGGTTCTACACCTCCTTCCATAAAGAGCTTCATGAGGAGTCATGCCGATACTAGCCTGGTGGCTGTTGTTGTAGGAGAATTCTACCAACGGTAAGAGCCTTTCCCACGGCTCTCCTCTATCCAACACACATAATCTCAACAAATCTTCCAATGTCCGGATGGTCCTTTCAGATTGCCCGTCCGTCTGGGGATGAAACGCGATGCTAAAGGTAAGGCGCGAACCCAAATATGCCTGAACCACTTTCCACTCCTTGGAGGTAAAGCGACCATCACAGTCAAAAACGATCGTCTTAGGCACGCCATGATACCGTACGAACTGCTCCACAAAGAGGCGTACTAAGACATCCACATGAGCTTCTTTCTTCATAGGGATAAACCGGGCTACTTTTGTCAGGCGATAAACTATCACCCACACCGAATCATTCCCAGAGCGTGACCGAGGTAACCCATGGACGAAGTCCATGGAGACATCCTCAAACTTCCACTCGGGGATGGGCAACGATTGTAGCAAACCACCGGGACTCTTGCATTCCGCCTTCACCCTTTGACAAGCTTCGCAGTGTGTAACAAAATATCTGACATCTTTATTCATTCCCGGCCAACACATGGTCTTCCGCAAACCGGCGTACATCTTAGCAATACTCGGGTGCAATGGATATTGAGAGCAATGAGCCTCTCTCAAGATATCCTCCCGGATTTTACCGCCCTTGGGAATGTAGAGCCGGCCACGAAAATAAACGAGGCCATCTTTTAGCATATACTCATCCGTAGTCCCATCTTCGATTGACTTGATTGTCGGGGCCAGAGCCGCATCCATTCCTTGCTCCACTCTGATTCGGTCCCGGATATGACAACTATGTTCATGCTTGCCAAGTACTATGTATACTCTGCCGAAGGAGCCTTAAATATCAATGTAATATTCATCTCCTCAATCATCCGAGCCAACTCCATACTCATCAACCGAGACTCTGGGCTAGAACCTGTTACCTTTCTACTCAATGCATCGGCCACCGAGTTCGCCTTTCTGGGGTGGTAGTTCATGGTGAACTCATAATCGCATAGAACTTCTAACCACTGTCGTTGTCTCAAGTTCAACTCCTTCTGAGTATGAACGTACTTCAAGTTTTTGTGATCTGAAAAGATCTCGCAGTGGACGCCATATAGATAATGCCTCCAAACCTTCAAGGCGAACACCACTGCTCCCAGCTCTAAATCGTGAACCGGGTAATTGATTTCATGCTTCTTCAGTTGTCTTAAAGCATATGCAATCACGTGCTCGTGCTGCATCAATACCGCTCAAATCCCTTGATATGATGCGTCAGTGTAAACTTGAAATCCTTCCTTCCCAGACGGAAGTGCAAGGATGAGGGCAGAGGTAAGTCTATTCTTCAGCTCCTGGAACGCCTTTTCACACTGGGGTGTCCACTCAAATGGCACACCTTTCTTTGTCAATGAAGTAAGAGGGAGGGCAATCTTGGAGAACCCTTTCACGAACTTGTGGTAGTACCCGGCAAGTCCAAGGAAGCTCCGCACATCGGCCGCCGACCTCAAGGAGACCACTCCTTCACGGCACGCACCTTGGCCGGATCCATCGCTAGCCCAGCTCCACTGATCACGTGACCCAAGAAAGCAACCTCCTTGAGCCAGAATTCGCACTTGTTGAACTTGGCGAACAAGGCATGCTCCTTCAATTTCTTCAATACCAAAGTCAGGTGCTCGATATGCTCCTCCTCCGTCTTTGAGTAGACTAAGATGTCGTCGATGAAAATAATGACGAAGATGTCCAAATATGGTTCAAATACCTTGTTCATCAGGCTCATGAAAGCCGAAGGGGCATTTGTGAGCCCAAACGGCATTACAGTGAACTCGTACAACCCATATCTTGAACTAAAGGTCGTTTTCTGGATGTCATCTTCTTGTATTCTCAACTGATAATACCCTGAGCGCAAGTCCAGCTTATAAAACCAATACGCTCCCACTAGTTGATCGAACAACTCGTCGATCCGAGGTAGTGGATAAGTGTTCTGCATCGTCAGCCGATTGAGTTCTTGATAGTCTATGCACAAACGCAGGGTTCCATCCTTCTTCTTCACGAACAATACAGGGGCTCCCCAGGGTGACGAACTGGGGCGAACGAACCCTGACTCCACCAGTTCTTGCAGTTGAACTCTAAACTCTGCGAGTTCCTTCGGGGCCATTCGGTAAGGGGCCTTGGATATAGGCTTGGCACCCAGTACTAGATTAATCTGGAAGTCAACCTCTCTTTGCGGGGGTAATCCTTGCAGTTTCTTAGGAAATACCTCGGGGAAGTCCCGCACTACTCGTACGTCTTTTATATCCAATGTTATCTCCTTCAATACGAACCAGATCATGAAGACTTCATCCCCCTTCATATGCTTTTACAACCTGAACGGAAGACAATGACATGCGAGGTGCGAAGCTAATACCTTGGAAGATGACATCAGAGTCCCCATGTCTCAAATAGATCCGCTTCTCCGCGCAGTCGATCCTTGCGAAATGCCAGTCCAACCACGTCATGCCTAGAATGATGTCAAACTCAGACACAAAGGAGTGTGAGGCACCGGTATCGAACAACGCATAGGTCGTCTTCCCGCCAACTATCACGGTGCATAAGTACCAATAACCAAAACTTATTGCTAGGTGCCTAGTATGTCTCAAGTAACTTTAAGTTAAACAATGAAAATGTGATAATTACATAAATCATACCTGCAATCACATCTTGGGGATTCCGTTCTTGCGCCATGTCCAGCGCGTACACTTGATCCCGAGCAGGGCCGGGTTTCCTCCTCGCGGTCCTCGTCCTCAACCACGCATATAGCCCCGCCCCCGCGGAGCTGGCGGAGGGAGAGCAGGAGGTACATTCCCAAACAACCGCGGGCAGAAACGTCGAATGTGGCCCGGCTGGTTGCATTCAAAACACACCAGCCCACGACGCCCCTCAGGTTGCTAAAATTGTTGAGGCTGAGGCGGTGGAGGCAACGCAGGCGGCTGCGGAACCGGATGCTCCACTCTAAAATCTCGGTGAAAACGTCCTCCACCTCTTTGATGACCCCTTCCTCTCCTAAAGTCCTGCCTCCTTCTATTGCTTGGGCCAGCTTCCATCACGCCCTCCGCAGGTCTCTTACCACTACTCAAGTGGTCCGCCTCCAATCTCTTCGCCATGTCGATAATCTCCTCCAAGCTAGCGTCCGCTATAAACAAAAGGGCCTGCCTTAGGGGATCTTGTAGCCCTTTGTAGAAATGTTTGGCGTATCCTCTATCATCCAAATCATAAGAAGCCGCGAACCTCGCGAGGTGCTGAAATTTTTGCTGATATTCCATAACTGATTTTGATCCTTGCTTCAGTAGAAGAAACCTCTCTTCGAGTTCATTTCGAGCGGATGTGGGAATGAAGTGTCCAAGAAGACATCTGAGAACTCGCTCCAACTTATCTCCGTATAGACCCGGCCTTGGAAGGTGGAGCCCATGAGGGACTTCCACCACTTCTTAGCATGCAGTTCCAAGACGGACACCGCCAACGTCATAGCCATGTTGGATGGGCAACGGATCCCCGCCAATAACTCCTGCATCGTGTCAAGCCATTCATCCGTGCGTACGGCCGACTCCGTGATGCAGGCTTGCACGTTGACACCGAATAGATCGACGGACTAGCACGTATACCTCTCTACGATCCAACCCTATACTCGCACAATCATTCTATGCAGCACCACATTAATTAATTCTATCAATTATATGCTAGCGTACGGGTAGCCAAACCGATTAGGATCGAACAAGTGCTAGAAAGTCAATGTTCTTTCTAGCTAAAAGGACCCACCCTGTCCGAACGAGCGGTGTTGTACCAAAAGAGATCTACCAAAAATAACGATTCAGAAAAAGGTAGATCTCTCCCAACAAAAGAAAACGAAGGTTCACCAAGCCTTTTCGAAAATAAAATCAATTAAGATAAACACAAACAAATCGAAGGAAAACCATGATTATTCAACGCTTCAAGATGCAACGCCAAGAATTTCCACCACAAGAATATCTAGGAACAGAAACACATGAGAGTAGAAATTTTTCGTTACCCAACCGGAATGGATGATTCTGATTTCTTTGCTTGGATCGCCCTTCAACGGCTCCGCCGGAGTCACGTCGGAAGGAGAGAAAACTTATTCGCCTTCGTCGCTTCACGCCTTGGCCGAGAATCCACGAAGCTTTGTTTTAAATCACCTTGGCCTAACCACCAAGAGATAGGGAGTGGTCGGGTTCTCCTTTGAGGGGAATGGAGAGGAGGAGGAGAGGGTGGCCGAAATTTGAGAGGGAGAGGGGAGTGGCCGGCGACCAAGAGAGAAGGGAAAGGGGGAGGGTTCTCAAAGAGGAAGGAGAAAGGAGGGGGAAAATTCAAAACTTGAATTCTTAGGATTTATTTTTTTTCATTCTCTAATCAATATGACAAATATCATGGCCCTTACACCACTTCATCTCCCTTCATTCAAAATTCAAAATTCAAAATTAAAAATATGATGATTATATGCACCCATCATAGCACATGAAATGAAATAATTAAAACAACACATGATGGTTATAAGCACTCATCATTACACATGAAATGAAAATTAAAACATGAAATAAATACTTAAAATAAAATTGCTAAAATAATAAAATTATTAGAAATATATAATTATAATTATTTAATTTATAATTATATATTTTTATATAATGGCGGCGGACGTCGATCCCATCCTCTAGCTTGCGGCAGCGATCATCCCAATCGACGAACTCTCTCAGACGGGGATCAATGACGGCCGTGCCAGCAACGTCTCCATCAATCCTCCCCCGCTCAAAACTACTCATCACCGATAAGTTGGTCTGAAAGTATCAGTGCAGGAGAGCAACATCCAAAAGAACCATGTAGCAGCAAGCAAAACCACTTGGCGAGGAGAGCACTTCATCTTTGATTATCCTATCATGCAAAAATGTGGTCCTGGAGAACCTTGGAAAAGCATTAGACAATAAAGAAAAACAAGTTTCTACATCAACAACCAACATACCTCCAGTAAAGACTGATGAAGAGAGCGATCCAGGCACAAGCTCACTACCCAAACCATAAGAAAATAAAGTGGGCCCAAACGTACATGCAGATAATTCAAGTGGTGGAGAAACATATAGCGTTAAATTAGAAACATTAAAAATAGGGGTAATACCCCAATCAGTGGTAAACTTCAAATGATATGCGTATTCTCCTAATTTCTTTAATATCCAAAAAAGGTCCAGCTCGCTAACTCGGCAACTTTCTATGGTGCCCAAAGGCAACCGTTCAGGGATGAGACGCACCAAAACTAAATCGCTAACAATATAGTGAGACGCCCTTTTATGTAAGCTAGCATGAAGTTGATAAAATGTAAATGGTATGGTTAGCGCTTCACTAATGTGCTTATATAATTTGTGAGCATGAGAGGCATAAACTAGTGCGAGTTGACTTGTCTTATAAGACAGTGGTAACAAAATCAAGTCAAAAGGCACTTGTGCTTTAAATCCGTGCACGATCTCATTCGGCGAGCAACAAGCATATAAATAATAATAAGACGCGACTTGATTGAGTATGTTCTTAAAAGTGCGTCTAAATATCTTGCTACCGTGAGGTGTGAACCCATGTGCTACGTGTCTCAACCCGAATACGGAGGCTATAGGGGTTAAGTTAGGGGCAACAGGAGCTTTAACATCAAAGATGACTTTCAATGGCTTCAAATTTGCAGTCCTAATTTTATAATTAATATTTTCACGCTTGATATGAAAATATTCCAAGGGAAACCACTCATCATTAATACTAACAGAGTTGGACGCTCCCAAATGTGACAAGAGGTACGAGCGATACAACTCATGGGGCTAACCTTGGTCACTAACGTGTGGGAAAAAGGGTCATCAAATGGAGGTGGGTAAATACGTGTGATCGGGTGTGGTATATAAGTATGTGAAGGAGACACCACACCCAGAGGCATAATAGCCAAAGGATCAGACACAAATGAGGATAGACCCGTAGCCGGACACACAGAGAAATGAATAGTCAAATGTGACGCATTGTCAGATCTACGCGGTGCGGTGAACAGACCAAAAACTAGCGGGCTCAACGTACTAATATCTAAGTGCTGAGACAATGCCAAGGTAGGAACTAAAAGAGTGGGCGTGTCACAACAACTCAGTCTAGGACTATCGATGCCACGTCCTAACTTGTCAACTAATGTCGGCTCATAGATAGGAGGAAGGGTCAGTAAAATCAAACCCGGGGTAAAATCCAAATCAGAATAACTTTCACTGATCGGTGATAACGTCAATGAACTCTCATCCGAAGGTAAAACCAAAGAATCGTTCAAAAATATCAATTCCTCGCTTGCAAGTTCTTCCGACACACTAGACAAGTCGTTTAATTCAGAATCAGTAAAGGTCTCTGAAATGGGCAAAATCGAACCCGACGGAAAATTTAATTCAGATGGAATTTCAGACAATGGTGATATCATCAAATAACTATCGTTCGGGTTCGCAGTTCTAAAATCATCCAAACATAACCAATCAGTTGGAACATCCACTAAGTCAGGGTCGTCAATGACAATGGAAAAATTCTCACTCAAAGGCTCCTCAGGAAAGTCAGATGAAGTCTCAGTGGATATATTCGTAGGCTCTAATGCGATGGGGATCGTATCCGGGAGTGGGCACTCAATACTAGGGTGCACAAACACAATGCTAGTAGGGCTCATAACAGACAAAGAGATACTCTCACAGCTTGTACTACCATCATCATCTCAAACATCGTCTTCTAGATCACTAGGGATTCCCTCACTTTCAGAATCGTCAGACTCGTCGGGCACTATCGTACGTGAAGGGATACTCTCACCTAGTTGGTCAACTTCATCATCCAGAGATTCTATATCCACATCGGAATCCTCAGAGGTACTAATCACTGTCTCTAGGGGCTTAGATGTCGAGGCTAACAGAGGCATAACGCTAGTGGTAACATCTATCGAGTACACAACAAATGACCTATTAGGAGAGGTTTCCCTAACGGGGGGCGGTGGTCCTAATACGGCCTTTTCGGTTTGACACGAGTGAGCTTTATTCCTAGGAAGGTGGTGCTTCTCAATTTCTAATGCCGTGGTAAAAGTGGAGTCTAGATCGGTGTGTCAATAGCGTAGTAATTTACCCTGGATGTAGGGGTTTAACCCCCTACGAAACCTAGAGGGGGTGACCTCTGGCAACTCCTTCACACCTCTTCTAGCTATCGTATCCTTAAAAAGACGCATATAATCCGAGACTGACTTGTTCCCTTGCTTAAGGTTAGTCAAATCTTCAGTTATTTGTCGTCCGGTCTGGACGTTTGGTTTATGGTCATTCTTAAAGGCTGGTATAAATCTAGTGCCATAACTATACTCACTCTTAGGCTTAGTATTAGCAGGACGAAGGTAGGCGGGATCAAATTGATCCGAGAGTAGGCTACGCATGTGCGGCCAAGCGTAACGATAGCTACCAACACGACGCTCTTCGTTTAACCAAAACAACTGGGTTTGACCTACTAGTCGCTCTCTGGCAAAGTTAACCTTTTTGTGGTCATCCCATAAGTGGCAATTAAAATAATGCTCTAATACCTTAAGCCGATCTCTAAAAATTTGAGTGCATCCTAAACCGTAATAAGTAGGATAAATGTGGTGTGTCCTAGGGGTGTGTTTAGCCATATACTTAGCATATGAATAGTCTAACCGGGCAGCATATACGTCATATGCCATATTAGTAAGAACCGGAGAGAAAACTCAACCGGAACTGTTGCACATGCAATGAGAAATGAACCTGACCCTATTTAATTTTCAAAGATGGAATTGTTCCCACTTAATAACTATGACGATAAAAGATTTTTTTGGATTTGCTTGCAGGAAATAATATGAAAATTATTAAATAATGTTTTTTTTATTTTTTTGCTGAAAACATAAAAATATCTGCCGCTATTGGCAGACCAAAATTAAAATTTTGTAATGATTTAATAAAAATAATGGCTTAATAAAAATAAAATATTTTTTGATTTCTTACTAATAAAATGATGGGGAAATTCCAGAATTTTTTTTTTTTGAATTTTGAGAAAAAAAAATGACAATTTTAGGCCGCTATTTGCAGACCAAAAATTTAAAAATTGATTTTTATGTTGTGCAATGAAACGTGCAAGTGCGTGTCGGCGTGCTAAAGAAATTTTTTTTCCTAGGATGGTACTAATTAAGAAATTAGCACAACCTGGCTCTGATACCAAATTGATGCAGGCTTGCATGTTGACAACGAATAGATCGACGGACTAGCACGTATACCTCTCTACGATCCAACCCTATACTCGCACAATCGTTATACGCAGCACCACGTTAATTAATTCTATCAATTATATGTTAGCGTACGGGTAGCCAAACCGATTAGGATCGAACAAGGGCTAGAAAGCCAATGTTCTTTGCAGCTAAAAGGATCCACCCGGTCCGAACGAGCGGTGTTGTACCAAAAGAGATCTACCAAAAATAACGATTCAGAAAAAGGTAGATCTCTCCCAACAAAAGAAAACGAAGGTTCGCCAAGCCTTTTCGAAAAAAAAATCAATTAAGATAAACACAAACCAATCGAAGGAAAACCACGGTTAATCAACGCTTCAAGATGCAACGCCAAGAATTTCCACCACAAGAATATCTAGGAAAAGAAACACACGAGAGTAGAAATTTTTCGTTACCCAACCAGAATGGATGATTCCGATTTCTTTATTTGGATCGCCCTTCAACGGCTCTGCCGGAGTCACGTCGGAAGGAGAGAAAACTTATTCGCCTTCGTCGCTTCACGCCTTGGCCGAGAATCCACGAAGCTTTGTTGCAAATCACCAAGGCCTAACCACCAAGAGATAGGGAGTGGTCGGGTTCTCCTTTGAGGGGAATGGAGAGGAGGAGGAGAGGGTGGCCGAAATTTGCGAGGAAGAGGGGAGTGGCCGGCGACCAAGAGAGAAGGGAAAGGGGGAGGGTTCTCAAAGAGGAAGGAGAAAGGAGGGGGAAAATTCAAAACTTGAATTCTTAGGATTTCTTTTTTTTTTCATTCTCTAATCAATATGACAAATATCATGGCCTATATATAGGCTTACACCACTTCATCTCCCTTCATTCAAAATTCAAAATATGATGGTTATATGCACCCATCATAGCATATGAAATGAAATAATTAAAACAACACATGATGGTTATAAGCACTCATCATTACACATGAAATGAAAATTAAAACATGAAATAAATACTAAAAATAAAATTGCTAAAATAATAATATTATTAAAAATATTTAATTATAAATATTTAATTTATAATTATATATTTTTATATAATGGCGGCGGACGTCGATCTCATCCTCGAGCTTGCGGCAGCGATCGTCCCAATCGACGAACTCTCTCAGACGAGGATCAATGGCGGCCGTGTCAGCAACGTATCCATCACTCCGTCCCGAGGTAGGCGGGAGGGGAGAGGGCCCGAAAGGTGCTCAACCAGTTAGAGCCCGGAGCCTGTTGTTGCACCGGAGGCTGCTGCGCCCTAAAGGCATCCAGGATGGCAGTGAGCGTCTGCCCCAACTCGGATTGTTGGAACTGAGTGGGTATGGAAGGGGAAGGAGTGCCCCCCATCGGCTCAGCGTGCACTAGAATCTACACGTAAAACACAAACGTATGGTCAGGTTGGCTAATCTTAAGGTCAAAGTTGGACAAACTTAGTGTGAATTACATATGGGCACACCACTGCTTCCGCTAAGTCAGTTTGTCCCCAAACTGACTAATCGAACGGGGGTGGTACCATTGTTGAATGACTTATTTAATTGAGGATCGTGTCAAACTGATACCATTTGTAAGACCCCCCTCCTGGATCCCAAAACACGGCACGAAGGGGGTCTTATGCCCAGAACAGCCGCCTTGCGGTAGCATTAGCACACGGGCTAACCTGCATCACAAGACGTCTATTCTGCCGGCTACAACCAATATCAATATATTCATATTCCAACCCAACCAAATATAACAAGAGAGAAGTCAAATCCATATCAAGTATAAGAGTCCAAAGTACATCCAAGTAGGAGAAGCTAAAACATGCTTCTACAATATCAGAGTACAGCTATAAAATTGCCCAAACGAGCTACATCAGAGTCGCTCAACACTCGCATCCGTAACCGACGGTAGCGACGACACCGTCACATCAGGCCCTGTCGTCCTGGCCTGGCTATCCTGCTGCAAAGTCTGTGGCTGCTCTACCTACGAGGAGACCTCCTAAAAGGAAGACGTAGCAACCGCTAGTCGAAAAAACTAAGTGGCTTCACATCCGCTCCCCCGGCGACTCCTCGGCACCGGACGGAGGAAAGGAACAAGGGTAATATATACAAGTAGTAAAACAGGTAAAAGCATGTGGTAATAGTACATGAATATCAATAATATAAACTAGTAGTTCTACTTGAGCAATAGTAATTCAACAAGTACATGTAACTACAGCATGTAAGTAACTTAACTTATAAGGATGCTCATACAAGCTTATAAGTTAAGGATCGGTTTACATAAAGTAACTCATAGTATATGAGTGCCCATACAAACTTATACGATGAGGATCTTGTTGTGCAGTGTTATGAAATGGTATGTATGCTATGCAATGACTCACCTATGTTCAAGCACATGCAATTGCTATGTCGACACAGACTATAGTTCCCACTATTCGAGCAGGTAGCTAACCTCTCAGGCATCAATCGTCGTGGTCAGGCGGTGACAGTAGAGCAGGCATCTCTACTACTAGGCGGGTATCCACACTACTTCACCTAGGCCTCCATACGCCTCAACGCTAAAAACACAACAGCGGAGCCCATGCGTACTATGGCCCAGCGGGGTCTCGGGTAGATGTGCACCGAGAACACATCCCGAACTGGCCTGGTGTGACCTGGAAGGGGCCTCGGAAGAAATCACGAGGATACAACTCAACCGTTCACTTGGCACGGAAGGGGCCCCGGGACGTGAACACCGAGGACACAGCCCAACCGCTCAAAGTCTAACAGTCAACTCCCGTCGGTGTGATGATCGGCGAGCCCGTAGACCTGCCACACTATCCTTAACCCAGGATTACGACATCGCGTGTCGACTCACACCACATGCAAATTCCACATCACCGTGGCATGGAAGGGGCCTCGGAAGTAAGCACGAGGACACAACCCAACCATCCTCTCGGCACGAAAGGATACCTGGGACGTGAACACCGAGGACCAAGCCCAACCGTCCGTCTATACCTCATCTCAACACTAACCCAACTAGTGACGGTCAACATCGCACTTACATCCTTCCACAATACTACCCGTAGGGAGACTACGCTATAAGTATTGGACTACTAAATTTCATTCCAACCATCAAACATACTCATGGCCATAGTTTATCCTTCTATATGTCAGTCCAAATGATTTCAACATAATATAACATAATGCGCATATATAATAGTCTACCAATTTCTAACAAGTCATTTCGGTTAAGTAAGCTTGTTTCACAATTCAGTTATATGAAATCCAATTAGTAACATTCATCATTCATAGCACTACGGTGGTTAACATAAAATAGTTCACCAAAATCTCGAGTTAGTTTGCAACATCGATTCCACCGAATCCAAATCCATATTATATAAAAACCCAGAATTTTAAGTGCAGAATAAATCTGGACAGCAACTTCAACCGGAGATTCCCGAAGCTACCGAATCCGGTGAAGACGTGTAACCCCTCGATGGAAAGGTCTTTCAATGGGTAATAACTTTCATATTCAGCCCACAACCCAGATTTGACTGTATCCTATTTGAAATTGGTTTCAAAGTCCGCTGCGCACAGAACACCATTTCTGCATGCAGGTTTGCCAGATGTCAATTCCGTTCAGACCTTCCCGTGGCTGCAGACCTCGCCTGAAGTCGTGAAACCATTCGTTGGAAAGGTAGTTTCAAGGACTTCAACTTTCGAGTTTAGTCGACAGCCCAGATCTGGCCAAATCACATCTGAAAATGGCCAAGAAGTTTGCTGCGCGCAGAACACAGATTCTACACGCTTCTTAAAGAGGATTGAACGGCATCGGTTCATCTTCCTCCTCAAGTTGGTCTTCTAAAATCACACCAGAAGTTCCTCCTCCCTTATTCACCCTCATGAGGCCATGATTCTTCACGAAACCATCCCCCATCTTCACATAGAAGGTTGGAGAGATTGAAGACACAACTAGCCTTAGAGCACAAGCCCTAGAACGGCCTCTTCCTAGAGAAATCACCATCTCACTAGTCTAGACTCTTTTGAGTCGACATCTCACCTATATATCTACAGATCTAGCACCAAGGGAGAGGGGAGGAAGCTCACCTCATTTCCGGCGTTTCCACTATTTCCGGACATGGATCGTGTAACTCTTCTCGGCGTCATCTTCTCCTTCACGGCGGCGGCGGATCTTCTCCTCCAAGACTTGCTCCTGTAGTTTTCCCTCTCTACAGAAGTTTCTCTCAGGAAAAATGGCTGGAATGAGGAGTGAAAACGGCTTGGGTTTTCGCAACCCTTATATATGAAAAGTGACACGGGTAGGGACACGCCCGTTTCCTTACCCGTGTCCTGCTTGGGCGAATCGTCAACGACGGTTTTAGTGTCGGTTCAATACTCGACACGGGTAGGCGTGTCCCGACCCGTGTCCACATGACACGGTCGTGTTCCCTGGCCGTGTCCTTCTCTGGATACATTTCGACGAACTCAACTCGACACAACGACACACGGGTAGGGACACGCCCGTGTCTCTACCCGTATCATACATTTCGTCGATCTCGACACACCTCGTCGATCTCGACACGCTCTGTCGAGTTCAACTCGACACACACACGGGTAGGGACACGCCCGTGTCGCTACCCGTGTCATATACTTCGTCAATCTCGACACACCTCGTCGATCTCGACACACCTCGTCGAGTTCAACTCGACACAACGACACACAGGTAGGGACACGCCCGTGTATCTACCCGTGTCATACATTTCGTCAATCTCGACACACTTCGTTGATCTCGACACGCTCTGTCGAGTTCAACTCGACACACACACGGGTAGGGACACGCCCGTGTCGCTACCCGTGTCATATACTTTGTCGATCTCGACACACCTCATCGAGTTCAACTCGAACCGCACACACAAGGGTCGGGACACGCCTGTGTCCCTACCCGTGTCACTTCACACGGGTAGTGACACGCCCGTGTCACTACCCGTGTCCTTCTCTGGACATACTCGAGTCATCGACTTGAGAGCTGGCCACTCCCACACTGGTAGGGACATGCCCGTGTCTCTACCCGTGTCCTATGCTTGACTGATTTCTCCTCCTTTTCACATGTGCTGCCCAGTTGTCAGCACTCCCCCTGAACCCAAATCAGCTCTCCTGACTCAAAAACACGCACAAGGGGCGTAGTGCGATTCGGGACGTTACAGTCACTCCTTACATATCTTTCTATGTTTTACCACTGCCCCTTCCATACCAATTAATATCCTTACTCATACATTAGCATGCTCCTCAAATAGCCTCTTTCTTTCATCTTCAGTCAACCGAGCTTTCTTCGGCTCACTAGGAGTCGTGTGACCTACATAAAAAGATATGTCACAATAGATTTAGTCATAAAAAATATGACTAAGCGAGTAACATATCTCTTTAACTATTGTACAGACAAGCATTAAACATTAGTAGCAATATGCATGTGTTTAAATTTTGGAATGCAAATTTGCAGTAAGGAAATGTAGTGTCAGTAAAAATCAATAAGGAAGGTGTAATGTTTATGCAACATTAGTTTATATTTCAAATTCTTATATTCATTTTATATGATTCTTCAATATCATTTCGTTTATTTGTCTCATTTAAACATATTATTTTCATCAATTCTTGTCACCATTCTATTCATAACTCTTTCAATTCATTTTCAATATCAAGTTTTCCGTTCAGCTTCAATCTTCCACATCATATTTCTTGTTTATCTTTTATTAAATCATGAAATCATAAGGGTGTGTTTAGAAGCATCACTTCTTGTTATTCAATGACCTTTGGGCCTTCAATGGCCTCCGGCCTGTAATGGCCGCATATAAATCTTAAAAGTATTATGCCATATGGTATTCAATCCCCCCCAGCTCATTTCTATGCATCGATGCATAATATCTTTAATTTTTCCGTCTTTTCTTTCATTTTATATTCTTAGGCTCTATTTGTTTGGGCGTTTCGGTGCTTCGGTTTGGGCAAACGCCGCCGGAAGGCGGGTAAACAAATGAATCTCCGGCGGCGTTTGCTCCGTTTCCACCCGCCCGCCTTGAGAAACGCCCCAAAAAGCTCCGTTTGAAGCAGCCACCCCCCCTCCATTTCGAACACTCCGTTTCCACCCGCCGGATCGACCCGCCACCGCCGAAACAAATGAAGCCTTAGTTACGTACATGTATTTTCATTGTTCATATTTATATTGATGTCAAATTACACACAAGTGTTCTTTATTTAAAATTTCCCTCAAAATTTATCGCTTGATTCTTGTTATTTAAAATTTTGTATCTTTTAATGATTCACATTTTTATAGTGATTCAAAAATTTGAACTATTTTAATTTGATGTCATTGAAAGAATCACTAAAATACTTTTTATAGTATGAAAAAAGCAATACAACTTATATTCTGAAAAATAATTTAAAGCTAAACATAATTAAAGAGATAAGTACTAATTGTTTTTTCCTTGCCTTTATGCATACCAGGATTTTCATCAAGCTCATCACCAGACGCCATCCTCTGTAGTATCAGTGAAATTATTTACTTTATGGTTACGTCGTGAATTAATTATAATTTAATTCCTACAATTACAACTATGACTCAATAGGGGTTATCTAAGGTGGGTGAAAATGGTACAAAATACAAAAAATTAAAACTAGCCATTTTAACCACTTAAACGTACATGTAACTCAAATCCACAAGCCTAACTCATCAATATCAAGTCACAATAAAGAGGAAAAGATCAATAAATGATCAAGAGGGCAACATACAAAAGTTATGAAGAGCAGCCAACAAAAGTTACCAAGGGCGGCCAACAGAGTCATCAAAGGAAACCAACAAGAGCCTCTCCTGGTAGCCCATGACAACTATCAACAACAACCCAAAAGACAGCTAAATTTCAAGGCAACACCCACCAATCAGTCGGCTAATCTAATGGTAACTACAATGGTCAATAGCAGCTACCAACAACATGCTATTTAGCTAGTCCAAATCAAGTAACAATGACTATCTTGTTTTCCCCCATTAGGAATTAAGGCGCATATAAGAAACAACTCACATGTATGCATAAAATTCCAGCCCATATCAGATATATAAGAAGATATTGTGATAATAAATTCAACAAATAAGACAACCCAAACTCCCAAGACTACTAGCCGACCAAGTAAAAGGACACCAAATTTCAACCAATAAGAGTGGTGTTATGGACACACCAAATTCGGCTGTGGACACACCATAAATCAAGACTAAAAGCCTATTTTTAATTTTCTCTCCCTACTGATATGTACAGCCCAACCCGTGCTCTCTCTTCCGACACTTCTCTCTTCCTCCCTCCGCAGGACAACTCCTGCTCTCCTTCCTCCATCTTTGCACTGGATAACTCCGCCCACCTGGTCTTCTTCCTCCAAAAGCCGACTCTATCATCCTTCCTCTCTGCCATTTACTCCAACCCATTTGACTCTGGCTTCGATTTCTTGTCTGATACATCAAACTTTCTCCCTTTGACAAACTCCTCTTTGCTTCTGAATAGAGCAGGAGATCACGTAGGTGCCACTACTGAGTAGGGGAAAGGTCTTAAAGACTCTAGAGATTTTCCGGCCACTGACGGGTGCTCCGCCAAATCTTTCCAGAAACGGGATGCTAGTCAATGACAGTGTTAATATAGTTCACCCATTGTTAATATAGTTCCATAGCCCATTGCAAAGCCCATTGTAAAGCTCATTTGTGAGCCCATGTTGTTTTTAGGTTGTCCCACATTGTAGATTTGGGATTGCTCTTCTCTTCTCTTCCTATATAATTGTACTCATACCTATTGTTTACACTTAATGAATAGAAGACCTTTGTCATTCTAACATGGTATCAGAGCCATGTTACCATTAAACTTTTTTGTGCTCACACCTCTACTCGCGCATCTGTCCGCCTGTCCGCAACTCTCCAGTCCGCCGCTCGCCACCCCTGTCCGCCGCTCGCCCCCTGTCCTCAGCTCTCCAGCTCACGCATCTGTCCGCCTGTCCGCAGCTCTCCAGTCCTCAGCTCGCCGGCCTCTGTCCGCAGCTCTCCAGTCCTCAGCTCGCCGGCCTCTGTCCGCAGCTCTCCAGTCCTCAGCTCGCAGGCCTCTGTAGTCCGCAGCTCGCCGCCTGTCCGCACCTCTCTAGTCCGCAGCTCGCCGACCCCTATCCGCAGCAATCCGCCTGTCCGCAGCTCGCCGCCCGCAGCTCGCCAAGCCCGCAGCTCGATGCCCCCAACTCGCCGCCCGCAACTCGCTGCTCTCCAGTGGTCTTCCAGCCCGCAGCTCGTCGCCCCAACTCGCCGCCCATCGCTCGCTTCGTTCAGCCCGCAGCTCGCCTCCCCGAGCTCGCATCCCGCACCTCGACATCTCGTCGCCCGCAACCCGCCAGGCCACTTGTCCGCCACTCGGAGTGCTCACTGCTTTTACCTAATCTGTCCGCCTACTCTCCACTCCGGCGTCATGACCACCCCGTTGATCTCTCCACCGCTAAAAGTTACAACCTTCCAACTGGCGACCGCCAACGACTGGTCGGACTGGGCCCTTACTGTTGAAGCTGTCCTCTCCACTCGTGATTTCTGGGATCACATCATCGGTGCTCCCCGAATCTCTGCAAGTCCTGCTCCCAGCTCTGCAAGCTCTACTATTATCAACTCTGCATCCACCACCACTACCGCCACCACCACTGCCGCAAACACCCATGACGATGCTACTCTGTGGCGACGTCGCGATCAGGCTATTCGAGCTTACATCCTGGAGTCTGTCGCTCGTCTGCTTCTCACTTCCATTGGTCGCCTCTCCTCCGCCCGCACTATGTGGGAGTATCTTCGGGACCGATTTGTTCCCCGTGGTGGGGCTCGCCGTCATCGCCTCATCTGTGATTCTCAGTCTGTTCGACAAGACGGGCGATCCATTCAGGATTTATTCACCATGATGAGCACCTTCTGGCATGAATTAGATTCCATGGTCCCTTTACCCTGCGGTTGTGCTCGCTCCTTGGAGTTTCTGAGCCATCTCTCCGAGGGTCATCTCCATCAGTTCCTTGCTGCCCTGCGGCCCGAGTTTGCTCTCCTAGCAGCTCAGCTTCTTCATCGAGTTCCTCTTCCTACTTTGGATGAAGCCCGATTGCCCTGCTTGATGAAGAAACTCGCCTTCGTCCTCCTGTGGATCCTCTGCCTCCTCCTCAGACCGACACAGTTCTTGCTGTTCGACCATGGGACAGCACTATTACCTGCAACTATTGTAAAAAGGTGGGTCACATGAAGTCCGAGTGTCCCACTCATCCCCCATGACCTGATGACAACCGTCGTAACAACCGTGGCAGGGGGCGGGGCCGTGATCCGAGTTCCAAACCCACCGCTGCAGCTGCCATCGATCGACTACAGCGCCTTGTGGAACTACTCCTTCAGTCACCCTTGCTTCAACGAGCCACCTCTGCAGCTCACAACCTATCCGTCGCTCCTGGTACTCCTCTTGTTCGGGTTTCACCAACTGCGCCTTGGTACTTTGACTCTGGGGCCTCCTGCCACCTCACCAACAATTCAAACATCCTCACCAATTGTACCTCCAACCCCACTCACCCTCAGGTCACCACTGCTGACGGGGGTTCTGTCCCCATTATGCAGTCTGGCTCCATCACCCCAAGCTCTGTTCCCTATGGTCACCTTACCCTCTCCAACGTCCATCTTGCCCCTCGCCTCCACATGAACCTTATTTCCGTTAGTACTCTTTGTGATATTGGCCTAACTATTTTATTTTCCTCTTCTGACTGTGTTGTGCATGATTCACGGACGGCTCAGAAGATTGGACGTGGCCGTAGGACTGATGGCCTGTATCAGCTGGAGTACCTCCACATCCCACCATCGTTACTGTTGAAGCCAAAATTTGACTTCGACAAAAGTTTGAAAAATAGGGGCGTAGCCAACACCTACTCGTCCCAAGCTCTGACCTCTGACTGGTCGTGAAGGACTAGAAACCGACCCAAAGCCTCAGCAGGGAGGTCCCACCGCTTACCCGGAAGATCTCTGAGAGCTTCCCCTGCAAAGCCAAAAGCTGGGCTTGGAGCTCCTTAGAAAGCACAGAAAAATCCTCTCAAGTTCCGGGAAAAACCTCGTGTTTCTGAAGAACCCCTATAGGTCTATTTATAGTTTTCTGAGTTTGAACTGTCAATAACCATATTGAGCTGACCTGAAATTACCAGAGTACCCCTGGTCGGGTCTGCCAACAGCCAAACTCCGATGTTCTGAAGAGTTTATGCAGACCACCAGGGGCAAAAGGGTAAAATTACCCGGGGTAGAATAGTAAAATCCCCCTTGGGAGTAGAAATGTAAAAACGGCCTTCTTTTCGTATGGCGAGTGGGGGAGCACCCATCGGCGAGACGGGCCTTCCTGCTCATCTCGCAGGTATCCTTTGCTATGGGACCCTCTCACCGCTAAGAGCCTACTCGCATCTCTAAAGGGGCATCTCGCATATTTCTGAGACTACTCGTCTCGCCTCTTGCAAGTGGACCATCTGGTCCTACTCGCCTATCGGCATCTCTCGCCAACTTTCTTCTATTCGCACCTTGAGGGCCTCTAGCGAGCCCGAGGTTGTTCACAATCCCTGCACTTTTTGAGATTATTCTATGTAACATCCCATTTTCAACTGGACCCCTAGGAATGGTCTTGTCTATGACTAGGTCATGATAAACCCTAGGAAGCCAGAAATGGGCCAAGGGATAGGAGACAAAGTGTGGAAATCATCATGGTCTGCAAATAGTAAAACTCTGAACAATGGTTTAGGATGACCATGGGGCTACACCTTGACTCCAATACCCTACCACAACACCCCCTAATACCTTGGGAGGCCCATTAGAGCCATAAGGACCCACTGGGGTCAATCAAGAGACTCAGTTGACCAAAGTCAACCCTAACCCTAAATGGGTCAAACTAGCCTACTTAGGGTCAATTGACCTACCCCTAGCCTAGAGGACCCCACCTATGCCCTCCTAACCCTAAAGTGAAGTCAAGGGGTCACTAAGGACACATTAGGGTCAGCCCTAGAGGCCAAGTTGACCCAAGTCAACTCAAGCTCCTAATCTGGTCAAAGTGCCCTTATTAAGGGAAGAGGACCTCTAAAGTGTAAGGTAACCCTACATAACCCCACATAGGCCTTAAGGGAGGCCAATGGGTCACCAAGGACCCATTGGGGTCAACCCAAATGGTCATGTTGACCCAAGTCAACCCTAGCCCTAAAATGGTCAAAGTGCCCTTACCAAGGGACATGTGACCCCCAAGATGCCCAACCAACCCTATTCAAGTCTTTCTAGACCTTAAGGGAGTCCAATGGGTCACCAAGGACCCAATGGGGTCAACCCAGATGATCAAATTGACTCAGGTCAACCCTAACTTAAGCCAAGTCAAACATAGCCCAAAAGAGCTAACCCAAGCCCAAGCCACTTCTTCCTTAGGCTAACCTCACTTTCATGATCATCATGACTAAGTGGGCTGCACATAGCCTATGGGGTTGACCAGTCAACAAGGGTGACTAGGAGAGAGAAGGGAGCTTCCCTCCATGTTAATGGTGGAGAGAGAAGATGGGGGAGAGGAAGGGGAGAGTGGAGCCGGCCAAAGGGAGACTAACAGCCACCTTTAATGGCTGTAATCAACTCCTCTAGGGAAGAGGAGTTGATTACAGACGTTTCCCGGCCACCAAGGGGAGGATTCAGCCCCCCTCCACTCAACCCGAGCCACACCATAAATGGTGTTGATGGGCATTGAAGAACCAGTCGCCCCCCTCCCCAATTGCCCATTTAAACATCATCAGTGGGCAGAGGGGAACATTTTCAAGCTTTTACCTGGAGGAGACAGTCCTTCTCACTGTGCTGTTGCAGAAGCCGAGCTCCGCCTCCGTCAACTATGGCATCCCGCTGCTCCACCCGCATTCAGGCCGCCAGGAAGGTCCTCCCCCTCTCCTTAACTCACGGGTAGATCATAGGTCTCCTTAGGTTCAAGTTTCGGGCTCAATTGAGCCCGATCAAAACCAAGATTTTCATGGTTTTCGGCAAAAATTTATCCTGCTAGAACCGCTGGAAAACACCTCTCCGGCGGCTGAGCCGCCGCCTGGCGATAGCCACCACCTCAACGGAGGTGGTGGCAGTGGCCGGCTGGGGAAGGGGCTGGATCGCCGGCGGCAGAGCTTGGAAACGGCTCCAGGCGGGATGGATCCTAGTCGTTGGCTCAATGTAGAAGATGATAGGATTCTGTCGAATCTGCGCCAAGATTCGTGCTTCTCCTGATTCTAAACTATAGGATATTAAATGTTGATATTTTGATTTATGTCACAGTTTTGGTATTATTTGGTTTTAATTTTTAAAAAATACCTAAGCACCCTTGGTGTTGAACCAATTTTGGTGCATGGTCTGACCAGGGCACCCATTTTGGTGGGACATACACTTAGGGCTAGGCAGTCATTAAACTGAGTGCCCACACCTAATCCCTGGTCCAAATCACTTGAAATTTTGGCAGGGAGTTTAACTTAGCTATACCTAGGGCCTGCCCAAAACTCAGAATTGTTGGAGACACTTTGCCTAAAGTTTTTGCTTTTATTTAAAAATGCTAGGGTAAATTAATTAAGTGGTCAAATGACCTCCACACCCTCCCAAATTTTGGAGAGTGGTCCCTGACATCAATACCTAGCTCTGTACGAACGTTTAACTCATTTGAATATGTTTTGGTTAGGGAATCACCAAACCCTAGTGTGGCCCTAAGGAGGTATTTTTGATTAAAAGTGCACTATGGACTTAGGGTGGTCCCCTCCCCTCAATAGAGGCTGAGGTTTTGGACACTGACTTGGCATGGCCAATGTCACCCCCTTAAGGAAAATGGGATGATTTAGGCTTGATTTGCCCTAGGGTTCAACCTCAAACCCTAAGGAAGGACTTTTGAGGGTTGTGAAGGACATGGGGGGCAAATGCCCTAGTATGGCCTTAGAAACCCAGTAGAATTGAGGTAATGTAACCTAAGTTCTCTGGTAGGAACCTTAGAGGAGTTGGAGCAAGGTAGACACCTCAAAACCCTAACCCTAGTTTTAGGGCAGGAGCACAAATTTGAAGATTCAGCCACTAAACCTTCCCCAAAAGTTATGAAACTTGGGTAGAGTAGGTTTTAGGCCATCTAGAACCCCTGGTAATTTCTATAGAATTTTATGGATTTTATTCCTGGTACTTTATTTGTTAATTACCAAAAGACCCAAAATGATGTTTGATTTTCTTATGGTTATTCCCTGCATTTGAATCTAATGAAACTTGGTCAGAATATCTTAAAGGCCTAAGTGAATATTCCTGAATTTTCTTATAATTTTTACTTGAGTTATTTAGTACTTCCTTCACAAGTTTTGGAAAGGGGCTTGGTAGAATAAAATTAATTACTGATGATTTATCTGTTGAAAAATCATGAGACTTAGGTTTTGATGTTTTCAGGCCAAAAAGTACTTGTAGAAATTTATTTATAATTTCTAGAGGTCTATTTTCAGAACTTCCTTTACAAGGCCATATTTTTGAGAATAGAATAATTAATTAATTTAGGAAATAATTCTTTCAAACAAATTATGAAAGTTTACTTAGAGGTTTTATGTGCCCTTACAATCATCCTGGAATTTTCTCTGAATTTTTGGAAGTATATTTGTTGTACATCCCCTTTTAATGATTTATTTTGGATTAAATTAGAAATAACATTTAAGGGCTTAAAGCTTGCTGAAAAGTTGGGAGATTCTGGATTTTTAGATGATTATTCATTTTGCATTTAACATAAATTTAGTGGAATTTCATCTTGTCTAAAACTTGTACTTCATGTTCAAACTTGGAACTTTTGGTTATTAGAAAAAATAAATAAATTATCAGTTAAATTATGAAAATTAGGAAAATATGGATTCAGGCTACAAATGCCAATATAGTCCTTCAATAATTATTATATGAGTACTGGATGATCATTTGGTATACTTCCCATTTTACGGGTCATATAGCTTAGGTGGTCTGCATTTAGTAAAACTGCAGGAAATCATTCGGGATATGAATTAGAGCACATGTGATGGGTCTTGTTGGTTTGCTGGAAGGATAATTGGAATTAGGTGCATCATTGGAAGATAAGATGAGTAGAGTGTTGTTTTGGCTAGGGTTTAGAGGCGCTCGGGTTCGACGAAAGATCGCCCTCCCCGAGGTGAGGTAGAGTCAAATCACTCTAGGATTAGCCTATCGCAACATGAGAAATTAATGGGTAAGGGAATCAACCAATAATAATAATAAGTACCTTGCGAAAAAATAACAATAAGGGCACTTGTAGAAATTTATTTATAATTTTTAGAGGTCTGTTTTCAGAACTTCCTTTACAAGGCCATATTTTTGAGAATATGATAATTAATTAATTTAGGAAATAATTCTTTCAAACAAATTATGAAAGTTTACTTAGAGGTTTTATGTGCCCTTACAATCATCCTGGAATAATAATAAGTACCTCGCTTTGATACCACTTGTAAGACCCCCCTTTTTTTTTTCTTTTTCAACACCGGGGTCTTAGGCCCAAAATCGTCATTTTGCGGTGACTCCTTCACGCCCTGAAGATTCATCACCACAAAGCGCCAATTCTGCCGGCCAATTCGATCACAGAAAAGTAGCATAATAAAGTAAATGCAAATTGGCAGTCCATAGAAAATCACATATCATAGTAAGTATATCTCCACGAAGGGAGTGTCCACAGAAGAGTACATCAGAGTAGCAAAATACGGGCTTATGCCCGGTACATAATGTCCTCACTACAAGTCACTCATGCGGAAGCAAAAACAGAAAATCTACTCAAGGTCGAGACTCACGGTCCCGGCTGTATGAACTCCGGAGCTAGACTGCCCCACCTCCAAGCGCACCGGTCTCTGGGACTGCTCCTCCATGTCGTGCTCCACGATCTCCTAAATGATGCGGTTCGAAAATCGTTAGTCTAAAAGACTAAGCGCTTAAATTTTATTTCCAATTTAATCCAAAATAAATCATTAAAAGGGGATGTACAACAAAAATACTTCCAAAAATTCAGAGAAAATTCCAGGATGATTGTAAGGGTACATAAAACCTCTAAGTAAACTTTCATAATTTGTTTGAAAGAATTATTCCCTAAATTAATTAATTATCCTGTAACGGTCCGGGCCCATCAGCATGGGACCCAGCTGGACCGCCGGCCTACCAGAGTCCAGACCCGGGCCCACTCCTGGTAGTCAGCCTATCACATTCAAGCTTGTAGGCCATGCACCCCAACCCCTCTCCGGTCTGTTTATCAGCACGGTAGGTTGTTGCCACTGGGTCTCGAACCCAGGACCTTGATAAGAAAGCTTTCCACCACTCCCTCATCACCAACAGAGCAGACCTCGATCGAAACATAGCAGTCCACAACCCTGGGTCACCCCCACACGAGTTTAGTTTGGGGACAAACTAAGCAGCGGAAGCAGTGGTGTGCCCATATGGGGGATCACATGTAAATTGTCCACTTCTTATTAGGTATTGAGTCAATTACCTACTAATGTAGTTCGTTTTGTAGCCCCCAGCTCAGCTCACCCCACAAGGTGGAGCTCAGCAGACTCTAGACATTGCACCACCTCCCATGGTCCCCACACCTTTCCTTCAGTCAGACATGGGGCAAACTCTTATAACTATCCTAGAGGCCTTCCGGGATCAGTAGGCTCCGGCCCAGCAGCCAAACCCAGGGGCCAACAAGATGAGCACCTTCCGAGAACTCTCTCCCCCGTCCTACTTGGGGACAGAGTCGGCAGTGCGGACAGAGGAGTGGCTGGATGTTATGTACGAGATGTTGACTGGGATACGGTGCCCCTGGGAGGAGAGGGTGGCTTTGGTGGTATCTTGCTTGGAGTCCCATGCCAAGAGGTGGTGGAAGACGCTGTTGGACATGACGTTTGCCGATAGGGAGATTGCATAAATTACTTGGGAGGAATTCAGGGCCACGTTGCTGGAGCACTTTGTTCCGCAGTCGGCCAGGGATGAGTTGGAGGAGCGGTTCTTACAGCTGAGGCAGGGCACCAGGACGGTGGTGGAGTACCATCGAGAGTTTGACCATTTGGCTCGATATGCGGGTTCTTACCAGCTGGACGAAGCAGGATACGTCAAGAGATTCTATAAGGGCATGAAAGAGGAGTTGAGGGAGGCCTTGTTGTTTGTATCTGACGGGCCTATCTCCCGGATTCTGGAGATGGCAAAGAGGATTGAGGCTGATTGGCACACCACTCGGGGCCAGAAGCGGCAAGCAGAGGATCAGGGCCGGAGGGCCGGAAATGATCAACGGCGAGGCGCTATACCAGATGGGAGAAGGACGGAGGACCAGCCTCGTCAGGAGGTGAGCCAGGAGACGAGAGAGCATGTGATATTGGCCCCTCAACCTCTTCGGATACAGGAGATGCCGAGACCCGGGGGAATGGCGTATCCCCCACCGGAGTGCTTCCATTGCCATCAGGTGGGACACCTCCGGAGAAACTGCCCCATGAGGGGGGCACCACCTCCAGCACCACAGGGTGGCCCACCTGCTCAGCATTTCGGAGGCCGAGGACGCGGCCGAGGACATGGTTACCAGGGAGGAGATTGAAGACATGAAAGGGAGCAGGTATATGCCTTGGACCTGACACAGCCTCGGAACCCAGAGCGGGTCATCACAGGTAAGCCAAGATGCTTAAATTGTTTAAATTTTCGTTCTCATTTGCTCAACAAGTAGAACTGCCCTAAGTAGAATAAATAGGAAAGAAAACCCGTTATAAAGTACTAAGACATTTAAATCGTCTTAGGTATAGTTTTCATCAGCGGCAAGCCCGCCTATACTCTGTTCGACACGGGTGTCTCGCACTCGTTTGTGTAGGAGGCCTTTCTGGAAGGGCTGGAAGGAGTGGAACGGTTCACAGGCCAGATGAGGAGGGTGCGTCTACCCGACGGATCGGAGATACTCACCTCAGCCCACTGCAGCATGGAGGCGAAGATTGGAGGAAAGTCATTCGAAGTTCCGGCAACGGTCTTGAGGATGCCAGTCTTCGAGCTGATCCTGGGCATGACTTGGCTACAGTGGAATCATGCCCAGATTGATTGCCAAGCGAAGAGGATCACCGTGAGGCACGGGGACTCTATCATCATCATCGAAGGTATAAGACCTGCCTCACGTATACCCTTATCTTCAGTACAGGCCGTTAAGGCCTATTTACAGGGGGAGAAGGTCTACGAAGTGCTATTTCAGATGGTGGAGGCCACAAATTCTATATCGAATATCCCAGTGGTGCAGGAGTTTGAGGACGTATTTCTAGAAAAATTACCTGGACTACCCCCGCGCAGGGAGCAGGACTTTCAGATACAGCTTATGCCGGGGGCCAAGCCAGCGTCCAAGGTACCTTACCGGATGGCCCCAAGGGAGTTGACAGAGTTTCGGAGCCAGCTTCAGGAGTTAGTGGAAGCCGAATTTGTCCGGCCAAGCTCTTCACCATGGGGAGCCCCGGTATTGTTCGTCAAAAAGAAAGACGGGACTCTCAGATTGTGCATCGACTACCGAGCACTAAATCGGCCGACGGTCCGGAACACCTATCCACTGCCAAGGATAGACGAGATGTTCGACCAGCTGCAGGGAGCACAGTTCTTTTCGAAATTAGATTTGAGGTCGGGATACTACCAGCTTCGGATTCGAGAGGAGGACATTTAGAAGACTGCTTTTAGTAGCAGATATGGATTATTTGAGTTTACGGTGATGCCCTTCGGGCTCACCAATGCACCCTCGGCGTTCATGACTCTCATGAACCAGGTTTTCAAAGAGTACCTAGACGTGTTTGTCATTGTGTTTATCGATGACATCCTCATCTACTCGAGGACGGAGGAGGAGCACACTCGCCATCTGGCACTGACCCTACAGAGACTGCGGGAGAATCATTTATATGCGAAGTTTAGTAAATGTCAGTTCTGGCTGAAGGAGTTGGGCTTCTTAGGCCATATTATCAGTGGAGCCGGGTTGGCAGTGGATCCGGCAAAGATTCAGGCTATTCGGGATTGGCCGCAGCTAAAGACAGCCACCGACGTACGAAGTTTTCTAGGACTTGCCGGTTACTACCGGAAGTTCATGGAGGGATTCTCTTGAATCGCCCTCCCGCTCACATCCTTGACGAAGAAGGAGGTACCTTTCATGTGGACCCCGCAATGCCAGACAGCTTTCCAGGAGCTGAAGGAGCGGCTAACCTCAGCTCCCATTCTTACTCTCCCCTCGGGGAGGGAATGATTTCAGGTCTACACGGATGCTTCCTACCAGGGTATGTGAGCTGTACTGATGTAGAAGGGCCATGTGATTGCATATGCATCTCGCCAGTTGAAGAAGCACGAACAGAACTATCCGGTGCACGACCTTGAGATGGGGGCGGTCGTTTTTGCTTTGAAGGTCTGGCGTCGTTATCTTTATGGAGTCCACTGCGACATCTACTCCGACCACAAGAACCTGAAATACGTGGACACGCAGAAGGAACTGAACATCAGGCAGACGCGCTGGGTGGAGTTCTTAGCAGATTATCAGTATGAAATGCACTACCATCCAGGGAAGGCAAACGTGGTGGCGGACGCATTGAGTCGGAGAGCTGCCACTTCCGAGGTCGGGCCCCAGGTTATGTCTATGGAGCTGGTGAGGAGATTGGAGGATATGCACATCACACTGGTGTCATCGAGGACCACGATCTTTACATGGAGTATTTAGCTGCGGTGAGTGTTACAGACGATATCCGGGACCGAGTGAGAGAGGGACAGAGGCGTGATGTCAAATTAGAGCCGATATTCTAGGCCTTGGAGAACGATGCAGCAGGAGATTACACGATGAGGGATCGTGTGGTATACTTTAGAGGTCGGACTTATATACCGGAAGGAGGCCAGGTCCGGGAAGATATTATGGCGGAGGCCCACCACAGTAGATACTCGGTGCACCCGGGAATCACGAAGATGACTGTGGATTTGAAGAAGACTATGTACTGGCCTGATATGAAGAAGGATATCACTCGGTTCGTGACCCACTGCGAAGCTTGCCAGCTAGTGAAGACAGAGTGCAAAAACCCCGCGGGTTTGTTGCAACCACTCCCGGTACCAGAGTGGAAGTTCGAAGACATCGCGATGGACTTTATCCACGGACTTCCCCGATCACGAACAGGAAATGACTCCATTTGGGTCATCGTCGATCGGTTGACAAAAGTGGCCAGGTTCATTCTGATCAGGAAGGACGACGCTGTGGGAGTATTAGTACGGAGATTTGTGGAGCAGTTCGTTCGATATCACGGGGTGCCCAAAACGATCGTGTCGGATCGGGATGGCCGGTTCACTTCCAGGGAGTGGAGATCCGTGCAAGCTTACTTAGGCACGTGATTAACCTTCAACACCGCATTCCACCCCCAGACGGACGGGCAGACAGAACGCACCAACCGGACGCTTGAAGATCTTCTGAGGCTGTGCATTTTGGACCGTGAGGAACCGTGGGAGAAGCTCTTACCCCTGGTTGAGTTCTCCTATAACAATAGCTACCAGTCCAGCATCAGGATGGCGCCTTACGAAGCCTTGTATGGAAGGAAATGCCGGACCCCGCTTTCTTGGGTTCAGGACGAAGATCCGAAGATGTTGGGATCAGAGTTTGTTGAAGACACCGAGGTTCAGGTGAGGCTGATCAGAGACAGGATGCTAGAGGCGCAGAGCAGACAGGCTAAGTACTATGACACCCGGCATCGGCAGGTGGAGTTCCAGGTGGGGGACCGAGTGTTTTTGAAGATCCGTCCCATGAATGGAGTCTCACGGGTGCGTGGTCGGAGAAAAAGCTCAGCCCTAGGTACATGGGCCCTTACAGGATCCTGGAGCGGATCGGGCCCCTAGCCTACAGGCTGGAGTTGCCACCAGAGCTGGCAGCTCTGCACGACGTCTTCCACATTTCCTCGCTGAGGAGGGCTCTACTATGCCCGGAGCAGCAGATTTTGACCACCGAAGGGCCGGTAGCCTCAGACCGGTCAGTTCGTTTGGAGCCGGTTAGGATCGACGACCGAGGAGTATGGGTCTTGCGTCGCAAGAAGGTCCCATTAGTCAAGGTCCTGTGGAGGAACCACGGCCAGGAGGAGCATACCTGGGAGCCGCAGGACTTGATGCGACAAAGATACCCAGAGCTGTTCAGTCAGGTATACCTCACAAACCCCTCAAGATGTTAATGTATTTTCCTGCTTTAAACTAGTAGGGCTGCTCTAGGAAGAGTAGAGGCTTATCTTTTATTTATTGGGGGCTTATCTTTTGTTTATTGGGATCTTGGCTCACCGATTAGGTGAAATGGGTATAGACTTAAGTTTCCCTCAAAACTTAATTTAGCAAACATGGCGTCGTGATGGGATGTTACAAGTTTCTTTTCTTCGGTAGAAATTCTCGTAGGCTTAACCTTGATTTCGGGGACGAAATCTTTGTTTTGTTTATTGGGATTTATAACATCCCATTTTCAACTGGACCCCTAGGAGTGGTCTTGTCTATGACTAGGTCATGACAAACCCTAGGAAGCCAGAAATGGGCCAAGGGATAGGAGACAAAGTGTGGAAATCATCATGGTCTGCAAATAGTAGAACTCTGAACAATGATTTAGGATGACCATGGGGCTACACCTTGACCCCAAGACCCTACCACAACACCCCCTAATACCTTGGGAGGCCCATTAGAGCCATAAGGACCCACTGGGGTCAATCAAGAGACTCAGTTGACCAAAGTCAACCCTAACCCTAAATGGGTCAAACTAGCCTACTTAGGGTCAATTGACCTACCCCTAGCCTAGAGAACCCCACCTATGCCCTCCTAACCCTAAAGTGAAGTCAAGGGGTCACTAAGGACACATTAGGGTCAGCCCTAGAGGCCAAGTTGACCCAAGTCAACTCAAGCTCCTAATCTGGTCAAAGTACCCTTACCAAGGGTATGTGACCTCCAAAGTGCAAGGTAACCCTACATAACCCTTCCTAGACCTTAGGGGAGGCCAATGGGTCACCAAGGACCCATTGGGGTCAACCCAAATGGTCATGTTGACCCAAGTCAACCCTAGCCTTAAAATGGTCAAAGTGCCCTTACTAAGGGACATGTGACCCCCAAGATGCCCAACCAACCCTATTCAAGTCTTTTTAGACCTTAAGGGAGTCCAATGGGTCACCAAGGACCCAATGGGGTCAACCCAGATGATCAAATTGACCCAGGTCAACCCTAACTTAAGCCAAGTCAAACCTAGCCCAAAAGGGCTAACCCAAGCCCAAACCACTTCTTCCTTAGGCTAACCTCACTTTCATGATCATCATGACTAAGTGGGCTGCACATAGCCTATGGGGTTGATCAGTCAACAAGGGTGACTAGGAGAGAGAAGGGAGCTTCCCTCCATGTTAATGGTGGAGAGAGAAGATGGGGGAGAGGAAGGGGAGAGTGGAGCCGGCCAAAGGGAGACTAACAGCCACCTTTAATGGCTGCAATCAACTCCTCTAGGGAAGAGGAGTTGATTCCAGACGTTTCCCAGCCACCAAGGGGAGGATTCAGCCCCCCTCCACTCAACCCGAGCCACACCATAAATGGTGTTGATGGGCATTGAAGAACCAGCCGCCCCCCTTCCCAATTGCCCATTTAAACATCATCAGTGGGCAGAGGGGAACATTTTCGAGCTTTTACCTAGAGGATACATGCCTTCTCACTGTGCTGTTGTAGAAGCCGAGCGCCGCCGCCGTCAACTATGGCATCCCGCCGCTCCACCCGCATTTAGGCCGCCAGGAAGGTCCTCCCCCTCTCCTTAACTCACGGGTAGATCATAGGTCTCCTTAGGTTCAAGTTTCGGGCTCAATTAAGCCCGATCAAAACCAAGATTTTCATGGTTTTCGGCAAAAATTTATCCTACTAGAACCGCCGGAAAACACATCTCCGGCGGCTGAGCCGCCGCCTGGCGATAGCCACCACCTCAACGGAGGTGGTGGTGGCGGTGGCCGGCCGGGGAAGGGGCTGGATCGCCGGCGGCAGAGCTTGGAAACGGCTCCAGGCGGGATGGATCCTGGTCGTTGGCTCAATGGATAAGATGATAGGATTCCGTCGAATCTGCGCCAAGATTCGTGCTTCTCCTGATTCTAAACTATAGGATATTAAATGTTGATATTTTGATTTATGTCACAGTTTTGGTATTATTTGGTTTTAATTTTTAAAAAATAGATAGGCTCCCCTGGTGGGAAAACCTCCAACATGAAAGTTGTAGTCCTTTGTGTCTACTTTATTTTAAAATTGGTTTAAACCAATTTGAGTGCATGGTCTGACCAGGGCACCCATTTTGGTGGGACATATACTTAGGGCTAGGCAGTCATTAAACTGAGTGCCCACACCTCATCCCTTGTCCAACTCACTTGATATTTTGGCCGGGAGCTTAACTTAGCTATACCTAGGGCCTGCCCAAAACTCAGAATTTTTGGAGACACTTTGCCTAAAGCTTTTGCTTTTATTTAAAAATGCTAGGGTAAATTAATTAGGTGGTCAAATGACCTCCAAACCCTCCCAAATTTTGGAGAGTGGTCTCTGGCATCAATACCTAGCTCTGTACAAAATTTTAACTCATTTGAATATGTTTTGGTTAGGGAATCACCAAACCATAGTGTGGCCCTAAGGAGGTATTTTTGATTAAAAGTACATTATGGACTTAGGGTGGTCCCCTCCCCTCAACAGAGGCTGAGGTTTTGGACACTGACTTGGCATGGCCAATGTCACCCCCTTAAGGAAAATGTGATGATTTAGGCTTGATTTTCCCTAGAGTTCAACCTCAAACCCTAAGGAAGGACTTTTGAGAGTTGTGAAGGACATGGGGGAAAATGCCCTAGTATGGCCTTGGAAACCCAGTAGAATTGAGGGTAATGTAACCTAAGTTCTCTGGTAGGAACCTTAGAGGAGTTGGAGCAAGGTAGACACCTCAAAACCCTAACCCTAGTTTTAGGGCAGGAGCACAAATTTGAAGATTCAGCCACTAAACCTTCCCCAAAAGTTATGAAACTTGGGTAGAGTAGGTTTTAGGCCATTTAGAACCCCTGGTAATTTCTATAGAATTTTATGGATTTTATTCCTGGTACTTCATTTGTTAATTACCAAAAGGCCCAAAATGATGTTTGATTTTCTTATGGTTATTCCCTGCATTTGAATCTAATGAAACTTGGTCAGAATATCTTAAAGGCCTAAGTGAATATCCCTGAATTTTCTTATAAATTTTACTTGAGTTATTTAGTACTTCCTTCACAAGTTTTGGAAAGGGGCTTTGTAGAATAAAATTAATTACTGATGATTTATCTGTTGAAAAATCATGAGACTTAGGTTTTGATGTTTTCAGGCCAAAAAGTACTTGTAGAAATTTATTTATAATTTTTAGAGGTCTGTTTTCAGAACTTCCTTTACAAGGCCATATTTTTGAGAATAGGATAATTAATTAATTTAGGGAATAATTCTTTCAAACAAATTATGAAAGTTTACTTAGAGGTTTTATGTGCCCTTACAATCATCCTGGAATTTTCTCTGAATTTTTGGAAGTATTTTTGTTGTACATCCCCTTTTAATGATTTATTTTGGATTAAATTGGAAATAAAATTTAAGGGCTTAGTCTTTTAGACTAACGGTTTTCGAACCGCATCATTTAGGGGATCGTGGAGCCCAGCATGGAGGAGCAGTCCCAGAGACCGGTACGCTTGGAGGTGGGGCAGTCTAGCTCCGGAGTTCATACAGCCGGGACCGTGAGTCTCGACCTTGAGTAGATTTTCTGTTTTTGCTTCCGCATGAGTGACTTGTAGTGAGGACATTATGTACCGGGCATAAGCCCGTATTTTGCTACTCTGATGTACTCTTTTGTGGACACTCCCTTCGTGGAGATATATTTACTATGATATGTGATTTTCTGTGGACTGTCAATTTGCATTTACTTTATTGTGCTACTTTTCTGTGATCGAATTGGCCGGCAGAATCGACGCTTTGTGGTGATGACTCTTCAGGGCGTGAAGGAGTCACCGCAAAACGGCTGTTGGGTACATTGGTATTAAATGTACCTGATTTGAAGAAGTCTCACCCTACTCAATGATATACATCAAAATGTATTTGATGTGTTTTGAGTTTAGTTATGCAGGTTAAGTATTTGCAGGGAAAGCTGAAAAGTTACTAAGTCCATGTGTCGACACCCAGAAGCAAAGTGTCGACACTTAAGAAGACTTGTGTCGACATCCAGAGAAGCAGTGTCGACACTTAGAGTAATTGTGTCGACACCAGGGATGCAGAGTCGACACAAGAAGGAAAGTGTCGACACATACAGGATGTGTCGACACTCATTGAAGAAATGTCCAGTGAAGAAGTGTCGACACTTAGAAGCAGTGTCGACACCCAGTGGAACTTTGTCGACATCAGAAAGTGTCGACACTTGGAGGCTGTGTCGACACTCAGCAAAAGTTCAACAAATTCTAAGTACAAGTGTCGACACAATGGAGATGTGTCAACACTCAGCCAAAGTCTCAACACATGAAGACTGTGTCGACACAAAGGATCAGTGTCGACACATAGCAGAAGTCTCAACACAAGAAGAATGTGTCGACATAATGAAGAATGTGTCGACACACAACAGAAGTCTCAACACAAGAAGAATGTGTCGACATAATAAAGAATGTGTCGACACACAGCAGAAGTCTCAACATAAGAAGAATGTGTCGACATAATGAAGAATGTGTCGACACACAGCAGAAGTCTCAACACATGAAGAAAGTGTCGACACAAGGAGCTGTGTCGACACTCAGCAAATTTCTATGAAGACTAAGTACAAGTGTCGACACCAAGCAGATGTGTCGACACTCAGCAAAAGTATCAACACTGAAGGCATGTGTCGACACCAAAAAGATGTGTCGACACTTAACAAGTTCAACACAAGAAGATGTGTCGACACAAAGGAATTGTGTCGACACTTACAAGAAATCAACAGAGTACTGAAGAACAAGGAGTTGTGTCGACACACATTATCAGTGTCGACACATGATGAAGAAGCTGTGTCGAGAAGTAATTTCTACAACACAAGGAGTTGTGTCGACACCTTGAAGGCTAGTGTCGACACTTAGTCTACTTGTGTCGACACTTAGTCTACAAGTGTTGACACTTAAAGACAGACTGTCTCGACACTTTCAGACAGTTACAGATATTTCAAGAAGTGACTGGATGACATGACAGCTGCCATTCCAGCCGGTCTACTACAACTGTCAGAGTTGTCAGAAAGTCGTTAGAAACCGGATCAGCCGGTCACCATGAAGAAGGCCTATATATAGGCCTATTCTGTCAACAGAAGAAGATGATTCACACAAGACCTAGCAATTCATTGAAGAATCAATTCAAGTGAAGATCTAAGAAGTTGGAGAGAGAGAGCTCCTTCCAAGAAGACAGCCGTTGGAACCAGGCTGTGAAGAAGGTTTCAGATCAAGGTCTGATTCTTAAGTTGCAGTGATTGAAGATCAACTGCAGAGAATATCAACCCTATTGTGTTCTACATTCAAGAAGCTTTGAAGAAAGCCAAGTGTGGTTGATCTCAGCAGAGTTCTTCCAAGAACTCATCAAGAACCTGTCAACTATTCTCTATATTCAGAGTTGTAGGTATATACATTGTATTCTTAATTTCTTGTAGGATCCTTAGGGATCTGAGTTGTAAGCCTGTAATTATAAAGGCTGAGTGGTAAGGCATGTGTGCCTGAGTGTAGGAGATCTATTGCTCTGAGTGTAGGCCTGTTGTGGCTGAGTGTAGGCCTTGTTGAAGGCTGAGTGTAGGTCTTTGTGAAGACTGAGTTGTAGGGCCTTGGGCCTGAGCTGTAGGAACCATTGGGGGTTCTGAGTGTAAGATCTGAGGATCTGAGGAATAGTGGAGGAGTTTGGCCGAATCTAGTACACTACTAGATAGGCGAAGGGGGAAAGTGGATGTACCCAAACCTTGGGGAACCACTATAAATCTGTGTGTTCACTGTGTGCATGCTTTATTCTGTGATGTTGTGTATGCTGTGGATAGTTCTGTGAAATCTGTGATATAATCTGCCTAAAAGTTTAAAAAAGATTTAGTCACCTATTCCCCCCCCCCCCCTCTAGGTGATTAGGGTACAATTTCTTTCAAGTGGTATCAGAGGGACGTTACTCAAAAAGGACATAACTGTCTGAGTAGATCCTGTTGGCAGATTCAGTGAAATCAAGGACAGATTCAGCATAATCAAGAAGATCAAGAAAATGGGTTCAACAGAGAATCATAAGGAACTTGGATCCATGAAGTTGCACATTTGCAGAAAATAGATTTTTGGCATCTGGAAAGAAAGGGTGAGACTGTTTATGGAAGCTTCAGACCCTAGAATATATATCACAGTTAAAGAAGGGTCATATGTGTCTATGAAGGTATCTGTGTTAGGTGCAAATCAGAGAACACCTAAAGACTTTTCTGAAATGAAAAAAGATGAGATTATTCTGGCCACCATGGACAAGAGGGCTCAGAATATCATTGTAAGTGTCATAGATGATGCTACATTTCAGAACTTGATACACTGTAAAACATCAAAGGAGATGTGGGATACTCTGATAGTGTACATGGAGGGTTCAGAAGAAGTTAGAAAAGACAGAAAGTCTTTGTTAAACCAAGAATATGAGAGCTTCAGACAAGGCAGGTCTGATAGTATAACAGAATGCTACAAGAAATTCTACAAGATTGTCAATGAGTTGATATCCTATGGAAGAGAATTCAGCAATTATGAGCTGAATGATAAGTTCTTGAGGTCCCTAACAAAGGACTGGGACACCAAGATCTGTGCCATAAGGGAAATGGCCAAGTTAGCAGATATTCCTCCTCCAACATTGTTTGGAAAACTGCTATCCTATGAGATGCAGTTGATGGTAAGGAAGGAGGAGGAGAAGACTACAAGAAGTGAGCATAAAGAAAGAGCAGTGGCATTCAAGACAGAAGCCACCAAGAAATATAAAAGTAAGTCTCCATCTCCACCTTCAAAAGTGGCTGAGACTGAGTCAGATGAATCAGAAAGCAGAAATTCTGAAAGCAGTGAGAGTGATGAGGACTTTGCAGCTTTCAGAAGACACTTTCAGAAGTTTCTAAAGAAGAAACAGTGGAGGTCAAAGCCATCCAATTCACGGGGAAAAGATGACTATTATCAGAACAAGAAGTCATCAAAGAAAGACAGGAGAAAGCCCAAGTCAAGCAAAGCAACTTTATCAAAAATTGTATGCTATTGCTGTAATAAACAAGGACATGTTGTTGCAGACTGTCCAGAGAAAAGGAAAGAGTCAACAGATAAGAAAAAGACTAAATTCAAGGGAAAGAAGGAAAGGTCCTTTGTTGCCAAGAAGGACAAAAGCCTATCAGATATATCTTCTTTAGAAACTGAGTCAGAAGTTGAAGCATACATATGACTATTTGCTGAAGAAGAGGAAGAGGAGTTCATCCAGTTAATGAACTCTATATATGAGCAAGAGGACAATCAGTGCCAAGGACTGATGACATTATCTGAAGGTGACAAATTCCAGGAGCAGCCTGGACCTAGTCAGGTACAAAATTATTCTTTAAGTTCAATTTCTAGTGTTAGTTCAGATTCAGTTACATCAGCATCAAGTGATGCCAGTGGATCTGAATATGAAGGGGATATTCATCAATTAATTGATGAATATAGTGTACTGTTGCAAGCTTTTAAGAAAAGCAAATCCTTGGCCAAGAGTCAGGCAAAGGAGATTGCTAGTATCAAAGAGGCTGCAACTGATTTTGAGAAGTTGATTGATCAAAAGCTAAATGAAATAGCCAGACTGAAGCACATAACTGTTATTCAGATGGGGACTATAACATTTAAGAATGATCAAATCAGAAATCTGGAGATTAGTCTTCAGAAAGAGAGAGATATAGTAGCAAGGTTCTCTAAACCAAAATCAGTTCTACCTTTGATAGATGAGTTTATACCTCACAAGGGTAAAACTGGATTAGGGTTTACACAACCAGCTAGTACTGTAAAGTCCAAGTCTAAGGGCAAAGCCCCAGTACTCAACAAGCCTGCTGTAGATAGAACAGCTAGGATTGTACCTAAGCAAAGGTACAATAGATTTGATTGATGGTATTGTGGCAAGGTAGGCCACTTTGCCATGGACTGTTGGCACAATTTAAGTGCCAAAGTAAGTAGCAAACTGTCTGTTGGAAGATCTGCAGGTAGCTTTGTTAAGAGGCAAACTAACCAGCACCAAGGACCCAAGAATTCTTTGGGTTCTAAGGTCAACTAATCTATTTTGCAGGTGAGTCCAAGTGGCCATGCCCCAATATGGTACTTGGACAGTGGATGTTCCAGACACATGACTGGAACTAGGGGTTTGCTAAAGGACTACACACCAATCAAGGATGGTCCTAAAGTCACCTTTGGTGGTTCTGAAAAAGGAATCATCAAAGATTTTGGTAACATTTCTAGCAACCTTATAACAATTACTCAAGTGGCCTATGTTAAAGTTTTGAAACATAACCGTATTAGTATAAGTCAACTGAGTGATTTAGGATATGACATCTCATTTGTCAAAGATGGTTGTCATATCAGGAGGTCAAATGATCAAGAGATCATTTTGACAGGTTATAGAAAGAGAAATGTCTATTGTCTAGACATTATGAGTGAGAACAATGCTTCTCCAGTGTGTCTTGTAGCTGATGAGAAAGTCTCTCATTGTGTCAAATGGCACAAGAGGCTAGCCCATCTTAACTACAAGACAATTGGCCAACTCTATAACAAAGAGTTAGTGAGGAATGGTCCTCAGGTTAAGTGTATTAAAGATGGGATATGCTCAGCTTGTCAAAAGGGCAAGCAGACTAGATCCACTTTAATAGCATTGAGAACAAAGATGTTGTGAGGTGCTTATACCTCTTGCATATGGATCTCTTTGGTCCTATGCCAGTTCACAGCCTAGGTAGGAAGGTCTACACATTTGTGATTGTAGATGACTACTCAAGGTTTTACTGGGTGTTCTTCCTTAGACAGAAATCTGAAACACCTAGTATCTTCTATAGTTTTGTCAAACAAATTCAGAATGAGTTAGACAGTACAGTGGTCAAAATAAGAACTGACCATGGTACTGAATTCCAGTCTGATAGTATAACAAAACTATGTGAAGAATTTGGGATATTTCAGGAATTTTCTTCACCAAGAACACCTCAGCAAAATGGCATTGTTGAGAGGAAAAATAGAACCTTGATTGAGGCTGGTAGAACCCTATTAAGTGACACATCTCTCCCAGAATATTTCTGGGCTGAGGAAGTTAATACTGCATGTCATGTAATTAATAGGGCTACCATTACTAAGAGCCACAATAAGACCCCCTATGAGATTGTGAAAGGCAGAAAACCAAACCTATCCTATTTCAGGATCTTTGGTTGTAAATGCTATATACTTAACAATGGTAAGTCTTACTTAACCAAGTTTGCTACCAAATCCCAAGAGGGGCTATTTGTTGGGTACAGCAACAATAGTAAGGCTTATAGGGTCTACAACTTGACTACTCAAGTTGTAGAGGAGTCAGTACATGTAGTATTTGATGAAGCTAGACTTATTAACCATGAGTTGTCTAGAAGTATTTGCAGCTCCACAGGTGTGACTAAGAAGATGGACAAGCTCACTATTGAAGAAGGATCTACTGCAAGTCAGCATGCAGATGATAGTGGCTACTGTCCAGGGGGAGTACTTGATGCTCCTGATGCAGAAGAAGACCAAGGAGTGCAGCAAGTTGAAGAAGCTGAGGGAGTTCAATATGAAGCCAGGCTGCCTCCAGCTACTAGGCATCTAAGGGATCATCCAGCAGATCAAATTATTGGTGATCTAAGATAAGGGGTACAAACAAGGAGCAGAAATCTTAGTTCACTGTACTCCAGTTTTCTATCCCAAGTTAAGCCAAAGAAATTTGAAGAAGCCATCCTAGACCCTCATTGGATTGAGGCAATGCAAGAGGAGCTAAATCAGTTCAAGAGATGCAAAGTTTGGGAGCTTGTTCCTAAACCAAAAGACGACAACATAATTGGGATTAAGTGGATCTTCAGGAACAAGATGGATGAACATGAAGTTATTATAAAGAACAAAGCAAGACTGGTTGCTAAACGATATAGGCAGGAAGAAGGTATTGACTTTGATCACACCTTTGCTCCAGTAGCCAGACTGGAAGCCATAAGGATGTTCCTGGCCTATGCAACCTATCAAGGGTTTAAAGTATATCAAATGGATGTTAAGTCAGCATTTCTAAATGGAAATCTGAAGGAAGAGGTCTATGTAGAACAACCATCAGGTTTTGTTGATTCAACTCAACCTAATTATGTCTATAGACTTAGGAAGGCTTTGTATGGGTTAAAACAAGCCCCTAGGGCTTGGTATGAAACTCTGTCTAGTTTCCTCATTGAGAATAAATTCACAAGGAGGGAAATAGACAAGACTCTATTCCTTAGGGAATCCAGATGCAAGATCATACTAGTCCAAAAATATGTAGATGACATTATATTTGGGACTACTGAAAGTAGTCTTTGCAAGAAGTTTGCAAAACTTATGCAAGAAAAATTTGAGATGAGCAGTATGGGGGAACTTCAGTTCTTCTTGGGTCTCCAAGTTAGACAGACTGTGAATGGTTTATCCATATGCCAGTCTAAGTTCACCCTAGAACTGATAAGGAAGTATGGTATGGAATCATCCAGTACCATGAAAACTCCTATGGGGTCAAGTATGTCTCTTAGCAAAGATGATGCAGGGAAACCTGTAGATGAGACTTTATATAGAGGGATAGTTGACTCCCTACTGTATTTGACTACAAGTAGACCAGATATCATGTATGCTACATGTGTCTGTGCTAGGTACCAAGCTTGCCCTAAAGAGTCTCATTTGACAGCAATCAAAAGAATACTGAGATATCTTAAGAGCACTCCTTATCTAGGCCTTTGGTACCCTAGGAATGGAGATTTTGAACTGACAGGTTATTCAGATGCAGATTTTGCAGGCTACAAAGAAGATAGGAAAAGTACAACTGGTACCTATCAATTCCTAGGTGGAAGACTGATATCTTGGAGTAGCAAGAAACAAACAAGTGTGGCTATCTCCACAGCAGAATCAGAATATGTGGCTGCAGGAAGTTGCTGTGCTCAACTTCTATGGATACAACATCAGCTTGAGGATTATGGTATTCAAGTAAGTAGAACACCACTATTTTGTGATTCTACTAGTGCTATATCTATTGCAAACAATCCTGTTTCCCATAGTAGAACTAAACACATTGAAATAAAATATCATTTTCTAAGGGAACATGTTGAAAAAGAAGATATTTCACTAGAGTATGTTAAAACAGATAATCAACTAGCTGACATGTATACTAAGCCTTTAGAAGAAACCAAATTCAATAGGTTTAAAATTAAATTAGGTATGATAAACTTAGAATAAGTTTACAGAAATGGCTAAGTAAAATAGTGTCGACACACAGAGTTGTCTGTGTCGAGACAGAGAATTGGTGTCGACACTTCAGAGAAAAAGTGTCGACACATCTAGGAAGTTGGTGTCGACACTTCAGAAAATTAGTGTTGACACATACAGGATAGGTGTCGACACATCCAAGGTGGTGTCGACACTTAGACTTTATGCAGAATTAGTGAAGTAAAGTCTCGACTAAGTGTCGAGCTAAGTGGTCTCGACACATAAACCAGTGTCGACACATATATTCTGTCGACTATACTTGTGTCGACACATAGTTGTCGAGACATTATAAGTCTGTGTCGACACTTTTCAACAGTGTCGACACACTTTAAATAGGATTTCGTCATTGTCTGTCGACACGCTCATCCAAGTTTCGAGACCAAACTTGTGTGTCAACACCTCTCTTCTCTCAATTCAAATTTCTTCAAACCCTAATGGCGCCCAAGCTTGAAGAGAACGTGAATGAAGGATATGAACTAGTGCGGCACGCATTTGATGAGGCGGAACCTGCAATCAAAGGTGTGGTAACCCTAGTTGCAGAATCTGGATTAGAATTCCTTGTTTCAGAACCCATCAAGATCTGGAAAAAGGAGGTCCTGGAATTTCTGAATGGCGCAACCCTAGATGAATCAGGACTAAAGATTAAGTCAAGGGTTCTTGGAGAAAAGGTGAAGGTCTCACCTAAGAGTTTGAGAAAGGTACTAAACCTACCAAGGACTAAGGAAGAAGATGAAGTTTCTGCTTCTAAGACTAGAGAAGCATTAACATGGTGTGGACTGGATTCCAAGATGAAAATAGGATCTGTTTTCAATAGAAAGGGGATGAACAGCCAAGGAAAATTCTTGTCTGAAATAGTTGGAAAAGTGATCCTGTGCAAGTCTGGAGGACATGGCAGGATTTCAGCATATATGTTCAGTCTAATGACAAGGTTAATCTTCCAACTAAATACTGATTGGTCTGCAGTATTGTTTGATAAGATAAAGGAGAGCCTGAAGAAACCCAATTTGGGTAGGATTCTAAGTCTTTACTTGGCTGGTAGTATACCAGAAGTAATGAGCCAAGCTGCAGGATCAAAGATCAATCACATGAGGAAGATGGACATGAGAATCTTCTCTAGATGGGATAGGGTCTTGACCAAGGAATTGCCAACTCCTGAGAAAGTAACACCCCTAAAGAAGAAGAAGAAGACAACCCCAGTGCCTCAAGAATCATCTAGCAGCTCTGAGGAGCAAGTTGTCTTTACTCTTGATGAGGAAGCAGAAGGAAATGCTGGACAATCTCCAGCAAGACAAGATGATGCAGAGAGGCAGGGGGAGCTACCACAAGCTAGCCCACTTCACCAGGATTCCATCCAGGGGAGCTTCTACTGGTTGAAGAGCCAACTCCCTTAGAAAGTGAAAGAGCCACTCAAACCATTCTTGAGGTAATCACTGAAATCAATCAATTAGATTTCCTTATTGAGAGTGAAGTTATAATTGACAAATTATCTGATGTTAATCAGCAACCTTAGATTCATAGTCAACCCCAAGATGTTGTCATGGAGGACACATCTATTGCTGTTCAAGTAGTATCTGATCAAGTAGTTGATGAGATCAGGAATTCTCCACCCCATCCTCAACAAGAATTTACTTTGGAAGAGTTATTCCCAGACCTTCTTCAAACTGACATTGAAGTTGAGAAAGAAAGTGCTACTACTGAAGGGGAGAAGGCTCATGTTGAGGGGGAGCAAGTAAAGAATATACAAGAAACTGCAGGCAAAGAGACTGAGGTGCCACAAGTTGCTGAGCAGGTACAAAGGACTGAGAAGGAGTTACCTCCAAGTCCTAAGGAGAGAGTGACTATTGATAGCACATCTGCTTCTGAAGATGAAGAAGCTGCAAAAGCTAAAAAGAGAAAATTTCAAGTCTTTAAAAGAAGGAGCCAGACTTATAAGAAAGCTCTGCAAACAATTGCACCACAGCCTACACCACAGCCAACACCATCAACAGATTTCAGTTCATTGATGGTGGCCTTACAAATTAAGCTTGATGAGCAAAGACAAGCACTGGAAAAATATGTGGATGAAGGACAAAAATCTCTACAGTTTGATCTGGCCCAAGATATTAAGTCCATCAGATTTGAGATGAATCTGAATAAGAAAGAGATGACTGACTGCTTCCATAAGGGAGGGAATGCAGTGGTCTACTTGGCTACACATCAAGAGAAGATCAAAGCTCAAGTAGATGAACTTGTAGTGAAGCAAGGCTATGTTCTGGAGAATCAAATAAGAATGAATGATAATTTGACAGCTTCCCACAATGCTATTGTAACTGAACTAAAGAATATAGCAACTGCCCAGAATGCAGCCCTGACTACTGCCAAAGAGGAATTTGACAAAGCACTGCAAGAAAGCCTAACTGCTGTTACTACTGCACTTCAAGATTCCCAGAAGCTCATCACTGAAAAGCTCCAAAGGTTGAAACCTTTCTACAAGGATGGAGTAAATTATCTAAATGCCCAAATAAGATTCCAAAAAGATGATCTAAGAGATCACATTGAAAGAGAAGTCATAAAGGGGGAGAGGGTGTTAGTCAAAGCAGGCTCTGATCATGCAAAATGGATTTCAAATTCCATCAGAGCCACCCTTGGATATCCTCCATTATGTGATGATGATAATGTAGCAGAGTCTGGGATTAATCCTGCTTATCTTGGAGGGGAGCAAGCTGAAGTGGCTCAAGTAATATACCATCCTCCAGACTTTGATATGATACAAGCAGATATACAGTCAATGTATAGCCCACCTGAGGGAAAGCAAAATGTCATCATAGAAAAAGTGGTTCAGCCAGTGCCTGAGGCTATACAAGAAGCTATACTGAAGGAACAAGAAGTCCAATTGTCTAAGAAGAGATTCAGGGAGCAAGCTGAACTCAGGCCTGACTTTGAACAATGGAGCCCCACTTCAAGGAATATCATTCTGACTCCATGGAAGGCTGCCAAAGACAATATTGTGGACAGAGGCAAATGGTATTCTGATGTGGAGTGGAGGAAGCATGAGAACAGACAAGAAGCCATTATTCAGTATAGAAGAAAGGCAAAGATGGGAAAGCTACCTCCTACTGCCCAGGAGCCTAGCAAGTACTTTCCCAAGCCTTATCATTATTTTGAAAGGCAAAAGATCAAGGCAGAAGAATTTAAAAAGAAGGATCTGAAAGGCAAGAAGCATGCTGCTGCTGAAGATGCTGAAGCCCCAGTCCAAGCAAAGATACAATCTGGAAAGGGCATAGTGATCAAGGAGACTGAGAAGCAATAGGATAGAATTTATCTTTTGTTTACAGTTGTAATCATTTAGTTTTAAAACTTTCTGTAAACTTTTGGATAATGATAATGTTGAAGTTCTTAGAACTATGTAATGTGTGATAAATCTATTACATTAAATGTTCTGAGATATTTGTTATACATGTTTTGATTATTACATGTTTATGAATTTACCCTGTTATATAATCATGTTTTACATCATACTGTGATTGTATTATGTATGGTGTATATCATTGACTAAGGGTTATGACTTCTCCAAATAGGGGGAGATTGTTGGGTACATTGGTATTAAATGTACCTGATTTGAAGAAGCCTCACCCTACTCAATGATATACATCAAAATGTATTTGATGTGTTTTGAGTTTAGTTGTGCAGGTTAAGTATTTGCAGGGAAAGCTGAAAAGTTACTAAGTCCATGTGTCGACACCCCGAAGCAAAGTGTCGACACTTAAGAAGACTTGTGTCGACATCCAGATAAGCAGTGTCGACACTTGGAGTAATTATGTCGACACCAGGGATGCAGAGTCGACACCAGAAGAAAAGTGTCGACACATACAAGATGTGTCGACACTCATTGAAGAAATGTCCAGTGAATAAGTGTCAACACTTAGAAGCAGTGTCGACACCCAGTGGAACTTTGTCGACATCAGAAAGTGTCGACACTTGGAGGCTGTGTCGACACTCAGCAAAAGTTCAACAAATTCTAAGTACAAGTGTCGACACAAAGGAGATGTGTCGACACTCATCCAAAGTCTCAACACATGAAACTGTGTCGACACAAAGGATCAGTGTCGACACACAGCAGAAGTCTCAACACAAGAAGAATGTGTCGACATAATTAAGAATGTGTCGACACACAGCAGAAGTCTCAACACAAGAAGAATGTGTCGACATAATGAAGAATGTGTCGACACACAGTAGAAGTCTCAACACAAGAAGAATGTGTCGACATAATGAAGAATGTGTCGACACACAGCAGAGGTCTCAACACATTAAGAAAGTGTCGACACAAGGAGCTGTGTTGACACTCAGCAAATTTCTATGAAGACTAAGTACAAGTGTCGACACCAAGCAGATGTGTCGACACTCAGCAAATGTATCAACACTGAAGGCATGTGTCGACACCAAAAAGATATGTCGACACTTAACAAGTTCAACACAAGAAGATGTGTCGACACAAAGGAATTGTGTCGACACTTACAAGAAATCAACAGAGTACTGAAGAACATGGAGTTGTGTCGACACACATTATCAGTGTCGATATATGATGAAGAAGCTGTGTCGAGAAGTAATTTCTACAACACAAGGAGTTGTGTCGACACCTTGAAGGCTAGTGTCGACACTTAGTCTACTTGTGTCGACACTTAGTCTACAAGTGTCGACACTTAAAGACAGACTGTCTCGACACTTTCAGACAGTTACAGATATTTCAAGAAGTGACTGTATGACATGATAGCTGTCATTGCAGCCGATCTACTGCAACTGTCAGAGTTGTCAGAAAGTCATTAGAAACCGGATCAGCCGGTCACCATGAAGAAGGCCTATATATAGGCCTATTCTGTCAACAGAAGAAGATGATTCACACAAGATCTAGCAATTCATTGAAGAATCAATTCAAGTGAAGATCTAAGAAGTTGGAGAGAGAGAGCTCCTTCCAAGAAGACAGCCGTTGGAACCAGGCTGTGAAGAAGGTTTCAGATCAAGGTCTGATTCTTAAGTTGCAGTGATTGAAGATCAGCTGCAGAGAGTATCAACCCTATTGTGTTCTACATTCAAGAAGCTTTGAAGAAAGCCAAGTGTGGTTGATCTCAGCAGAGTTCTTCCAAGAACTCATCAAGAACCTGTCAACTCTTCTCTCTATTCAGAGTTGTAGGTATATACATTGTATTTTTAATTTCTTGTAGGATCCTTAGGGATCTGAGTTGTAAGCCTGTAATTATAAAGGCTGAGTGGTAGGGCCTGTGTGCCTGAGTGTAGGAGATCTATTTCTCTGAGTGTAGGCCTGTTGTGGCTGAGTGTAGGCCTTGTTGAAGGCTGAGTGTAGGTCTTTGTGAAGACTGAGTTGTAGGGCCTTAGGCCTGAGCTGTAGGAACCATTGGGGGTTCTGAGTGTAAGATCTGAGGATCTGAGGAATAGTGGAGGAGTTTGGCCGAATCTAGTACACTACTAGATAGGCGAAGCGGGAAAGTGGATGTACCCAAATCTTGGGGAACCACTATAAATCTGTGTGTTCACTGTGTGCATGCTTTATTCTGTGATGTTGTGTATGCTGTGGATAGTTCTGTGAAATCTGTGATATAATCTGCCTAAAAGTTTAAAAAAAGATTTAGTCACCTATTCACCCCCCCCCCCTCTAGGTGATTAGGGTACAATTTCTTTCAACGGCGGTTTTGGGACTAAGACCCCGGTGTTGAAAAAAAAAAAGGGGGTCTTATATTCTAAGCTCGGAAAGAATGTCCAATCGAGGCTCGTCATTAAAGCGTATTTATGAGAGAATCTTTTGAGGCCCCCCACCAGTGCCTATAAATATAGGATTCCTGACCCGAATACACGATCCCCCCCTTGCATACTCTCTTTCCTGGGTTTGAACTATTCATCATGTCTCATAGCTAGAGCTTTTGCGAGCGCCTCGCACTAGTGCGCCGACAGAACAAGGATAACGTGGCTGCTTTTACTTCAACTGTAGTTCATCCCCTACCCTCTTTACCATCCTCTCCGTCTCGCCTGAAGAATGTAAAAACAGGTGGCCCCTCTGCCGAGGATCCATCTCGCGTAGTCCAGGAGACCTGTACCACTCCTCCTCCAGCATCTCCCAAAGAAAAGGAGGTGAGCTCTCGCTTCTGTCTTTATTACTCCTTCAATATTTGTCAGCCTTCTTAATTATTTGTTTCTTCAGGGAGCTCCCGCAGCTACAGAACGACCGGAAAGCCCGCGAGACGACTCCGTCGTCCATTGCGAAGATTCTGACTCGCAACCACCTTCCACTCCAACTACTCCTCCCTGCAAGAGGAGGGACGACCCTTCCCAGGCCGCCGGGACCTCCTGTCCTCCTGGTGAGAAACCTTCCCTCTCGCTTCTCTGCCCCACTCGCTACTCCCACACACTCCTGCGGGAGCCTCTCTCACCTTGCCCCTCTACTCCTTCTGCAGGTGCTCAGACCGACTCGCCTGCTGAGGAGCACCCTGGGCGACCTGCCGACTCGCCTCTTCCTCCCCTTGACGGGATTGAAGATTACATTGGCGACCCTGCGAACTCGGCAGAAATGAGGCGTAAGATGTCCGAGTTGTTCCAGAAGCACGCGCGCATCATCCATTCGCTGGCGCAGGATAAGCAGGCGGCGGACAAGCGCATCGAATGGTTGGAGAATGAGTGTGCTCGCTTATCTTCTGAAGTTGATGCCGAGTTAGATGTCGATGGAACCAACCCCGACGTCATCATCAGCGAGGTCGATATGCAGCTTCGTCTCGCTCGCCGTGGGCTTGAGTCCGTTCGCGCCTTCCACTCGCGCAGTAGGCCTCCCTGTGCAGGAGCTCGCGGTGGTCGCTGGCAATGGCATCCGTACTGAAGACCGTCCTTCTCGCCCCTTCTTCTTTATTCTGTATTTGAGTGCTGTAATAATAAATTCTTTATGCTGCCGTCTCGCCGGCATTGTCAGAGAACTTGGTGCCCGCCATATGCGGGATGGTGTTTTTTGAACATTTATATATTACTGCTGTTTTAATTTCAATTTCTTTAATTTCTTTTAATCATTGTCTCATGATTGCGACTGACCACACAAATCGAGGTTTCTTAAGAGAGAGAGTAAAACACAGGCCGATTCTTCCCCTCCCTCAATACCTTTTCCCGCTCATTAATCATTTCATCATATTTGCTATAAATATCCCGGCCCTGGATCAGAAGGATATCCGCGCCTCTTACTCCTGTCGTGCCCAAGTTCTTGCCCCCTTGCTTCATCCGTCTTGTTGTTCCTTCTCGCGCTTTTTCTCCCACAGCCCTCTTGTCGATCTTCCTTCTTACTCTTCCTTTCTCCCTTCGTCTTGCCTAAAACAGTCTCGCCAAGGATGTGTAAGAAAAGTGTTAAGGAAGGTGTGGGGCGCAACCGCTGCGGGAAGCGGTTCACAGACCATGACTTTCGGCTCGGCCAGCTCTCAGAAGAGGACTACCGCGGATTCGTCCGCGAGTATCTGGGGGAGGGGCTCGAGTCACGGCCACCCAAAGTTGGCGAGTCAATCAACACCTATTATCCTGGAGAGCTCGCCTTCCCCGTCTCGCACTTTGAGGCGGGGTTGAGGTTACCTTTATGGTCTGAGGTAAAGCAGGTATTCAAGTACTTTGGCATCGTCCCGTCGCAGTTCAACCCGAACATCATTTCGGTGTTGATCGCCTTCGCCTGCTACCCACGCCGGGAGCGCATTGAGTTCAGCTTGACGGTCTTCCGCAAGCTCTTTATTTATCACACCAACGTTGATGGCGTCTTGTACTTCACCGGGCAAGGGCTTAAGGTGTGCGAGACGCTAAATAAAAATCATCATTGGCTTACAAGGTTTGTCTTCATCCGTGGCGACCGTGCTGACTTCGTGGGTGTCTCACTCGCGCATGTGTCTCCCCCCGAGAGTTTCTACGCGACCCCGCATGTGGGTGGCCCAGAGAAGCTGCTGTGTGATTACTTCGTCGACAAAAACTTCGAAGTCAACTTCCTGCGGCGGGGCCTCGACTCGCTGCCTCCATTGCTCCCCGACGAAGGTACTCTCACTTTCTTGTCTCGCTTTGTGTATGATTGTTTCTCCGTCTCACCTTCTCATCGCCTTGTTTTATTTTTAGGGGAGCAAGTCGTCCCAGTCCACCCTCCTTACAAAAGCAACATCCACCCCTCCAAGGGCCTTGGTCTCGCCAGCGCGGCAGCTGAGGCGGCGAGAGAGTCCCTGACTCCTGCCCCTTCTAAGAGGCTTGTAGGCAACACGGCCCCCTCTCGCTCCAGCCCTTCAAAGAAGATGAAAAAATCTATGGTCGTCTACAAGGGGAAAAAGAAGACGACCCCAAAGGAGAAGGAGATATCGGGGTCCTTGAGCCCTATCTCTGTGGAGGGGTCTCAATCGCCCCGCCCGCCTCCTCAACAGGCCGTCTCGCCTACCCGCGAGACGGCTCTTCCCGATCAGCCTGCCATCATATTCAATCAACAGGCTGCCACCATCTCTCGCGAAGGCGACTCCTCCAATCGTCCCGCCCCCTCTTCCCACATGAACTTCAACCTGGGCCCTGTGGTTTCAGATGCCGCTGGAGACCCTATTCTGTTGTGGGGGCGGGACGCCAACCACGTATCCATCTCCACCCTCCTTCCCCCTTGGAAGAAGCAAGAGGAGCCCACCAACCACGCTTTCGCCGTGGGGTACGGCCTTTATGGTGGTCTCGATGTCGTCTCGCCCGAGAGAGAGTCCACACGAGATCTTGTCCTGAAATCCTCCCACACCCAAATGCGTGCCTTGGAGTTCGCACACCGCGCCTCGCGCCACCTCATATATATCAACAAAAAATGGAAGGACAACGAGACAGGCCTGGCGGCGGAGCGAGAGAAATCTGAAGACCTCTCAAAAAGGTTGTCTGATGCCGAGACACTCCTCACGAAAGCCCAAGGCGGCGTGGTAAAGCCCTATCCTTACTCTCGGATTTTCCTTTAAAAACTTTTGACTAATGACTGGGCGTCCCGCAGGATGCCGAGATGGCGGAGCGGCTGCACTCGCGAGTAGCGGCCCGGGAGGAGGAGGTCAGGGGCTTGAAAGCCCAGAATACTCGCCTTCAGGCCGACGTTGCGTCAACGTCTCGCCGCGAACCCTTTCGGACACCTCCACCGCATTATTCTTTTGACGAGGTTGAGGCGCAATGCCGAGATGCTGGCATCATGGCGGCAGAGCTGGTCCTGAAGATGATGAAGGACCTGGGGGTCGTGAAGGATGACTCGGAAACGGTGACCGTCTGCGACCTGGTCCCCCAGCTCTATGGCGTGGAGAGCGAGGATTCTTCTTCCGGCAAGGAGAAATGACGTGCCAACTCCCAAGATCCAGAATCCCTCTCTCCTCTCTTTGTTGTTGTTGTAAAACTTAAATCTTTTTTTAGCTCCGTTTTTGTGATACATAACGATGATGATTAGAAGCACATGTTTCTTTGTTGCTTTGTTCTTTATTTCGTGAAATGAACCATTGGCTTGCTTTGGCCTGCGAGGCGGTGCTATCCATCCGTCTCGCCGCCTCGCCCTTACTCTCTTTTGCTTTTTACTGCTTACTGCGAGACGACCCTCTGATGCGCTCACGCACGCGAGAAGGTGCTACATCTTATCTCACTGTCTTGCTGGAAAGTTGGCCCAGGGCGTGAGTCGTCATTTCCTTTACCTTTGCGCGTGAGATTTTACTGGTATAACCTTCTCGGCTCGCCTTAGGGTACTCCCGGCGCGAGTGGCCTTTAGTTATGTAACCTGCCCATCTCTTATTAGAGCGAGCCTTGTGTCTTGCGTGAGTGCCCACTCGCCGAGGGCGAGACCGTCCCTGAGCTCGCCAACTGAGAGTGCCTCCACTCGCACTGCTCTAGTCTTTGCCTTAGTTTATTTTTCATAGAATTAAGCAGGGGTGTTGCTTAAAGAGATTTTCCCAACCATTCTGCCATCGAGTGTGTTCACTGCCCCGGCTAGCTCGACGACAGCCTGGGCAATCCACCGGGGACCAAGCCGGGCTCGAAGTGGTGTAGAATTCCCTAGAGTCTAGACTTATTCCCAAGAATTAAGAACCAAGACTTCAAGAACTAGACATCTCTCCCACAGACGAGCCTTCGGACCTGCCAGCTGATGAGAGCCCGCACAGCGGGTCTACCTGGGGCCGAGCCGCGCTCGGGGTAGTGCAGAACCAAGGACCAAGAACCAGACCTCTCCCCCACAGGCGAGCCTTCGTACCTGCCAACTAATGAGATCCTGTGCAGCGGGTCTACCTAGGGCCGAGCCGCGCTCGGGTTAGTGCAGAACCAAGGACCAAGAACCAGACCTCTCCCCCCACAGGCAAGCCTTCGGACCTGCCAGCTAATGAGAGACTGCGCAGCGGGTCTACCTGGGGCCGAGCCGCGCTCGGGGTAGTGCAGAACCAAGGACCAAGAACCAGACCTCTCCCCCACAGGCGAGCCTTCGGACCTGCCAGCTAATGAGAGCCTGCGCAGCGGGTCTACCTGGAGCTAAGCCGCGCTCGGGGTAGTGCAGAACCAAGGACCAAGAACCAGACCTCTCCCCCACAGGAGAGCCTTCGGACCTGCCAGCTAATGAGAGCCTGCGCAGCGGGTCTACCTGGGGCCAAGCCGCGCTTGGGGTGGTGCAGAACCAAGGACCAAGAACCAGACCTCTCCCCCACAGGCGAGCCTTCGGACCTACCAGCTAATGAGAGCCTGCGTAGCGGGTCTACCTGGGGCCGAGTCACGCTCTGGGTAGTGCAGAACCAAGGACCAAGAACCAGACCTCTCCCCCACAGGCAAGCCTTCGGACCTGCCAGCTAATGAGAGCCTGCGCAGCGAGTCTACCTGGGGCCGAGCCGCGCTCGGGGTAGTGCAAAACCAAGGACCAAGAACCAAACCTCTCCCCCACAGGCGAGCCTTCGGACCTGCCAGCTAATGAGAGCATGCGCAGCGGGTCTACCTAGGGTCGAGCCGCGCTCGGGATAGTGCAGAACCAAGGACCAAGGACCAAGAACCAGACCTCTCCCCCACAGGCGAGCCTTCGAACCTGCCAGCTAATGAGAGCCTGCACAGCGGGTCTACCTGGGGCCGAGCCTTGCTCGGGGTAGTGCAGAACCAAGGACCAAGAACCAGACCTCTCCCCCATAAGCGAGCCTTCAGACCTGCCAGCTAATGAGAGCCTGCGCAGCGGGTCTACCTGGGGCCGAGCCACGCTCGGGGTAGTGCAAAACCAAGGACCAAGAATCAGACCTCTCCTCCATAGGCGAGCCTTCGAACTTACCAGCTAATGAGAGCCTGCGCAGTGGGTCTACCTGGGGCCGAGCCGCGCTTGGGGTAGTGCTGAACCAAGGACCAAGAACCAGACCTCTCCCCTACAGGCGAGCCTTCGAACCTGCCATTTAATAAGAGCCTATGCAACGGGTCTACCTGGGGCCGAGACGCGCTCAGGGTAGTGCAGAACCAAGGACCAAGAACAAGACCTCTCCCCCACAGGCGAGCCTTCAGACCTGCCAGCTAATGAGAGCCTATGCAGCGGGTCTACCTGGGGCCGAGCCGCGCCCGGGTTGTGCAGAACCAAGGACCAAGAACCAGACCTCTCCCCCATAGGCGAGCCTTTGGACCTGTCAGCTAATGAGAGCCTGCGCAGCGGGTCTACCTGGGACCGAGCCGCGCTCGGAGTAGTGCAGAACCAAGGACCAAGAACCGGACCTCTCCCCCACAGGCAAGCCTTCGGACCTGCCAGCTAATGAGAGCCTGCGCAGCGGGTCTACCTGGGACCTAGCCGCGCTCGGGGTAGTGCAGAACCAAGGACCAAGAACTAGACCTCTCCCCCACAGGCGAGCCTTCGGACCTGCCAGCTAATGAGAGCCTACGCAGCGGGTCTAACTGGGGCCGAGCCGCGCTCGGGGTAGTGCAGAATCAAGGATCAAGAACCAGACCTCTCCCCCACAGGCGAGCCTTCGGACCTGCTAGCTAATGAGAGCCTGCGCAGCGGGTCTACCTGGGGCCGAGCTGCGCTTGGGGTAGTGCAGAAGGAACCATCTTCCTGCCATTAGAGTTTCATAGTAAATAAAGACAAGAAGTAATTTGAGAAATTTATTATAATGAACTTGATTTGAATATACAACTTTTGCCCTCCCTTCTCATGGGTAGAATCGCTTCAAGTCATCGCCACTCCAGGTGTGGCTCATGGTCCTACCCTCCTCATCCTGGAGGTGGTAACCTCCTGTTCCCATGACCTTCTCAATAATATAAGGCCCTTCCCAATTTGGGTTGAGCTTGCCCACGGGGGCGGACCTCCCCGCAGCATCAACTTTCTTTAGCACCAGATCTCCTTCCGCAAATTGTTTGATCCTGATATGCTTGTCGAAGTATCTTGCCATCCGTCATTTGACCTCTTCCTGCCTGATAGCTGCTACGTCGCGTAGCTCTTCTACCATATCCAGTGAGAGGCGTAAGCCTCCTTCATTTTCCAGCCTCAAAGCCTCGTCTCCATCACCTGCAGCCACAACTCGTGGGGATCGGACCTCAAATTCCACAGGCAGGACCGCCTCACACCAATGGGAAAGCTTGAAGGGGGTCTCGCCGGTGGCCGTGTTCGGGGTTGTCCGCAAGTCCCACAAAACTGAGGGGAGCTGTTCCACCCAACTCCCCCCAAGTTCTCCACCTTTTTCTTGAGCAGGTTCACGATAATTTTTTTAGCCGCCTCCACCTGGCCGTTGCTCCTGGGGTGGTGGATGGAGGCAAACCTGAGGTCTATGCCCAGTTGAGTGCAGAAACTTATAAACTCCTCACTTGCAAATTGAGGACCATTGTCCGTGACAATGTCCTGAGGCAGCCCGTGCTTGCAGACGATCTCCCCCCAAACGAAGTTCCTGATGACTTGGGAGGTTACTTTGGCCAGCGCCTTAACCTCCAGCCACTTAGAGAATTAGTCGATCATAACCAGGAGGAACCTCCTTTGCCCGCTAGCCGGAGGGAAAGGCCCAACTAAATCCATCCCCTAGATAGCGAACGGCCACGGTGTCGTGATGCTTCGGAGCCTTTGAGCTGCCAAGAGCTGGAGGGGGCGTAGAGCTGGCATTTTTGGCACCTCCTCGCAAACTCCACGACATCCTTCCTTAGGTGGGCCAGAAGTACCCCTGTCTGACCACCCTTGCTTCCAACATCCTACCTCCGGAATGGCTTCCACATTCCCCAGAGTGCACCTCCTCTAGAATTCGTCGGGTCTCCTCTTCCATCACACATCGCGCCAAAAGACCTGAAAGCATCTTCCGATGTAAGCTCCCTTCATGCATGAGATAGTGGGCCTCCTTATGCCGAAATCTCTTTGCCTCCTTGATCCCCTCAGGGAGGTTGCCCGTGACGAAGAAGGTCATGAAGGGATCCACCCATGAGGGTCGCCGATCTACTTCCATGAGCTCCCCTTCCTGGATCGCTGGATGGAACAGATCAGTCAAGGTTCCCCCTCCCCGAGGTCCAAACTTAGCCAGCCGATCGGCAAATGTACTCTCTTCTCTGGGAACGTGTTGGATGGAGAATGACCGGAACCTCCCGATGATTGCCCTCACCTTGGACAAGTACTTCACAAGGGTGGGTTCCCGAGTTTCGAACTCTCCTCGAATCTGTGATGCCACCACCAATGAGTCTGTGAAAGCCTCCACATCCTGGATCTCAAGCTCCCTTGCTAAACGAAGGCCGGCTATCACAGCCTCATACTCCGCCTGGTTGTTAGTTGCAGGAAATTGCAAGACCACCGCCTGCTTTATGGTGGCCCCTTGAGGACTTGTCAATACCACCCTTGCTCCGAGGGAGTGCTTTCTCGAGGCTCCATCAACCGTCATCTTCCATGCCTCCCGCGGCCGCGACTCCTCGGCCCCGACCTCCACGACGTAGTCTGCCGAGAAGTCGGCCACCACTTGTGCCTTGATGGAGAGCCTCGGTACGAACGAGATATCGAACTCACTCAACTCGATAGACCACTTAGCCAGTCTACCCGAGTGCTCCACTCCTTCAAAAATCTTACGGAGGGGATGGTCTATCACCACCCTGATTAAATGCGCTTGGAAATATGGTCGGAGCTTTCTGGCCGAGATGATCAAGGCGTACGCCAGCTTTTCCAAGATAGGGTAGCGAAGCTCCGCCTTCTTTAGGATCCTGCTAATATAGTAGATTGGTAACTGCTTTCTACCCTCTTCCCTAACCAGAACAGAGCTCGCCACCTCTGATCCCACTCCGAGATACAAGGCCAGATCCTCCCCCTCCTTCGGGCTTTGAAGTAGAGGAGCCAAGGAGAGTTTTTTATTCAGCCCTTGGAAAGCTTCTTCACATTAGGCGGTCCACTCGAACCTTTGGTTACCCCGCAACACCTTGAAGAATGATGAGCATTTCTCTCCCGACCTGGAGGAATCTACTTAGGCCAGCCAGTTTGTATGTCAAGCGCTGGACCTCCATAGCATTGCGTGGTGACTCTAGCACTAGGATGGCTTTTACCTTATCTGGGTTGGGTTCTACCCCCTTCGGGGTCAGAAAATGCCCGAGGAACTTCCCACGACTTGCCACAAAAATGCACTTTAAGGGGTTCAGCCTTATCTTGAACTTCCACAAGGTGGCGAACGTCTCCTCCAGGTCCCGAAGGTGTGAGCCCACACCCTTGCTTTTAACCTTTAGGTCATTAACATAGACCTCCAGGTTCCGCCCCCTTTGGCCTTGGAAGACTCGATCCATCATGCGTTGGTATGTAGCCCCTGCGTTTTTCAACCCAAAGGGCATCATCTTATAGCTGAAGCATCCCTCCCTTGTGATGAAGGAGACGTCCTTGACTTCGGGAGGGTGCATTCGGATCTGGTGGTAACTTGAAAAAGCATCCAAAAAACTCATAATTAAAAAACCAATGGTTGAATCAACCAGTGCGTCGATTCGAGGCATGGGGTAGAAATCATTGGGGCATGATTTATTTAATAATGAAAAGTTAATACACATGCGCCACTTCCCTCCTCCTTTCTTTACCATTACCACATTGGAGACCCAGCCTGGATACTGGATCTCCGAGATGAAGCCGGCCTCCAGAAGCTTCTTGACCTCCTCGCGGATTGGCTCTTCTAGCTTGGTTGCGATGGTCCTCATCTTCTGGCATATGGGGCGCGTCTTGGGATCCAGGTTCAGGCGGTGGTAGGCCACATCCGCGTCGATGCTCGGCATGTCCGCCGCGCTCCAAGCGAAGATGTCGACGTTGCTCCATATGCAAGCCCGCACTCGCTCCTGGTCCTCGGGACACAAGCCCCCGCTGATCCGCACCTTTTGCACCTGTCCGGCGCTGGTGAAGACTTCCATCTCCACCACCTCCTCCGCCGGCTCCAGCCGCGACTGCTCCTAGTCGGCCCTTGCCTCCTCTTCTTCCCCAAACTCTTCCTTCATTCCTGATCCTCAACCTCCATTGTTGGGTTTCTCTATGAGGATGGCGCAACACTTGTGCACGCAGCGGAAGAATAAAAAAAACATCAAGAAAAACCCAAAAGAGATGGGATCGGTCCATGGTAGTTGAATCAAGAAGTTAACATACAACTAGGCAAAAATTACCTCGGTGGCATTGAGTCACAACTCAACGGAGATACTCCAAGCTTCGTGTTCGTGCTGGTGGCGAGCTCTACGTGGAATGATATCCACATCTCTGCAGAAATCCACACGAGCGGGAGAACACCGACTTTTCCGTCGCACGGATAATCGGGAAGGAGAATGACCACACCTTGCTTTTCCACGGACTGCTAGGTCCGCGCCAGGAATAGCAACACCAGCGACAATCGCCGGAGAGGAGGAGGTCGACGGTGCGAGCACGGCGGCGGAACACTTCCGTCGGCGGGATTCGGGATCGGCGGAACAAACGAAGAACGGCGGAACACTTCCGTCGTTTTCGTCTCGGTCAAAGGGCCGACAATCGCATCCGATTCGATCGGGGATCATTCCCGAAAACCCTAAGTATCTATTTATACCAAAGGCATAAACAGACTTAGGAATATCGCTATCCGTAGACCACCCAGAAAATTAGGGTTCCAGAATCGGCGAGAATCACCTAGCAGATTCGGTGAGAATCAATCGGCGAGAATCACCTAGGATCGGCGAGAATCAGTCGGCGGGTATCAGTCGGCGAGAATCAGAGTACAATACTCGACGATTCACGTCGAACGTGGGTTGACGATAATCATCGATCTGGGTCGACGATCGTCGACCTTGCGGTCGACGATAGTCGACCCGCGGTCGACGATACTCGTCGACCCGCGGTCGACGATCGTTATCACAGTAGAGAACGATTGTTATCACAGTAGAGAACTACGGGACCAATAATGCTAGGAACTACATCAAGCTCGCCGATGAATTTCCTAATCCATACAAACTCCTTCGCCGCATTAGCTGCGGCGATATACTCGGCCTCTGTTGTAGAATCAGCATCTGTCTCTTGCTTAGAACTCTTCCAGCTCACAGCTCCTCCATTCAGGCAAAACACAAAACCTGATTGAGACTTGGAGTCGTCTCTATCAGTTTGGAAGCTAGCATCCGTGTAACCACTTACAACGAGCTCTTCCTCTCCACCATACACCAAGAACACATCCTTAGTCCTTCTCAAGTACTTCAGGACATTCTTGACTGCAATCCAGTGACACTCACCGGGGTCTGACTGATACCTGTTAGTCATGCTCAAAGCAAAGGAGACGTCGGGTCGCGTACATAACATCGCGTACATGATTGATCCAATTGCCGAAGCATATGGAATCAACTTCATGCGGTCCTTATCTTCACAAGACTTTGGACACTGGTCCTTAGAGAGATTCACAGCATGAGACATGGGCAAAAATCCTTTCTTGGACTCAAGCATGTTGAACCGCTTCAACACCTTTTCGATGTACATACTCTGGGTCAAACCCAGCAACTTCTTCGATCTATCTCTATAGATCTTAATACCGAGTATATAAGTCGCTTCACCCAAATCCTTCATTAAAAAGCAGTTCCCTAGGTTGTTCTTAACAACTTTCAGGATAGGAATGTCATTCCCAATCAACAGTATGTCATCTACATACAATATCAGGAAGACAACAATGCTCCCACTGATTCGCTTGTAAACACAAGGCTCATCTTCATTCTTAATGAAACCAAACTCTTTGATTTTCTCATCAAAACGAAGATTCCAACTTCGAGAGGCCTGTTTCAGTCCATAGATGGACTTATTCAGCTTGCATATTTTAGTGGCTTCATCTGGGGATACAAAACCCTCGGGTTGTGTCATATACACTTCCTCAAGGAGGTTTCCATTAAGGAAAGCCGTTTTGACATCCATCTGCCAGATTTCGTAGTCATAATACGCAGCAACAGCAAGCAACATTCTTATGGACTTTACCATGGCAACAGGGGAAAAGGTCTCATCATAGTCAATACCATGAATTTGCTTGAAACCCTTAGCCACCAGTCGCCCTTTGAATGTCTGTACATTCCCATCCATGTCGGTCTTCTTCTTGAAGACCCACTTGCACCCTATGGGTCGTACCCCTTCAGGTGGTTCCACCAAGTTCCAAACTTGGTTTGCATACATGGAGTCCATTTCGGATTTCATAGCCTCAAGCCATTTGTCAGAGTTCGGTCCATTCATAGCCTCTTGGTAGGTTGCTGGTTCATCATCATGATCCATAAGCAACACATTACCTATTTGAGACACGAGAAATCCATATCTCTCAGGCTCAAACCTCGGTCTACCAGATCTACGTAGGACTTGTGTTCCTTGAGCAGGTTCTCTAGCTACAACATCTTGTAGTCCTGTCTCAGAATCCAATTCCGGTTCATTCACTACATGTGGTTCTTGAACTTCTTCAAGCTCTACCTTTTTAGTCTTTCTTGATAAGAACTCTTTCTCCAAGAAGACACCAGTCCTTGCGACAAACACTTTGCCCTCAGACGGTAGGTAAAAGTAATACCCTTTCGTTTCCTTAGGATATCCCACCAGATAACATTTATCCGATTTGGGTTCCAGCTTGTCAGGCATTTGACGTCTCACGTATGCCTCACAGCCCCAAATTTTAATGAACGACATACTAGGACGCTTCCCAGTCCATATCTCGTATGGTGTCTTCAGAACCGTTTTCGTTGGAGCGCGATTCAATGTCATTGCAGCAGTCTCTAAAGCAAAACCCCAAAAGGAAACAGACAAGTCTGCATGACTCATCATCGAACGTACCATATCTAACAGAGTACGATTTATCCTCTCAGACACACCATTATGTTGTGGTGTTCTAGGTGGAGTGAGCTGTGATACAATACCACACTCTTTCAGATGATCACGGAACTCATGACTCAGGTATTCGCCACCTCGATCAGATCGGAGTGCTTTAACCCTTTTACCCAACTGGTTTTCTACTTCATTCTTGAACTCTTTGAACTTTTCAAAGGTCTCGGATTTGCACTTCATAAGATACACATATCCGTATCTACTGAAATCATCAGTAAATGTAACAAAGTAGAAATACCCACCTCTAGCCATGGAACTCATGGGTCCGCATACATCACTATGTACAACACCCAAGAGATCCTCAGCCCTCTCAGTATAACCAGTGAAAGGAGCTTTAGTCATCTTGCCTAACAAACAAGATTCGCATCGCTCAAATGATTCATAATCAAATGAGTCCAAAAGTCCATCTCTATGGAGCTTGGATATGCGCTTCTCGTTGATATGGCCCAAACGACAATGCCAGAGAAATGTAGGGTTCGAGTCATTTGTTCTTAGTCTTTTATTATTTTCTACATTACAGATCAGATGGTTCAAGTTCAAAACTTAAAGACCATTAAACAATTGGGCTACAGCATAACAAACATCATTCTTAAATATAGAACAACAGTTGTTCTTAATTATAAAAGAAAATCCAATCATATCCAAACATGAAATAGATATAATGTTTCTAGTTATGGCCGGAACAAAATAACAATTATCTAGTTCTATTACAAGCCCACTGGGCAAAGAAAGACGGTAAACCCCTACGGCTACAGCAGCAACTCTTGCTCCATTGCCGACGCGGAGGTCCACCTCCCCTTTACTCAGCAATATTCTCCTTCCCAGTTCCTGCACATTTGTACAAATGTGAGAACCACATCCGGTATCCAATACCCAAGATGAAGGAGCAGAAAGGTTTATCTCTATAACGTGAACATTTGAAGCGAAAGTCATACCTTCCTTCATTTTCTGCAGACCTTCAATGTACGAAGGACAGTTCCTCCTCCAATGACCAGCCTTGCCACAGTGGTGGCATTTCCCTTCCTTCACTGTGCTTTTCTTTTTCATCAGTGCAGAAGACTTGGGCTCAAGATATGACTTAGGTCCCACCTTCTTCTTCTTAGAGCCCTTGGCCTTGCCCTTGCCCTTATGCACCATCAGTATGGGGCTGGCAGGCTTGGCCTTCTTCATATTGAATTCAGCAGTTCTCAACATGCCTAGGAGTTCGTGTAGTGTCTTGTCTATTTCATTCATGTTGTAGTTCAAGATGAACTGCTCATAACTGTCCGGCAACGATTGCAGGATTAGATCTGTGGCCAACTCTTGACCAAGAGGAAAACCCAGCCTTTCAAGGTTCTCTATATACCCAATCATCTTGAGTACGTGAGTCCCTACTGAGTCTCGAACTCCCATCTTGCACTGAAACAACGCTTTTGTGACGTCGAACCTCTCTTGACGAGCCTGCCCTTGAAACATTTTCTTGAGATGCTCGTCAATCTCCTTGCACCCCATATTCTCATGTTGCTTCTGAAGCTCAGAGTTCATAGTGGCAAGCATAAGGCATTCGACATCTAAAGCATCATCAAAATACTTCTTATAAGCATCCTTCTCAGCACGGGAAGAGTTCCCGGTCGGCACCTCGGGGGTTTCTTCTTCCAAGACATAGAGCTTTCGCTCTTGCCTGAGAAAAATTCTCAGGTTCCTGTACCAGTCCATGTAATTAGTCCCACTGAGCTTATCCTTCTCAAGGATGGCTCTCAAGGACATCGTGGAGTGTGAAACACTTGCCATGGAATTCTACAAGAATTTATGCAGAATAAAATCAGTACCAAAATTTCAAATACAATTTATTTTAATTTGGACTTCAATTAAAACACACCCACTATTTTATTCGAAATGATAGCCCTCACTAACAATTCGGAGAGTTCATGCGAGCTACTCTCTTAGTGGACAAGATCTGTATTTCACCAACACAATGAGTCAGCTTTGGCTTTCCTCTCACGATGCGGTTATTTAGGTAGGCAACGCTTGCCAATTGCATCCTCATGCAATTCTTGTATGGTTGGTGAATAACTCCTTACTCGCATCCATCATATGGTGCATGCCAACCCTATGCCTCTAGGCACTCAACCTTTGAGGTCACCTAGTTAAGCTGGACCCGATGTCGACAGTGGGACATCACAATTATCCGCTCGCACCCTTACCAAGATAGATTAATGCACCTTGCTTTGGCAAGCCCACACTTCATCGATCGAGGCAGGAAGAGTGTCATCCATCAGAAGGCATCTAAACACTTAATATTTGATGAAGGGATTTTGATTATAGGTTAACAGTTAACCATGATCAACATTTGATCAATGTGCACATCCAAAGAAAAACAATTTTTCTAAAACCACATGCATCCCTTATGTGCACAACCTGACACCATCAACATTTGATAGAAGGAAGGGCTAAATCTGAACATCCGGAAACTTCCAAATCCTCAGATTTACATGCATTGGACAAAAGCAAAGACAACTCAACTTAAAGCAGTAGACAAGCTCATCTCTCTATGTTGGATTCAAAATCCAAAACAATCTCGAGGGATGGTTACTGCTAAGGAGACTACAATTTCTAATAATTAGAAATTTCCACGAAATCCCAGACGTTCTTGGCGTGGTACCAAGACTAAATCTAGACATTTAGAACACTTCTAAATCCCTAGGTTTACACGCACTGGAATAACAAAACTTCCAATACAACAATCATGGCCGCAACCTGGCTCTGATACCACTGTTGGGTTTCTCTATGAGGATGGCACAACACTTGTGCACGCAGCGGAAGAATAAAAAAAACATCAAGAAAAACCCAAAAGAGATGGGATCGGGCCATGGTAGTTGAATCAAGAAGTTAACATACAAGTAGACAAAAATTACCTCGATGGCGTTGAGTCACAACTCAACGGAGATGCTCCAAGCTTCGTGTTCGTGCTGGTGGCGAGTTCTACGTGGAATGATATCCACGTCTCTACAGAAATCCACACGAGCGGGAGAACACCGACTTTTCCGTCGCACGGATAATCGGGAAGGAGAATGACCACACCTTGCTTTTCCACGGACTGCTAGGTCCGCGCCAGGAATAGCAACACCAGCGACAATCGCCGGAGAGGAGGAGGTCGATGGAGCGAGCACGGCGGCGGAACACTTCCGTCGGCGGGATTCGGGATCGGCAGAACGAACGAAGAACGGCGGAACACTTCCGTCGCTTTCGTCTCGGTCAAAGGGCCGACAATCGCATCCGATTCGATCGGGGATCATTCCCGAAAACCCTAAGTATCTATTTATACCAAAGGCATAAACAGACTTAGGAATATCGCTATCCACAGACCACCCAGAAAATTAGGGTTCCAGAATCGGCGAGAATCACCTAGCAGATTCGGTGAGAATCAATCGACGAGAATCACCTAGGATCGGCGAGAATCAGTCGGCGAGTATCAGTCGGCGAGAATCAGAGTACAATACTCGACGATTCACATCGAACGTGGGTTGACGATAATCATCGATCTGCGGTCTACGATACTCGTCGACCCGCGGTCGACGATCGTTGACCTTCGGTCGACTATCGTCGACCCTCGGTCGAGTATCGTCGACCCTCGGTCGACTATTCTTACCAATCCTTCAAGGCAACATTTGCCCAACCCGACGATCCTTTAAGGCAACACTTTCCCCATAACCCCATTCAGGTCGGTGATTGGTAACCTTTACCAACACAGTCAATCATCCAACTTCTCCACATCTCTTATGTGCGACCCTGCAGGCTCATATCGCGTTGGCAGTGAGATTACATGTTTGACCACTTCTAGATCACCATGGTAACTCCAACATCCATCGCCTCCCGTAGGCTCTCACTCTGCTCCTGCTCAACCTCGCCTCTCTAGGCCTCCCTCTCAATTCCTCCTTCCACTTCCACCTGCCGACCTTCTTGTGGCTCCAATCCTTCGTCCCCTAGACCTCCTGCGCATCTCTTCACCTCTGCTCATCCTCTATCTCCTCCCTGATAACCTCTTCAGTCTCCTCTCTCGCCTCCTCTAGGCTCATCCCCTCCTCTCCGACCACCTCTTCATGCGCTGCCATCTCCTTCTCCAACTCCTCCGCCTCTGCCATCCATGATATGGTGTTGACTGTCATAACGTAGCACTGCCTTGCCACCTTCGGATCCCCTCTGACCCTAACCTGCACCCCTCTATTGTTGAACTTGAGGCATTGGTGAAAAGAGGAGGGGACGCAGCGAAAGGCACTGATGAGGGGCGCCCAAAGATGGCGCTATAGCTGCTCGGGGCGTCCAAGATCACGAACCTGCAGTTCTGTGACACGCCCCCCAACTTCACATGCATCCCTACTCCTCCTTCTACTTCCTTCCTCTCTCCCGAGAAACCAAACAATGGCTCATCCGAAGCTATGACCCTCCTGGTCTCGACCTGCATTTCATCGAAGGCCTTCTTGAAGATCACATTTACGGAGCTCCTGTTGTCCACTAGGATCTTGGAGACCATGAAGTTTTCTACCGTCGTATGGATCACCAAGGTGTCGCAGAACGGGTCTTCATAATCCGACATATCTTCTGAAGAAAAGGTAATGTTTTTCTTTCGGAGGCAGATCCTGTGAGGTCGAGGCTACCCCCCTTCGGAACATGGTGTGGAGGCTCCCCTTACGAGCTGCCTCGATCCAAACTCCTCCGTGGATCACCCTGATCCCTCCCCGGGTTCCTACATCCACCCGGTCCTCGCATCTATCCTCTGTCTCCCCATGCTGTAATTCCACGATCCTTACCGGCGTATCCTGCCTCCTCACCCCCTGGCTTCTCTCATTTCTAAGAACTCTGGGCAGGTGGCCGTTGCGTGACCTCCTCCTGATGGAAGTCACAGAAAGGCAACGCCACCCTGCCCCTTCTTCCCTCTCCACCATCTCTCCTTCCAGCTCCTCCCTGAGCTCCTCTCCTTCCTCCTCTACCTCGGTCGATCTCCATCGCCTCTTGCTGCCACTGGAAGCGATCCTTCGGCCCCTGCCTCCATGCCGGCTGATCGAACCTCCTCGGCTCACGGAAGTTATCTCTTCCCTGAAAACCTCCTCCTAACTCCTAGGGGCGACCCTCCTGAGGCCTCCAACCTATTCGGTTGTTCGGCTCGCGGGCCCCCCGTCCTTGATGTTGTCCTTACTGCCCCTGATCTCGGGGTTCCTCTCTCCTTCTCTCTTTTCTCTGCTCCCTCCGTCTTCCTGCTTCCGGCTCCTTCACATCATCCTCCACCAACCTGGCCAGCTTCCTTACAAACGCCAGATTGGCCCTCTCGAAGTCTGTCTCCTTTGCCGCCCTCTCCATGAGCTCCTCAAAAGAGAGGGGGGGCACTCTCTTCAACTCCATGCTAAAGAAACCCGACCTCAGTCCCAGAGTAAATGCGAGCATCAGTGTATACCCTGGGACCTCCTGGACCAGGAGGATCTCCTCCTGAAACCGATCCACATAATGTCCCAACATCTCGTCCTGCTTCTGCCTTACCGCGAATAGGCACTCCGCCTCCTTCTTACACTTCTTCGATGTTGAGAACCTCAACAGGAAACCTTGACGCAGATCCTCGAAACTGTAGATCGACCTTGCTGGCAACTGGTGGAATCAGTCCCGTGCCTTCTCCTTCAACGTGATGGCAAACAACCGACACTTGAAGGCATCTGTCATCTGTCTTATCAAAACGATATCTTCAAAACACTGTACGTGCTGTACAGGGTCATCCTTCCCCGAGTAGTAGGATATGTCGGGCTCCTGGAACCCCTCCGACACCGGAGCCGAGATGATGAGCTCACTGAATGGGCTCTCGCCACCTGCCTTCCGGGAGGGAACGTCTCGCGGCCTCGGCTGGCTGGCCCGATCCGCGAGACCATGCCCAGGGAAGAGCTCTCGCACAACCACCTCCCTCTCGCCAACTTCTGCCAGAATCTCCTTCCCGGGGCGCTGGCCTGGGAAGAGCTCTCGCACCGCCACGTCCCTCTTGCCAGCCTCTGCCGGGACCTCCTTCCCCGGGCGCTGTCCAGGGGGGTTCTCGCCCAAGAGCGGGACCTCCTCTATCGGGACCTGAGGCGTGGCCCACTCGCTCCTCTCCGAGAAGGCCAAGCTGATGATCTGCAAGACCTCTCGCCTGAAGTCTTCCAACATCTTTCTCGTCGCATCCTCTCCCCGGGAGGAGGAACCTCCTGAACTACATCCTTCACCTTCACCTCCTTCCATAGGACTAAACTCAAGCTTTTCTTATATCGGCTACCTTCCACGCTCACCGCACTAGAACTATTGAAGCCAAAATTTGACTTCGACAAAAGTTCAAAAAATAGGGGCATAGCCAACACCTACTTGTCCCAAGCTATGACCTCCGACTGGTCGTGAAAGACTAGAAACTGACCCAAAGCCTCAGTAGGGAGGTCCCACCGCTTACCCGGAAGATTTCTGAGAGCTTCCCGTCCAAAGCCAAAAGCTGGGCTTGGAGCTCCTCAGAAAGCACAGAAAAATCCTCTCAAGTCCCAGGAAAAACCTCGTGCTTCTGAAGAACCCCTATGAGTCTATTTATAGTTTTCTGAGTTTGAACTGCCAATAACCATACTGAGCTGACGTGAAATTACCAGAGTACCCCTGGTCGGGTCTGCCAACAGTCAAACTTCGCTGTTCTGAAGAGTTATATGCAGACCACCAGGGGCAAAAGGGTAAAATTACCCGTGGTAGAAGCGTAAAATCCCTCTTGGGAGTAGAAATGTAAAAACGGCCTTCTTTCCGTGTGGCGAGTGGGGGAGCACCCATCGGCGAGACAGGCCTTCCTGCTTGTCTCGCAGGTATCCTTTGCTATGGGACCCTCCTGCCGCTAAGAGCCTACTCGCGTCTCTAAAGGGGGCATCTCGCATATTTTTGAGACTACCTGTCTCGCCTCCTGCGAGTGGCCCATCTGGTCCCACTCGCCTACCGGAATCTCTCACCAACTTTCTTTTATTCGCACCTTAAGGGCCTCTCGCGGGCCCGAGGTTGTACATTTACCTTCCTCACCTTCTGTTCTCTCTGCTATCTCTGATGCCGACTTGTGGCACGCACGTTTATGCCACTTGTCTAGTGACCGACTTCGAAGTGTTCTCCGCTCTGGAGCTTTGGGTCATGTTTCATCTTCCCACCTCTCTGTTTGTCCTGGCTATCGTTTGGCAGAGGACGTGGCTCTACCGTTTTCCAGAAGTGCTTCCTAAACTACAATCCCCTTTGATCTAGTGCACTCTGACATTTGGGGCCCTGCCCCCATTTCCTCTCATTCTGGCTATCTTTATTATATCAGCTTTACCGATGACTTCTCTCGTTGTGTCTGGGTATATCTTGTTGAAATTTGTGAAGTGGAAGTGGATGACGGGACAGGCCGGGCGGCATGAGCGGACAGTATCGGCAGACTAGGCGGACTGGGCGTACTGCTGTATGTGGCCTGGTGGAAGGTCTAGTGGAAGCCGACTGTTCTTCTGAGCGGGTTGTACGGGTGAAGTCCGCGGACTATACGGTTTACTATCTGCAGATAAGGCGGTGGCTATTGGTTTACCCAAGGAGCGGCCTGCGCAGATAGAGGCTTGCGGACTGGTGCATTGCTCAGTGGCTGTGGTGCAAGCTTGTGCTTACCGGCGGTTTGGCTCATGTCCGCGGGAAGCTTGTGGACTGGTATGTCTGCGGTGTGGGCTGTTGCGGACTGAGCTTAGAGCTTGGCTGAGGCCTTGCTAAGCTCTGGTGTTCAGCAAGTGCTTTGCTGTGGAGGTCTTTGGCGGACTGGTGTGTGGAGTCCGGGAGGTGGTCGTTGCTTTGGGCAGGTGTGCGAGTAGCTTGCGGACTGCTGGCGGTCTGTGTGCTGGAATGTTTGGAGGACGGAGCTGTGTCCGCCATGCTCGCATTAGGCCCTTGATGGTTCTGGACTTGGTCACATTCTGTGCCAAGACCAGGGTGTCTGCTGTGTCCATAAAGTCCGCTTGTGACCGGGCGGACTGTTGCTAACTCTGCCTTTGGTCGTGTACTTGTGGCGGATGGAGGCTTGAGTCTTGTTCTATGCTGACTGCCTCAGGTTTGTGCGGACAGCCATTGAAGGGGGGTTGCTGTCCTGCAGTGGTTGTAGGCTTTGCGGGCTGATGCCTTGTCCGCATAGCTTAGGCGGACTGATGAGGGTTCGCCATAGTGTCCTTGCTCCTGGCGGGTTCATCCTTAGTACCGGCTAAGTCCTTGCGGACTCAGCGGACGGTGGTTTAGCTATCGCGCGGGCTGGGGCGGTGTCTCTATATCTAGGGCGATGACCACACTCCTCACCTCGCCTATAAATAGGACCCCCCCTGGCAGGTCTACAGTAACTGAGTGAATAGTAAGTTGGGTTCGGCGAGGTGTTGCGGTCTCAGGTTTCTGTCCACGTGGATTGATTCAGAGCTGACGGTTTGTTGTGTGCAGGTCACGCGGGTAGCTTCAAGGAGTCAGGAGTTTGGCTTTGACTTCGGTCAAGTATTTGGAAGTTGTGCGGTCTCTGCGGATTCAGCAGGAGGTCGCTCTGCGGCTTGTCAGCTCTGTTTCATCTTTGCCAGCTTCAATAACCTGTCCGCCAGCTTCAGGCGGGTAGGCGGTGTGTTCCACAGTTCATCCTCAGCAGGAGGAGAATAACGGTGTGTCCGCGCGGCCTCGCGGCTTCGGCGGACTCCGTGTCTATTCGGCGGATTGCAGCTGCAGCTCGGGCGATTTTGGCGGACTTGGCGACCTCGGCGGTCTCGGCGGATTCCGGTGCTGTCCGCCCGGCTTGGTTTTTGGTGCTTTCTGTTTACAACTATTTATACTAGCGAAATCATGTCTCGCTACGTATACCTCTCCTTGTAAAGAAGATTAATGTATATAAGATCTGCTTGTTCTTCCATGTGATTGGTGTGTTGAGCTTGCTCCCTGTTCTTCCGCTAGATCAAAGTGTGAACTGGGTAGTTCCGAAGATATTAATTTGGCATTTGAGCTATCTTGCTGACCACTTTGAGAAACTTTAACATGGTATCAGAGGGAGGTTCAGTTGCTTGAGTGGTGATCAACCTGTGTTGTGCTTTGTGCTTCTGAAGGCTTATCCAAGAAGTTGTTGTTGCAATGGAAGGGAGCTATGCAAGAGGTCTTGACATTGAACTCTTATCGCCGACTAACTTCAAGAAGTGGAAGTCATGCATGAAGAGTTATCTTCTTGGCGAGGAGCTGTGGGAAGTCGTCGGTGGTGATGACAGGCAGGAAGTCACGGCTGCTTTTGGTACTGCTGAGCAGGTGCGGCTCTGGAGGAAAACAAATGCTAAGGCGGAGTTTATCCTCAAGAGGGCTGTGTCACCAAAACTGTTTGATCACATCATTGGATGTGAGTCGGCTGTTGATATTTGGACAACCATTGATGAGTTGTTCAATAGGAAGAATGTGGCGCGGCTTCAGTTTCTGGAGAATGAGTTGGCTAGATCAACTCAGGGAGACCTTTCCATCTCGAAGTACTTCTTAAAGATGAAGAGCTTGTGTGCTGAGCTGTCGGCACTTGATCCTGATGAGCCTATCTCTGAGGCTAAGATGAAAAGGCACATAATCCGCGGCTTGCGGAAGGAGTATGTGGCCTTTGTGGCATCTGTTCAAGTATAGGCTACTCAGCTGTCTCTGCTGGAGCTGGAGAATCTACTTGCGTCGCAGGAGAGCTTGGCAAGGCATATGGCTGGAGTTAATCTTAATCAGGAAGGCAGCGAAGCTCTCTTCTCAGGCAAGAAGAAAGGATGGGAAGGGAAGAAGAAGAAGGTGCAGGTCGCTGGTGAGAAGGAGACTTCAACTTCATATCAGCCGGAGAGGAGCAATGCTCCTAAGGACTGGAAGAAGAACTTGAAGTACTACCGGTGTCATCAGCGAGGGCACTTCAAGCGGGAATGCAAGGTCAAACTGCAGCCTGGGCATGCTGCTGGAAAGGAGGAAGCTTGTTCTAGAAGTGAAGAAGCAGAATGGGGTGGAGCTTTCATGACGGGCACTTGTGTCCGTGCCTTGTCTGCTGAGGACTTCAACGGCGAGTGGATCGTGGACTCCGGGTGTAGTCATCACCTCACCGGAGACAAGTCGAAGTTCGCCTCCATGCAAGCATACTCAGGTAATGAAGCTATTATCACTGCTGATAATACTGTTTATGCAGTAGAGAAAGAGGGGGTCGTGTCTTTGGGTAGTGATCAGGGGCCACTCACATTAAGGAGTGTGTATCACGTGTCGGGCATGAAGAAGAACCTCTTCTCGGTGACCAATGCGGTGGATGCTGGTTATCACGTTCTGTTTGGGCCAACAGACGTGAGGTTCCTTCGCAACGTATCAGCGGTTAAGGCTGATGTTGCTCATGTAGGAAGGAGGGTTAAGAACTTGTTTGTTCTTGCAACCAATGCATATGTTGATCGAATGAGGGCCAATGATAGCGCTGCTATCTAGCATGAGAGGCTGGGGCATGTAGGCATGGACAAGCTGAAGGCAATGGATAGTAGAAGTTTGGTGAAAGGGTTGCCTAAGTTATCCTCCTTTGGTGACGGGCATGTTTGCGCGGACTGTCAATACGGTAAGGCACATCGCCTTCCGTTTGATAAATCACAAACAAGGAGCAAGCTACCATTGGAGTGCATTCATGGCGACCTGATGGGACCAACGGTCACGGCCAGCCTTGGTGGAAGCAGATACATGCTTGTCTTGATTGATGACTACTCAAGGTATACTTGGGTGTACTTCTTGAAGGAGAAGTCTGAAGCCTTCCGTTTGTTTGTGGAGTTCAAGGAGTTGGTAGAAGGCCGGCTTGGCTTGCGGATTAAGAAGCTTAGAACTGATAATGGGGGTGAGTTTGTTTCCTCCGAGTTTTCTAACTTCTGCAGGAAGCATGGGATCCAACGGGAGCTTACTTGTGCTCACACTCCACAACAAAATGGAGTAGCGGAGCGGAAGATCCGTCATCTGATGGAGACCTGCAAATGCTGGCTTCATGTGAAAGACATCTCAAGGTCCTTTTGGGCGGAGGGAATGTCTTGTGCTTCTTATGTCATCAACAGGATGCCACTCAGCCCTATCAACATGAAGACTCCTATTGAGTTGTTGCTGAAGGAGAAGCCGAGTGTGGGACACTTTCGGGTGTTCGGTTCAACTTGCTATGTGCATGTCCCAGATGCTTCACGGACTAAGCTGGATGCAAAGACAAGGAAGCTTGTCTTTGTTGGCTACGATGAGCGGAAGAAGGGATGGAAATGCATGGACCCAGTGACGAAGAAGTTCGTGGTGTCAAGAGACGTTGTCTTTGACGAGCTGACGTCGTATGGAGGTGGCTCGGTTGATCTAACCGGAAGTAGCAAGGTTGATGAAGAACCCTTGGTGGCTGCTGAAGGCTTGAAAGAGGAGCTTGTTGTTTCACCGGCAGCTCCTGTTGATTCTAACTCCGAGGCCGAGCCTTCTGGCTCAGGAAGAAGGGGAAGCACTGCTTAATTCTTGCCCCAAGTAGGAGTTGAGCCCGAAGAAGCAATGGAGGCAGTGAGCAAGGAGACGACCCTTCGGAGATCGAAGAGGGTTGTTAAGCCACCGGCTCGGTATTGTGATGGGAATGTAGTGAGCTTTGTCTCCTGCTTCTTTGCAGGTCCTCTAGATGAGCGAGAGCCTGCAACCTTCAACGAGGCCACTGGAGTGAAGGAGTGGGAAGATGCCATGAAGGAAGAGATTGATGCTCTGAAGAAGAATGAAACCTGGGACCTTATGCCCAAGGTTGATGGCATTACTCCGGTTACTTGCAAGTGGGTGTATAAGTTGAAGAAGAAGAATGATGGGAGCATTGATCGGTTCAAAGCTCGCCTGGTCGCTAGAGGATTCTCACAGCAGTATGGAGAAGACTATGAGGAGACGTTTAGTCCGGTTGCCAAGATGACTTCAGTTAGAGTGGTGATCGCCTTGGATGCTAGCAAGGGATGGAGGTTGTGGCAAATCGATGTGAAGAATGTCTTTCTTTACGGAGAGATTGACAAGGACATCTTCATGGATCAGCTGCTCGGTTTCGTTTCTGAAGATCATCCGGACTATGTCTGCAAACTCAGGAAAGCTCTCTATGGGTTGAAGCAAGCTCCTAGAGCTTGGTATGGGAAGATTGCAGAGTACTTGCAATTCTGTGGATACCTTGCTTCCAACTCGGATTCAAGCTTGTTCGTCAAGAAGAAGAGGTAGCTACAAGTCTTGGTCCTGATGTATGTGGATGACATGATCATCATAGGGAATTCGGAGGGGGAAGTAGCAAGGCTCAGGACAGAGCTTGCTATACGCTTCGAGATGAAAGACTTGAGAGAGCTTCATCACTTTCTCGGTCTTGAGGTGGAGAGGAAGGAGTGCGGGATTCTCATTTGCCAGAAAGGGTATGCAGATCGCATTGTGAAGCGGTTCGGCATGGGCGAAGGGAAGAGGTGCCCTACTCCACTGGAACCTGGGCTGAAGCTTCGACGAGATGAAGGAAGGATTCTTCCTGACCCCTTGGTGTTCAGAGCTCTTGTTGGGAGCTTGATCTACCTGACGATTACAAGGCCAGACATTGCTTACGCTGTTGGCCGAGTAAGTCGGTTTATGGCTGAACCAAGGAAGTCTCATCTAGTGGCGGCTAAAAATATTCTGAAGTATGTCAAGGTGACTTCTGACATGGGACTCCTCTATGGAAGGGACTCGGAGTTTGCATTGCTTGGGTACACGGATGCTGACTATGGCGGTGATTCGGATGATCGGAGGTCGACTTTAGGTTATGTGTTCACTTGCGGTTCAGCTAGCATCTCGTGGTGTAGCAAGAAGCAGGACTCGGTGTCTGTAACGACCCGGCCAGTACAGCTCAGGGGCTGTCGCACCCTATCATGGGCCGCACAGTATGGCCAGGACACCGGCGCCGCTACAGGCCTACAGGCCCGGCACCCCAAAGAATCTCCGGCCTGTTTCTCAGCACGGTGCATTGTTGCCACGGGGTTTTGAACCCGAGACCTTGATCAGACACCTTCAACAGTTCCAATCACCAACTGAGCTGCAGCTCAGTTGGTGATTGGAACTGTTGAAGGTGTCTGATCAAGGTCTCGGGTTCGAAACCCCGTGGCAACAATGCACCGTGCTGAGAAACAGGCCGGCGATGCTTTGGGGTGCCGGGCCTGCAGGCCTGTAGCGGCGCCGGTGTCCTGGCCATACTGTGCGGCCCATGATAGGGTGCGGCAGTCCCTGAGCTGTACGGGCCGGGTCGTTACATAAAAAGTGCACTTTTTATATAACGACCCGGCCCGTACAGCTCAGGGACTGCCGCACCCTATCATGGGCCGCACAGTATGGCCAGGACACCGGAGCCGCTATAGGCCTGCAGGCCCGGCACCCCAAAGCATCTCCGGCCTGTTTCTCAGCACGGTGCATTGTTGCCACGGGGTTTCGAACCCGAGACCTTGATCAGACACCTTCAACAGTTCCAATCACCAATTGAGCTGCAGCTATGTTGGTGATTGGAACTGTTGAAGGTGTCTGATCAAGGTCTCGGGTTCGAAACCCCGTGGCAACAATGCACCGTGCTGAGAAATAGGCCGGAGATGCTTTGGGGTGCCGGGCCTGTAGTGGCGCCGGCGTCCTGGCCATACTGTATGGCCCATGATAGGGTGCGGCAGTCCCTGAGCTGTACGGGCCGGGCCGTTACATAAAAAACTTTTTATGTAACGGCCCGGCCCGTACAGCTCAGAGGCTGCCGCACCCTATTATGGGCCGCACAGCATGGCCAGGCCACCGGCACCGCTACAGGCCTGCAGGCCCGACACCCCAAAGCATCTCCGGCCTGTTTCTCAGCATGGTGCATTGTTGCCACGGGGTTTCGAACCCGAGACCTTGATCAGACACCTTCAACAGTTCCAATCACCAACTGAGCTGCAGCTCAGTTGGTGATTGGAACTGTTGAAGGTGTCTGATCAAGGTCTTGGTTCGAAACTGCACTTTTTATGTAACGACCCGGCCCGTACAGCTCAGGGACTGCCGCACCCCATCATGGGCCGCACAGTATGGCCAGGTCACCGGCGCCGCTACAGGCCTACAGGCCCGACACCCCAAAGCATCTCCGGCCTGTTTCTCAGCACGGTGCATTGTTGCCACGGGGTTTCGAACCCGAGACCTTGATCAGAAACCTTCAACAGTTCCAATCACCAACTGAGCTGAGCTCAGTTGGTGATTGGAACTGTTGAAGGTTTCTGATCAAGGTCTCGGGTTCGAAACCCCGTGGCAACAATGCACCGTGCTGAGAAACAGGCCGGAGATGCTTTGGGGTGCCGGGCCTGCAGGCCTGTAGCGGTGCCGGTGTCTTGGCCATACTGTGCGGCCCATGATGGGGTGCGGCAGTCCCTGAGCTGTACTTGCCGGGTCGTTACAGTGTCCGTCTCAACTACGGAGGCAGAGTATAAGGCTTCGGTCTTGGCTGCTCGGGAAGCCATCTTGTTGAGGAGGCTTATAGGGGATGTTCATGAAGAAGTGCAAGGGCCAACTTTACTCCGGGGTGACAATGAGAGTGCTCTCAAGCTGGTTAACAATCCAGTGTGTCACGCTAGGACCAAGCATATAGAGATCGATCACCATTTCATCAGGGAGAAGGTGTTGGAGGGATCTCTGCTGGTCGGGCATGTTTGGAGTGAAGATAATCTTGCTGACATCTTCACGAAGCCACTGTAGAAGGGGCCTTTTAAGCGGTTACGCAGCTTGCTGGGCTTGGTCACCACTTCCCACTTCAAGGTGGAGTGTTGAAATTTGTGAAGTGGAAATGGTTGACGGGACAGGTCGGGCGGCCTGAGCGGACAGCATCGGCAGACTAGGCGGACTGGGCAGACTGCTGTATGCGGCATGGTAGAAGGTCTAGTGGAAGCTGGCTGTTCTTCTGAGTGGGTTGTACGGGTGAAGTCCGCGGACTATGCGGCCTACTATCTGCGGATAAGGCGGTGGCTGTTGGTTTACCCAAGGAGCGGCCTGCGCGGATAGAGGCTTGCGGACTGGTGCATTGCTCAGTGGCCGTGGTGCAAGCTTGTGCTTACCAGCGGTTTGGCTCATGTCCGCGGGAAGCTTGCGGACTGGCATGTCCGCGGTGTGGGCTGTTGCGGACTGAGCTTAGAGCTTTGTTGAGGCCGTGCTAAGCTCTGGTGTTCAGCAGGTACTTTGCTGTGGAGGTCTTTGGCGGACTGGTGTGTGGAGTCCGGGAGGTGGCTGTTGATTTGGGCAGGTGTGCGAGTAGCTTGCGGACTGCTGGCGGTCTGTGTGCTGGAATGTTTGGCGGACGGAGCTGTGTTCACCATACTCGCATTAGGCCCTTGATGGTTCTGGACTTGGTCACATTCTGTGCCAAGACCAGGGTGTCCGCTGTGTCTATCAAGTCCGCTTGTGACCGGGCGGACTGTTGCTAACTCTGCCTTTGGTCGTGGACTTGTGGCGGATGGAGGCTTGAGTCTTGTTCTATGCGGACTGCCTCGGGTTTGTGCGGATAACCATTGAAGGGGGGGTTTTTGTCCTGCAGTGGTTGTAGGCTTTGCGGGCTGATGCCTTGTCCGCATAGCTTAGGCAGACTGATGAGGGTTCTCCATAGTTTCCTTGCTCCTGGCGGGTTGATCCTTGGTACCGGCTAAGTCCTTGCGGACTCAGCGGACGGTGGTTTAGCTATCGCGCGGGCTGGGGCGGTGTCTTTATCTCTAGGGCGGTGACCACACTCCTCACCTCGCCTATAAATAGGACCCCCTGGCAGGTCTAAGTAACTGAGTGAACAATAAGTTGGGTTCGGCGAGGTGTTGCGGTCTCAGGTTTCTATCCGCGCGGATTGATTCAGAGCTGATGGTTTGTTGTGTGTAGGTCGTGCGGGTAGCTTTAAGGAGTCAGGAGTTTGGCTTTGACTTCGGTCAAGTACTTGGAAGTTGTGCGGTCTCTGCGGATTCAGCAGGAGGTCGCTCTGCGGCTTGTCAGCTCTGTTTCATCTTTGCTAGCTTCAATAACCTGTCCGCCAGCTTCAGGCGGGTAGGCGGTGTGTTCCTCAGTTCATCCTCAGCAGGAGGCGAATAACGGTGTGTCCGCGCGGCCTCGCGGCTTCGGCGGACTCCGTGTCTATTCGGCGGATTGCAGCTGCAGCTCGGGCGGTTTCGGCGGACTTGGCGGTCTCGGCGGATTCCAGTGCTGTCCGCCCGACTTGATTTTTGGTGCTTTCTGTTTACAGTTGTTTATACTAGCGAAATCATGTCTCGCTACGTATACCTCGCCTTGTAAAGAAGATTAATGTATATAAGATCTGCTTGTTCTTCCATGTGCTTGGTGTGTTGAGCTTGCTCCCTGTTCTTCCGCTAGATCAAAGTGTGAACTGGGTAGTTCCGAAGATATTAATTTGGCGTTTGGGCTATCTTTCTGACCACTTTGAGAAAATTTAACATATCTTTTACGTCAACGCTCTGAAATATCCGTTGTGTATCACACATTCACCACAATGATTCATACTCAGTTCACGCGTCGCATTAAAATTTTTCGTTCTAACTGCGCTCAGGAATTCCTCTCCTCCACCATGTACGACCTCATCCAATCTCACAGCACCCTCCATCAGCAGTCTTGCCCTCACACCCACGAGCAAAATGGGGTCGCCGAACATCGTCACATCATCGAAACTGCCCGTGCCCTTCTCCTCTCCGCCTCTGCTCCGTCTTCCCTCTGGGCCGAAGCAATTCTCACCGTCGTCCACCTTATCAACATCACTCCCTCCTCGGTCCTCTCCGAGGTCACTCCTTATGAACGCCTATACTCCTACTAACAAACCTACGTAACCCTCCGTATGTTTGGGTGTACCTGCTTTGTTCTCCTTCCTGGCACTGAACGCACCAAACTCTCTGCTCGCTTGGCTCGTTGCGTCCACTTGGGTCTCAGTCCCCACCACAAAGGATATCTTTGTTATGACCCCATAACTTATCGCATCCACATTTCTCGTCATGTTTCCTTCCTTGAACATGAAATGTTCTTCTCTTCCTCCACACCCCCTCCAACACTTCCCACACCAACCACAGTTGCTCCACTGCTAACCCTTCCTCTACTGCCCCCTATACCCACCTGCCCCAGAACGGACTTCGCTCTTGCACCGTTACCAAAAAAACCCCCATCCGAGGATTCACCTTCCCATACAGCTCCCTCTCCCGTTCCTGCCCCTCCTGCTACAACACCGTCTGGAGCTATGTCCATCTCTCCGCACATGGATCCTGCTCCCTCGAGGCGCAACCCTGCTCATCCTCGACTTCCACCTGCTCGTTACGCCCATGACTCTGCCAGGCATAACCCATCTACTCTCACCATAGCTACCTCCTATTCTCCTGACTTTCAGGCCTTTCTCACCGCTCTCCACTCCCATCGGGAGCCCCAGACATACCGAGAAGCAGTTGCAAATCCCGAATGGCAGCGAGCCATGACAGTCAAACTCTAAGCTTTCCATAGAACCCATACATGGGACCTCATCCCCTGTCCTCCTGGCGTCACTCCTGTCAGCTGCAAATGGATATTCAAGATTAAGACTCGGTCGGACGGGTCAATTGATTGCCACAAAGCCCTCTTAGTTGCTCGTGGGTTCTCTCAGGAGCATGACATCGACTACGATGAAACATTTGCACCGGTTGCTCGAATGACAACCGTGTGCACACTTCTTGCAGTTGTTGCAGCTCAAGGTTGGCCATTACATCAGATGGACGTCACTAATGCCTTTCTTCTTGGTGATCTTACAGAGGTGGTGTATATGACTCCTCCACCAGGTCTCTCTGTCCCCGCCGGCCACATATGTCATCTCCGTAGGGCTCTCTATGGTCTCAAGCAGGACCCTCGTGCTTGGTTTGAGCGCTTCCGCATGGATGTTCTCAAGGCTGGGTTCATTGAAAGACAGACTGATCAAGCCCTGTTCACTCGAACTTCTCCTCAGGGCTGTGTCATCCTCCTTTATGTTGATGGTATGATTATCACTGGGGATGACCATACCAACATTGCCTCTCTTCAACAGCACCTCCGTCGTCAGTTCGAAATGAAGGACATGGGGTGTAGTACCACCCCCCCCCCCCCCAACCTTTTGCCCGGGTCGGGCCGGAGGGGTACTATTGGGCCAAGAAATCCACCCAGTGCTCTTAAGGGAAACGCTCCACCCTAACCAAGCACTAGATGGCTTTCTTGCTCGGCTCAAATCATAGCATACACAACCCATCAAAGTATATTATAAGCATTAACCGGAAACCATTGCAAATTTATATATAATATATCAAAATCACAGCGGTTCTAGGGCCGAAGCCTAAGTGTTTAAATAAGCTCGTGGGCTATACATGTGCTACATATAATCCTCATATACTCTCTCTCTATACGCTGCTCGGCGGAACTCACATCTCTAAACTCTAGGGATGGCGGGGGTGCATCTGCTCGAGTAGACCTAGCAGCTGGCGTAATCTCCTGCGGCAGCTGGTCACTACGGTGCTCCACCTCCTATGAATGGTTAATCAAATAACCGTTAGTCACAGAGCTAAGTGGAAACAAATCTCCTCCCTGGATCCACATCCTGGGGACGAGCACACACCCACATAACAAAAGTAAATAGCCGAAGCAAGAGAGGGTTAGTATAATATTTCATATAAGAACAGCTAGGAGCAGTTATAAAAGAGTGCAGTATAACCGGAAAAAGCAGCAATAGTATAAAACGGTTATAACAAGGCTCTACTAGCTCATTAACACAACATGTTTTCATATCCTGAATTCTATCGCATGCATTCACAGCCACGCAGATATCGCAGGCATTCATAGCCGCACACACACCGCAGACATTCATATCCGCACACACACCGCATGCATTAATAGCCGCGCACACACCGCAGACATTCATAGCCGCACACACAAACCCTATGTCGACATAGTTTGGACCGCTTCTATTCCAGCAGGGTAGTGAGCCTCGCGGGCCTCACCGACCTGGCCATCGGTGACAGTGGCCAGTCCTGCCACTTCTCGGGGTGATCGTGCCACATAACCCCAGGCCCTAACGTACAATCATGTGTACTCTTGGATGTGAGAGACATCCGATGAATCATTTTGGCCGACCAGCGGAGGAAACCTGACGGGGAATATAATGACCGATCACCCGTGGTAATCATCTCCATGTCGCCTTAAGTCGTCAACCTTCCCGCACCGGTACGAACATCGGGTCTACGTCGGCCTGCCCTACTAGGCTTTAGACTCCGGGCGTCGGCACTCAGCTCTACTTTTGACAAGAAGCGTGAGAGCGCATTATTTGGGGCTAGACATGGAGGACTACTTCAACTCCGATTATCCCCAACTAAGGCTCGACGACTGCTCGTCAGAGCAGGACCTGGAATTATAATAGTAAATTGTAATGGAAAGATGTGCGGTGATTATGCTGCTTAATTAAAGTGTTGGAATGAAATGTGACCAGTACGAGACTGGAGTAGTACTGAAATGAAAGTACTGAAATAAGCTCGACCAGTACGAGACTGGAGTAGTACTGAAATGAAAGTACTGAAATAAGCTTGACCAGTACGAAACTGGAGTAGTACTGAAATGCAAGTACTAAAATAAGCTTGACCAGTACAAAACTGGAGTAGTACTGAATTGAAAGTACTGAACTGAAAAGAATAAAAGAACTGGACCAGTACAAGACTGGAATAATCATGAAGAAAATGGTTAGTAGTCCAATCACTCCATCCAGGAGGCTTCAGTTCCATCTCCGTTCTCAGGAGAGATTTTCCAGTTCCATCTCCATCCAGGAGACACATTCAGTTTCATCTTCGTTCTCAGGAGAGATTTTCAAGTTCCATCTCCATCCATGAGGCACATTCAGTTCCATCTCCATTCTCAGGAGAGATTCAGTTCCATCTCCATTCTCAGGAGAGATTCAGTTCTATCTCCATTCTCAGGAGAGATTCAGTTCCATCTTAGTTTTTAAAGGGCTTCCTTGGATTATACCCATTTTTAAGATCCAATTAATTCGGTTGCGTCATATTAATTACGACTTAATCAGATCAGGGGCTTGTTAGGAGTACACCCTTATTATTCGTCAAAACTAATTCATAACTCACCACTCGTGCTCTCATCTTCCGAGCATGCCCAGATCACCCGAAAGTCGTGGCGTTCGACGGTTTCACGAAGTCTCGGATCACACGGAGCTTTGTCACTTGCTTCAGCAACTCTCGTCGATAAGATAATTTGAATTTATAATTTCAATTAGAAAAGATAGTCGCGCGCTCCAATTTTCGTTTTCGGAGAAAACGAGCGTAATAAATACCGAGCGCGATCTTAGGATTCCATAATTTGGGGAAAATATCAAAACTTATCCCCATGACCCCAAATTTTGATACAACCCTTGGAAGTGTCTACAATAAGCCTAGACAAATTTTCATAATTTTTCGAAGAGTTTTGGGCCTTTAATTTGACCAAATAATTTTCATTTGAGCTTTTAAAAATACCAAATCAACTCCAAAAATTTTCAAAATTTTTGTGGAGCAAGCCCTTAGCAAGGGGAACATTTTTCCAGCCTGAACCAAATCTCGCAGCGCTTACAGGCTTCTCCAGTCGCCGGCCGGCCGCCGGCCGGCCGTGGCTCCACCACCGGCCAACTCGCTGGTGGTGGGAGCTCCCTCCAGCGGTCGTCCGGCGGCCTTCCGCCGCCGGCCGCCGCCGGAACCATTTTTTTAACGGGAGGGAGGAGGGTGACGGCGGCGGCGCTCCGGCCGCCGGGGGCGCCATGCAAGACGTCCAGAATAGAGAAGGGGGAGGGAGAAGGCTTCCACCTGGATCTGGCGGGCTCAGGAATGGCCGTCTTGGTCATCCATGGGTTGGTGGTGGTGGTGGAGGGGGAGGATCTCCTCAGGTTGGATTTTTCCGGCCACCAGAGCTCCGGCAGAGGGGGGGGGGGAGAAGGAGGAGGGAGGCTGCTCTGAGAGCTGTGAGGGAAAGAGAGGGGGTGGATTTTATAGGGAGGGGGAGGGGGAGCTCCCTCCCTTTGGGTGGTGTGGGACTAATCCCTCCTTAGGGAGGTATTAATCCCACCCTCCAGCTGTCCAAGGACAGCTGGAGGTCTCTCATTTTCCCCCATATGGGGAAAATGGATGGGCCCTTATGAGCTTGGGCCTTTAGGTGGGAAAGAGAGAGAGAGGGAGAGAGAGAAGTGGGTGGGCCTCCACTTGACCTAGGAAGGGTCTTGCTGGTTGGGGGCCCAAGGAGAGTGAGGGGGGCATGATTCATGGGCCATCCTCCTTTGGGGAGGAAGTGGGCCCCTCATTTGGAGAAAAATCCAAAAAGTGGATTTTTAGGAGGGTTTGACCAAGTCAACCCTAGGGTGGGTCCCCATTGCTGGTCAAAGTCAAAGTGGGTCCAAGTCATCGGGGTCGGGTCAAAGTTCGGGTGTCGTGTCATAATTGGTGTGCGCACGCTTTTCGGTGCACGACTACGCTTGATTTGACCACGGGTTGACCAATTGTCGTCGAAATTGACCAGGAAGACTTCCGTTGACTTCGTATTGACCACACGAGTCCAACGCCACTGACTGGGGTTGAATCGGAGTCCGTTTGGCGAAATTCCAAAATTTGCGCGTCGTAGTGCGTTAAAATGACCGAAGTGTGTAAAATTGTCGTTAGACCTCGGATCGTGACGTGACGGGTCTCGATGCTCCTGTTTAGGTTATATGAGGTCACGAGAATCAACAGAACTCAATCCGAAGTTCTCTAAGTCGATATCCCAAAATCTGCTCTCGTTGCGTTTTACGAGGAATGGCCACATCCCCTATATGGCCTCGGGGTCCAACTAAACGAGTTCTGATGCACTCGTATTGACTATACGAGGTAACAAGAACTGACAGGACTCAAATCGGAGTTCTTTAACTCTATTTCCCGCATAGGGTTGTCTCCCACCGGGTCACGGGTAGGGTTCGGGCCACTTTTATTGGGCTCACTAGGGTTCTGGTGGCGCAATAAAAGTCGGGATGTTACAATCCAATAAAAATAAAAGGATTTTCGTCCACGAAAATTTGCTTAAAGTAAGGGGAAAGAAGTAACATACCTGGGGAAAGAGCTCTCGGTGCTTTTCTCGGAGGAGTGCTTCAGGTTCTCACGTAAACTCCTCTCGTCCGCAGTTTGACCATAGCACCATAACCATCAAAATGGTTTTGCTACGTAGTGTCTCGACCTTGTAATCTACTACTCTGACGGGCTCGAGACGGACGGATCTATCTGACTGTAGTTGCACCGGAGGGGTAGGAAGGTACTGCTCTGGTTGCCGAAGGACTCGTCTCAAGGAAGAGACATGAAACACATCGTGAAGATTTCCCAACTCTGGGGGCAAGGCTAAACGATAGGCGGCGGGGCCAACACGCTCTATCACCGGATGGGTCCCAAGAAGCAGGGATCTAAATTTTTCTGCTTCCTCAACCGGGAGATACCATGCATGGGCTTTATTTTCAAAAACACCATTTCCCCCACGCTGAACTCCACCGGTCGGTGTCGCGCATCATAGTACTTAGCCTGTCGGCTCTGCGCTTCCCGCATTCATTCCTGAATCAGCTGTATCGCTGTCGTAGTGTCATTGATGTAAGCCACTCCCAAGGCTTCTGGGTCCTCTTCCTGAGCCCAAGTCAATGGGGTTCGGCAATGTCTTCCATATAATGCCTCGTATGAAGCCATCTTAATGCTAGCCTGGTAGCTGTTATTGTATGAAAATTTGACTAATGGCAACAGCTGCTCCCACGGTTCATTGTGCTCCACTATGCACAGTCGAAGAAGATCCTCCATCGTCCGGTTCGTCCTCTCCGTCTGTCCGTTTGTCTGCGGGTGGAAGGCGGTGCTGAAGGCCAATTTGGTTCCTAAGTACGCTTGTACCCGCCTCCGCTCCTTAGATGTGAAACGCCCATCACAATCTGATACGATGGACTTTGGTACTCCATGAAATCGTACCACTTGCTCTAGGAACATCCTGGCCAGGATATCTACTCTGTCACCCTGTCGGTTTGGAATGAACCGCGCTACCTTGGTGAGTCGATCTACGACCCCCCATATTGAGTCATTCCCAGCGTGGGGTCGAGGTAGGTCGTGGACGAAGTCCATGGAGATGCCTTCGAACTTCCATTCTGGTATCGACAGGGGCTGTAATAGGCCTCCTGGACTGCGGCATTCGGCTTTGACCTTCTGACAGGTCTGACACCGGGCCACGAAGTTGGTGACATCTCTTTTCATTCCAGGCTAGTAAATGGTCTTGCACAAGTCCACGTACATCTTAACTATGCCAGGGTGAATCGAGTACCTTGACTGATGGGCCTCTTGCAGAATTTCCTCACAAATCCCTCCGGTAGCGGGAACGAATATGCAATATTTGAATTGCAGAATCCCGTCATGCAGTTTATAATCCTCATGTGCTCCTTCTTGCAGAGATCGGATGATCGACATTATCTCTGGGTCGATCTTCTGGGCTTCTCGTATCTGGTCCCGGATGTCACATTGGATCTCCATCCAATATAGCTGGGAATAGTACTCTTCCGGATCTCTTCGGGCAACCAGGGTAATCTCCAAGTCTATCAAAGACTGGAAAAGTTCCTTAGGGATCTACTCCATCCAACTCCAGGCTATCGCAGGTTGGCGGTTCAAAGCGTCAGCGACTCTGTTAGCCTTCTCGGGGTGATATTGGAGAGCGAAGTCGTAATCGCATAAGAATTCCAGCCATCGGCGCTGCTGGAGATTCAGCTCTTTCTGCGTGAAGATATACTTGAGGCTCTTGTGGTCAGAGAAGATCTCACATCTTACTCCGTACAGATAATGCCTCCAGATTTTAAGGGCGAAGACGACGGCGCCCAACTCTAAATCGTGCGGTGCGTAGTTTAATTCATGCGGCTTTAGTTACCGCGGAGAGTAGGCCACTACCTTTCCATGCTGCATTAGGACTGCTCTCAATCCCTTCAGGGAGGCGTCGGTGTAGATCTGGAATCCCTTGGTCCCTGAAGGAATCGTAAGGATTGGCGCGGAAGTCAGCCGCTTCTTTAGTTCGATGAATACAGCCTCGCATTCCGGCGTCCATCGGAATGCGATGTCCTTCTTGGTGAGTGTAGTTAGGGTTAGTTCAATCTTGGAAAATCCCTCGACAAACTTCCTGTAGTATCCGGCAAGGCCGAGGAAACTCTGGATATCCGCAGCTGTCCTGAGTGGCGGCCAATTTTGTACAGCCTGGATCTTGGCTTGGTCTACTGTCACTCCTTTCTTGTTTATCGTGTGGCCCAAGAATCCAAGTTCTTCTAGCCAGAATTCGCACTTATTGAATTTGGCGAAGAGAGAGTGCTCTGGGAGCTTTAATAGCATGATCTGTAGGTGTTGAAGCCAAAACTTGACTTCGACAAAAGTTCGAAAAATAGGGGCGTAGCCAACTCCTACTCGTCCCAAGCTCCGTCCCCCGACTGGTCGTGAAGGACTAGAAACTGACTCAAAGCCTCAGCAGGGAGGCCCCACTACTAACCTGGAAGATCTCTGAGAGCTTCCCCTCCAAAGCCAAAAGCTGGGCTTGGAGCTCCTCAGAAAGCACAGAAAAATCCTCTCAAGTCCCGGGGAAAAAGTGAGTGCTTCTGAAGAACCTCTATGGGTCTATTTATAGTTTTTTGAGTTTGAACTGCCAATAACCATACTGAGCTGACCTGAAATTACCAGAGTACCCTTGGTTGTGTCTGCCAATAGCCAAACTTCGCTGTTCCGAGGAGTTATATGCAGACCACCAAGGGCAAAAGGGTAAAATTACCTGGGGTAGAAGAGTAAAATCCCTCACGGATATAGATCTGTCAAAATGACCCTCTCTCTATGTGGCGAGTAGGGGAACTCCCATCAGCAAGACGAGCCCTCCTGGACGTCTCGCAGACATCCTCCGCCACGGGGCCCTCTTGCCTATAAAGGCCTACTCGCATCCCAAAAGGGGGCGTCTCGCCCATTGTAGAGACCACCCACCTCGCCTCCTGCGAGTGGACCATCTGGTCCCACTCGCCTATCAGCACCTCTCGCCTATCTTCCTTTTATTCGCGTATTGAGGGCCTCTCGCGTGTCAGAGTTTGTATACAATACTCGCTCTTTTCGAGATTATTTTAAGCTTGGAAAGAACATCCAACCGAGGCTCGTCATTAAAACGCATTTACGGATGCATTTATGAGAGAATCTTCTATGAGGCCCCCCACTGAAACCTATAAATATGGGATTCCTATCCCGAATAGAGGCTGCCCCTTTACACACTTCCTCCTTTCTTGCAGTAAACTGTTCATCATGTCTCATAGACAAAGCTTTCGCGAGCGCCTCGCAATGGTGCGCCGGCAGAACAAGGCCAACGTGGCCGCTTTTACTTCAACTCTAGTTCTCCCCTACCCTCTTTACCATCCTCTTCGTCTCGCCTGAAGAGGGTAAAAATAGGTGGCCCCTCCTCTGCCGAGGATCCATCTCGCGTAGTCCAGGAGACCTGCAACACTCCTCCTCTCGCATCTCCCAAAGAGAAAGAGGTGAGCTCTCGCTTCTATCTTTATTACTCCTTCAATATTTGTACCATCCTTCTTCATTATTTCTTTCCTTAGGGAGCTCCCGCAGGTACACAATGACCGGAAAGCCCGCGAGACGACTTCGCCGCCATCGTGAATATTCCGACTCGCAACCACATTCCACTCCTCCAACTACTCCTACCTGCGAGAGGAGGGACGATCCCTCCCAGGCTGTCGGGACTTCCCGTCCTCCTGGTGAGAAACCTTCCCTCTCGCTTCTCTGCCCCACTCGCTACTCTCACACCCTCCTGCGGGAGCCTCTCTCACCCTGCCCTTCTACTCCTTGCGTAGGCGCCCAGACCGACTCACCTGCTGAGGAGCATCCTAGGCGACTCGTCGTCTCGCCTCCCCCTCTCATTGACGGGATTGAAGACTACCTGGGCGATCCTGCAAACCCGACGGAGATGAAGCATAATACGGTCGAGTTGTTCCAGAAGCACGCGCGCATCATCCATTTGCTGTCGCAGGATAAGCAGGCGGCGGACAGGCGCATTGAATGGCTGGAGAACGAGTGCGCTCTCCTATCTTCTGAAGTTGATGCCGAGTTAGGTGTCGATGGAACCAACCCTGACGCCATCATCAGTGAGGTTGATATGCAGCTTCGTCTCGCTCGCCGTGGGCTTGAGTCCATTCGCGTCTTCCACTCGCGCAGTAGGCTTCCCTGCGCGGGAGCTTGCGGTGACCGCTGTCAATGGAACCCATACTGAAGGCCGTCCGTCTCGTCCCTTCTTCTTTATTTTGTCTTTGAATGTTGTAATAATTAATGCTTTGTGCTGCCGTCTCGCCGACATTGTCAGAGAACTTGGTATCCGCTGAATGCGGGACGATATTTGAATATATATTTTTATTGCTGGTTTAAACCCTTCAATTCTTTTAATTTCCTTAATCATTCTGTCTTGTGATTGCGACGAGACGCGCCGATCGAGGTTTAGGAGAGAGAGAGAGAGCCTACACCCGACTCTTCCCCTTCCTCTGTACGTTTCCCGCCCATCAATCATTTTACCATATTCGTTATAAATACCCCCGGCCCTGGGTCAGAAGGATATCTGCGCCTCACTCTTACTGCACCCAAGCTCTTGCCTCTTTATTTCTTTCGTCTCGCCACCCTTCTCGCCCTTTTCTCTTTCGGTCATCTCGCCAATCCTCTCTCCTACCTCTTCCTTTCTTTCGTCGTCTCGCCTACAATCGTCTCGCCAAAAATGGGTAAGAACAGAGTTGAGGAAGGCGAGGGGCGCAGCCGCTGCGGGAAACGGTTCACAGACCATGACTTCCAGCTCGGACGGCTTTCTGAGGAAGATTATCGTGGCTTTGTCCTCGAGTACCCGGGGGAGGGGTTCGAATCGCGTCCCCCCAAGGTCGGCGAGTCCATCAACACATATTATCCGGGATAGCTCGCCTTCCCCGTCTCGCACTTTGAGGCGGGGTTGAGGTTGCCTCTATGGCTTGAGGTAAAGCAGGTATCCAAGTACTTCGGCATCGTCCCGGCGCAGTTTAACCCGAACGCCATCTCTGTGTTGATCGCCTTCGCCTGCTACATGTGCCGAGAGCGCATTAAGTTCAGCTTGACGGCCTTCCGCAAGCTCTTCATTTATCCACTAGGAATGTATTTCATGCACATACAGTGCGTGAGTGTGTGGTCAATGTATAATTCCCATTATGTCATGGCTGATTAATGGTGTTTTGTACATTGATAGGTGACGAGGAGTGATGCTGGGCATTTTGCGCCCCAGAGGGTGGATGAGTGTGTGATGACTGAGACGGTGCTCGCAGTGTTATATGCACAACCTACTGGGCAGGCAAGGCCTGCATGGGTGCCAGTATGGCCTGGTGCAAGGCAAGAGCATGTGGAAGCTGATGTGGATGAGCAAGTAGCGGGTGAGCAGCTGAAGCGATGTATGGCAGGTTCCTCCACGCAGGCGGAGGATTGGCTTGCGAGAGTGAAGAGAAATTTGACCACAATGAAAGTGACCATAGCCACTTTCTTGCTGGAAAGAGATGCAAGACAATGGTGGGAATACGTGCTGGCAATAGGGACGCCAAAATGTAACGTTTCGCAATCGGAACAGTCGGCGTTTAGGCGACGACAGAGGAAAAGGTTCAGGCCTGCCAAAGTAATTCCGTTGACTGTGCCTTCAGGGGCAACGTATGGACAAAAACGTGTTGAGACGCGTACATGTTTTTATTGTGGGAAGTCGGGGCATATAGCCCCTAAATGTTGGGACAAGAAGAGGAGCGTCTCATGTAACAAAAAGGGGAAAGCAGTAGTCGAGTCATCTGCATCCCAGACTCCACTGTGATTGTATAAGTGTAAGAGCCACAAAACTTAATTGGTGTAGGACACCTGCTGATCCGAGTAACCTGTATCCCTTTGGTGATGTACATTGATGTGGTATAGACGAAACGAATGACCTATGTGTTGTTGCCTTATAATATGTTTATGGCTAGATGATGTTCGGATACATGGTTAGAGTTATGCAGACTATATGTCCATGGTTGGATATCGAGATATGTGAATACTGGTGTATATAAAGTACGAATACTGAAATGGTTGTGTGTGTAATGTGATTTGTTATGTTGACTAATGGAATATGATGTATTTGGTGATATATCATTTGAGTGCATTTTGTGGCTGAATGTGCACAGATGGGAGTTAGAGATGTATGTATGTGCTCGGTTGCACATTGTGGGATTGTGTGGCTGATTGGAGTGAGCCAAATTTCGAGGATGAAATTTCTTTGAAGGAGGGGAGGATTGTAACACCCACAGTGCTAATTTGGGTTCAGGCTTGGTTGACACGGCCTGGGACACGGGCGTGTCCCAGGGCATGTCCTGCTCGGGTTGAGCAGATGGGCGCGTGGTCGATGAAATTCGTTCGACGAATTTTCGGGAGGTACATGCCCGTGACACAGGCGTGTCAGGGGGCGTGACCTCGGTCGTGTCATCCCCTGGTCGACGATTCTCTCTCGAGTAGTTGAGGTCGACGAATACTCGAGAAAGAGGGTACACGGCCTGTGACACGGGCGTGTCACAGGGCGTGTCCCGCTCATACTCGAGTAGCTCTCAGGTAGGTCGAAATGTACTCGAGTAGGTGGAAAAGTACTTGAGTAAGAGGGGGGGTGACACGGGCATGTCATCCCTGTGACACAGGCGTGTCCTATCTGGGTACTCGAGTAGTTGGTTTTCTCTCGAGTAAGTCCTCTCGAGTAGGTCTCGAGTGGGTTACACGCCCCGTATCATGGGCATGACTAGGCTGACACGGGCATGATATGGGCATGTCACCTTGGCGTGGATAAGTTTGGATAGGTCGGTTCGTGTGCCGCTTAAGGTACACGCCCTGTGACACGGGCGTGTCACAGGGCGTGTCAGGCTCGAAAAGTGATTTTTAGAGTTTTTCTGGCCATTGATTTTCCTTATCCTGGATCCACGGGCCAGGCTTCTTCCCAGTGGTTATATGGCCAAGAAATGATGATTATCTCCTCATTTTCATCTTCTTCTTCTTCTTCTCATTCCAAGAGAGAGAAAGGTCAAGGGAAGGAAAGGAGGAAGGAGAACCAGCTACTGGAGGTGCTATGGAGTACGGATTGAAGATCCGATGCGGATTCGTGAAGGCAAAGCCGAAGCGGTAATTTCCATTCGGCTGATTCATGGCTCCAAAATAATCTTCAAGGGTAACGATCTCCTTATTGGACATCAAATTCCTCTCTTTATGTATGTGCGTGGAATCCTCCACCAAGAGGTGGATTTCGGAAGTGATTCCTTGGTTGAGTCTGCATCTAGAGCCGGAAGTGTGAGTACGGCATAGACATGTTGTATGAAGACCATCTGGACGGGTAGTCTGGATTGGTGATGATCATGTGTAAACCGGAGAAGACTCCATGGATTTGATGCTATGAAAGGTTTATGCTTTAAGTGAATGGTTGCGTGGATGAATGAATGTTGGTTATGGATGGATGAAGGCTTTGAGTAAGCTCCTGGTTGTAATGAGAGATCATTGGTAGCATGCTCGGGAAGCGAGCACCCGGCCTGCTACACCACGAAGGTGGGTTGATCTAGATAGAGCAGGGATCGATGGGCGACAGTGTCCGGGAAGCGAGCACCCGGCTTGCTGTACTACAAAGTGTGGGTCGATCTGGATTAGGTTGAGAGATCGATGGGTGGCAGTGTCCGGGAAGCGAGCACCCGGCCTACTGCACCACAACATGTGGGTCGATCTGTTTTGGTTGGTAATGTTTAAGGTTCCCTAAGCGCACAGAACGTTGGGTGGATACCAACATTTGTGATATGGTTGTGGTTGCTAGATTGATATGGTTGTGGTTTCTAAATTGCTAGAGAGATTATGATATGGCAATGCATACAGGGAAGGAACCACTGCCCCGGGTAAAGGGTAGGGTCGTTATAAGTGGTTAGCTAAAGCTGACCGTTACTTTGTTTGCCGCTCTTGGGTGGATATGTGTTTGCAGGTGTTGACGGTGGCATTGAAAAGAGCGGAGTGGAGACTTGCTGCTAAAGGCCCTTGAAGGCCGTATGCGTGGTTGGATTTCATGTGTGGCCGGCCTGCGTGCCGATGTACGAAAATGTATTTGTGCAAAGAGAAATTTGTAAGGCCTTAAGGCCAGTGTGTGTGAGTTGTATACATTCCTGATTTGGATATATAAATGTGGAGTTTATATAGTAGTGGACATTCTCTGAGTTGAGTTCATGTTAACGTAAAATGCTGCGCTAGAATAGATTGAGTTAGGATGCGAGTAGATTTTGATTTCCACAAATAATTCTGCCGCTTGTCTGTGATATATGACATGGGGCCCCAGCCGGACCCACCGTTATATGCCATGTGACGAGTGGGGGCATTACAAAGTGGTATCAGAGCCAGGTTGAGATTGTTTGGGAGGAGAGAACACAATTGAACTCACGAATGTCCACTAGGAATGTATTTCATTCACGTACAGTGCGTGAGTATGTGGTCAATGTATAATTCCCGTTATGTCATGGCTGATTAATGGTGTTTTGTACATTGATAGGTGGCGAGGAGTGATGCTGGGCATTTTGCGCCCCAGAGGGTGGATGAGTGTGTGATGACTGAGACGGTGCTCGCGGTGCTTGCAGTGTTATATGCACAGCCTACTGGGCAGGCAAGGCCTACAAGGGTGTCAGTATGGCCTGGTGCAAAGCAAGAGCATGTGGAAGCAGAGGTGGATGAGCAAGTAGCGGGCGAGCAGCTGAAGCGATGTATGGCAGGTTCCTCAACGCATGCGGAGGATTGGCTTGCGAGAGTGAAGAGAATTTTGACCACAATGAAAGTGACCTTAGCCACTTTCATGCTGGAAAGAGATGCAAGACAATGGTGGGAAGACGTGGTGGCAATAGAGACGCCAAAATGTAACGTTTCGCAATCAGAACAGTCGACGTTTAGGCGACGAGAGAGGAAAAGGTTCAGGCCTACCAAAGTAATTCCGTTGACTGTGCCTTCGGGGGCAACGTATGGACAAAAACGTGTTGAGACTCGTACATGTTTTTATTGTGGGAAGTCGGAGCATATAGCCCCTAAATGTTGGGACAAGAAGAGAAGCGTCTCATGTAACAAAACGGGGAAAGCAGTAGTGGAGTCATCTGTATCCCAGACGCCACTGTGATTGTATAAGTGTAAGAGCCGTAAAACTTAATTGGTGTAGGACAGCTGCTGATCCGAGTAACTTGTATCCCTTTGGTGATGTACATCGATGTGGTATAGACGAAACGAATGACCTATGTGTTGTTGCCTTATAATATGTTTATGGCTAGATGATGTTCTGATACATGGTTAGAGTTATGGAGACTATATGTCCATGGTTGGATATCGAGATATGTGAATACTGGTGTAGATAAAGTACGAATACTGAAATGGTTGTGTGTGTAATGTGATTTGTTATGTTGACTAATGGAATATGATGTATTTGGTGATATATCATTTGAGTGCATTTTGTGGTTGAATGTGCACAGATGGGAGTTAGGGATATATGTATGTGCTCGGTTGCACATTGTGGGATTGTGTGGCTGATTGGAGTGAGCCAAATTTCGAGGACAAAATTTCTTTGAAGGAGGAGAGGATTGTAATACCCCCAGAGCTAATTTGTGTTCAGGCTTGGTTGACACGGCCTGGGACACGGGCTTGTCCCAGGGCGTGTCCTGCTCGGGTTGAGCAGATGGGTGCGTGGTCAACGAAATCTGTTCGACGAATTTTCGGGAGGTACACGCCAGTGACACGGGCATGTCAGGGGCGTGACCTAGGGCGTGTCCTCCCCTGGTCGACGATTTTCTCTCGAGTAGTTGAGGTCGACGAATACTCGAGAAAGAGGGTACACGGCCTGTGACACGGGCGTGTCACAGGGCGTGTCCCGCTCATACTCGAGTAGCTCTCCTGTAGGTCGAAATGTACTCGAGTAGGTGGAAACGTTACTCGAGTAAGCGGGGGGGGGGGGGGGGGGTGACACAAGCGTGTCATCCCTATGACACGAGAGTGTCCTATCTGGGTACTCGAGTAGTTGGTTTTCTCTCGAGTAAGTCCTCTCGAGTAGGTCTCGAGTGGGTTACACGCCCCGTGTCACGGGCGTGACTAGGCTGACACGGGCATGACATGGGCGCGTCACCTTGGCGTGGATAAGTTTGGATAGGTCCGTTCGTATGCCGCTTAAGGTACACGCCCTGTGACACTGGCGTGTCACAGGGCGTGTCAGGCTCGAAAAGTGATTTTTAGAGTTTTTCTGGCCGTTGATTTTCCTTATCCTGGATCCACGGGCCAGACTTCTTCTCTGTGGTTATATGGCCGAGAAATGAGGATTATCTCCCCATTTTCATCTTCTTCTTCTTCTCATTCCAAGAGAGAGAAAGGTCAAGGGAAGGAAAGGTGGAAGGAGAACCAGCTGCTGGAGGTGCTGTAGAGTGCAAATTGAAGATCCGGGTGCGGATTCGTGAAGGCAAAGCCGAAGCGGTAATTTCCATTTGGCTGATTCATGGCTTCGAAACGATCTTCAAGGGTAACGATATCCTTCTTAGACATCGAATTCCTCTCTTTATGCATGTGCGTGGAATCCTCCACCAAGAGGTGGATTTCGAAAGTGATTCCTTGGTTGAGTCTGCATCTAGAGCCGGAAGTGTGAGTACGGCATAGGCATGCTGTGTGAAGCCCATCTGGACGGGTAGTCTGGATTGGTGATGATCATGGGTAAACCGGAGAAGACTCCGTGGATTTGATGCTATGAAAGGTTTATTCTTTAAGTGAATGGTTGTGTGGATGAATGAATGAATGTTGGTTATGGATGGATGGAGGCTTTGAGTAAGCTCCTGGTTGTAATGAGAGATCATTGGTAGCATGCTCGGGAAGCGAGCACCCGGCCTGCTACACCACGAAGGTGGGTTGATCTAGATAGAGCAGGGATCGATGGGCGGCAGTGTCCGGGAAGCGAGCACCCATCTTGCTGCACTACAAAGTGTGGGTCGATCTGGATTAGGTTGAGAGATCGATGGGTGGCAGTGTCCGGGAAGCGAGCACCCAGCCTGCTGCACCACAACGTGTGGGTCGATCTGTTTTGGTTGGTAATGTTTAAGGTTCCCTGAGCGTACGGAGCGTTGGGTGGATACCAACGTTTGTGATACGGTTGTGGTTGCTAGATTGATATGGTTGTGGTTGCTAGATTGCTAGAGAGATTATGATATGACAATGCATACAGGGAAGGAACCACTGCCCCGGGTAAGGGGTAGCGTCGTTATAAGTGGTCATTTAAAGCTGACCGTTACTTTGTTTGCCACTCTTGGGTGGATATGTGTTTGCAGGTGTTGAAGGTGGCATTGAAAAGAGCGGAGTGGAGACTTGCTGCTAAAGGCCCTTAAAGGCCGTGTGCGTGGTTAGATTTCATGTGTGGCCGGCCTGCGTGCCGATGTACGAAAATGTATTTGTGCACAGAGAAATTTGTAAGGTCTTAAGGCCAGTGTGCGTGAGTTGTATACATTCCTGATTTGGATATATAAATGTGGAGTTTATATAGTAGCGAACATTCTCTGAGTTGAGTTCATGTTAACGTAAAATGCTGCGCTAGAATGGATTGAGTTAGAATGCGAGTAGATTTTGATTTCCACAAGTAATTCCACCGCTTGTCTATGACATATGGCGTGGGGCCCCGGCCGGACCCACCGTTATATGCCATGTGGCGAGTGGGGGAGTTAGACTACCGCTTAGCGATAGTTTCCCGAGAGGCTGACAACATAATTCCTTGCGTTAACGCGGGCATTAGGACTAGCGTGGCGCGGTAGTTTACCAAGCACTCTGTCCAATTAATTCACGGCTACCGCCCAGCGGTAAATCTTATCGCTCGACGTTATTGTCCATAGGAGTCTTCTAATTCTTTGCTTGCACTTGTCAACTTGCACACTCTATCAACACAAGACGTGATCAACTACAACCTGTGATTTGATATTCTCAAACACAGGGAATATGAAACATCGGTTCTGACATTAACAACCAGCGCTAATCAAATTTCAAGTCAACCCTATGCATTAGATTTGCAATCTACGCCCGTTCAACTCATTGAATTAAGGGTCATCAGAAAATATCATTGATCGACTGGTTCAACAAGAGATTGATGTCGGGCATGCTGACAACATTCATTGGACCAAAGTTGTCGCCCCCGCATACGCCCGCATTGCTCCCCGTCGTGATGATCTGCTTGAGATGACCCACAAGGAGATTCAGAATCATTGGGAGTATCTTGCATGCCTCAAGAAGCGTGCGCTATCAACCATATCAGCACGACCAGGTTGTTATTCTCGTTTGCAATCACATTCCGAGGTGTCCCACCAGCACGACGATCCAGGCTCCCTAAATATTCCACCGTCGCCGCCGGCCAAACCATCCGTTCCAGCCGCATCTCCGACCACCCAGAATTCAAATCAACCGACCTCTTCTGCAGTCATTATGACGGCGGTGGAACCTGTTGTGGCCAACACGTCTGCTGTCAGCTAGATTGGTTTGCATCCGCCATTCATGGTCGATCATCAGTTGCCTGGTTTGGATCAGATATTAACGACCACCTTTCCTGCCCCATCTATAGGGGAGCCATTTTCCCAAGCAGAGAAGGAGCTGCTTACTTGCGGATCAGTCCAGTAGAGCGCTCCCATGTGAAATCGGCGACTGGTGATCAAACATCTTGGAAGAGTATGACCAGGCGTTTCTTGTACTGGGCGCGAGTCGCGCGGGTATTGGGGATGAATCAGTTTCGAGCCCGATCTGATGGACAGCTCAAGCAAAAGGTCAAGGATGATAACAAGAAAAAGAGCTGCTAGCAGGTAGACAATATTTTTGGCTTTTGGTTTCATGTCCATCTTCAAAACTTTCCTTCTCAATTATTGAAATTTTCCTTCTCAATTATTTAATCTCACTAGGCTTGTTGAGGTGGCTCAAGCTTGAGAAGATCATATTTTTGCGGTATGCTTGATTTCAAGTCCCAAATTCCAATTTTGCAAGGTATACCATGTAATATTTTATCAAGTTTAAAGCTTTGGGCACTTGATAGTTTTTTATCTGTGATTTATAAACTACTGTTTGTTTTTCAAGTGAGAGGCCATAAATGATAGAAAAAATGATGGTTTTATTTTATTTATTTGTAGCATGACTTCCCCATTAGTTATCCATCTTGCTTTATAGAGAGGAATCATAAGGAAAGCTGAAGGGCATCATGTGCTACACTGATGAGGATTTCATATATGTCCACTGACTATTGGGTGACAGCAGGTATCTGTTGTGTTACTCTATGTACATTTACATTTCTGTCATGTTTTTTCATTGTTTATATAGTCCTGGTGTTTATATAACCTGTGGTGATTGATATATAACAGGTCTAGCATCTTTGATGCCAAGGCTGGAATTGGTTTGAACGTTTCCTTTGTCAAACTTGTGTCATGGTATGACAACGAATGTGGTTATAGGTAATTTGACCCACATTTCTCCCTAAGTGCTAACACACTAATTCTTCCCTTTTAAACACACTAATTTTTACTTTTTAACCACACAGCTAGAAGCTTATTTTTTTGGATTTTTGCAGTAATCATGTTGTGGATCTTATCCACCACATTGTCAGCAACCTTAAAGAGAATTACCCTCTTTTTCACAATATGTGGCTTATGGGGTGGTGTATCTTTCTTTTTTCTGGTGTCTTATTGAAAATAAATGTAATAAGAGGCGGTGGTTCAAAACCGAAGAGCTGTAGTTTTTTTCCTTTTTGCTGCTATGAGAAGTGACATGCCATTGACTACATTTTATTTGCTAAAGTTTTGATTGATTATTAAAGACCATCCAACTGTCGTTAGCATGTAGCCGCATTTAAATATATGTTTGTTTTGTTCTCTGCTTGCAATATTTACATTTTTCTGATTTGAGTTTTCTGCTTTTATTTTCAAACTTCTAGGATCTGAATCCTTCTTTGGTTTGTTTTATTGCCGAGAGTAATCTCAACTTCTATGCAAAAAGAAATTAATTTTGTTTAAGCAGTGTTCGATCTTGGTTGTTTTCTTTCTTCAATTACAAACAAATTTCTTCCAGTTCATGTATTTTAGAGCAGAGACAGGCATGTTAGTGTACATGGCTTGGTTCAGATGCTCGTTGAAAGAATTGACAGACATGTCATTTTAATTTTAGCATTGATTGTCAAAGTAACATCAACCCTCTAGTTGTTTTCATATGGGCTAAAGGATCGGCAATGACATGGATGACTACCATTATTGTTATTGATAGATACGTCCCAACTATTAGGATTCAACTGGATTTTATTATATTCATCATTGTTGGAAATTTATCTTATCAAAGTAATTTTTTGTTTTTCAATTCAGTGCCCTTTTTGATTGATTTGTGCATCTTTTATGTGAATTATTTACAAATTCATATTGTTGAGATGATGAAAGTGATAGTCAACTACGGAATTGATAAATAAATACAATTGCTTAATTACAAATAAAAATATACAATTTTGCCATACAAGATGATCAATTTTGCTAAGAGTTTAATTGGATGATCATCACTTACATCACTTGACATAAAAGCATGATCATGGTTGTCCACGATTGGTGCGAGAGTTTCATCACAATCCAATAAAAGAAGTATTTTTTACCCTTTGCGTAATTTGTGATTTGCTCAAATAATGTTAGAGCAGAAAGATATATCTTCTACATGGTAAAGAATATTCTAGTCAATCAACTCTACTAAAACCTCAAGAGGTTACTTTGAATATGCTTTGAAAACCGCAATTACCTAAATCTTCACTCTTTAAATCATGTTTTTTACGTATAACCAACCAGATGATCCCTAAGCAACATCATCGAAGTTGAAATAAACAAAAATTACCACCCAAGAGAGATATAGTACATCATCTTCTTCCCTCTCCTCTCTTTCTTCCTCTCTCTCTCCCCCTTTTTTTCTTTCTTTCCCTCCTCTCTTTCTCTGTCTCCCCCCTTTTTCTCCTCCCCCTGTTTTTCTGTCTCTTCCCGCCCCTCCCCCCTTTTCCCCCTCATACCAAAGAGGAACCTGACGCCCCCAAGTCCTCCTCAAGTTGCCACCAATCTACATCATAATTCCTAAGTTTAGTGGAATCATGATTAAATGAAAATTCGCGGTGTTAATGTTGATTTTCAACTACTATTTTCTCAACTGCCACAACCACCACAAACAGAGCCCAAACGAACTAATGATGAGTTCAATAACGTCCGCAATACTAGACTGAATCCTTAAAACTCCACTTAGAATGGCCTATGACGACCATCGACGAGAGGTGATGGACAATGGAGGAATCCAATGGCTCTAGCGAGGGGGTTAGAAGAGCGATCAGGGAGGCGTGCGAGACCAAAATCTAAACAAGAGTGATGAGAATTATATTTCGAATTGAAAAGTAGTTCGGCTAACAAAAAAATAAGAGGCTTTTGAAAAACAAAACTATAGGCTATTTTGAGTGTGCTGACAGCAAATTTGAAAATATAGTTAACAAATTTAGATACACTATACAAATAGAGCGCTTTTTTGGTACCCGCGAGTACCTAGAGGAAGGTGCAAAAACAATAATGCCCGTTGGATTTAAGATCTGACCGTTACGATTAAAGTGAGCAGAAAAATAAAAAAACTCGATAGAAGTTATCTTGATTATACGGCAGACCTGATAGATCAGACGACTCACAATGCACACTTGCAACTTCCTCTAAGTATCCGCCCGCACAAAAAAATTTTCTAATACAAATATATATATTAATTTAGACGTATGAGTGTATAACTAAACATATTTATAATTATGGGTGAGAATTGAGAAATATTGTCGGACATCAATAAAGAGTGCGGCAGTCAAATCTCCACGGTCGCTTTCAATGTGGCGTTCGATTTCTCACTTGTCCCATGCACGCCTGACACACTGGCTTGTAAAAGCAAAGCCCCCGAGCAAGGAAAAATTTTTGCGCACGGGACTCGTTCCTAGAAGAAGGAACGGGTGTAAATAACCTGATCGCGGGCCCCACCATCATTTCAACATTTTCCCCATTTCAAATTCCCGATTCCGGCAATTCCTGTCTTTCGAACTCGTATCATTTACCCTAGAACAATGTATCGCATTCTTCATTCACCCTGGTACGCCTCGCTCTGCGCTCGCCTCCTCTAATCTCTGCCGATGCTATAATCTCAGGCGACAACGACACCCTCAACCGCAGATTAAATTAAACAGAACACGGAAGGAGATGATAAATAAGGTGCGAGGTTCTCTTGTTCAACTGTATTTCAAGTTCTTTTTGTCAAATCCAACTGTATTTCAAGGTCGATATTGTTCAAATCCAACTGTGTTTCAAGTTCAATCTGTCTGAAATCCAACTGTATTTCAAGTTTCGTGTCATTCTAGGGCAATTTTGAACTCATATCATTTCATTGTGCAGTATTATAAGACCAACAATGTCCCAAATTGCCAGACCTTGTTGAGTCACATAACATTGACCCGTGTACAGGCAGTTGATCTAATACTTATGCCATGTCACATGTCTAGCCATTGGACATTGCTCGTTTGTCGCCTCAAGGAACATTATTGGGAGTTCTATGATTCGCTTAGGAGTAGCCGCCATCGCGCCACTCTTCAAAATTTGGTACACTCGCACCACCGTATGAAGGATATGGTTTCATTCTTCCTGACAATTTAGCTTTCATGTAGGTTAGGTGTTTATACGAGGATGCTAGTGATGCTTTGCAAGAAGCTATAACCCACTGGCCTATCAACGACGTCGACGATCTGCCACAGCAAGACAATGGAAACGATTGTGGTGTTTTCGTGATGAAGTTCATGGAGGCGGTGTTGTCAACCAAGACAGTTGCTTGGAAAGAATTAAAGAATTGGTGTGAGGAGATGCCTACATTTCGCGCTGAAATAACAGCAAACATATTCCGGGCTTTTTCAAATGTAATTGAATCTAACGACAATTGACAATGTTGTAATTATTTATAAGACTGATTATGATCCTGCACTAATCATTTGAATGCTTCTCACGTATACTTACACATGTTCTATACACTTCTGCAAATACACATAATTAGAGTCTAATTATTTTGTGAAGGTTAATCATATGAATGCTGAGAATTAATCATGTCTAAAATCAACAAGCTCTTTAAGGGAAAACATTTTTGGGAATCAATGAATGCTGAGAATTAATCATGTCTACAATTAACGACAACATATCATATCACATCATATGAACCCGCTTAATCATGGTTTGAATACATCAGGGATGCTCGAAAAATTAAACGACAAATCCAAGTCAAATTCTTCTTGAGAATCAAAATCTCTATTATTGGCCGGTGGAGTTGACTGGTGCGCATGAGCTGGAGAATCCAGGAAGTTGTACACCGGGATTGTTTCTGTCTTTACTTCAACTTTCTTTCCTACATTTCGAAACATAATTTTTATTAATTTTTTATGACATAAAGTAAAAACATAGAATATTTTGTAAACATTGAAATAAATTAAAATATTACTTGACTTTTTGATGTTTTTCTCTCAATGTCCTTTAAGTCTTGCGTTTGAAAAACCTTTCGGCCGCTTCTTGGGAGGGTCCCTTAAACATGATTCTTTTTTGTCGTTATGATTAGCATCTTCAATGACTAAAGCTTCAACCCTCCTAGCCAAATCATTCATTGCAGTCATAACAAGTTCTTTTGCTGGTTGACAGCTCTCAATTTGGAGGGATAAATCATATGTAAACCTCATTAAATGATTTCTGAAAATCACATTTGATTCCTTTTGGGCCATTGAAGGCGAGTAGGGAAGGTAAATACCTCTCTTAGCATTCAAACTGAATCTTTTGAGTAAATATTGTGCGGGAACCTGCTTTACATTTCTATGTATGAATATTCGCAAAACATGCTTGCATTGAATACCTTTGGTTTCAAATCCTCGACAAGAACATTTTGCTTCACTGGTACTCATATTGAGGTTTACGAACCAATTTTTACCATCTTGATCTTCATCACACTGTGCGGTCCCATATAAAATACTATTGTCATCGTACATCGTCTCATTAACTATGCTAACCCCAATAGCACCCTCCATGAAGGATTTCTCAAAAATAGAAAACATCTTCCTGGTATAAACCTTTGAAACTTGCTTAAGTAAGTTGCTTTCTTTATATTTCAAACTAACACTCCCCTATATGCACTTGAAATCTTCATCAAGCTCAGCTGTCCGCCATGTTGACACAAGTTTCTCAAAACCGATGAAACACTCTACAAGAGAGTTTGTTGCATTCGAACAACCATGCAACCCGTTATTTGCAGATTCACTCCTTTGAGTCGACAAAATGCCGAGATCCAAAACATCCTTGTTGTAGGCAGTGGACCACTTTTGCTTAACTGAATATAAGTACTTCAACCATCTATTGTCATGTAAGCTTCCTTTCAACATCATCTCATTCCAATACTGTTCAAACTCAAACTCAGAGTCACACTTGCTCATGCATTGATAGAATAAACCTCGCACACCTTTGTCAAGGTTGAAACAATGGACTTTCGAAGGAGCTTTCTTTGAGATGTGTCATTGGCACAATCGATGTCGGCTGGTGGTGAAAACCCGCTCAATAGCCACCGCCATAGCCCGATCTTGGTTAGTGAAAATAGTGATGGGTTGTTTATCACCAACGAACTTAAGAAAAGTATCAAAAACCCAACAGAATGAATCAATGGTTTCTTCTGCTATGAAAGTGCAACCGACGCAAATACTTTGCCAGTGATTGTTAACAGCAATGAAAGGAGCGCATGTCAAGTTATATTTATTTAGTCTATAGGTAGTATCAAAAATAATAACATCCCCGTAACAATCATAGTCAAGCTTAGCACGCCCATCCATCCAAAAAAAATTGGTCAACCAATTTAGTTCATCTGTTTGAACTTCGTACGAGAACATACTATCCTCAAGTTGTCTTGTCTGTAGCATCTTCGGCAAACTATTCGAGTCACCAGATTCAATTAAAGCCTTTTTACTACGATGGACATAATTATAGGCATCAGTTTTACTAAATCCGACATTTTCAATACCTCCAACTTCTTCGGAAAGAAAATTGTACGCATGCACTGTTTTAATACCAGCCCCTGTCATATTTTTTATAAGATCGCCCTGCAAATCTGATACCTTTCTATTTGACCTCAACAAATACTTCTCTTTCTCCAATGCAAGGGGGTGATTATGCTCCTCCACAAACTTTGAAACAGTCCAATTCTGCCCTTTTGTATCAGTTCTAAAATGACAACAAGCAAGACAACCTGTTCGAGTGTCTAATTTACGATACTTAATTGGTGACGGTCTTGGGTGTTTCTTTCCAGCCTTCGAGCACGTATATTCTCGTACTTTTATAGTTCGGGTGTGTGTCCAGTAAATAATGTGTTCCTTACGAACACTAAATCTGGTTTTGTGGGCGTAGTCACAATACAAAACATAAGCCTCTTCTTCTGACTGGAAAACAGGAAAAGTATGATATTTACTTGGAATCTGCAGAAAAATATGAAGTTCGATATTAGAATACAGTCGTACTTAAACAATATAGTTGAAGCTCAATATTAAAATACAGTTGTACCTTAAAAATACAGTTGAAGTTCAATATTAGAATACAGTCGTACTTTAAAAATACAGTTGAAGTTCAATATTAAAATACAGTTCAAGTTCAATATTAGAATACAGTTGTACTTTAAAAATACAGTTGAAATTCAATATTAAAATACAGTTGTAATTCAGATGCAGTGCTACCCTAAGAAACAATACATACAGTACAGAACATACAAAAAAGAATGACATTTTAAGTTTAACATCAAAATACAGTTGTAAGGATGTACAACATGTACTCGCAGAAAAATTAGGCAACCTAACAGTTCAGGGAACAAGCTTGAAGAAGTACTTGAAGGTCGATGGAGGTTCAACAGTTCATTAAAATACAGTTGTAAAGAAAACTTACATGTTCTTCTTTATACATTTCGCCACTGCAGGCCCCCAAGTCATTACTCCCCTGCTCCATTGATCCCAGATGCAGCGACGGAAGCTTGACGGCGATGGAGACTTAGTTGATGAATCTGGTGAAATAGGCGGGAAAATGAAGGTCGATGGAGGTAAAAGGTAATGACGGAAAATGAAGATCGATGAAGGTTTCTGCAAATTTAACTTCCGGGAAGAGAAAGGCTGAAAAGACGGTGGGGCCCACGAGCAGGTTATTTACATCCGTGCCTACTTCTAGGTCCGAGTCCCGTCCGCAAAAATTTTCCCCGAGCAAGACATCATAATGGCAGCACTGTGCCGGCCTCGACTCCGCCGAGAGTCCAAACTTCCCCTGTTGAATGCCAGTGAGACTGTTTGGTGCTATCGATGGAGGAGAGGATGACGGAGGTGGAGCTGGTGTCGGTCCCGGCAACGCCAAGGGGATTCTCCACGCCGGAAACGTCGGTGACGCCTACGAGCGCGGCGAGGGTAAAGGCGTCGTGGACACCGACGGCGCCAGCGTCGGCAACGGCGACTCCTTGTATGTTCAGTCCTAGCGGGCCGATGGGGACCCCAATGAGGAGAGTGGCGGTGAGCCTTCGGGGGTACCTGGAGGACGTCGGCCATCTCACGCGGCTCAATCCGCAGGACGCTTGGCTCCCCATTACAGAGTCACGTAATGGCAACGCCCACTACGCCGCATTTCACAATCTTAATGTCGGCATTGGTTTTCAAGCACTTGTGCTCCCTGTTGCCTTCGCCTTCCTCGGCTGGTATTCTTATTTCTCTCTCTATCTTCTTTACTTCAGCTAATAATTCCTAGAGCTTCAAAATAAATAAGGAAACTAAGGTCAATTTGGCCCCAATTTTAATTCCGAAATTTCAGTTTTGTTCAAACAAGAAGTCCTAAATGTTAATTTGAATATGCTTAGCTACAAACAAGGACTGACGCTAAGCTAGCTATTTGTGATGAAGTTCTGTATTTTGTCTTTATAGTACTCGTGAAATTACTCCTTCCTTTTGGGGACGGGAAAATTGGAAACCACTCCTTTTAGCTTTTAGTTAATGTGGTGGATGTGTTCCTAGCTGTATAACTTTAATTCATGTCATAGAAGTTGACATAAAGAGCTTGGGCAGTTGGATATTCTCCTCCTTTTCTTATAGTGCATGCAAAGTTAAATTAAAGCCATCTCTAGATGAGCATTTTATGGTTGAAAATGGAAGAATTCTATGTGGTAATTATAATATTTTCTTTTGTGGTAAAATTTGCACAGGGAGATGTTTGTGACGAAGGCTGGGGATAGGTAGAGGAGGGGGAGTAGAGAAGAAATTCTTAACAAATTCCCCAGAAAATCAATTAAGATGTTGAACTGCTAATGGTCTCGCGACGTATGTTTGAGCCATTCATTTGGGGTTTGGTTGTCCCTAAGGATCTCTCTCCAATAAGTGCCACCAAACCACTTGAGAAGATACCCTCATACCTCTTTACACTTCCTTATATAAGGGAGACACACTAAATGGACAAAATACCCAAAATGGCCCTTAAGGGAGAAATTACGTACATACCAACTAAATACATGATACGAGTAGTTGACGGTAACTGGAGAGGCAGCTATGCTTCTTCTATTATCGCTAGGAGGGTTAACTATCATGCAAATTGTATAAATATTCCTCTCTTCAAAATCGAGTTTGTCCTCAAGGGCGAGTCGTGGTCGGTGCATCCTCCACTCAAGAGCCTCAAAGTTAGCAAGGGTGACATCCTCGTATTTGATGCTGATGTTTAATTTTTATTTGAACATTTGTTTGTGGAGTAAAGCTCCTTGCAGTGGAAGCAGGGGCCGTGTCGACAAAGACTGAGGTAATCTCGGGGTGATAATCAATGTGGCGTGCTTTTGTTAGTTGGGGTGGTGGCAGGGGGGGGGGGACGGTCCAAAGGGATGTGTGGCTTTCTATTGTTGAGTGTGAAAAGGGGTTGGGAGAGGCGATGAGAGTACCATTATGACATTTTAGGCAGTTGGTAAATGGTGCGGGGTAGTGCCCTGTGGGCATAAAACTCTTCTTCAACAAATTTGACTTTCACTATGATGCAAGAAAGGGTTTCTAGGTTGAAGATGCAAATAAGTGCCCTAATATGGGGTTGAAGCCTAGTGATGAAGCAACTTTAAGTAGTCGTTTGTTGAGAGATCCTGTACGTGTGTGACGACCTTGATGAAGTTGTCGATGTAGGTGGTGGTGAGTTTTTCTTGACGAATTGTTCCAAGTCATTCATAAACATTGCTAGTTTGGTTTTTATCGTTGCGACAATTAAGCTCTTCCTTTAACAACACTTACATTTTGGTTGAGTTGGTTTGGTGTGTCCAACAAATCTAGTGGAGAGCGTAGTTCTTCATGTATATGGTGGAAAGAGGGACCTAAGTATCTTAGGTGCCCTGGAGCTCGAATAATTGCTCAACATAAGCAATCCACCTTGGGGGGGGGTCAATCCTGTCAAACATTGGAATATTGAGGCACCATTTTTGCAAGGGATGAGCACCAGCGGGGGGGGGGGGGGGGGGGGGGGGGGGGGGGGGGCTAGAAGGAGGTCATCACAGAAGTGGCACTAGAGTGCGAGATTTTGGCCATAGGGGATCTGAGGTGGCAAATTACGAGGAGCGTGTGGATCTCCTGCGCGACATTTTGTTGTCCATCAAGAGCATTTTGAATCGGTCCATGCAGCCTGATAGGGTGGAAATTGCGAGACAAACATCATCTTTGCTTGCACCATGTAACATTTAACGAGCATTAACCTAAGGATTGTAGCCACGAAGAAAAAGAAGCTCATGAGCTTGACGGCAAATAAATGATTGGTTGGAGGAAAAACTGTCATTTTATAGAGGAAAGATGACATAAAGATCGGTTGTACTGGCATATAATTGGTTGTTAGGTAAGGGAGGCAGTTGTAAGGCCGCTCAAGGCTGCTCTGCACGGTGAAACAATGACTACCCAGACTCCGGCCGCAACTAATCGAAAAAATATAAGCAGGTCGATCGACTTTGCCGCTGCTGCTTCTGTTCGGGATGGAAAAATTCTGGATGTCGGAGGTTTTGTGGACGCTGTCTCTCTCAATCGCTGCCGCCAGAAGGGGAGGATCGCTCCTGCGTGAACTTTTTTATTTTTCTTTTTATTTCACCGTCCGTGGATTGGGAAGAAAAAAGGCCCGCTGTTTGTTGCTGTGCGAGTCCGACCAAGTCGAAGGAGTCGCTGAAATTCCTTCTGGCAGCCGCTGAAAACGGTCGATAAAGAAGAGTTTCACTCCCAATTTCGCACGAAAAATAACTCGCCGTCGTCTGGATCGGGAGAAGGAGAAATAGGGAAATCCCTTCCTGCGATTGATTAGGGAAAAGAGGATTTACAAAAAATTTCTCCAACCGCTGCTAACAGGGTAGAGATTTTCCTGAGCTCTACATCCAAAGTTCATCAGATCTGTGTTCTTCTCCGCCTCTTGCAGTCGATAGAGATCACTTCAATTTTGATCCGTGTTCCTGAAGAAGGATCCCACCCCACTTTGAACCAAGTGAACTCAAGATGATGAAGGAAAGCAACTTCTCATCTCCGGTCCCGATGATAAAACTGGAGAAGTTCACGACGACTGAATTCAACGACTTGAAGTTGAATACCCAGTTTTAGATGAAGTACCTGAACGTGTTCTACACAGTTCAGTCCGACCGTGCTGAAGTTTTTGGGACAGATGACGAAGCTCAGTGGGTCCACAATGAGGACTTCTGTCGCGACTACCTGCTGAACTTTTTGTCCTCCAGCCTGGCGAAGACGTACATCAAGATAAAGACTGTCAAGGAAATCTGGGAGGCACCGGAGGAGCACTTCAGGCAAGAGAAGGATCTGTCCAAGGCGCACTTGGTGGACAAATTACATTTCTTCATGTTCGACGAGGAGAAGGCGATTCTCCCTCAAGTATCAGATTTTGAAGCATTAGTAGATTCTTTATATAGTGAGAATATTTCCCTGCTAGACAGCTTTGTTGCTGGCACGATTATTTTTAAACTATCATCTACGTGGTACAACTTTAAAACTGAAATGTACCGCAAAAAGATGCAGGTCGGTCTTAATGACCTCAAGCGATTAATTCGCATTGAGGATGAAAATAAGACTCGACACGCTTTAGAAACTGTTAGCAAGCAGAAGGCTACGGCTAACATGCTCCTTAGTTCTAAACGCGTGTCGAACCCTAAGAGGAACAGACCCTCGCATGGTAGCTCCCAAGTTATAGGCCCTAACAAACGCAATAAAAAGTTCAAGGGCAAGTGTATTAACTGCAACAAGTGGGGACACAACGCATCTGATTGCAGGCTCCCTAAAAGGGAAAGAACCAAAGCACCACAGGATGACAACCAAGCCAATATGATTATCCAAGCTGAGCCTTCCGATTTTGTTACAATGGTCGGAAACGCTAAGGCCAGCATAGAGTGGTACTTGGATTCGGAGGCGACGTGCCACATTTGCAACAATTCTGCTCTTATGACAGGGCTCACTACTGTGAAAGAGTCTGTGACGGTGGCCAATGACGAGACAGCTGACGTACTGAAGGTGGGGAATGCAATATTGCTGTTATCTTCAGGTAAGTCTTTAATTTTAAAGAACGTCAAATTTATTCCTTCAATAACTACTAACCTTGCTGCGGCCGTTGTATCCAAGTTGGGAGAGTCCGCTTCACCCAAAATTTATTGGCGGATCATGTCGTAGGAATCAGGAAGCCGTAGGAGGTAGCACACAACAAGCAGTTCTTGAAAGTGCTTGTGCTGTTCGACAAGATCCGCAGAGAAGGGGCGATGTTGAAGGATCTCAGCCCCAAGAGCTTGAACTTGTTGATAAACGGCAGCAGGAGACATAGAACGACGGGCAAAGAGGTCCGCATACAAAGTATAAATGTGGGACGTCTGAGCCCCCTTTGAGTACAGAGCAGCAAGATGAATCCATGCCTTATTGACCGTCTCATCATGACGGATAACAGGAAGACATTCATCGAAAAGACTGTTAGCGAGCCGAGTGCGGACAAGCGCATCGCTAGCATCCCGGTCGTCAATTCAGTAAAAGTGGTGGGAGGAGGGTCATCGGTAAGGTGGTGGCGTTTGCGTTGTGAGCGAAGGAGGAAGGTGAAAGAGACGCTCCAATCCGGGTAGTTGGAACCAACAAGCTTGGAGACGTTGCCAAGATTCCCGAAGGAATGGGAGGAGGAGGTGGAGTTATCACAGGAGTAGCGTTGGTGGTAGAAGAGCTGGAAAGGGCCATGGAAGAAGCCGCGCGGGTAGAGGGAAAGAGAAAGGCCGCGCGGAAAGAAAGAGGTCGGGGCGGATAAAAGGCCGCGCGGGAGAGAGAAGACCGCATCGGACAGAAGAAGAATCCGCAACAGAGAAAAGGAAGAAGTCCCGCGGGAAGAGAGCAGGCCGCGCGAACAGAAGACCGAGAAGCCGTGAAAACAGTCCGCGGAGAAGAAGAAGGCCGCACAAACAAAGAGCAGCGACAAAGGAGGAGAGGCCGCACGAACAAGAGGCAAGAAGGAGATCAAGTCGCGCGGTCAGAGGAAGGCACTGAATCAGGCAGACAAGATCGCGGGCTCTGATACCATGTGCGAACAGAAAAAGGAAGTCCGGAAATTGGACAAACAGAACTTTTTGTATTCCAAAAAAGGTATCAATTACATGGTATAGCCTCCCTTTTATAGAATGGAGGAGATGAGAGAGATTACAAATAAACAATGTGAGATTAAAAAATATCATGTAGAAGCGGTTTAACATAAATACAAGCTGCCAAGCCGTGCGATTTGATGAATGGGCAAACCGCCTGGCAATCACAAGAGAAAGACACCAAGCCGTCACAATAGACCGTCAGGTCGCCCGGTCTCCAAGTCGCCAGGAACTGATTGAAAAACCACCAGAGCACCAACAACAACAGGTCAGCAACACAAACGCAAGAGAGAAACCGACAGACTGCCTAGACTGCAACCCGATAGAGTCAGACCATCAGACCGCCCGGTCTCTAATCTGCAACACGTGTTAAGGTACAATATCATGAGTTATAGCATGTAAATCTTGCATTAGTCTTGAGTGCTTCGTCTAGGGATATATGGAACATGTGAAGTCATTCACCTATCTAAATCTTCACACATACTTAGAGGCATAGTCAACAAGCACTAACTCGTCTTGTCGTACTCAATAGCTAAGCACTTATAGATTCGGCACACTATGACCGAAGGACAATGTTTACATAGATTAAAAGTTTGAACTCAACATTGTACGTACGCGTTATGCTCTAAATCAAAGTCATGTGAGCCCATAAGATATGATCACTTCACTGTTTTTTCTGTTTATATATATATACATATATATTTTTTTTTTAAATGACAAGGAAACTCAAATAAATAACACATAAGAGAGGCAAAAAGATACTCAACTCAGCAAAACAAAGGAACAAGAGAACAGGAAGATGTAGTGACAGCATGAGAGAATATTGTGCATGTTGAGATTATATTAGCCAGCAGGACACGTGTGTGTGGGACCGCATGTTTGGGCTTTCCCCATCGCGTTGCAGGTCTGGGTGTTGACCCCGGTGGGCCCCCTTGTGTGGCGGAATATCCCCGCGGTCCTGTGGTTGGGGTTAGTCCCACATCGCCTGCAGTAGGCGATCCTTTGTGTTCATGTACCCTCGTCCCCCCTTACCATCAACCATGTGGAAACCACCCGTCACCGCACATCTTCCAAAACCCCGAGGTAATGGTAAGGGGGGACGAGGGTACATGAACACAAAGGATCGCCTGCTGCAGGCGATGTGAGACTAACCCCAACCACAGGACCGCAGGGATATTCCGCCACACAAGGGGGGCCCACCGGGGTCAACACCCAGACCTGGAATGCGATGGGGAAATCCCAAACATGCGGTCCCACACACACATGTCCTGCTGGCTAATATAATCTCAACACACCTCCGCAGCAGGACAACCTCGCTCTGATACCATGTGGAAACCACCCGTCACCACACATCTTCCCAAAATCCCGAGGTGATGGTAAGGGGGGACGGGGGTACATGAACACAAAGGATCGCCTACTACAGGCGATGTGGGACTAACCCCAACCACAGGACCGCGGGGATATTCCGCCACACAAGGGGGCCCACCGGGGTCAACACCCAGACCTGGAACGCGATGGGGAAAGCCCAAACATGCGGTCCCACACACACGTGTCATGCTGGCTAATATAGTCTCAACACACCCCCGCAGTAGGACAACCTCGCTCTGATACCATGTGGAAACTACCCGTCACCACACATCTTCCCAAAAACCCCGAGGTAATGGTAAGGGGGGACGAGGGTACATGAACACAAAGGATCGCCTGCTGCAGGCGATGTGGGACTAACCCCAACCACAGAACCGCGGGGATATTCCGCCACACAAGGGGGGCCCACCGGGGTCAACACCCAGACCTGGAACGCGATGGGGAAAGCCCAAACATGCGGTCCCACACACACATGTCCTGCTGGCTAATATAATCTCAACACACCCCCGCAACAGGACAACCTCGCTCTGATACCATGTGGAAACCACCCGTCACCACACATCTTCCCAAAACCCCGAGGTGATGGTAAGGGGGGACGGGGGTACATGAACACAAAGGATCGCCTACTACAGGCGATGTGGGACTAACCCCAACCACAGGACCGCGGGGATATTCCGCCACACAAGGGGGCCCCCGGGGTCAACACCCAGACCTGGAACGCGATGGGGAAAGCCCAAACATGCGGTCCCACACACACGTGTCCTGCTGGCTAATATAGTCTCAACAGTGCACATGGAGGAGTACTATGTGGTATGAAATATCGTTCGAGCTCTGAAAGGAATAGTCGTGAGAATATTCATGACACCCTTGACCCTAATACTATGTCATCACCTTAGCCCCGTACTAAGTGATGTATGGGCATGAGAAGCTGCATGCGTGCCGCAGGGAGGGATTTGATCTCATGTGCCTGCACTAGAACCCTCTCAACCTAACACTCGTTCCCCCAGCGTCACACATAGACCCACTGGAACCCTTCCTCGGTCAAGGACACGACGTGGATTACAGGTAAGCGACCCTAATGAAGACACACCTACGCCCTCGCTAATGTGTGACACAATATAATGAGTCGTGTTGATGTTTCTATTGGTAACGTGATGAAGTTACTTGGGCAGATAGGCAACAATACAAAAAGAAGAGTTATCTATTGGGTATTGTATCCACAATTACCTGGATTTGAGGAAGCCACCTGTCAAGCTAAGATGAATTCACAATGTATTTGATGAAACCTCTCAAGTTGTGCTTGCAGTTATTCCACGCTAAGTGCATACCAATGTCAAGGTGCAGTAGGTCAATATACACGGGTCTGCACGACGTAATCCCTCGTTGAGCAGATCAGTGTGTTGGCCTACGTGTACTCTCTCTATTGGAGTGCACTTACTTTCAAGTACAGGGCCGTGTTTATGCAAGAGAAGACAAGGAGCAAGGATGGGTCAAGGAGCAGCTCTTGGGTGGAAATACGAAAATTCGTCTAAGTATAATTCGACGAGAATCACCAAGTGATTCTCGCCGATTCGGCGAGAATCATTAGTGATTCTCGCCGAATCGTCGAGAATCATTAGTGATTCTCGCCGACTCTATCCGACTACCTCAAAACGGTGCCAAGTAAGATTCGGCGAGAATCACTAGTGATTCTCGCCGACCCATATTGAGCAGATCATGAATACCAAGTTATATTCGTTGAGAATCAACAAGTGATTCGGCGAGAATCACTAGTGATTCTCGCCGATTTTTACTTGGCGTTTTCTCTGGAAGCTGCTGGACCGGATTCTGCCGCTGGACTATGTTGAACCGGAACTAGGGTTTCCTTCAGGTGGGACCCACAACGGTCACCTTGGAGTATACGTGTGTATAAATACACGGATATTTTTGAACAGTAATAGTAGCAAAGAAGAAAAGAAAAACGCGAGCCGCGACGTGACCTAGATCGCCGTATCCGCTCCGCCGCCGCCGCCGCCGCTCGCGCCAAGTTGTTCGCCGTTGATCGTGGTTTCGCCCAGATCCTCCTGCGACAGAAGCCTAGCTAAGCTCAGCGTCTCGCGTGTCTAACCGGAGATCTCTTGTCTCTCGATTTGTAGATCGGGAAAATCTTCCCATCCGAATCGATCGAGACGATTGATCCTAGTGTGACCGTTGGAAGACCTAGCTAGCTTCGCTACGAAGTTTGGATCTGCAAAGAACAGCAGCCACACATCGTTGTTGCCGCCGATCCCGTGAACCTAGCCGCCGTCCATCTTGCCGCCGCCGGTTCCGGGGAGATTCTCTCCAAGAGAGACCAAGGTTGTGGACTCTTTGTAGACTTCAAGAACATGTCGTCAACAAAGAGAGACACCTTGTCTCCAAACGTAGTTTGTATCTTTTGTACATTCTATTTATTTTTGTTGTAAAGGAACGGTGGTTCCGTGTTGTAAGGGTTGGGTGCAACCCGTTTTGTGGGAGTGTTGACTCCCACGTGTGGAAGGGTTCCTTCCGATAGTGCAGGGATTGGATTTCAATCCTGTTGGAGAAGAGACCGAGTCGTCCCTGGTTGGGAGATAGGTCGAAGGGGGAAAGTGGATGTACCCAAGTCGGGGAACCACTATAAATAGCTTGTGTACTCTGTTGTGCTGTGTTGTTTTATTTTCGTGTGCAGGTACAATTTAAATTCCGCAAAAGCGCTGCACGTCACCTATTCCCCCCCCATAGGTGAACATAGTTGACACTAGGTGGACTTTCAAGTGGTATCAGAGGGAGGTTACTCATCAAAAAGGTTTACACCTTGAGTAGTATCCTGCCACCGGTGTCAGAAGCATGGAGCTGGATTATGAGATATCGCCACTAAGACTTCCCGCATGTACAAAGGAGTATTATCCCGTCTGGAGGATGAGGGTGTCATATCACTTGGAGGCTATCGATCCTCGAGCATCTTTCATCCTGGAAGAGGGTCCTTTTATTCCTATGAAGACCTCCTGCTCTGGAAAGAATATCGAAGTGCCCAAGTGCATTGCAGAGATGTCAGAGACGGAACTGTCACTATTTAACTTGGACAAGAGGATTCGTCAAATTATCTTGGATATCTGGTCTGGAGCTTCTCGCTCTAGATTGGAAAAATGTAGGACGGCTAAATCTATGTGGGTGATGATCTCAGAGCTGATGGGGGGGGGTCAGAGAAAGCTGGAATCTGCTGTCAATCAGAGGATGAAGCGTATGTGGGGGTCCTCGCTTCTGAAGATGAAGGCAAGGATCTCTCGGACAGCATCAGAGCTCCAGTGTCCGTGTCAGAGACTGAAGAGGCCAGTGAGGAAAGCAGCTCTGATGAGGATGACACAATGGTCACTGGCTCTAATGACAATATCACTGAAGAGCAGGTAACTTCTTCATCCTGCCCCGTATCTCTTGAAGTTTCTGAAGACAAGAACTGCCTTCCTTCAAAAAATGCTGATTCCCTGAAGAGAGCCATTCAGACAAGCACCTACTTGCTGAGGAGCAAGCTCAAGAGATTGCTCGACTGAAGATCTTGTTGGTTCTCCAATTGGCATCCAACAAGGTCAAGGACTCTAAAATCTCAGCTCTAGAGAGTAGTCTAGAGAATGAGAAAAGAATAGTATCAAACTTTTCTAAGGTTGATGCTATAAAGAGAAAGCAAGAAATGGGTGGATCTCCCGGATTATCAATTCGTGGAGAAATGGGGGAAACGGTATTTCCGACCCCCACTCCAAGCAGGAAGGCAACTCATCATGCCTTCAGGTATGACCACAGGAACAATCGTGGTCACTGCAAGGGGGATCTGTCATCATGTGAGACACCCGTAGTGCAAGGGCCGTCGTGCCACCCATGAGAGAATACCTAAGGCTCATTCTGAACCCTTTGTATTCACTGCCACTGCCTCAACTCGGTGTGAATCTGCATGTCCCAGCTCACAGAAGACTTCTCACCACCCGAGACACAGGATAGGGAGGTTAGAAGTCATGGTGTAAGTTCTCATGGGCCTCCGGAAGGGGGATGCCTGAAAGGAAGGCACCACCTCCCCCCGGCCTCATGACGCTCGCAACATGCATTTCTTCCACCCTTCCACGTGTCACGGTGGAAGAGGACATTTTGTGAGAAGATCATGCCTATTCCCGTTTAGACCTAGGACCGTGACTACCTCAGTCACTAGATCAGGTCAGAAACGACGATACAACATTCACCCGTGTTGGTGCTGTGGCAAAAGTGGGACACTTTGCCATCGACTGTTGGCACAACCCCTCTGTGTCAAGGGCAAGGGCCTATCCACATTTTCTGGGCAGAGGTAGTCTTCCTGACAGGTTTTTCTGAAGGAAGGCAGTCAAGTGCTTATGCTAACAGGAACCTAGGACCCAATATGATTTGGGTTCCTAAGGTAAAGTAATTCTTTCTTGCAGGGTAGTCTAGGTTCCCGTAACTATGAGGGGAACTAGACAGTAGAGGGCTCAAGACTAAACTGGCGCAAGCGTCTGGAATAACAGATGTGATATCTACTTGGGCATACTCACATTGAGCTCCTAATATGTTCTACCTGAGGGACTAAATGATGACTCTCAAAATCCCAGGTACTTTTGATCAGTTCCAAGACTTGAGTCGTTTTCCATCGACAGTTACATATATATATATATCTCTATATACATATACATATATATTATACGTGTATGTATGCACATCTAAGGATAGGTTAACACGATACATATAAACCTTATATACATCAATAAAGATTTAACGAAGATATGTCATTGTAAATCTCGACAACTCGCAATTGACATCAAGAAGTGTTTGGAAAAGCCCCGTTCAAAACCAAATAGATTGGCTTTAAGATATATATATATATTTATAATTTTTAAATTGACTTGACATCAGAAGACTTCGAAATGCTGCATGCCTCTTAACCTGAAGATTCCTATTAAAGAAACCCTTCGACTTCAACGTAGACAAATTCCCACCGATTCTTAGCAAAGAGATCCCGTTAAAACCTGTTAAACCCTTGTTAAAACCTGTCGTTAGCGCAAAGAAATCCCGCCGACCTTTCATTTCCACGGGAAACTTACCGCAGAATACTCGCCGAAACGCTGAAGGAACTCGCCGACTCTTCACATTCCTTACGAATCCCGCACGGTCTTCGCCGAATCATCTTCCCGCAAGGTTCTCGCCAAATCCCGCTGAACTCCGCAGGATTTTCGTCGAGTGAAGAACTCCGCAGGACTCCGCAGGAAACTCACCAGGAATCGTGCAGGCTCCGTCGAATCCCGCCGAATCCCGCCGAACTCCTCAGGAAACTCACCGAATCCGCTAGTTTCTCACCGAAGGTTTCTCGCAAGAATCCCGCCGAAGTTTCTCACCGACGATCTCTCCCGTCCTGTGCCCCTCATCTTCATCGAACTAACTCACCGTCTACACCGTTAGGTAACCACCCTTTCACCCTTACTTGGACTTGATCACTATTGTCACATCCTTTTTGATTTTGATTAAGCGTAGAGTAGGGCTTTTCTCCTTAGATTTACGATGGCTCCAAGGACAACTGCTGGGCTGGTCACTGGATGCGAGCTGGTTCGCACAGGGTTCTCTCATGCCTCAGATGAATTTAGGAACATCATCCTTATGCTAGAGGAGGGCTGGACTCTCATTCGTCCTAGAGCATCCCTGTAAAATCCTGGACAAGGAGGTGCTGGAGTTCTTTGCAACCGCAAAACTCCGGAATGACGATTCTCTTATCAAAAGCAAGGTAGCCGGGGCAAAGATCAAGATGTCTGCCAGCAAGCTGACCCGCTTCCTGCAGCTCTCTAGCTCGGAGCATGAGGACTATCTTGAGGAAGAAGACAAAACCCGGACTCTATTATTCTGTGGACTCCCTCGAGAACACGGTCAATAAAGCGCAAGGATATGAATGAAGAAGGGAAGCTTCTGTCAGACATAATCGTAAAAGTACTCATCTGCAATCCAGGCTCTCAAGACCATATCTCTTGGGACAATGTTCAAGATCTGGTGGCAATTGTCTGCCGGAAAAGTTTCAACTGGGGGCTTTGCTTGAGTTGAGAAGATAAATGACACCCTGAGATTCCGAGCTTTGGCTAAAACATAAGTCTGTATCTCAATCAGCTTGAATGAAGACAAGTTGACATGAGTAAAGGAGTTCCTCAACCCTACTTGAAGAAGATGGACTCAAGTGTTATTGACAGATGGGAGAA